>CM056056.1:181826661-182420076 GCA_029574335.1 Rana kukunoris
CTCCCCTCTCTGAGGGTTTTCCTATTGGGTCTTGTTGAGGACTTGGCCCCTAGCTGGCACCCCTCTTTTGCCCCCCCTCCATTGGGGGTTTTGCTATTGGTCTTGTGCAGGACTTGCCCCTAGCGGTACCTTCTTTGACCCCTCACTGAGGGTTTCCTATTGGGTCTTGTGGCCGACTTGGCCCCTAGCTGGTACCTCTTTTGCCCCCCCTCTCTGAGGGTTTTCCTATTGGGTCTTGTTGAGGACTTGGCCCCTAGCTGGCACCTATTTTTTCCCCTCCCTGTGGTTTTTCCTATTAGGTCTTTGTTTGAGGACTTGACCCCCCCCACCCGCCCTCCTAGCTGGTACCCCATTGTTTGCCCCCTCCCTGAGGGTTTTCCTATTGGGTCTTGTTGAGGACTTGGCCCCTAGCTGGCACCTCTTTTGCCCCCCCTCCATTGGGGTTTTGCTATTGGTCTTGTGGCAGACTTGGCCCCTAGCTGGTACCTCTTTTGACCCCTCACTGAGGGTTTTCCTATTGGGTCTTGTGGCCGACTTGGCCCCTAGCTGGTACCTCTTTTGCCCCCCCCTCCCTGAGGGTTTTCCTATTGGGTCTTGTTGAGGATTTGGCCCCTAGCTGGCACCTATTTTTTCCCCTCCCTGTGGGTTTTTCTATTAGGTCTTGTGGAGGACTTGACCCCCCCCCCCCCCTAGCTGGTACCTTGTTTGCCCCCTCCCTGAGGGTTTTCCAATTGGGTCTTGTTGAGGACTTGGCCCCTAGCTGGCACCTATTTTGCCCCCTCCCTGAGGGTTTTCCTATTGGGTCTTGTTGAGGACTTGGCCCCTAGCTGACACCTCTTTTGCCCCCTCCTGACCTGTGAGTCAAGCTTGGTTCTCCAAGTAAAACCTTTACCACTCTTTGAACAAGAGAACATTCCCACCATAAAAATGGTTCCCGATCTGTGAGAGTCAAGCTTGGTTCTCCGGGTAAAACCATTGCCACAGTCTGAACTCAAGAACATTCCTATGACTCTACTGAAAGGTTGTGAAGGATCAAGAAACTTTAGATGGATGATCTGTAACTAGAACACAATGGAAGGGTATTTGGGGTTTTTGGATCCTCTTCTGAAGTCCGGAATGGGATATCGTCTTCCATTTCACTATCAGTAGATAAAAGTCTATCGCTCAGTATCGTACCTTCTGTATTGTCCATCTGAAAGAAAATGGAAATGGTAATGGTTACTCAAATTCTTGGACATGTTCTATATAATAAAAACACATTCTGGATGTTAGAGGACCTGGTCTACATAAGTAGACAACTTTCTTTTTATTTCAGGGTGTTCCAGGTATGACCACAAACAATAGCTCCAGCTGTCACATTGGAAATAGATAATTACTTAAATTGGATCTAAACCCAACTACAGTAAAACCTCGGATTGCGAGTAACGCGGTTAAGGAGCGTTTCGCAATACGAGCACTTATTTTTCTGAAAATCCTGACCTCGGTTTACAAGCCTTGTCTCGCAAAACAAGCAGGATTCAAGCCACAGCGGTGTGCAGTACCGCATTTGGCCTGAGGTGCGGGGGCACCAGAGCCATTCGGATATACTTGGAAAAACTTGGAAATACCCTGTTCCCGAGCCTTTCAGAGTTCAGCCAAGCTATCCCTGAGCCTTTACGAGGCTCTCTGGCACCCCTGGGTGTTTGGTGTGCTCCTGTACCTTTAAGGAGGGGGTGGCTCCCCTTCAGTTCACCTGCCCCTATCTATCCATTAAAATGCATGTGCCTCCACTGTGAGGACACTCACTGTTTAGTGTTAGGACCACAGATTACAGGGTGTCTTGGCGTGGCTCTGTGGCTCACACATGCGTTTACAAATGCGTGCGGACAAAACCCCTGTTTTAACGCATACTGTTAGACAGGTTAATTGGGTGTTCGGCAAGCTGGTCGGTAAGTCGGTAAGTAGGCTTGGTTATTTCCTGGCCATTCCCCAGGTTTTTGTTGTTCTCTGGCACCCCCACCTCTGGCCACATGCGGTATTGCATGCCATAGAAGTCATTGCCAAATTATTTTCATTTCCATTGACTTTTATTGGGAAACTCGCTTTGATATGCGAGTGCTTTGGATTACGAGCATTCTCCTGGAACGGATTATGCTCGTAATCCAAGGTTCCACTGTACTACAGTTTGTAAACACAACTCTGTGTGTGATTGGCTGCCAAACTTGTGTTGTGTCCAAGCATGCACACCCCCCAAACATGGAGAAAATGCATGTTCATTTTTTGGGCGTTCTTTTTTTGGCAGGGGGATTTAAACAGGTACCTGCTACCATCTCCACTCCAAAAGTCTATGATGACAGAGCAGAAGTTTTTGCACCCGCCCCCCCCCCCCCCCCCATTCTGCAGGCCCATTCATCAGGCCCATTCATAACATGCAGTGCAGTGGGAAGCCAGCTGTAAAGCCACAAGGACTCACAGACGGCTTCCCTAAGTAAACATGCCAGTGCCGGGGACTCAAAGACCGGTGAAGAACTGACCCGGGTGAGGATGGCGCAGGATCCTTGGACAGGTAAGTGTCCTTTATAATTTTTATTTGTAGCTGCTGACTTATGATAAAATTTTTGGTAAGCGTGAGAATCACTTTAAAAGATAGGCTCACTTTTGGAACATATTTCCATTTTTAAAGTGGAACATGTAACATGTTCCAGCATCTGCAGCCTCTCCTCCTGATCCCTCCCCATCCACATGACAGGGGGCCAGGGATCTTTTCACCGCACCCGCTGTCACTAATTGGAAATTGCAAGGTTCTACCCACACAGCTGCGTCATTGATTCACAGATTCCTATGCATCAATGTCTACAAGTAGTGTCAGCCATTGCGGCAGATGGTTTGTAGTTCTCAATGAACCAAGAGGGAGCTGCTGAGTGTCCTCATCGTCCATTGATCTTCCTAGTTCTCAAGTAACCGCCTGTCCGTATGAGGAGACCGCTATCCTGAGAGTCTGCAGGAGCTGGACTTTGCACCCTTGATCTGCCGATCGCAGGTGTCATGCTCTACAGGCTCATTAGAAAAAAAAATGCAAATTTTTACCTGCAAAAAAATGTGCATCACTTTTTTTTTTTAAATGGTGAACTTATCCTTTAACCACTTAACGCCTGCCCACTGTATATATACGTCCTGTTTTTAAAGATGGATATCTCGGGAACGGCAGCAGCTGCTGCCACAACCGAGATATCCATCTCTTCAGTGGGTGGTTCTATCAATGATAACGATGGTCTCCGGTGGCGGGAGAGGGCCCCCCCCTCCCGCCGATGCTTACCGGAGCGGTTGGTAGCGGCGGAGCCAATCGGGTCCTGCCATCTGCTGTGTGGGGATGTGAGTGAGGGCAAGATGGCCCCCACCCGTCCCCATAGCTCTGCTGGGCGGAAGTGACGTCAAAACGTCAGTCCCGCCCATGCGTCTTAAAGAAACATTTTTTTTTTGTCATTTGAAAAAAAATGACAGTTTCCATATTACTATTTTTTAACCACTTCAGATCCGCCCCACGTCCAAAGACGTCATTTTTTTGAAGATGGATATCTCGGTAACGGCAGCAGCTGCTGCCACAACCGAGATATCCATATCTTCGTGGGGCGGACCTGTTAACGATAACGGCGGTCATCGCGGCGGATTCACCGCGAGATCGCCGTTACCGGCGGCGGGAGAGGGTGCCCCCCCTCCCGCCGCGCCCTCCGCCGCTTACCGTAGCCGTCGGTAGCGATCGAGTCCGCTCGTCGTCTGTCCGGGGATGCGACTGAGGGAAAAAATGTCCCTCAGCCGTCCCCATACCTCTGCTGGGCGGAAGTGACGTCAAAACGTCATTTCCGCCCAGCGTCTAAAAGAGACATTTAATTTTTTTACATTTTGACTTTTTTTTTTTCCTTTTTTCTTTTTTTGCATTTAAGCCTGAATATGAGATGTGAGGTCTTTTTGACCCCAGATCTCATATATAAGAGGTCCTGTCATGCTTTTTTCTATTACAAGGGATGTTTACATTCCTTGTAATAGGAATAAAAGTGATAATTTTTTTTTTTTTTTCAGTGTTAAAAATTATAAAATAAATAAAAATAAAAACGAAAACCAAAAAAAATTTTTTTTAAAGCGCCCTGTCCCGACGAGCTTGCGCGCAGAAGCAAACGCATACGCGAGTAGCGCCCGCATATGAAAGCGGTTTTCAAACCACACAAGTGAGGTATCGCCGCGAGCGAGAGCAATAATTCTAGCCCTAGATCTCCTCTGTATCTCAAAAAATGCAACCTGTAGAATTTTTTAAACGTCGCCTATCGAGATTTCTAAGGGTAAAAGTTTGACGCCATGCCACGAGCGGGCGCAATTTTTAAGCGTGACATGTTGGGTATCATTTTACTCGGCGTAACATTATCTTTCACAATATATAAACAAATTGGGCCAAATTTATTGTTGTCTTATTTTTTAATTCAAGAAAGTGAATTTTTTCCAAAAAAAGTGCGCTTGTAAGACCGCTGCGCAAATACGGTGTGAAAAAAAGTATTGCAATGACCGCCATTTTATTATCTAGGGTGTTAGAAAAAAAATATATATAATGTTTGGGGGTTTTAAATAATTTTCTAGCAAAAAAAAACTGTTTTAGTCCCGTAAGCACCGAATCTGAAAAACAGGCTCGGGGCTGAAGTGGTTAAGCCTAAATATGAGATGTGAGGTCTTTTTGACTCCCGGATCTCATATTTAAGAGGACCTGTCATGCTTTTTTCTATTACAAGGAATGTTTACATTCCTTGAAATAGGAATAAAAGTGATAATTTTTTTATTTATTTTAGTGTAAAAAATGATAAAATAAATAAAAATAAATAAGAAAACAAAACAAACAAAAAAAAAAGTTTTAAAGCGCCCCGTCCCGACGAGCTCATTAGCGAACACATACGCGAGTAGCGCCCGCATATAAAAACGGTGCTCAAACCACACAAGTGAGGTATTGGCGCGATCGTTAGAGCGAGAGCAATAATTCTAGCCGTAGACCTCCTCTGTAACTCAAAAAATGCAACCTATAGAATTTTTTAAGGGTAAAATTTGGACGCCATGCCACGAGCGGGCGCAATTTTTAAGCGTGACATGTTGGGTATCATTTTATTCGGCGTAAAAAATTATCTTTCACAATATATAAAATCATTGGGCCAAATTTATTGTTGTCTTATTTTTTAATTCAAAAAAGTGAAATTTTTCCAAAAAAAAGTGCGCTTGTAAGACCGCTGCGCAAATATGGTGTGACAAAAAGTATTACAATGACTGCCATTTTATTCTCTAGGGTGTTAGAAAAAATAAATATATGGGGCCAGATTCAGAAAGATCCGTGGATCTTTCTGCTGGCGTAACGTATCCCCGATACGTTACGCCGCTGTAAATATTTGCGCAAGTTCTTTATTCAGAAAGAACTTGCGCCATTATTTACCACGGCGTAACGTATGTGTGGCGGCGTAAGGCCGCGCAATTCAAATGTATGAAGTGGGGGTGTGATTCATGTAAATTAATCATGACCCCACGTAATTCACGTTTTTTTTGTACGGCGCATGCGCCGTCCGTGGACGTTCACAGTGCGCATTCGTGAAATCACGTCGCTTTTCCTCAATGAAAACGGCGTGAACGTTACTAACGTCGAGCCCCATTCCCGAACGATTTACGCAAACAACGTAACCGACGTACAATTCGACGCTGTCCCGACGTCCATACTTAACATTGGCTACGCCTCCTATAGCAGGGGAAACCTTACGCCGCTCGAACGCTTACGCAAACAACGTAAACTACGACGCCCTGCCGCAAGTACGTTCGGGAATCTCCGTAAATAGCTCATTTGCATATATTACGCGAAAACCGCTGTAAGCGGCACCTAGCGGCCAGCGTAATAATGCAACCAAGATACGACGGTGTAAGCGAATTACGCCGCTCGTATCTTAGAAGAAAGCCGGCTAATCTTCTTTTCAGAATAGCAAAAAAAGATACGCCGGCTATTCTTAGTATTTTACGCAGCGTATCTATAGATACGCTGCGTAAATAGCTTTCTGAATATGGCCCATAATGTTTGGGGGTTTTAAGTAATTTTCTAGCAAAAAAAAAGTTTTAGTCTCGTAAACACTGAATCTGAAAAACAGGCTCGGGGCTTAAGTGGTTAACCACTTCAGCCCCGGACCATTTTGGTGGTCAAAGACCAGCCACTTTTTACGAATCTGCACTGCGTTGCTTTAACTGACAATTGCGCGGTCGTGCAACGTGGTTCTCAAATAAAATGTACGTTTTTTCCCCCCCACAAATAGAGCTTTCTTTTGGTGCCATAAACAAAACAAAAAAGAGCGACTTACCTGCACCGATCTCTGTAGGAAATTCCTCCTCCTTACATTGCCCTGCATCTGTCATGTCCGAGTCTTGTGCTTCCTCCTTGACTTCAGCTTTAAGATTGTCATTCTGAATGGCATAAAGCAAAGCGAACAATAAAATGCAAGGTGCCTACAAACATTGACACAACATATGACGGCCCGTAGGATCCTTGTGACGAGCACAGTACAGGCATGCTTGTGTCTCCTGTGTCAGAGTCACTGTTACAAATGTGAATTCACTGAGCTGGGCCTGCAGAGAACAGGTAAAACTGACCCATTATAACTTTTATCCAAAACTGAAATTTGTACCACCTTACAACAGTGCAGAGGTGTGCTTTTCCTTGGTATGGCCTTGAGTCGACCAACAGAACCATCCAGCTCTGAATGTGTAACAGGGAATAGCTGTGGCTTCAATATGGAGCAGATATGGGCAAATTGTGGGCCAATTTAGCTAATGAGATTGCTTTTACAATAAAGTGTTCTGCCAGCTATAACAAGAAAAAAAAAAAATTATACTGGAAAGTTTGCCTGCATCATTCCGGTATAGCCACTCAAAGTTGGGCAATGTATCAATAGGTTGCATGGTGTTAAAGTGGAGTTCCACCCAAAAGTGGAACTTCCGCTTAACCACTTAAGCCCCGGACCAATATGCTGCTAAATGCCCAAAGGCGTTTTTACAATTCGGCACTGCGTCACTTTAACTGACAATTGCGCGGTCGTGCGACGTGGCTCCCAAACAAAATTGGCGTCCTTTTTTCCCCACAAATAGAGCTTTCTTTTGGTGGTATTTGATCACCTCTGCGATTTTTATTTGTTGCGCTATAAACCAAAATAGAGCAACAATTTTGAAAAAAAAAGCATTTTTTAGTTTTTGCTATAATAAATATCCCCCAAAAACATATAATTTTTTTTTTTCCTCAGTTTAGGCCGATACGTATTATTCTACCTATTTTTGGTAAAAAAAAAAAAAAAAAAAAAATCGCAATAAGCGTTTATCGATTGGTTTGTGCAAAATTTATAGCGTTTACAAAATAGGGGATAGTTTTATTGCATTTTTTTTTTTTTTACTACTAATGGCGCAGTCACGAAAAAGATCAGCGATTTTTTTCGTGACTGCGACATTATGGCGGACACTTCGGACAATTTTGACACATTTTTGGGACCATTGTCATTTTCACAGCAAAAAATGCATTTAAATTGCATTGTTTATTGTGAAAATGACAGTTGCAGTTTGGGAGTTAACCACAAGGGGGCGCTGTAGGATTTGTGTGTGTTTACAACTGTAGGGGGGTGTGGCTGTAGGTCTGACGTCATCGATCGAGTCTCCCAATAAAAGGGATCACTCGATCGATGCAGCCGCCACAGTGAAGCACGGGGAAGCGGTGTTTACATACGGCTCTCCCCGTTCTTCAGCTCCGGGGAGAGATCGCGAGCGGGCGGCTAGAAACTAATAGCCACGCCCTCATCCCAGATCGCTCCCCGCGGGTTTCCGACCGCCGCATGTAGCGGGGGGTCCCGATCGGACCCCCGACCCGCGCAAAGGCAGGGACGTATAGGCAGGGACGTATATATACGTTCATCTGCCTTAACGTGCCCGTGTGTAGACATATATCTACAGTTGGGAAGTGGTTAATCCACTCCTTGCCCCCATGCATGCCAAATTTTTTTCCTGGAGAGTGGGGGCTCCACTCAGGGAGCACTGCACTATTCGCGCATGCGCAGCGAGTGCCCGGCCGTGAAGATGAAAGCTGTCACGGCCAGGTGCCCACAGTAACAATGAAGGCGCCAGCGCAGAAGGGGGGGAGAGGAGCAAAGATCTGGGCGTCGCGTCGCTGGACCGTGGAACAGATACGTTTCTGTTTATTAAAAGCCAGCAGCTACACTTTTTGTAGCTGCTGACTTTTAATAAACATAAAAAAAGGCTGGAACTCCCCTTTAAGTGGTTAAATTGTTACTATAACCACTTCAGGCCCGCGCTACCGTCGGATGATGGCAACAGTGCGGGCCTGAATATCCAACATGCCGTCATTTGACGGCATGTCCTTCAGGCGTTCCCAGCGCGCGCTGTAGAGAGCGCTGCGGGGAAGCCCTGTGTTGTCCGTGTCCCTTGGACACGGCCAATCACAGATCGCGGCGAACGGCCAATCAGAGTGGCCGTTTGCGATGCGATCTGTGGGCGAATGAGAGATGATCTCTCATAGATCATCTCTCATTGTGTTTTACACAGAGACAACGTCCTGTCTCTGGAGAGGAGGAGCCCGATCTGTGTTCCTTCCTACATAGGGACACAGATCGGTCACCCCCCCAGTCCCCCCCCCCTCCCCCCACAGTTACAACACACCTAGGATACACATTTAACCCCTTCCTCACCCCCTAGTGTTAACCCCTTCAATGCCAGTCACATTTATACAGTAATTAGTGCATATTTATAGCACTGATCGCAGTATAAATGTGAATGGCGCCAAAAATGTGTCAAAAGTGTCCGATGTGTTCGCCATAACGTCGCAGTACCAATAAAAATCGCAGATCGCCGCCATTTCTAGTAAAAAAAATAATAATAAAAAATAATAATTCTCTCCCCTATTTTGTAAGCGCTATAACTTTTGCGCAAACCAGTCGCTTATTGCGATTTTTTTTTTTTTTTTTACCAAAAATATGTAGAAGAATACGTATCGCCCTAAACTGAGAAAAAAAATGTGTTTTTTTTTTAATTGGGATATTTATTATAGGAACAAGTAAAAAATATTGTAATACTTTTTTGTTTATAGCGCAAAAAATAAAAACCACACAGGCGATCAAATACCACCAAAAGAAACCTCTACTTGTGGAGAAAAAAGGACGTAAATTTTGTTTGGGAGCCACGTCGCACGACTGCGCAATTGTCAGTTAAAGCGACGCAGTGCCGGAAGCTGAAATTTTACCTGGGCAGGAGGGGGGTATATGTGCCAAGTAAGCAAGTGGATAAAAAAGGTAAAAAAAATATTATTTTATCAAAATATTAAACATGGTACACTCACCTGTAGAGATGGACTCTGGCGTGCTTGGGATCGTAGTCCAAACCCACCAGCCTGATCCTGCCAAGAAGCGGACACTGCAAACCGCTAATCAGGGGCAGTGAGACATTTCCCGGTTTGTGCAGCTGCGGATCAAGACTTTTTTCAATGCCTGCGATTAGCGGTGTCGGCTTCCTGACGCGATCGGGATTAGGATCCCGAACACACCAGGGCCCATCTATACTCATCTGCTCTGTGCAATAGTATTACACAGACTAGTCCCGAACCTCTACTTCTGGAGTCCCATGCAGGCGATCTTGGCTCCTCCTGTTCTTTATATGCCCCCATAGCAAGTGGTTTGCTATGGGGGCACACAGTATTTGCTCACTTCCAAGCTGTGTGTGTCTGTGGAGCCACGCTCTCCATAGACAGACATACACACACACACACACAGAGAGAAGGGCCAGCCCCCCCCCGCTTCCTATCACTGCATTTAATTGACAGCATCCAGAGCCGTTGGAAGAAGGAAAATAGGGGAGAAGAGATCCAGCGCTGTGCGCAACTGTATTTATTCTCTCCTTTCTTCCTCTCCACACAGAGAAGAGGGGAGGAACAGAAAGAGTTCCTTTTTTACCTTAATGCAGGGAATGCATTGGGGAAACAAAAACATGTTGGCTTTAGAACCACTTTAACAGTCCCAGTTTCTCACCTTTCTGCCCTTGTTTCATGTCACATGTTCATGTTTAAACTGTACTGTGAAACATGGTCATATTCCTTACCCCTCTTCCAACACGCACACCCTCAAACTACCTACCTCTTATCTGAACTACAGGGTACTGGAGTGCGCCTGTTTTCATATGAATTTAGTATGGTTCCGCCTGCACAGCCACATCATCTATTCACAAGGATCTGTAAATGGAAAGACTACAGGTCTCTCTACGCGTCGAATCTGCCATCATGGTATCCGCAGATCGCAATGGCACTGTAGTAACACTACGGAAGACGTCATATGTGACGAAACATGTGGGAGGGAAACAACGTATTAGGGGGGAACCAACGTGAGTGATGTATTATGCCCCTTTTAACGCAAAAGTGGCCAGTACGATTCCAGTGTCTGGATGGTTTGATTGATGGGCTTTTCTGTTATCTAATTTTCCGATTACTTTGACGTATTTTAATAAATATTGTCAAAGATAGTTTTACATGATGGACTATCCTTCCACTTTTTTTAAATGCTAAATGTGGAGCTGATGTGGATTTCCTTGTACATTCTGTGTGGTGGTGCCGGGGTGACTCAAGTATAAGCCGAGGGGAGGCATTTTCAGCACAAAAAAAAGGTGCTGAAAAACTTGGCTTATACTCGAGTACATACAGTACCTTTTTTTGAAGCCTATCCGACCTCCAGCAGAGAAAGCTCTGCAGAGGAGAGAGCCGACAACGGCTATGAAATGAATGGGAAGTGACGTCACCCATAGACTTACTATGAGGTTTCGGTTGTCGGCTGTGTCCTCTGAACCCGCCTCCACAGTGAAGTGCAGCCGACAGCTCAGCATGGGATCGGGTCGGATCGGCTTCAAAAAAAGATATGTATAGAGATTTCCGCTTTACAGGGTTAGATAGATAGGTTAGTGTTAGATTGTGGATGTCTGTAAATGGAGAATTTAGTGTTAGGGTGGACTTCTACATCTACTTAGAACTTTTTTTTTACAGTACCCCCCCACCCCAACATATTTGATCTAAAAAAGTCATCTCATCTACCTGACAATCCTGTACGATCCAGCTATCGTCCCGTGCACGCTTGTTACCGAATTCACCTGTTGGAAAAAAACATTATTGTTAAAGTGACCCTGTCACCATGGCTCACATCTAAGCCTAAGCACAATCCAAAAATCAGCAAGAAGCCCTTGTGGTCCCGTGGTCCATAGTACCTTCTATGTCTAATAAACTTGGCCGATTTTTTTCCTAAACCATCACTTCCAGGAGTGTTGAGGTTCTCTGAAGTAGACAGTCTGCAGCTTCTCCCCCTGACATCAGCATCAGGTGCCGCTTTAAAATGTGGTCACTGACATCACCAACATGTCACCCATAACATTTGGCATATGTAAAGCTAGAGACTGCAAATATACTAGAGCAGGGGTCTCCAAACTTTCTACCTGTTTACTATCCTTCAGGCTTTAGGGGGGCCGAACTGTGCTCAGTGAGAGCAAATAATGCCAGATCTTTGGTATTAGGGGGGAGGAATATTGCCCCATCGTTGGCATCAGTGGAAGGAATAGTACCCCATTGTTGGTGGCAGTAGCAAGAATTATGCCCCATTGTTGGCGTCAGTGGCAGGAATTATGCCACAAGGGTTGGATAAAGGCAAGCAAATGGGCCACAACCAGCCACAGGGCCACAGTCTGGAGACCGCTCAACTAGAGGATTGGATAGTCTGAGACTGAAGACATGTTACAGGTCGGGTCAGAAGAGGCTAGTAGTAATCACTATTACCCCCTGGTTCCCAACCTGTGGCTCAGTGTGGCCTTCAGGGCCCCTACAGACACTAATCTGGGATTTTTTTTTTATAAAACAGGAGTGCTTTGTTGAAAATAATGACAGGACAGTACCAAAACATACAATGACCTGGCAAAAATACCTGATTCATCTTACAGCTGATAATACAGAAAAAAATATAACTCAATTGTGAGAAAAACATAATAAACATACCCAAGGTGCAAACAATATAGGAGGAATATCCAGAGGCGAAGGCAAAGTCAGGGAGAGATAGGGGAGAGGAGGAGAGGGGAAAGGGGGGTGGTAGAGGTGGAAAAGAACGAGGGGGCGATGGGAATAAGAGCCAAGCCATCCATCCCATCACCCCGATTGGTATGCCCTGTCTCAACAGTGATACAAAACTATTAGTTAGCACCCAGACGTCCACGGGGGGCCAAACCTGGTTATATTTCAACCGACAACCTATATTCCAGTGGTGACTGGCGCTCCATTTTTATGGCCAGCCAACAACATAATTAGCCAACCCCCCCCCGGCACTCGCCCGATATCGCCCGTCCGGGTGGCAGGTTCCCCCCTGCTGCTTCACCTCTCGGACAATCAGGAGTTAGGACTCACAGCCAATCGGGTGTTAGGACTCCCGGCTAATCTGGACTCAGGACTGCTACCCGATTGGCCGGCAGGAGAAACAGGAAGACATTAGCGAGTATTAATTTGCTGTTGTCACACAACTTTTTGAAGCCAAGTAGAGCCTCCACGTTGGAACCATATATCGCTTCAAGGCCAGTTGTCTTCTCCAGCTCATCTAAGGATCGGGACACCTCCCCCTGAAGATGTGCGATTCATTCGATGTTTTCCCCCCCTAACCCATGACTTGAAAGGGTCCCACACCGACATTTAACACCCAGTAATTGCAAATAGATGCAGTTTACGACTCTTGCAAACGTTCATTCATTGCCCAGAATCTGGAGAGACGCCCCAGGTTAAACAAAGGGGAACGATCAGATACTCCTCCCGGGAGTACAGACACCCTTTGAACACAAAGAAGTGCAGAAGAGTCAATTTGGAACAGAGTATTTTATGTAGGCGAATGACAGGTCGGGTTCATGTGTCTCAGTCAGGGCGAAGGTCAATGCCCATTGCCGGAGGTCAGAAGAGGCAAAAGCAGAGGTATGTAATCTATCCAGATCCGGGCAAGGCACCATATTGAAATCACCCAGCAGTAAGACAATATCGGTGTCAAATTGCACCAGAATTTTCATAATCGTACAAAAATACGGGCATAGAATATAAGACATCTGTGACGGTAGTAGAACATATCCCCGTCATCCATTCCCTTCTTCTGGTTTAAAAGAAAATCTCCCAATATTCCACGAGTAGGAATATCCCTGGAATCGCCGAATAATCCACACATGAGCCAAGGCTTAATGCTGGATGTAAACAGGACACACTTTATTGAAAGTACACAGCACACTTTTATACAGGATTTGGAACATCCCGCCCCGAACAACTGCTTTCCTATTGGTCCCTTTCAAAGTCCAGGCAGTTCCCCATCAGGTCCTCCCCAACCATGCAAATGAGGACTTGAAAATGACCCAGCAGAGATTGATCAGAAAGGTTTGAATAGAAAGACTGCGATGTGTATTCAGACAAAAGCCCCAGGGGGGCAATCAATGTACACAATAGCCAGCCACAGAAGAATGGAACCGTCTGGAGAGTTGAGACAGGGCAGAAGACATTTACACCTGATAATCAAAAGGCTTTTAGATAGGGTTATCACACAATGGACAATGAGTATCTCTTCTGAGTCTATTGACCTGGTTGGGGTTCAGAATAAAATCTCCTGTAATCTCTCAAGACATCCTGGAATATGAACTATCCGTAATGTCCCATCTTCTGTAATACATGAATTAGGATTTCACGTAGAAATATTTCAGTATTTCATGGTCCATGACAACATCTACCTTCTGGATCTGTTGGAACCTTCAGTTCCTGGAATGGAAGAGATTTCCGGACCAGGATTCTAGAGCTTGCGATTTTGCCCCCCCCCCCCCCCCCCCCCAAAAAAAATTGCGATAAAAAATAAAATAAAAACTCGATTCACGATTCAAAATTATTTTTCCTGATGGATACCGCGCCGGTCCTACGTTTTTAGGCGAGGCCGCGGCTTCGGACTAGTCCGCCGTGATCCTGGGAAAAGGCCACGGACTAGGTCAAAAATGTGGCTTTGCCTAAAAAATCCTGACCGCAGCCCGCCACCATCCTGAAAAAAGGCCGCGAGTGGCGTCCGGCCTAGTCCACAGAGTGCTGGTCCTATGGGAAAAAAAACGATTTGGTCAAAATCTGAATCCATTTGCCCTCGCAACTGGATTCAAATAGATTTTTTTCCCCAGCCCTACAGGATACTGACCCCACGAGCATATGTGGAATAGGTAGAGTGAATGCATACCCACCCATGTATTAAGACAGTTCTGGAACCTTGGAGATGCTTTTCCTGTAGGATACAAACACAAGGATTGTATCGCTGCAGGAAGTGGAGTGATCGATTGACAGCAGAACTTAGGTTCCAGACATTCCACAAAATTACTGTAAATTGAGAAAAAATATATAAAATGTACAAAGGATAAGATCATGGGGGCAGCTGCCCAAGAGAAAACGATTCCCAAGGACGGGCCAAGAGACCAGGGCATGCATTGTACAGAAGCATATATTGAATAAATATAGGAAATGGGGTTAGACCGCGCCAAGGTGATACTAATTACTGTATATAGGCGAGTATAAGCCAACCCGAATATAAGCCGAGGCACCCAATTGTACCAAAAATAAATAAATGGGAAAACATATTGACTCAAGTATAAGCCTAGGGTGTCCATCTGCATGCCTCACTGTGCCCATGACTAGACTTACGTTTAACATGCGCAAACTGTTGGAAAAAATGTTAGCTTATACAGAAAGAAGATCCCACACCTTCTATAAACACTGGGACATATGGAAGTCATCTAAATATGCCCCCTCACACCTGTAACTCTGTGATCTACATGATATATGTAAAATGTAGCTATTATGCCATCTAGTGGTAAAACTCGGTATCTAGGTATGTTTTTATACATTCGATTCAGATCTTTGATGATCATTGTTGAACCGTTTCTTTTTTTTTTCTTTCTTACTTAGTTCTTGTTTGAGTTTAAATGCGTCTAGGAACACTTATAGGTTTGTTGCGCACCATGGACCCTCGTTAAGGTCCTGGATAGGATACATATTGTTGAAACTGCATCTAGCCTGCTCACAGTAGTACCCGAAGGGATGACAGGCCTAACCTCCTCAGGAGGTCAACCTTTAGAGAATATATGTAACCCACGTTGTGCAATGTCTATATATCCCTGTAAACTGTACTCTTTTATAATGCTTTATACAACTTGAACTAATCTTTTTGTACCAGCTCTGTATACTATGTTGACAATTTATAAAAAAATGTATGGTTAAAAAAAAAAAAAAAAAAAACATGCGCAAACTGTTGGCGCTACATAAATCCTGTATAATAATAATAAGCAACATGGGAGTATATAAAAGAGGTGCCTGGCTTTGAGGAAAAAAAAAAAAAAAAAAAACGGTGCTCCCCGGCCATAGGTCCCTCAGACAGCAAACCTTGCACACTTGTAGAGGAGAACTGGGGCTACATGTGTGCCAAGTTTCTTGTCCTACGGTCGACCGGTACTGGGTCCCCAAAGTTACCAGAGAAATTACCGTTTAACATGGGAGTCTATGGAAGGGGTGCCCGACTGAAAAATCGGTGCTCCCCGGCCGTAGGTCCCCCGGACAACAAACTTTGCACACTAAAGCCGCATACACATGATCAGTCCATCCGATGAGAACGGTCTGACTGTTTCCATTGGTTAACCCATGAATCTGACTGATGGTCCGTCGTGCCTAAAAACCGGATTGTGTCAGAACGCGGTGACGTAAAACACAACGATGTGCTGAAAAAAATTACGTTCAATGCTTCCAAGCATGCGTCGACTTGATTCTGAGCATGCATGGATTGTTAACCGATGGTTGTGCCTACTAACGATCGGTTTTGACCTATCGGTTAGGCGTCCATCGGTTAAATTTAAAACAAGTTGGCTTTTTTTTTAACCGATGGATAACTAACCGATGGCGCCCACACACGATCGGTTTGGCCCGATGAAAACTGTCCATCAGACTATTCTCATCGGTTTAACCTATCGTATGTACGCAGCCTTATAGGGGAAGAGTGGGGCTATATGTGTGCCAAGGGGTCCAGTGGACCTACGGCCGGCCGGCCAGTCCCCAAAGTCTAGGAGATCAGGCACAAAAAGATGACTTGAGTATAAGCCGAGGGGGGCATTTTCAGCACACAAAAAAAATGTGCTGAAAAACACGGCATATACTCGAGTATATACGGTAATTAATCCCGTCCTGCTACCATCTGATTGAGAAATCTCAACATGGAAAAAAAATTGACAAAAATAAAATAAAAGACAGCACTGTGGGTGGGGTGTGTTAAACGAATCCATCCAAAAGTAAAAATAAAATATAACCCAACACAATCCTATATTCTCTCTCCAATCATTTCTAATGTAACAGTGGTAATGATAGCTAAAAAATGTGATAATAAAAAATGAAATATGGGGCGTGACCGGAAGCCAGCCTGGAAGGAAGCATCCCTTGAGAGCTCCTCTCCAGCCCGCAGCTTACAGGCAAAAAACCGGGGGTATACGCCGCCATCCATGGGCGGTTCGCGGACCACCAGATCCAGCAAAGCAAGGGGCTCATCCCAACCCCCGCCAGGCTCCGCTACGACGCTTAAAGATTATTTTAAACCGCCCGACATGCCGCCGGGCGGAGGGGACAAGATGGCGCCGGACGCAGCCACCCTTAGGACAGAGACTTCTCCTCCTCGCTCCCCCTTACCTGACCATCCGGAGTCATCCCCGACCCGAGCGCGGACCACTGCTCCATCCTTGAGCCCGGATGGCTCACAGCCGTGGGTGAGTGAACCTCAGCACCCCCACCCCCCCCGCAGCGGACCACGAGGCACAGGCCGCGGCCCTCCTCACCCCTCCGGAACGGGACACCCCATGCACGGGGGCCTTCCCCCTCCTGCTACACACGGCCCCGGACCCTGGACAGCACAGCGGTCCGCAGATCTCTCCCTCACCCACGTTTGAGGAGGATTTCCCGGTCCTGCAGGCCTCCTCACGCTCCCAGACCTTCATGGGACTCCCAGAGCGCAGCAGCTCCTCTGCTGAGGCCAGGCCTGGCTCTACCTCCCCCGCAGCTCAGGGACAGACCCACCCAACCATCCATCCGAGCACTGGGGATCAGCAGGGGAGCTCTCCCCCCTCATATGCCTCTATGGCCAGCACCAGTGCGCCCTGGCACGGGAGGGCCCCCACTCCACCTGTGGATCAGGCTGAGGCCTGTTCCAACCCATGGGACTCACCCCAGCAACCCCCCCTCGAGGTCAGACAGCATAGGGAATCAGCTCCCTTCCGCCATCCATACCCCACGGATCCACTACAGCCCACCTATGATGTCAGGGGACCCCCCCACCACCCCCCCCCACCATGGCAGTCTTACTTGCAGGCCATGCCCACGAAAGATGATTTTAAACAGCTTGTTGAGGACGTTAAGGCAACCTGCCGCGCTGAAATTCAAGTTCTCCAAACGGGCCTCAAACACTTAACTGACAGAATGGAAATGGCAGAGGAGGAGATCCAAGAGACCAAACTGGCGGTGCACCGCACCCAGACTCAGGCTTCGGACCACCGTCTCATGCTAAGAGACATGCAGCGGCACATCGAGGACCTGGACAACAGGGGGCGCCGCAACAACATCCGCATACGCGGTCTCCCTGAAGCAGACGGGGCTGAAGACCTGCAGCTCACCCTTCAGAATTTATTTAATGAAATACTGGGTGAACCACCAGACAAGACCATAGAGATGGACAGAGCCCACCGAGCCCTTAAGCCAAAGAGCCCAGCCTCCAACCCACGTGACGTCATATGTCGCATAAACTCCTACAAGTTGAAGGAAAACATAATGCGCAAAGCCCGCCCTATGCGCAACCTGACCTTCGACAACAACCCTCTGCAGCTCTACCCAGATCTTTCTTGGATTACGTTGCAGAAACGACGCCTACTACAACCCCTGCTCCGCGCCTTACAGGACAAGGACATTGTGTATCGATGGGGCTTCCCCTTCAGCCTGTCCGCCAACCACCAGGGGACCTCGGCCACTCTACGCTACCCAGAGGACTTGGACGACTTCTGCAGAACCCTGGACATCCCTGTTCCCCGGCTGCCGGATTGGGACCTCGTGGCCACACCACCCCCCCCGCCAGTAGTCTGGCAAAGAGTCCCACCGACCAAACGCCCCAGGGGCCGAAACCCTGCCCGCAACTCCCCCAGGCACGGGCACACCTAGGATGGTGGCCCTGGCCACGAGAGTCGCCCTGAGCACTCCATGAAGCCCTCCTGTTTTGCTTTACCCCCGGTTGCCCCAGCCTTACCCCTACGCCACATATCGGGCCTGTCTCGGATGAGACACCGAAGAGGCTGCCCTTTTGATCACGGACCCCCCCATGGCTCATAGCCTGAGAGTTCCTTCTCCCCTAACCCCCACAGTGGAGTCTCTCCACACCACCCCCCTGCCCCCCCGACCTATGTTTTTGGATTTTCTGGTCGGGTGGTCCTTAAGGAACTGTTGGGACCTGAGGGCCCCCGGGCCGCTTGGGCCCTCACTGTTGAATCTTAATGTGTTCTCCTTATGTTTTGTTTTTGCTCTCACCCTTTTCTTTCTTTTCAGATATCCCTCTCTCCTCTCCTGTGCAGGTAGCACCCGACAACGCACCCTGGTGACTGTCGCCTCGGCGGTCTTCCCACTCACCCTCCCAGAACCTGATGCAGCGCGCCTGACTCCAGCCAAGTACAACCCACGATCTCTCCACCTACAGTATGGCTAAGTTGCTATCTTTAAACGTACACGGACTTAACTCCAATAGGAAACGTCATCTAGCACTTAGGGAATTCAGGCAATCAGGGGCGGAGATTATAATGGTACAGGAATCGCACTTCTCCAAGGGCGATTCCTTTACGTTTGCATCCAGGTATTTTCCCTTAGTATACCAGGCCTTTAGTTCACGTAAACGGGCAGGGGTTGCAATCCTGGTTAAACACGGCACCCCCTTCACATGCACAGACTCCTACATCGACCCTCTGGGCCACTTCATCATCTTGAGGGGAACATGGCACTCACGAGACGTCACTCTATGCACCCTGTATGCTCCCAATGCACATCAGCACAGATTTCTAAGCCGGGTTCTAACCCGCCTAGCCAGATCTCCCCGCGACCTACTGGTGGTGGGGGGGGACTTTAACCTCCCCCATTCGGTGACCTGGGACCGCATGGTGGTGAATTCCCGGGCCTCTCAGACAAAAGCCCTGCGGGACTCTAAACTCTTCCGTCAGCTTACAAGGAAACATGCTCTATTCGACGCATGGAGGGCGCTTCACCCAGGGGATCGCCAGTTCACCTTCTACTCATCCCCCCACCACACGCACTCACGTATAGATTACTTTTTAGTCAACAATACTACACTACGCGTCACTGATTCCGCACAGATCCTGCCCATCTCCTGGTCCGACCATGCCCCCATTACTCTGACCCTTGACCTCAACACTCCCACCCGCAGGCCCTATAACTGGCGCCTGAATGACTTTCTCCTGAAACACACCCCCTCCAAAATGGAAATAGACTCTGCCCTGCAACTCTACTTTAGCGAAAACGACACGCAGGACATCTCCACCACCACACTGTGGGCCGCTCACAAGGCGGTAATCAGGGGACGGTGTATGGCCATCTCCTCGGCCCTCAAGAGAAATGCCGACTCGGCTAGGAAACAGGCGGAAGCGCAGCTCCGAGCCCTAGAAACTCGCCTACAGACTTCACCCTCCCTGACGCTCCTTAAACGTATCGCCCTGGTACGGTCAACGCTCCGGGACCTTGCGCTGGGCCGAGTCGAGAAAGCTCTAGTACGCCTCCGCCAGGTATATTATGACAAGGGCAACAAGGCGCAAGCTCTATTGGCGAGGAAACTAGCGGACCGCTCGCTCGCGTCCACCCCACACCAGGTCCAGGATAGCTCGGGCAATATTCTTTCACACCCTCAGAGTATTGCAGACACCTTCGCAGCATTTTACGCTGACTTGTATAACAGGCCGGAAATCCCCCATGACCCACCCCCCCCCGACCTGCTAGATAGGATGACACAATACCTAACACGGGCGGGCATTCCCCGACTACAACCGGCCGACCTAGCCTCCCTCAACGTCCCTATTACAGGCGAGGAGTTGACCATGGCCATTAAGTCCCTACCCGCCCATAAATCTCCGGGCCCTGACGGATTCCCATATGAATATTACAAGACCTTCCTCCCCACACTCCTCCCCCACATGACGAAGCTCTTCAACGCCTTCCTACAGCAGACCCCCATCCCGCAAGACATGCAGCGCTCATTCATCACCCTCATCCCCAAACCAGACAAGGACCCTTCACTATGCGCGAGCTACAGGCCGATAGCCCTACTGAACTCTGATCTCAAGATCTTCACGAAGGTCCTCTCCCTCCGCCTAAATGAAGTTTTACCCTCTTTGGTCCATAAAGACCAAGTGGGCTTTGTCCCCCTCCGCCAAGCGGGGGACAACACGAGAAAGGTGATTGACCTAATTGACGTGGCGAGCAGGGAGGGCCCGGAGTCTCTGCTCCTGAGCCTGGACGCGGAAAAGGCGTTTGACCGCCTTGGCTGGCCCTTCATGTTCGCCACGTTAAAGCATATGGGTTTTGGGGGACCCTTCCTACAGGCGGTCCGACACCTCTATACCGACCCGATTTCACAGGTGAAAACGCCCTTCGCCACCTCATCCACCTTCCCCGTTACCAATGGAACCCGTCAGGGGTGCCCCCTCTCCCCCCTCCTCTTTGCCCTCTGCGTCGAGCCCTTAGCAGCGACGATCCGAGACAATCCGGACATTCGAGGTATCCCGGTAAGGGGGAGGGAATTTAAGATCTCCCTCTTTGCCGATGATATTATTCTGACGCTGACGCGCCCCCGCATTTCCCTGCCCAACTTACACAGGGAATTAGAACGCTACGGGGCCCTCACGGGATACAAGACTAATACGTCCAAGTCCATGGCCATGCCGATTAATATGCCCGAACCAGAAGCCTTACACTTGCAGTCCGTTTTCCCATACCACTGGGAGCGGACCTCCCTGAAATACCTGGGGGTCCACCTGACCCCAAGCTATGCATCCCTATATCAAGCCAACTTCCCCCCCCCTATACAGCTCAGTAAGGGCGCTGATCCATAAATGGAAGTCCTACCAGATATCCCTATTGGGCCGGATAGCGGCCATAAAGATGGTTGTCCTCCCAAAACTATTATACCTATTCCAGACCCTCCCTATCCCGGTCCCCTATGCTCATCTACGGGCCCTACAAGCCGACCTCCTCCGGTACGTGTGGAACTACAAGCGCCACAGGATCCCACGTTCGGTCATGACGGCGTCACGAACCGAGGGAGGCCTGGCCTTCCCAGACCTGGTCAAATACTACCAGGCCTCGCAACTCCAAGCAGTGGCATCATGGTTCCCCCAGAAGTCCTACAATAGATGGACGGAGGTGGAAAAGATCTGGTTGGCACCAATACACCCCAACAACCTCCTGTGGAACACGAATGCGGCAGTGGAGCCCGGACATTTACTGGGCTCCATGCGGCAACTTCAAAGTACCTGGAGGAGGCTAGTCCGAGACGGTCAACTTCAGTCCGATAGCTCCCCGCTGACCTCCTTCCTCTACAACCCTAAAGTGCCGACCAGTCTCACCCACCAGATGTCCTGGCCCTGGGCCTCGCGAAACCTATTCCACTTTGGCCATCTAATAGACCCCAGATCCCGCACCCTACACTCCTTCACTGATCTCCAAGCCAAACATGACATCCCACGACAAGCCTTTTTCAGCTACCTACAGATCAGGCACTATGCCCACACAATCGCCCCCCGGCTCCTTTTCTCAAAACCGACCCCATTTGAGCGAATCATACTCGAGGGCACAGCCCGAAGGGGCCTCATATCTGATATTTACCAAATTCTCAATGAACGCCCCTTACAAACCAAAGGCAAACATGCATATATGCTCCGATGGGAGAGGGAGCTGGGGGAGGTGCTCTCGGAGGATGAGTGGAGGGCGGTTTGGAGGCAGGCGGCCAAGAGTTCGATCTGCACCCTTTATAAGGAAAACACGTATAAAATACTGTTCTTTTGGTACCTGACCCCAGACGTCCTCCACAAGATTTACCCCTCCACCTCTGACCGATGCTGGCGTTGCAACCAAGCCAAGGGCACATTGTTCCACCTCTACTGGACATGCCCCCTGATTGTCCCATTCTGGACTCAGACACGAGAGCTCCTATCCCGCCTCCTGGAGGCACCCATACCCCTCTCCCCGAAGCTGTTCTTGCTGGGCCTATCCCAACCTCGCATAGCTAAACCTTACAAGAAACTGCTGAGACACATAACCACGGCTGCGAGGTGCCTGATAGCGCTTCATTGGAAGAAACCAACCCCCCCCCATCCCAAGAAGCCCTTTATGCTAGGGTCAAAGATGTAGAACTCATGGAAAAAATGACAGCTAGGATCCGGGATAGGTTGGAGGACCACGACCTGGTCTGGGAGAGGTGGCACGTGGAGGAGGACCCGCCGTGAGTCGACAACAGATCACCAAGGTACACTACTCTCCCCGATAATCCTGCCTGCCCCCCCCCTCCCCCCTCTCTCCTGACCTCTCCCTTCCTCCCCCGCACGCCCCCCCTCCCTACCCCCCTCTCTTCACCCCACCCCCCTTTTTTTTTTTTTCCTATCTCTCCTCCTCTTTTTTTCCTCTCTACCTTCTGTATCTCTTGAAACCCCAACTGTGTTACAAGTTACTGGTAGCATGAATAGATACGAAACCACTGTGTAAGCCTAACTAGCTGGAATTTCGTATACCCTTTTATCTAATGCATTTGAACTGCTGCTATGTTTTGTACCGACCTTTTATGATAATAAAAACTGTTATTTGAAAAAAAAAAAATGAAATATATTAAAAGATAAAAAATATTTTGTGATGTTATATTTTCTAATCTTGACGTCAAACAGGTAATTAATTAATTACCTTTCCTTTTCAAGGCACAATGGTCTGCAAAACCAAACAGCAGCCACTCTCCTCCACTTTTATATACCGTATATATTTGCATATAAGCCAACTTTTTTCAGCATTTTTTTTATGCTGAAAAAATCCCCCCTCTGCTTATACTCGAGTCTCCTGCTGTGTCATGCTGTCTTAACTGTAATCCAACCAGGCACATCCACGAAAACCTTTCTTGGTGTGTGATAGGGGATTATCGTTTGTTAAATGAAGCCTGCGCAGGCGCGGAGAAGCGGCTAGTGGTGTTGGTGGGTTGACGCATGCAGCGGAAAGACGTTCTCGTGGATGCGCTCGCACAGTACACCCGGTTGGAGAATATGATAAGTTGGAACTGACAGAACACGGCGGACTGCAGTTGCACTGATGAGACAGGTGGGCACAGTGAGGCTGCAAATGGGCACTGATAACCCTTTTTTTCACTTACAGTAGCTGCTGCATTTCCCACCCTAGGCTTATACTCGAGTTAATAAGTTTTCCCATTTTTTTGTGGTAAAATTAGGTGCCTCGGCTTATATTCGGGTCGGCTTATACTGAAGTAGTAACATAATAAAGAGCTCTCCTGGAAAACAACAACATAAATAGTTCTCCTCGTCTAGTGCTGTAGTAGTGCAAAAACTGACATACAGGACCCTAGTCGATCACACAAAGGATATCACCACCAGTCATGGCATGGGGAGGGAGATAAAAGAAGTGACACCACAGCATGTAGCGGTAACGCCAGAGTCCCTCCTCCCTTTCACATCCAGGCAAAAGAAACACAAAGAACTAAGACAGGAGCAATGGGTTTGTAGGAGATTAGTTCATATATCCAATCTATAGGACAGTGCAAGGCACAATACAAAAAATAACTGGCATTCAGAACGCTGGTCTAAAATTCAGGGATAATGCCAAAAGAAGGGAAGCTCAGAATACTGTAGTTCAACTGGAGAAGCCGGGGCACATCACTTGGTTACAATTAGGGCTGGGAAAAAAAATTGATTTGATTTAAAAATCGAGTTGGTAGGTCAAATCGATCCATATTTAAAAAAAAAAATATTGTTTTTCCCCTCCAAGGTCCGGCACTAAGAATCCTCCTGTTACCGGGTGCAGACCCTCCTGTCTTGATAGCCTCTCCGGGGTGTGCAGGGGAGAAGTCAGTCAGCCGCGATCCTGGGAAAGGCCAACCGTCGCGGACTAGGCGGGAGCCGCGGCCTCGCCAAAAAAAAAATCCTGCCCGCAGCTCCTCAGGACCGGCGCTGGAGTCCTCCTGCTACCAGGTGCAGACCCTCACAAATGACCCTCCTGTCTTGATAGCCTCTCCGGGGTGTGCAGGGGAGAATTCAGTGAGCCGCTATCCCAGGAAAGGGTCGCGAGGCCAGCCGCCGTGGACTAGGTCGAAGCAGCGGCCTTGCCTAAAAAAAATGCCCGCAGCTCCTCAGGACCGGCGCTGGAATCCTCCTGCTACCGGGTGGGGACCCTCACAACTGCCTTGGTGGCCTCTCCAGGGTGTGCAGGAGAGAAGTTAACCTGCCACGATTCTGGGAAAAGGCCGCAAGGCCAGACACCGTGGACTAGGCCGAGGCCTCACCTAAAAATTCCTGCCCGCAGCTCCTCAGGACCTGCGTGGTGTCCATAAAAAAAAAAAAAAATTATTGATTTGAATCGTAAATCGATTTTTTTTGTTGAAAAAATTAATAAAAAAATTGCCCAGCTCTAGTTACAATCCAATAAAGTAACAGGCACAACTGATGCAAAGGACAGTGTAGAACTTATAGTAGTGCACAGACGCTGAGAAACAGCCCCTGTCCCCACTGCCAGAGCAGAGAAGGATATAAGGGATCCCAGGGTGCATCAGATAGCCAGGGAAAAAGTTGCAGGGCATTACACAGAATCTTCGGTCAACGGATCGGTGGCAATGAGTCCAGCCAGGTGGACGCCTCACAGGGGGAAGTGAAGAACCGGACTACTACCCCATCTTGATAGAGGACACTGTAGCGAATTCCACGAGTGCGCAGGGCAGCTTTAACTTGATCAAAAGATCTCCGAAGCTTCTGTGAAGTAGTCGGGGAAGATAAGCAACTTTGTATTTTGGAAGGTAAGCTCTTCCTGCAACCTGGCCGCCCCAGAGAACTTCATCGCTGTCCCTAAAATTCAATAACTTCAGGATGAAAGTGCGTGGTGGCCGTCCTGGGGGTCCAGGCTTGGGCGGTATACGATGGGCACTCTCCACTATGTAAAAGGGAGAGAATGGGGCCCCCGGGTAGCAGGGTGCACAGCAGATTCTCCACAAAAAACATTGGATTGGGGCCTTTCGCACCCTCAGCCAGGCCCACAACGCGGAGGTTGTTCTTTCAGTTGCGGTTCTCCGCATCTTCAGCCTTGTATTCCAGCGCCCAAATCTTGGACTGTAAAGAGCGGAAAGCAGTAGTGTGCCAAAAACCTGTGTCTTCAGCTTGGCCAAGGCGCTGTTCTGAGGAAGGCTGGGACCCCACTTTATCCATGTCTTGATGGAGAAGCCCCACATCCAGCTGCACTGCCTCTATCTTGGAGGTTAAGGCATCCTGAAAAGCAGCAATAGCCGCCATAACATCAGCCAAACCCAGCTGAGTGGAGGGAGCTGGCTTTTTTCAGCTCTGTCTGAGACGCTATGTTGGAGAAGGAGTGAGCACGGGGTTTCCACGTGGGCGCCAACGGCCAAGAGAATCTCTTCCACCAACGGTGAGAAATAAAGCTTCTTACTACATCCGAATGAAGGGCCTGCTGTAGAGAGCAAAGAAACAGGAGAGGAGATGGATAAAGCCAGCATAGCGCCAACACGTGCATCCACTCAGGCCGCCATCTTGGTCCCGCCCCCACATAGCAATGATTTCTAGCAGGCTCACATAATATATCTGCAGTCTCTGACCGCCTCTTGCACCGTGCGCGCAGTCTCTGACATCTCTTGTATTATGTTCACAAAATGCGCCTGAAAACACATCAGCCGGATAGATGTGAACCTAGACTAAGATAATTCTGTAATTATTACTCACCTGTGCTGATCTCTACAGGAACTTCCTCCTCTTTAATCACCATGTGCATTTCTCCCGCCATGTCGATTCCGACGTCCCTGGTGTTTCCACGGTCTGTGAATAAAGGATATTATTGTTATTATTATATGAAAAAGAAATTCTTGGTGGCTTGGCATTGTTTTTATTTTTTTGTATTTCTTGTTTTGATGGGGGAGACCCCTGCATGGGCAAATTTTCTGTTCAACTTTTACTTTTGTATTTAAAAGCAATAATAAACCCAAAAACAAACATTTTATTGCAGCTTACCAACCATTAGATGCGATGGCTGCATTGGTTTTCTTTTTTTAGGCTTTTTTTCATGATTCTATTTTTATTTAGTGATCTGGCCAGCAAGTCTGTATTTTAAAAAGACAAAGGGCCCGGATTCACAAAGCACTTACGCCGGCGTATCTCCAGATAATCCGATGTAATTACAAATATGCGCCGTCGTATCTATGCGCCGACCCACAAACTAAGATAGGCTTTATCCCACCAACGTAACTTTCCTACGCCGGCGTAGAGTGGGCGCATATTTACGCTGGGCGCATGTGGCTTTCCCATTGATTTTCTATTCATATATGCAAATGAGGGAGATACGCCGATTCACAAACGTACTTGCGCCCGGCGCATAATTTAAGCGGTTTGCCTAAGTTTTACGTCCGGCGTAAAGTTATTCCTCATATATGAGGCGCAACCCATGCAAAAGGTATGGACCAGGGAACAAAAGCCTACGTATTTTACGCTGGACGTCTGTGAATATGGGCCAACGTGGGTCTGGCTGGGCGTAGGTTACGTTCACGGCGTACACAGGTATCTTAGGCAGTTGTTCCGACGTGGTTGTGCGCATGCGCACTGGGATATGTCCATGTCCCGACAAATGCGCAGTTAGTTTTCAGTACTTGTCTGGCGCCCGGCCCATCATTTGCATGGGGTCACACTTCATTAACATGGCTCACGCCCACTTCCACCTACTTACACTTACGCCTACGAATATACGCTACGCCGGCGCAGAGTTGGGAGCATTTGCTTTGTGAATTCCATGCTTGCCTTCACTGCGCTGGCGTAGCGTAAAAGAGATACGCTACGCCGGCATATATATGCGCCGATGTATGTGAATCAGGGCCTAGCTCTCTTCCCAATGTATCTGTTTACAGGGAAGAGACTAACCATTCAACACTGGCAGAAGTGCTTACAATAAGTTTATTGATCCATGTAAAACCTTTAAACAAAACAGTTTTCTTCGACTGATTTTAACCTCTTGTCGTTCACGTTATAGCCGAATGACGGCTACAGCGGGGACCACAATTGCGAGGAGGCCGTCAATAGACGGGCGGGCGCGCGCGGCGCGCTTTGTGATTAGCGAGTCTATGAGACTCGCTGGATCACAGATCGGAGTAAGGGGTCGGTCCCAACCCCCCACCACGTGATCAGCTAACAGCCAATGATAGCTGATCATGTGATGTAAACAGAGCCGCTAATAGGCCATTTTGCTGATAGTGTGAGGAGAAGAAAAAAAAAGCCGATCACCGGCGTAAGACAGAGGGACATCGGAAAGCTCATCTGTGCCCATGTGTGCTACCTGTCAGTGCGACCTACCAATGCACAACAATGCCACAAATCAGTGCTCAAATAATGCTGCCCATCAGTGTTACCTACCAGCGCCCACCAGTGCCGCCTTAGCTGTCACCACCAGTTCCCACCTTATCTGTCCCCACCAGTGCCACCTTATCTGTCCCCACCAGTGCCACCTTATCTGTCCCCACCAGTGCCACCTTATCTGTCCCCACCAGTGCCACCTTATCTGTCCCCACCAGTGCCACCTTATCTGTCCCCACCAGTGCCACCTTATCTGTCCCCACCAGTGCCACCTTATCTGTCCCCACCAGTGCCACCTCATCAGCGCATATCAATGAAGGAGAAAAACATACCTGTTTGCAAAATTTTCCATCTTTTTTTGTTTGATACCACCTAAATAAAGGTCTATTTGTGGGGTAAAAAATGATATAAATTCTGTTTGTGTACAGTGTTGCATTATCATTCAATTGTCAGTTAATCCCATCAGCCCCGGAAGAATTTACCCCCTTCCTGACTGGGCCATTTTTTTGCAATACGGCACTACGTCGCTTTAAACAATTGCGCAGTCGTGCAAAGCTGTACCCCAAAAAAAATGTATGACCTTATTATCCCCACAAATAGAGCTTTATTTTGGTGGTATTTGATCACCTCTGTGGTTTTATAACACAAAAAAAAAATAAAGCAAATTTTTTTTTAAACCACAATATTTTTTACTTTTTGCTATAATAAATAAATACAAAATAAATGAAAAAATCTTACTTAGTTTAAGCAAATATATATTCTTGTACATATTTTTGGGGAAAAAAATAATAATAATTGCAGTAAGCGTATATTGTAGGTTTGCGTAATAGCGTCTACAAAATGGGGATTGATTTATGCCATTTTTAGTATTTTTTATTAAAAATTATGAAATTATTAAAAATAGCCACCGATTTCTGTAGAAATGTCACTGGCAGGGAAGGGGTTAACACTAGGGGGCGATCAAGGTGTTAAATGTGTTCCCTCTGCGTGTTCTAACTGTAGGACTGCCTGGGGGAGGAGGCCGATCGGTGTTCCTATACCCTAGGAACACACGACTTGTCTCCTCTCCCCTGCCAGAACGTGGATCGCGGGTAGCACGGCGGACTTCGTGGCCGCCAGGCATGCACATCGGCTCCTCAGTACCGTGCCCCCTATACCCCTTAAGGCGGCCGCTGTACAGCTACGGGCGATTCGCGTAGGGGAGGCATTCTACCGCCGTCAAACGGTGGTGGGCGGTTGGCAATTGGTTAAAGTAACGTTGTGTCAAAAAGCAGCAAATGGCCTGGGTATGAAGAGGGTAAATCTTTCGGAGGTCAAGTGGTTAATAAGCCTTACATGTAGGTTCTGTGAATATCTTGTAAAAACTTGTGCCGTTTAGAAGATATTCCCTGTGGATGTAGCCGGTAACATCACCAGCGCATGTGCAGTAGCTTTGCATTACACCGAGTTGCCATTAATGCAGAGAGCACTGTGCTGCAATTATTACTCCCAGGTGCATGCACAGCGGTGATATTATCACAGCTTGGCCGTTCAACAGCATGAATCCAGGAAGACCAGTTGAGGATGGATGCCCTGGCAGCAGTGACAGCGTACCCTGCTGGAGGCCTCTGCTTTACAGGCAAGTCTGCCATAATGTGCTAGTATGTGGTCCATACCAGCACATTATGGCATTACCTGCAGGGGGCTGGCTAATCTACATAATGGGGACACAGACAATAAAAATCTAAGAGGTTCTAACACCTTGTTTTTGTACAGGACAGGGTCACTTTGGTTACATCTTGGTACCACTTTACACACACACACATATATATATATATATATATATATATATATATATATATATATATATATATATATATATATATATATTTTTTTACACCTAGACTTCCACGTTCTATTATCACCTTGTCTGCCGCTGGGAAAAAAAAACAGGTCACTTGGCTCCGTGCACGAACAATTGATTCACTGGGTATGTTTATATCATTTTTATTTTTTTCCAATCATTTATTGCCTTGCTGATGTATATTATATGTTTCTCTATTATATTATTTATTGTATAGATTGGCTGTCCTGATGAAGCGGCACTCCTGCGAAACTAGTAGACATCAACCAATCTTGGATTTGTACAGTTATGTGTTCTTCTATTTTATATTTAAATAAATCTTTTATTTTATCATGTCTATTGTATTTCATCAGTACCGAAATAGTCCCCCCCCCCCAACCAATTGAGTGGGTTACTTTGGGTCTAGCTTCAGCTACTATTCCCTTGTCCCCATTCTCGCCTTTTCTCTACAGTAACTGGGATGATGGTACCTTTTAATTCTACTATTTATTTTTATATATGAGGCCATACTCGCCCCTTATGTTCGTTTTTGTACACTATGGGCCAGATTGAGGTAGATGGGCGCTTCTTTACTGTGGAGTAACGTTTCTCATTTAAGTTACTCCGCCATAACTTTAGGAGCAAGTACTGTTATTCACAAAGCGGCGGCGTAGCGAAAATGAGCCAGCGGAATTCAAATTGGGTGGGTAGGGGGCGTGTATTATGTTAACTATACGCGATCCCGCAGCGAACGTACTGCGCATGCGTCGACTGTCAGTGCGCATGCTCCAAATTCTGTCAGTGAACGTCAATGATGTCATTCCCCATTTACGGACGTTTTACGCAAACGACTCAAATTTTTTTTTTTTCGACGCGATGACGACGGCCATACTTAACATAGGATACTCCACCTAGGGGGCATGTATTTCTTTACGCCGCGTATCTCTTACGGAAACGTCGGAAAGTCACTGAGTCGCGCCCGAATATGATCGTGAATTTCCGATTCCCGCTGATTAACATATTCTCGGCGTTAATCAGTGGGAACGCCCCGCGCGCCATTTTTAAAATTGAAGTTACGATACGACGGCGAAATACAATTACGCCGCTTGTATAGTAACTCCAACCCGGCGTTTCTTGTTTTCGGACTACAGAAACGCCGGCTCAAAGTGAGAGTTAGGCTGAAGTATCACTGATACTCCAGAGTAACTCTACCTGAATCTGGCCCTAAGTGTCATCTGTACTCTGCAAATTATTTTTGTATTCACTGTTGATTACTCACTTGTGCTGATTTCTGTATGAATGTCCTCTGCTTTTATCCTGCTCGTGCTTCTTCTTCCCTCAGCTCTGGTGCTTCTCAAAGTGGCTCTGGTGTCTGTGAATAAAGATGAGAGTGAAGCCTCCTGTACTGACCTGTATAATGTATAAACGATGCTCAATGCTATAATATCCAGGCACACTTAAGTCATGGGATGGTGTGATGAAACGCGTTGGACGGAGCTTTTTACATCATTCCACAAACCCTGAAGAAGGCAAACAGCGTTCCAGTGAGGTGATGCAAAATTAAGGGTGCATATCATTTGGATGAGTGATATAACCATCGCTACTGTATGAGAGACCCCAGAGAGTGTGTGGGGGGGGAGACTGGTCCCGTCACTTGGCTGGTAACACACAATGACATGATGTGAGGAGGAGAGCCGGAGTCTAATAGAGGCTGATGGCTCCTGACCCCCCACTGGGCACATACTGTCTCCCCATTACTGTCTATTGACAGAGGAGGGGGGAGAAGAAGAGATTGTTGTAGTGACTGAACAAGGAGAATCTGGGACTCTTCTCTGGATTTATGTTTATTACTTTGTTGCTTCTGATATGTAAACTAGTGTTGCTTTATAAAGTACACATCAGGTTTCTCTGAGTGGACATTTCTTAAATATCTGTCAGTCAGATCTCATCCAGTGCCGCTATAAGTCGCTGATCACGGACTACTATTAAAAAATAAAATTTCCAGTATACAGTGGAAATTTAAAAATGGCTTCATTCTCAACGACAGTTGTCACCACCCGTCTTGGCTTAATTCCATACCTCAAAGCCAATTCCTTAGGTTTATAGTTTACCCTATTAAACATTTCTGTACTTGCGCAACAAAGTATGTGGAGTATCTCATCACCTGTCCGTGTGGCCAACAATACGTTGGTCGCACTATTCGTAAATTTTTGGTGAGAGTTGCAGAGCATATAGCTCTTATTCTGGCTGGAGACATTCATCACACTGTGCACAGACATTATAAAGCACACCATGCTAAGAATCCAACTGCTACTCAGTTCCTTATTATTGACCAGTTTAATCGATTCATGGAGGGGTAGCCCCAAAACTCGTGGGATGTCTCAGCTCGAGACCTTTTGGATCTATGAACTGGGTACACACACACCGTTAGGGCTCAATGTGGAATGGGATGCCAATTCCTTTATCAACAAATCATGAGGTTGATTTGTATAGTGACCACTAGGGTTGTCCCGATACCATTTTTTTTAGGACCGAGTACAAGTACCGATACTTTTTTCCATGTACTCGCCGATACCGAATACCGATACTTTTTTTTTTAAATGTGTCCCCAAATGCAGCCATGTCCCCCCACATATTGCAGCCATGTCCCCCCACATATATGCAGCCACGTCCCCCATACCTAGATGATGCCACGTTAATCAGCGCGCGGGGAACATTACAGGCAGCTTTCGTTTGAATAGCTGTGTTCCCCACCGCGCCGTGTATAGACACTCCCCCTTGCTCGGGATTGGACAGATCACCCGTCCAATCCCGAGCAAGGGGGAGTGTCTATACGCGGCGCGGAACACAGCTATTCAAACGAAAGCTGCCTGTAATGTTCCCCGCACGTGGATTAACGTGGCAGCGGTGGCTTTGTGGGGGCGGCGCGTTGCGGCAGGGGGGGACAAGTATTTGGCCAGGCATCTGGGGCTTTGCGGGAGTACAAGTACTCCCGCAAATACTCGGTATCGGTCCAGATACCGATACTGGTATCGGTACAACCCTAGTGACTACCATTCCAATACCATAGGTATCTTTTTTATTTAAATCCCAATTTCTAGCACCATTTCTTTTCCTTTCATTTAACATGTTCTTTTTCCATAAAACATATACGTGTTATCATATAACTTGTATCGACTGTTTTTCTATATGGGGGTTCGTCCAATGAGAGGTCACTTTCTGGACTCAGTTTTTTTATGTAATCCCATAAGTTTTTATTTTCGCACCCCCCTCTCCTCATTCCCCCCTTCCTTGTTTTTTTGGGGTTATTGAGAGGGAGTTAAGCAATGGGTGGCTTTTTAATTCAAATAATTATATTATGCTATCTTAACGTGTCATTCGTTTTTTTATTATTTAATATATTTAAAATTTACTTTCTGACCCTCCATTGTCATATAAATTTATACAATATACATTTTTAATGTCCAGATTTAGGTGGGCGCATACCACGCAATTCAGTGGGTCGATATGAGCTTTGCAGCTGCGTTTATCTTGGAGCATACTGGGTTAATAACCCTGTCTGTCTAGTCTAGGATGTGCTAGTCTGATGAGAAGTTCCATCTAGGGTTGTCCCGATACCACTTTTTTGACACCGAGTACAAGTACCGATACTTTTTTTTAAGTACTCGCCGATACCGATTACCGATACCTATCGCCTAGGAAGATTAGGTAAAGGGGTGGTTTGGGGGAGTTGGATGAGGCTGGGGTGAAGATGTGCTGACTGAATGACTGGGAGACTGTAGCAGAGAAAACTGGGAGACTGTAGCAGGGCAAACAAACAAAAAAAAAATCATCAATTGCAGCCTCACTGTGCCCATCAATTGTGACCACTGTGCCATGCCATCAATTGTCACCACTGTGCCATGCCATCAAACGCAGGCACTGTGCCCATCAATTGTCACCACTGTGCCCATCAATTGTCACCACTGTGCCATGCCAAAGGCAGCCACTGTGCCCATCAATTTTCACCACTGCCATGCCATCAAAACGCAGCCACGGTGCCCGTCAATTGTCGCCACTGTGCCCATCAATTGTCGCCACTGTGCCCTGCCATCAATTGTCGCCACTGTGCCCTGCCATCAATTGTCGCCACTGTGCCCTGCCATCAATTGTCGCCACACCATCAATTGTCACGACTGTGCCATGTCATCAAACACAACCACTGTGCCATCAATTGTCACCTCTGTGCCATGCCATCAAACGCAGCCACTGTGCCATCAATTGTCACCTCTGTGCCATGCCATTAATTGTCATCACTGTGCCTATCAATTGCCACCAGTTTGACCCCTCAAAAAATATCAGGGTGTTCGGAGCTCATCCTCCTGCCATCCAGACACATGTGGTCTCACCTACACTGATACACCACCATGGTTTCACCTCCAGCCCCACAATAAGACATGCTGGAGATTGTAGCCAGCTGTGTGTGATAGCTGAGCTGGGCGGAACTATGGGACTATAATCTCCAGCATGTCTTATTGTGCGGCTGGAGGTGAAGGTTTCTGGTGTTTTCTTCTCTGCCGAGTGAATGTAGTACACGTGAGTCACTCGCGTTTACTACATTCAGGGCTCCCGAGTCCCGCTACCTCCGCCCGCAGATCCTCCTGTTCTCTGCAGTTGGTGTTATGTGTTAGCACTCGGCAGAGAAGAAAACACCGGAAACCTTCAACTCCAGCCGTACAATAAGACATGCTGGAGATTGTAGTCCCATAGTCCCGCCCAGCTTCCGCCCAGCACAAAACTTTAACCGAGAGGCTGCCGGGGACAGAGGGTAGCAATTTAGGAACCATGGTGGAACCCTGGATCTGTGTCCGACCAGCGTCCAGCGGGGAAGGGGAGGCAGGTCTTAGAGCTTTCAGCTGCTGGACGGACACAGATACAGGGCATGATTCCTAATTTTTTCCCGCTGCAGCGATCCCCCTCACTGTTCTGTGCAAGAGCCGGCGCAGCTTGCTGAGGCATCCGACCCAGGGACAGCGCGGGTCCATCAGCTGCCCACATTACGCCCGTGCTTCCCACAGAGCAACTTACCGCCCATGTCCTTGCCTGGTGATAGCTGACAAGAGGGGAGGAGGAGGTGGGGAGGAAAGGACAAGTGATTGGTTGTCAAGGAAGCGGCGGTCCCGTTCCTTAAGAACCAATGATCGCCAGCATTTTTTTCTTTACTTTTCAGCTGTTAGCAGGGAATTCCTGCTAAGAGCTGAAAGTACAGCGCCTGAAGGTATCGGTTTTTGGTATCGGGCATTTGCACGAGTACCGATACTCTTGCAAATGCTTAGTATCGGCACCGATACCAGTATCGGTATCGGGACAACCCTAGTTCCATCCAAACCACCTTGAACGCAGCGCGCACACTTTCGTGCATATTCACAAGTAGGGCGTGCCGTATGACGCACGTTGCTCGATACATGCCCATTCACATATTATAAGAGATTTTAGTGGAGGGCGTGGAGCGCAGCGGGCGCGTCAGATGATGCGCATTTTCACGTTTAAGTCCAGCGTGGAGTCACAGTTCATGTGACACACACGCTGATACGGCATTGGTTCATTATGGCAGGGATAAGAAACAAAGATTGTCACCTCCGTTTAGAGCCCTGTGTTGATTGTCAACACAGGGCCCAGGACTGGGATTGGACTGCTGACAGACTCCCGATGTGTACAAACACAGAAGGGGGGGGCGCACATCCTATTCCCAGAAGCAGGCAGCGACGTGCCTGTATGTAAAAAATGTGAGAAATTCTGCGAGCCACCACTGCCTAGAGGCTTGAATTGAATAAATTACCTAAAAGCTGCTAGCGTTACACACATCACATATATCCTGCAAAGAGGTTCACATGCGTGCTTTGACCTAGCCTAATCGCAAAGTTGAACGCTCCAAGGTGAGCGTTCATTACCTAAGGGGGGCACCTGAGTGAGGACACCCTAGCACGTCTTGGATCACTTATCACGTTTTTTTTTCTTTTAATTACACAGATTTTATTATCACGTTATCAGTGACGCTGCTAGATGCCACTCATATGCACATGAGCACCTTTGTCATATGACCTGAACCGCACATTTTAGCTTGTATTGCTTTTCTCCGCACGGTCATTAATAACATATTTGGACACTTGATGACTGCATAGGAGCACTTTGATATATTATTTGTTTATGCCTTTGGTATTTTAACCACTTCAAGCCCAGACCAATTCTGACACTTCGCTCCTACATGTAAAAATCTGAATTTTTTTGCTAGAAAATTACATAGAACCCCCAAATATTATGTATGTTTTTTTAGCAAAATCTCTAGAGAATACAATGGCGGTCATTGCAACTTTTTATCTTGCAAGGTATTTGCGCAACAATTTTTCAAACGCCTTTTTTGGGGGGGGGGCAGTTTCATGCTTTAAAAAAAACAGTAAAAGAAGCCCAATGTTTTTGCATAATGTGAAAGATGAAGTTCTGCCGAGTAAACAGATACCCAACTCGTCACGTTTCAAAATTGCACACGCTCGTAGAATGGCGCCAAACTTCGATACTTAAAAATCCCCATAGGCGACGCTTAACATTTTTTTTACTGGTTACACGTTTTGAGTTACAGAGGAGGTCTAGCGCTAGAATTATTGCACTCACTCCAACGTTCACGGCAATACCTCACTTGTGTGGTTTGAACACCGTTTTCATATGTGGGCGGGACTTAGGCATGCGTTCGTTTCTGCGTGCGAGCACATGGGACAGCGGCACTTTAAAAAAAAATATGTTTTATTGTTAATTTTACTTTTTTTTTCACACTTTAAAAAAAAAACTAACATTTTGATCACTTTTATTCCTATTATAAGGAATGTAAACATCCCTTGTAATAGGAATATAACATGACAGGTCCTCTTTACAGTGAGATATGGGGTCAATAAGACCCCACATCTCACCCCTAGGCTGGGAAGCCAAAATATAAAAAGGAGATCACCACTTCCAAGCCGAAGCAGCGCCGGTTTTCTAAATACAGAGGCCGGGCGGGATATCATAACATCGCTCCCAATCTCATGTCATGTGATCGCCAAGTGGTTAACCAGAGTTTGACAAATTTGCTTGGAATCTAGGAGCCAGCTAAAAAAGTTAGGAGCCAGAAACGCGCACAGTCTCGACGAGCTCACGCGCAGAAGCGAACGCATACGTGAGCAGCGCCTGCATATGAAGCAGTGTTTAAACCACACATGTGAGGTATCGCTGCGATCGATAGAGCGAGTGCAATAATTCTAGCCCTAGATCTTCTCTGTAACTTGAAAAATGCAACCTGTAGATTTTTTTAAACGTTGCCTATGGAGATTTGAAAGCATCAAAGTTTGTCGCCATTCCACAAACGAATGCAATTTTGAAGCGCGACATGTTGGGTATCAATTTACTTGGCGTAATATTATCTTTCACAGTTTAAAATAAAATTGAGCCACCTTTACTGTTTTCTTATCTTTTTAATAAAAATTAAAAAAGTGTATGTTTTCCAAAAAAAGTGCAAGACCCGCTGCGCAAATACGGTGTGACAGAAAGTTTTGCAACGACCACCCTATTCTCTAGGGCAGTGATGGTGAACCTTGGCACCCCAGATGTTTTGGAACTACATTTCCCATGATGCTCAACTACACTGCAGAGTGCATGAGCATCATGGGAAATGTAGTTCCAAAACATCTGGGGTGCCAAGGTTCACCATCACTGCTCTAGGGTGTTAAAATAAATAGATAGATAGATAGATAGATAGATAGATAGATGTTAGGGGGCTCTAATTAGAGGAAAGGAGATTGCAGTGAAAACACAGGGGAAGCTACAATAACATTGCTGGATTACTTGTCATGCCAACGGCCACCACAAGATGGCGCCAAATCACAGAAGGAAGCGTAGGCCTGCAGAAGGCTGCAAAGTCGCGGTCTCAATTATCAGCCGGCGCGAGCGCACTGAGGGTGTCTCCGTGCGCCCCTACCTCTCACACCACGTAAACGCATCGGGCCAACGCCGGCCGGTAATTGAGGCCGCGGCTTTGGGGCCTTCTACAGGCCTATGCTTCCTTCCCCCCAGCGCTAATTTAGTCGGAATTGCCAATTTCGTCGAACTCTGGGTTAAACACAGTTATGCACCAAGCACTTTAAATTGAGTTAACCATTATATGTTATGTGCCGGTATGGGCCGCCTGTCTGCAGTACATTGCGGGCAGGCGGTCCGAAAATGGGTAATACACTACAGAGGTTTACACTTCCTTGATTTACTGCAAAGTGACCTTAAAGACAAAGACGTTTACTCACCTGTGCTGATCTCTGGAGAGATTTCCTCCTCAATACATTGCTCATCACCCCACATATATGTCTCTTCTACTTCCTCTTTCACTTCAGCTTTAATGCCACTTGAATTTCCACTCTTAAAAATACAAAAAACAAATATTACATGCTATAGCATAAAGCTAATAAGCACCCATGAAAACAACACAGAGCATTACACCGACTAGGCCATTATAAAGACTATCTTCTGCTACCTGGTGACACTGGGGGAAATTGCGTCCTTCCGATGTATTTTTATTACTGGATCCACCTGCAGGAAACACACACACTGATTGAATATGGCGTCCCTAGGTCTTTATATCAGAGGATGTGTGTATCTAGGTGGATCCTCAATAAAAAATCTCTTCTTCAGAGGAAATGAAAGTCTCTTCTTACCTCCTGACATCCGGGGGGGCCAGTTCTCCATCGTCACCCCCTTCCGGAAGTCCTGGTGGCTTTAGAAACACTTCCTCTCCTCTGGCCTGTTGGTTTTTCTCACGCTGAAACGTGTAAAGAAATTGCATTTAGAAATACGGATGGGAACCAACCGAGTTATTGTTGACGCTCAACCTGAATCACTTTAAGAACATTAACCGCTTAAGGACCCCTTCATGCCGATATACGTTGCCAGAATGGCACGGCGCGGGACTCGGTCTGAAGCTCCCTAACCGCGCCCGTGGGACCCGATCGCCGCCGGTGTCCCACGATCGGTCCTCTGAAGCTGAAGAACGGGGAGAGCCTTGTGTAAACACACCTTCCCCATTCTTCACTTTGGGGCCGTCATTGATCGTCTGTTCCCTGATATAGGGTAACACAATCAATGATGTCACACCTACAGCCACACCCCCTACAGTTAGAAACACAGATGAGGTCACACATAACCCCTTCAGCGCCCCTTGTGGTTAACTCCCAAACTACGTTCGCTTCTGCGTGCGAGCACATGGGACAGCGGCACTTTAAAAAAAAATATATGTTTTATTGTTAATTTTACTTTTTTTTCACATTTTGATCACTTTTATTCCTATTACAAGGAATGTAAACATCCCTTGTAATAGGAATATGACATGACAGGTCCTCTTTACAGTGAGATATGGGGGGGGTGGTCAATAAGACCTCACATCTCACCTCTAGGCTGGGAAGCCCAAAAAAAAGGGGGGGGGGGGGGATCACCACTTTCCAGCCGAAGCAGCGCCGGTTTTCTGAATACAGAGGCCGGGCGGGATATCATAACATCGCTCCTATTCTCATGTCATGTGATTGGCAAGTGGTTAACCAGAGTTTTGACAAATTTGTTTCGAATCTAGGAGTCAGCTAAAAAAGTTAGGAGCCAGAAACGTGCCCCGTCCCAACGAGCTCACGCGCAGAAGCGAACACATACGTGAGTAGCGCCCGCATATGAAGCAGTGTTCAAATCACACAGGTGAGGTATCACCGTGATCGTTAGAGCGAGTGCAAGAATTCTAGCTCTAGACCTCCTCTGTAACTCGAAAAATAGGGAAACACAATCAATGACGTCACACCTACAGCCACACCCCCCTACAGTTAGAAACACAGATGAGGTCACACATAACCCCTTCAGCGCCCCTTGTGGTTAACTCCCAAACTGCAATTGTCATTTTCACAATAAACAATGCATTTTTATAGAATTTTTTGCTGTGAAAATGGCAATGGTCCCAAAAATGTGTCAAAATTGTCCGATGTGTCCGCCATAATGCCGCAGTCACGAAAAAAATTGCTAATCGCTGCCATTAGGAGTAAAAAAAAAAAAAAATTATAAAAATGAAATAAAACGATCTCCAATTTTGTAAACGCTATAAATTTTGCACAAACCAATTGATAAACGCGTATTGCGATTTTGTTTAACCAAAAATAGGTAGAAGAATAAGTATCGGCCTAAACTGACGAAAAAAAAATAATAATTTATATCTTTTTTGGGGATATTTATGATAGCAAAATGTAAAAAATCGTTTTTTTTTTCAAAAATGTCGCTTTACTTTTGTTTATAGCGCAAAAAAAAAAAAAAAAAAACGCAGAGGTGATCAAATACCACCAAAAGAAAGCTCTATTTGTGGGAAAAAAAGGATGCCAATTTTGTTTGGGAGCCATGTCGCACAACCGCGTAACTGTCAGTTAAAGTGACGCAGTGCCGAATCGCAAAAAAAGGGCCGGGTCCTTGACCTGCCTAAAGGTCCAGGTCTTAAGTGGTTAAATAGCCATACGCCCCTGATAAATGCATGGCACTGTTTGACTTTTGTCCAGACTCAGGTTGTCCATCACTCCGCACTTGAGAATGAAAGAGTTCCTGGGAACAGATGATCGTTCTTATTCAGGACTGTAGATATGACATTTTCTACAGCAGGAGTCTCCAAACCGTGGCCCTTGGCTTGTCTTTATCTGGCCCTTGGGGCACTACACTGTGTCCGACACCGAAAACCGAGTACTATTCCTCCCACTCACACCAAAGACGGCGTACTATTCCTCCCACTCACACCAAAGACGGAGTACTATTCCTCCCACCGACACCAAAGACGGAGTACTATTCCTCCCACCGACACCAAAGACGGAGTAATATTCCTCCCACCGACACCAAAGACGGAGTACTATTCTTCCCACTCACACCAAAGACGGAGTAATATTCCTCCCACCGACACCAAAGACGGAGTACTATTCCTCCCACCGACACCAAAGACGGAGTACTATTCCTCCCACCGACACCAAAGACGGAGTACTATTCCTCCCACCGACACCAAAGACGGAGTACTATTCCTCCCACCGACACCAAAGATGGAGTACTATTCCTTCCACCGACACCAAAGACGGAGTACTATTCCTTCCACCGACACCAAATACGGAGTACTATTCCTCCCACCGACACCAAAGACGGAGTACTATTCCTCCCACCGACACCAAAGACGGAGTACTATTCCTCCCACCGACACCAAAGACGGAGTACTATTCCTCCCACTGACACCAAAGACGGAGTACTATTCCTCCCACTGACACCAAAGACGGAGTACTATTCCTCCCACTGACACCAAAGACGGAGTACTATTCCTCCCACTGACACCAAAGACGGAGTAATATTCCTCCCACTCACACCAAAGACGGAGTACTATTCCTCCCACCGACACCAAAGACAGAGTACTATTCCTCCCACTGACACCAAAGACGGAGTACTATTCCTCCCACTCACACCAAAGACGGAGTACTATTCCTCCCACTGACACCAAAGACGGAGTACTATTCCTCCCACTGACACCAAAGACGGAGTACTATTCCTCCCACCGACACCAAAGACAGAGTAATATTCCTCCCACTCACACCAAAGACGGAGTAATATTCCTCCCACTCACACCAAAGACGGAGTACTATTCCTCCCACCGACACCAAAGACGGAGTACTATTCCTCCCACCGACACCAAAGACGGAGTACTATTCCTCCCACCGACACCAAAGACGGAGTACTATTCCTCCCACCGACACCAAAGACGGAGTACTATTCCTCCCACTCACACCAAAGACGGAGTACTATTCCTCCCACCGACACCAAAGACGGAGTACTATTCCTCCCACCGACACCAAAGACAGAGTACTATTCCTCCCACCGACACCAAAGACAGAGTACTATTCCTTCCACAGACACCAAAGACAGAGTACTATTCCTCCCACCGACACCAAAGACGGAGTACTATTCCTCCCACCGACACCAAAGACGGAGTACTATTCCTCCCACTGACACCAAAGACAGAGTACTATTCCTTCCACTGACACCAAAGACAGAGTACTATTCCTCCCACTCACACCAAAGACGGAGTACTATTCCTCCCACCGACACCAAAGACGGCAGTCGCGCCTATTGATTTCCCCTGCAAATATGCAAATGAGGGAGATTTCCCGATTCGCGAACGGATTAGCACCATACGCTGACATGCGCCGCGCATATCTCGTCCGGCGCAAAGTTATTTCTACAAATAGCTGCTTTATCTTTACTCCAGACGGCCACAGGTCAGCAGGAGAGCAGCTACAGCAGCGTTACCGACGATAAGAGCTAGCTGAGCACCCCCACTTGCAGGACAACACCTCTGTCCATGCTTGTCTGTCAACTTTTACAGCCATGGAGGAAGACATCATAGGTCTCCATAGCCGAGATGACGGATGACAGCTCTTGGCCTTTAAAGTTCAGCTTTCTCCTGTGTTTGCAGGGAACGGGAGCAGCCATCTCAGAACAAAAGTAACTTCACTGCGGGGAGGGGGAACAGGATATACTTTAGTGCCGGAATTCCAGAAATCACAATGTATGATTTTTTTAACTATTTATTTGTATGATACAGCTGCAAAGAAGTATTTGAACACCTGAGAAAATCAATGTTAATATTTGGTACAGTAGCCTTTGTTTGCAATTACAGAGGTCAAACGTTTCTTGTAGTTTTTCACCAGGTTTGCACACACTGGAGGAGGGATTTTGGCCCACTCCTCCACACAGATCTTCTCTAGATCAGTCAGGTTTCTGGGCTGTCGCTGAGAAACACGGAGTTTGAGCTCCTCCAAAGATTCTCTATTGGGTTTAGGTCTGGAGATTGGCTAGGCCACGCCAGAACCTTGATATGCTTCTTACAGAGCCACTCCTTGGTTATCCTGGCTGTGTGCTTCGGGTCATTGTCATGTTGGAAGACCCAGCCTCGACCCATCTTCAAAGCTCTAACTGAGGGAAGGAGGTTGTTGCCCAAAATCTCGCAATACATGGCCCCTGTCATCCTCTCCTTAATACAGTGCAGTCGCCCTGTCCCATGTGCAGAAAAACACCCCCAAAGCATGATGCTACCACCCCCATGCTTCACAGTAGGGATGGTGTTCTTGGGATGGTACTCATCATTCTTCTTCCTCCAAGCACGGTTAGTGGAATTATGAGCAAAAGGTTCTATTTTGGTCTCATCTGACCACATGACTTTCTCCCATGACTCCTCTGGATCATCCAAATGGTCATTGGCAAACTTAAGACGGGCCTTGACATGTGCTGGTTTAAGCAGGGGAACCTTCCGTGCCATGCATGATTTCAAACCATGACGTCTTAGTGTATTACCAACAGTAACCTTGGAAACGGTGGTCCCAGCTCTTTTCAGGTCATTGACCAGCTCCTCCCATGTAGTCCTGGGCTGATTTCTCACCTTTCTTAGGATCATTGAGACCCCACGAGGTGAGATTTTGCATGGAGCCCCAGTCCGAGGGAGATTGACAGTCATGTTTAGCTTCTTCCATTTTCTAATGATTGCTCCAACAGTGGACCTTTTTTCACCAAGCTGCTTGGCAATTTCCCCGTAGCCCTTTCCAGCCTTGTGGAGGTGTACAATTTTGTCTCTAGTGTCTTTGGACAGCTCTTTGGTCTTGGCCATGTTAGTAGTTGGATTCTTACTGATTGTATGGGGTGGGCAGGTGTCTTTATGCAGCTAATGACCTCAAACAGGTGCATCTAATTTAGGAAAGACAGAGTACTATTCCTCCCACCGACACCAAAGACGGAGTACTATTCCTCCCACTCACACCAAAGACGGAGTACTATTCCTCCCACCGACACCAAAGACAGAGTACTATTCCTTCCACAGACACCAAAGACAGAGTACTATTCCTTCCACAGACACCAAAGACAGAGTACTATTCCTTCCACAGACACCAAAGACAGAGTACTATTCCTTCCACTGACACCAAAGACAGAGTACTATTCCTTCCACTGACACCAAAGACAGAGTACTATTCTTCCCACCGACACCAACAATGGGGTAGTATTCTTCCCACAGACACCAACAATGGGGTAGTATTTTTTCCACCGACACCAACAATGGGGTAGTATTCTTCCCACCGACACCAACAATGGGGTAGTATTCTTCCCACCGACACCAACAATGGGGTAGTATTCTTCCCACCGACACCAACAATGGGGTAGTATTCTTCCCACCGACACCAACAATGGGGTAGTATTCTTCCCACCGACACCAACAATGGTGTAGTATTCTTCCCACCGACACCAACAATGGGGTACTATTGTAATGTAAAAAATAACTCATTACACTGGCTTCTCCTACTACTAGATAGTTTTGTTTATTTTACTTGTTCCTGCTCCATCTAACAGGCGCCCCCATCCTTCCTGGACTCCGGTTGCCTGGTATTGGCATAGCGGGTGCCACCGGGTAGGATGGAGGGAGCTTCTTCTAATTGGCCCAGAAGTGACGTGTAAACGGGCCAATGGCGAATCTTCAATAACAGCGTGTGCATTATTGTGTATGAGGCACCGTAGGGAGGTCTTCCCTCTGGTCCCCCATCACCAGACCGCGGGTCACAAAAGCTGAACCTTTACATGGGGCTACCCAGGCTCCGCCCCCTTTTACAACAACCCGGCCAATCATAACCTTGTGCAAAAAAGTCCTCCACTGACCATTCATGGAAGGACGGTCCTCATTTTTGGACTCATAACCCAGGACGGGGACGCTAACCTGCACGCGCCCTGGAGGTTTTCTATTGTCCTAACCCCAGATCCCCAAACCACTCCATAAACTTATCTCTATAGAATGTGAACTCTATGACCCCCCCCTGCACAGCCCCCCATCTAATGATCTCCATATCAGGGGACTTGCAGGAAGATGATGATGTGTGGAGGAGATATGATCCCCCCATCCAGTCCACACAGAGTGCTGGGACCCCCTTCTCTCATAATAAGACATTATTATTATTATTACCTCTTCCTCACTGAGTACACACTCTCCACATTCAATTCACGCAGCAGGACCGCTTCAGCAATACAACATCCCCTCCCCGCCTCTTCCTCTGGGCTACAACAAAATGGCGGCTGCCCTAACTTCTCCAGCACACCTGAGCCACAGGAAAATGGCGACTTCCTTCCCCGTTTTCCGGGGAGCCAATCAGAGGGCGCAGGTCGCCGCTTTCCTTCCTGCGTTCAGTATAGGGGAGGTCTCTCGTCACATTCGGCACTGATTGCTCCGGAAGTGACGTTCCTTCGCCGACATCTTGCTACACCCCAAACTTCTGCACAGCAATGAGAGTGAGAAGGGGGTGTTGTGTCACACTCGGCTCCCTATCGCAGAATGCTCCGGAAGTGACGTTTTTGTCACCGCCATCTTGCTACACCCCGCACTTCTGCATAGTAATGATAGAGTATGAAGGGGGCAAGCGGACATCTTTTTACACCCACTGGAGTTTTAGAGTTCACAGTTATTTTCAACACAAAACGGAGCTTATATGGTTAAATACAGTATTCGGAAATCCGATGGAAAAGTCCGATGTGAGCCTTTGGTCGGTAATTCCGACCGTGTGTACGTGGCATTACAGTCAACTGTATTTATTCTCAAAGTTTAGATCATTGTTTTTAAAGGAAATCTTTCCTGACAAGTGGAAAACCCAATTGGAAAAATGCAAGGACCGCATCAGGGAGAAGATGCGATCCAAAGTGTCACCACTTCAGCCCCGGAAGGATTTACCCCCTTCCTGACCAGGCCCTTTTTTGCGATTCGGCACTGCGTCTTTTTAACTGACAATTTACGCAGCCGTGTGATGCTGTACCCAAACAAAATTGATGTCTTTTTTTTTTCTACAAATAGAGCTTTCTTTTGGTGGTATTTGGTCACCTTTGCGGTTTTAATTTTTTGCGCTATAAAGAAAAAGAGCGACAATTTTGAATAAAAGCAATATTTTTTTTTTTTGCTGTAATAAATATCCCCAAAAAATATATATAAAAAAATTCTTCCTCAGTTTAGGCCGATATGTATTCTTCTACATATTTTTGGTATAAAAAAAAAAACCGTAAGCGTATATTGATTGGTTTTGCTCTAAATTTATAGCGTCTCCAAATTAGGGGATAGATTTATGGCATTTTTATTATGTTTTTTTTTGTTGTAGTAATGATGATGATCTGCGATGTTTATCGTAATTGCAGCGGACAGATCGGACACTTTTGACACATTTTTGGGACCAATGAAATAGAGCGATCAGTGCTAGAAATATGCACTCATTACTGTATAAATCACACTGACAGGGAAGGGGTTAAAGCGGAGCTCCACCCAGCATAAAAACATTTTACAATGTTGTTTGAAAAAAATAAAAAATAAAAACCTGAAAAAAAAAAAAAAAAAAATACTCACCCGAAATAGCTGTTGCTATGCGGAAGTCCGTAATCTGCCTCTTCCTGATCCGCGGTGTGTTTTCTTCTTCTTCTTCTTCTTGTGAATGGGCGCGCTGCTTCCTGGGAACTGTGTGTGTTCTCAGAGAGCAGCGCGCCCATTCACAAGCCAGCGTGAGACTCGCGCAGGCGCAGTAGGAAACGGGCAGTGAAGCCGTACGGCTTCACTGCCTGTTTCCCATATTGTGAATGGCTGCGCGGGACCCGGAGCGATCGTGGGACCGGCATCGGGGGGGCCCATCAGCGCGGGCGCCTAGGACAGGTAAGTGTCTTTATTTAAAGTCAGCAGCTACACTGTTAGTAGCTGCTGACTTTAAAAAATTTTTTTACCGTGGCTGGAGCTCCTCTTTAACACTAGGGGGTGATCAAGGGGTTAACTGTGTGTTCCCTTATGTGTTCTAACTGTGGGGGCATGGGACTAACTAGGAGAGATGACAGATCGCTGTTTCTACAATCTGTCTCCTCTCCTCTGACAGCACAGGGATTTGTGTGTTTACACCACAAATCCCTGTGATGGCACTCGATAACGCGATCGCTGGTCAAAGACCAGGCCACTTTTTGCGATTCGGCACTGCATCACTTTAACTGACAATTGATTTTTTTTCCCCATAAATAGCGCTTTCTTTTGGTGGTATTTGATCACCTCTGTGGTTTTGATTTTTTGCGCTATAAACAAAAATAGAGCGACAATTTTGAAAAAAATTCAATATTTTTTACTTTTTGCTATGATAAATATCCCCCAAAAAATCTATATAAAAACTTTTTTCCTCACTTTACGTATTATTCTACATATTTTTGGTAAAAAAAAAAAAAATCACAATAAGAGTTGATTGATTGGTTTGCTCAAAAGTTATAGCGTCTGCAAAATAGGGGATAGTTTTATGGAATTTTTATTAATAATTTTTTGTTTTACTAGTAATGGCGGTGATTTTTTTCGTGACTGTGACATTATGGCGGACACTTTTGACACATTTTTAGGACCACTGTCATTTTTACAGTGATCAGTGCTATAAAAATGCACTGATTACTGTGAAAACTACACTGGTGAATGGGTTTACCACTAGGTGGTGCTGTAGGGGGTAAGTCAGTCCTAGGGTGTGATTCTTACTGTTAGAGGGTGTGGACACATCACTGATGACCGTTGCTTATCACGGGGAAAGCCATCAGTGACATGTCACTAGGCAGAATAGGGGAATGTCTTGTTTACAAAGGCACCCCCTGTTCTGCCTTTCCCGACAGCAATTGCTGGACGCCCGGGAACATTGAGTTCCCAGGACCCGCCAGCACGCTCCCGGGGCACGCGGCGAGTACGCGTACGTGCCAGCTGGGCGACAAATTAAAAGGGACGTACATGTACGCCAGTGTGCCTGCCCGTGCCATCATGTTGATGTACATCTGCGTGTGGCAAAAGTGTCACCTATGCAGATTTTCAAATATTGTAGTTTGGCGCCATTTCACGAGCATGCGCAATTTTTAAGTATGACATGTTGGGTATCTGTTTTACTTGGCGTAACGTCATCTTTTATATTTTACCCAAAAACTAGGCGCTCTTTAGGGGGGGCTAGACTGGCCAGCGGGAATATACTTTTTTTTTTTTTTGGCATCAGTGGGAATACGCAGTACACCATCTTTGGTATTCAGGGGAGGAATAGTGCCCAATTGTTGGTTTCAGTAGAAGTACCACCCCATTGTGGATGTCAGTGGCAGTAATCAACAATTGTTGGTGTCAGTGGGCAGAAAAATGACAGCCACTCCCTCCCTTCTCAATGCTCACTAACCAGCTAAACACAATGGGGGTGGGATATTACATCTTGATTGATGGAGGCTTCACCACCCTCTTATTCTAAAACACAGGCTGGAGAGGTGTGACTCATCCTGTGACTGGCAGAAATCCACTCACACCATGTTATTGCCCAAAAATAATAAAGTTTGATTCAACCACTTTAATACCGGGCTTTAATACCTACCTCAATACCACGCCTATTCTGGCACTTCTCTCCTACATGTACAAATCATCATTATTTTGCTAGAAAATTACTCAGAACCCCCAAACATTATAAATGTTTTTTTTTTTTAGCAGACACCCTAGGGAATAAAATGGCGGTAATTGCAAAGTTTTATCTTGCACGGTATTTGCGCAATCATTTTTCAAACACCTAAAGTTAGCCCAATTTTTTTGTAAAATATGAAAGATGATGTTACACCGAGTAAATAGATACTTAACATGTCATGCTTTAAAATTGCGCACACTCATGGAATGGCGCCAAACTTAATTACTTAAAAATCTCCCTAGGCGACGCTTTAAAATTTTTACAGGTTACCAGTTTAAAGTTACAGAGTAGGTCTAATGCTAGAATTGTTGCACCCGCTCTAATGCACGCGGCGACACCTCACATGTGTGGTTTGAATGACGTTTACATAAGTGGGCGGGACTTACGTGTGTGTCCGCTTCTCAGCACAAGCTACCAGGGACATGGGCGTTATAATTTTTTTTTTTTACTTATTTTTCACCCTTTTTTTTTTTTACATTTTTTTTTTTTTTTTTACCTTTTTTTTATTTTGATCGTTTTTATTCCTATTACAAGGAATGCAAACACCCCAAATCTCTCCTCCAGGCTGGAAAGAATGAGATCATGAAAAAAAAAAAAAAATCAATTGCGGTTTGTTTACTTACGGGTACCCGGGTGTGACGTCATCACATCGCGCCCGGGCCTCTGACGGTCAAAGAGATGGCTGGTGACCATCTGGTCACCAGTCATCTCTATGCCTCCCATCCAGCGCATTGCGATCATCTCTCCGGTCCCCCGATGTCGCGGGAGAGCCCAGAGAAGCACCGATGGTGGCGGGAGGGGGGGGTGTACCCTCCTGCCGCCTATAAGAATAATCAAGCGGTGGAACCGCCGCTATGATCATTCTTACGGTGCGCAGGATCGCCGCTGGAAGAAAATGATATCTGAATGATGCCTCTAGGTGCAGGCATCATTCAGATATCCCCCCACAAAGTACAGGACGTCATAGGACGTCCACCCGGGATAACAGATCCCCTTTTTGGATGTCATATGACGGTGTGCGGTTTTGAAGTGGTTAAACATGTGTTGAACCTGGTCACATGTTTTTTTGAACATGTGACCAGCAGCAGAGAAGCTCCTTCTGCCACTGTTTCCCTGCAGACTAACGCGTTTCACATTATGGTAGATGCTTAGTTGAATGACTAAGCATCTACCATGATGGAAAACGCGTTAGCTTTTTTCTGTACCCACCAATGTGTTTCACATCATGGTAGATGCTTGTTTATACGACTAAGCATCTACCATGATGTCAAACGTGTTAGCGTTTCCTCATATGACTAAGCATCTACCATAATGTGAAACGCGTTAGTCTTTTTTCTGTACCTACCTCAGCCATGATGTCATTTTAGTTCAAGTTTTTATGGGTAAATGCAATCTGCAATCTCTTAGGCCGCTTTCACACTGGGGCGGGGGTGTTCGCAGTAAAGCGGCGCACATTTTTGTGGCAATTTACCGCTGTTATAGCAACGCTTTTTGACCGCTAGTGGGTACTTTTAGATGCTGCTTGCAGGACTTTTTCTAATGTCCTGCAAGTGCACCGTCCCAGTGTGAAAGCACTTGAGCTCTCACACTGGGGCTGCAGGGGAGGCGTTTTTCAGGCGCTTTACAGGTGCTATTTTTAGCCCAAAAGTGCCTGAAAAATCTCCCAGTGTGAAAAGAGGCTAAAAACACATTGCAAATAATATTGGCAACATTTTCATTTGGTGCACCTCTAGCAAGACATGATACAGGAGACTGCAGACATGATACAAAGGATCAATGCAGCCTCCCCAGTGCACATGAGATGCAGCCTCAGATGCAGTCTCACCTGTGCCCATGAGATGCAGCCCATGAGATGCAGCCTGACTGCAAGTGCCCATCAGATGTAGCCTCACATGTGCCCATGAGATGCAGCCTGCCTGCCAGCACCCATCAGATGCAGCCTCACCTGTGCTCATTAAATGCAGCCTGCCTGCCAGGGCCCATCAGATGCAGCCTCACCTGTGCCCATGAGATGCAGCCTGCCAGTGCCCATGAGATGCAGCCTGCCAGTGCCCATGAGATGCAGCCTCACCAGTGCCCATGAAATGCAGCCCACCAGTGCCCATGAAATGCAGCCTGCTAGTGCCCATGAGATGCAGCCTCACCAGTGTCCGTGAGATGCAGCCTTACCAGTACCCATGAGATGTAGCCTGCCAGTGCCCAGGAGTTGCAGCTTCACCGGTGCCCATGAGATGCAGCCTCACCAGTGTCCATGAGATGCAGCTTCACCAGTACCCATGAAATTCAGCCTCACCAGTGCCCATGAGATGCAGCCTCACCAGTGCCCATGAGATGCATTTTCACCAGTACCCATGAGATTCAGCCTCACCAGTGCCCATGAGATGCAGCCTCACCAGTGCCCATGAGATGCAGCCTCACCAGTGCCCATGAGATGCAGCCTCACCAGTGCCCATGAGATGCAGCCTCACCAGTGCCCATGAGTTGCAGCCCCACCAGTGTCCATGAGATGCAGCCTGCCTGCCAGTGCCCATGAGATGCAACCTACTTGCCAGTGCATGGCAGTGCCATCTCACCCTGTGTCAGCTGGATCTGAATCGCTGGGCAGCCATTGTAACAATGTCCCGCCTCCTATGACACACATTCCCGGCATTGGGTCAGTGTGCTGTCTATCGCAAGAGATGATTTAGGAGGCGGGACATTCTTACAGCGCTGCCCGGCGATTTAATGCAGCTTGGCGACATACGGCATTAGATTGCGCTACCAGGCACCGGTGAGGCTGTATCTGACACTTGCAAGAAGAGGAGGAAAGAGGGGAAGACTCTCACAGGGGTGCTCCAGGATGACACATGTGTGGCACCCAGCGGGGCGGACTCTGCACCCTTTTTCAGCCTGCCTGCCAAAAACACAATTTTCGGACGATATGTTTTGGCGGCAGAAATTTTGGTGCCCCACTTCTAAAAACGCCCCATTTTTAGGCATTCAGGCATTTTTCTTCACTGAGCTAAATACAGCCCAATGCTGTTAATGAACCTGTACACACAGGAGTGTACACTTATGCTGCATATAGATCAGTAACACAAAAAATACAAAAATCAGCGTTGCTGGTCAGTATTTTTACACGCAAAGCTAGTAAAATTTTATGCATGCGTATGCGCAAGTGCTACGCAGCCCATTCTTGAGCTTTTTCTGCCTGGAATATCTGATGCCCATATATCAGTACTGTGTAAAAAGAATAGCGACACCATAACTGATACTTTTTCCAGTCGGTAGGTGTATTTCTAGAAGATGAGGGTTAAAGCTTTCTGGAGAATATCCCCCCCAAGGGTCATTCGCCGTGGCGCCAGCAGAGCTAACCATCTAAGGTCCTATTAGAGGACTTGCAGGAAAATGATGATTAGTTGAGGCGACATGCATACCTCCCAACTTTTTGAGATAGGAATGAGGGACACCTATCAGCAAAAGTATGCAGGCATAGGAAACACCCCTTGCCATGCCTCCTTAAAAGAGAATTGTACAAAAAGTTTAGTTAACCACTTAAGACCCGGACCAATATGCAGGTAAAGGACCAGGCCCATTTTTGTGATTCCGCACTGCGTCGCTTTAACTGACAATTGCACGGTCTTACGACGTGGCTCCCAAACAAAATTGGCGTCCTTTTTTCCCCACAAATAGAGCTTTCTTTTGGTGGTAGTTTATCACCTCTGTGGTTTTTATTTTTTGCGCTATAAACAAAAATAGAGCGAAAATTTTGAAAAAAATGCAATATTTTTTACTTTTTGCTGTAATATCCCCCAAAAATATATATAAAAAAACGTTTTTTTTCCTCAGTTTAGGCCGATACGTATTCCTCTACCTATTTTTGGTAAGAAAAATCGCAATAAGCATTTATCGATTGGTTTGCGCAAAATGTATAGCGTTTAAAAAAATAGGGGATAGTTTTATTGCATTTTTATTAATATATTTTTTTTACTACTAATAGCAGCGATTTTTTTCGTGACTGCGACATTATGGCGGACACATCGGACAATTTTGACACATTTTTGGGACCATTGTCATTTTCACAGCAAAAAATGCTATAAAAATGCATTGTTTACTGTGAAAATGACAATTGCAGTTTATGAGTTAACCACAGGGGGGCGCTAAAGGGGTTAAGTGTGACCTCATATGTGTTTCTAAATGTAGGGGGCGGGGCTGGACGTGTGACGTCATTGATCGCCTTTCCCTATATGAGGGAACAGACGATCAGTGACATTGCCACAGAGAAGAATGGGGAAGGTGTGTCTACACTCACCTCTCCCCGTTCTTCAGCTCAAGGGACTGATCGCGGGACTCCGGTGGCGATCGGGTCCGCGGGACCCGCGGTCACAGAGCTTCGGACCCACGGCTAACATTTGACACCTTTCAGGGGGGAGGGGGGTGCAGATACCTGTCTAAAGACAGGTATCCGCACCCACTTCCGGCCCGCAGTCTCGGGCAAAAGACGGGCTTTTCCCGTTGTGTGCTGGGAACTCTCGGCTCCCAGCACACAGCGGGAGCCAATCGGCGGGCGCAGCGCGACTCGCGCATGCGCCGCAGGGAACCGGGCAGTGAAGCCGGAGCGCTTCACTTCCTGGTTCCCTCGCCGTGGATGGAGAGGGGAGCAGCAGAGTGACGAGCGATCGCTCATCTTCTGCTGCAGACGGCGCTGGACTCCAGGACAGGTAAGTGTCCTAATATTAAAAGTCAGCAGCTGCAGTATTTGTTGCTGCTGGCTTTTAATATTTTTTTGGTGAACCATCCCCTTTAAAGGGGTGTTCCAGCCCATTTTTATGTTTATTAAAAGTCAGCAGCTACAAAAAGTGTAGCTGCTGGCTTTTAATAAAAAGACACTTACCTGCTCCACAGTTCCAGCGACATGCCGGCCGGGGCTCTGCTCCCCCCCCCCCCCCCCCTCCCCGGCTGGCGTCTTCATTCCTAGTGTGGGCACCCGGCAGTGACAGCTTTCGGCTTCACAGCCGGGCACCCACTGCGCATGCACGAGTGGCACTGCGCATGCGCGAGCGGCACTGCGCCGTCCTATTGGACAGGCGATCCTCTAGGACCTGTGACGTGTCCTAGGCGATCGCCTACAGGGAGGGGCTGAAGATAGGCGATTAAGCTAATCGCCTAACCAGCCCCTCGGCGGAAGTGGGACAGGAAGTCCCACTCCTCCTGAAGCCCCCACTTCCCCCCAAAAAAATGACATGCCAAATGTGGCATGTATGGGGGTGAGGAGTGGGTTAAGCGGAAGTTCCATTTTTGGGTGGAACTCCGCTTTAAGTGGTTAAACCCACAAGTGCTTTTTTTTTACCATTACTATTCCTTTATATTGGCTTTTGGAATTTACAAATGCAGCAATTTAGAAATCAGATGAACGGTTTGGCACTGGGAAACACTTTTCCATAAATAAAAAGTGCTTTTTCTATACAACTATATAGATAAGATCAAAATGAGGGACAAATGAGGAGGAATGAGGGACAGAGGAACGTTGCTCCAAATCAGGGACAGCTGGGAGCTAAACATAATTCCCCCATTCAGTAAAACAAATATCATTCTCTCCTCATCACTGGGCACACATTTGAGGCCAGATGTAAAAATAAACCTCAGCTACAAAGAAATAATCTTCCAAAATAAAATGTCCTCAAAGCAGGAGGCTCAGACGCCATTTTGTTGTAGACAAGAGTCTACAAACGGCGAGCGCCGAGCCGCGCCCTCTGCTGGCCGTCGTGTGCACTCCACAACGTTCTCAGAAAGAGGGCCAGGAAGTGAGCGGAGAAGCCATATTCTTGTAGCTCTGAGGAAGTAACGCAGCCATTTTGTCGTGGTCCACCAGGAAGTTGTAGAATTGACAAGGGAAAAAAAAAGGGGACGGGTGTCAGATTGCCCTGCTCTGTCTATTGTGTATTTATTCCTGCAGTGCTGTCTGTGTGTGGCTGGGCTGACCAGGCTGAAACAGGTAATGTTTGTTATTGTCTGTCTGGGGGAGGGAATTGCAGCTATAGGAGGGATGTTACCAATGTAAACCAACAGAGGGGGCTGTTAGTGGTGGGCAACCAATCTTGCCCCAAAACAATGGGTTGCCCTATTACTTTGGCATGAAATGTTACCTATCCATTCTCACTGCCTGCTGTTGGTCAGGAGCTGTCGCTCTACAAGCCAATAGCGAGGCACGAGAGAGGGCAGACTGGCATGCCGATAGGACGCCTGGCATCAGGGGGTAAAAAGGATCACCGGTGCAGATCTCCTTCTGAAAATACCGGTTGCCTGACTTCTGATCCTCAGGCTTCAGCACTTCCAGCCGCACACCTGGAACAAGCAAGACGGTCTAAACAACTTTCCTGATCTGCCTCCAACTTCCTGAATAACAAACCCCAACCCTGCACCCCTTTTTAGAGTCCTGGAGCCATTTTTTAATTGTTTTGTTTACAGGTTAAATAATAAATACATTTTAGGTCTGAAGATTTAGTTAAAATCCCCAAACGCTATATATTTTTTGAAAGCAGACTCCCTAGAGCAGGGGGTATCAAACTGATGGGGAACTACAAGTCCCATCATGCCTCTGCCTGAGGGGCTCATGCTTTTAACTGTCAGCCTTGCAATGCCTCATGGGACTTGTAGTTTTGAGGAAAAAAAATAGTGAAGATGACAGAAAACCCCCAAAACATTTATAATAGTTTTTTCGAAAAGCAGACCCTCTGGGGAATAAAACAATGGTAGTTCCTAATTTTTTTAAATATTTTGTTTGATATTAGCGCAGCGGTTAATGAAATGCAAAGCTTCAGTAAAAAATACACTAAGGGCCAGATTCAGGAACACTTGCGCTGGAGTATTTGGATATGCGCCGCGTAACTGTGATGATGCGCCGTCGTTTCTATGTGCCCGTACCCACCAAACTAGATGCGCCCAATAACGGGTCATTTGCGACCGGCGGAACGTTCCGACGCCAGAGTATCGTCAGCGCTTATTTTCGCTGGGCGCATCAGTCGCGCCCATTGATTTCCCATGCAAATATGCAAATGAGGTATTTTTCCCAATTCACGATCGGATTAGCACCATACGCTGGCTACATGCGCCGCGCGTATCTGGTCCGTCCGGCGCAAAGTTATTTCTACAAAAGGCTGCTTTATCTTTACTCCAGACGGTCACAGGTCAGCAGGAGAGCAGCTACAGCAGCGTTACCGACGAAACTAGCAAGCTGAACAACAACACTTGCAAGGACAACACCTCTGTGTGCCAACATGCCAGGGGCACTCGTGGTCCTAAGACTAGTACTGGAGGAGGCGGGCACGTGAGAGGATATACCGCACTCGTATGAACCTCTTTGGCATGGGGGATGAGGAGGTGTATCGCCTCTTCAGATTCAGCCCTGATGTAATACTTGAACTAACCACAACCCTGCAGGATGACATCACCAGCAAGACACACCGCTCACAAGCAGTGCAGCCACTGGTGAAGGTCCTGGCAACACTCCATTTCCTTGCCAGTGGATCATTCCAGCGTACAAGTGGAGTGGTGGCTGGAATGTCACAATCCTCCATAAGCAGATGTGTGCACCAGGTTGTCCCTGCAATCCTCAGACGCATGTCCAACCAGTTCATCAGACCCACCACTGAGGAGCTGCGGCTGAAGGCAATGACAGATTTCTACAACATTGCCAGATTCCCACGCACCATCGGGGCCATTGATTGCACACATGTGGCACTACAGCCCCCCAGTGCCACAGAGCACATATACTGCAATCGGAAGCATTGGCATTCCATCAACGTACAGGTGATAGCTGATGCCCAGCGCCTCATATGGCACGTCCGTGCCAAACACCCCGGGTCCAGCCATGACAGCTTCATATACCGTCAGAGCCCCATCCCTACAGAATTCGAACAGAACATGTATGGGGACAGCTGGCTGGTTGGTGAGTGACATGGGTGGCAGGCATGACTATCCCCTCCCATGATGCACAACAGAAGTCGCACATGCATGACTAACATTCTCCTGTCTTTTACCTTACAGGTGACTCTGCATATGCACTGGGACCCCATCTAATGACTCCTTTCCGGAACCCCCAAACCAGAGGAGAGAGAAAATACAATGAAGCACACATCAAAACCCGTGCAGTGGTGGAGCAAACATTTGGGCTCCTGAAGTCCCGTTTCCGCTGCCTGGATAAGTCTGGGGGGACCCTATTGTATTCCCCTACCTTTGTGTGTCAGATCATCGCTGCATGTTGTATTCTGCACAACTTTGCCATGAGAAAAGGCCTGCAGATTGACATACGTGATGACCTGACCCCCGACCCACACAGTCCCCACCTGCCAGAGGACACCCAGTCTGCTGATGGAAGAGCAGTCAGGAGGGTCCTCGCCGTAGGCATCTTTGGACACTAAACCAAAACATTAATAACACAGACAATGCACGCGTGTACACCACTGATGTCCCTAGATCACACACACCACATGCACATCGCATTGGATTAGCCCAAGTCCAGCATGTAGGAGTTGGGAGCAGTAACGCCAGCGTCAAGGCCCCAATGATGTTACTGTCCATTCACACACCTTTCACACGTCATTCATTCAGCCGTGGGGTTAACTTCACCACCACAGCCGAGGGTGACACCCCTTACTGTCAGGAGTGCCACCCCCTCACATTCACACACCATTCACACTGTCCCCTGCACTCCTGACCGTGTGCAGTTCAAAATAAATAAAAAATCTCATCACCTGAGCATGAAAATAAAATATAAACTCATAACCTGAGTATAAAAATAACAAAAAACTCATAACCTGAGTACAAAAAAAAGCACAAATATAAACCAAATCAAAAATAACCCTCATCTAGGATGACGGGGGCTCCTCCTTGGGGGCACTCTCGGGCTCCTCATCTGCCTGGAGGGAGTGGGTGGTGGTGGGGGTGTGGGGGCATCTTGAGGAGGCTGTTCCCCGGATGGGCCACTCCGGCCAGCTGTTGGCTGCATGCCCTCCAAGGCCACTGCAATCCTGCTCAGATAGAGGTTCGTCTGGGCCTGCATCCTCAACTGGCGGGTGATATTGTGCCGCTGGTCACGCTGCCGCTGCCTCCCCTCTTCCCGAATGGCAGCAGTGTTGGCATGTACAGCTGCTGTCAGGTGCCGGACATCAGCCTGCACCTCCCCTAGGCTGGTAACAATGTTCTGAACACCACTGGGCATGGAGCCCAGGCTGTCAGCGACCCGGTCCAGGTGGCCAGCAATCTCCCCCATCTGCTGGGTCTGCTTGGCGTGGTCCAACAGCACCTGGTCCTCGACCAAATCACACACCCCCCTGGTCTTCCGGGTGGCCTTCCTGGGGGCAGAGGAAGGTTGTCCCCGTGGGGATGGAGTCGCCCTTGAGGGGCTACCTAGGATGGGGGAGGGGATCACAGAGGGCCCTGCAGAGGAGGAGGACTCCTCCAACATTAAAATAAACTCCTGTTCAGGGACAGGCTCCTCCACAACCACCTCTGCTGAAGTGGTGTGGGCACTCTCCTCCTCCACCTCGGTGTCTCCAGCACCCAGGGCCTCGTCAGCAGCATCCCGTTGGGGGGTTGGGGTGGACTGGCCGGCACGAGATGATGGCCCAGCACCGTCATCTGTGGATGACACAAAGCAGACACATGTTGGTGGTCCCACACACTTGGCACATGTACCCACCCCCCCCCCCCACATGCAACACACCAAAAAGGGGGTAAAAATCACTTACCTGTCCTGGAGCCTTCCTCTACGGAGTCATAGCCAGGGACCCCCTCCAACTGCTCCCTGTCCAGGCAGCGGGCGACCACCTCCTCCTCCGCGGTCAGGGTGACAGGACATGGGGGACCACCACCTGTGCCCCTCTCATGGCTCCTAATGGTGGACACCTTGCCCCTCACCTTGCGCCGCAGGTCATTGATTTTTTTTTGAATGTCTGAAGCACTCCGGGTGGAGTACCCCAGCACATTGACCCTGGCAGCTATGGTGTCCAGGATGCCCTGCTTCCTTTCCCGGCTGGTCTTCCTGCTTTTTTTCCCATGGAGGAAATCATTAAATGTCTCCATAGCCGAGATTATCACAGTGACCTCCTGGGCATTATAGTTTAGGTTCCTCCTCTCTTTGGGGGTAGCGGGAGCAGCCATTACAGGGCAAAAGTATCTTCCCTGGGGTGGGGGGAAATGGAACTACTTTTGCGCCGGAATGGCGTTTCCGCCAGCGCTTTTAAGCGCCCAGCGGAACGCATTGCGCTGACGTTTCCCAGGAAGTGGTGCCGACGGAAGTTGTGAGCATGCGCACAAGGGGGGCGAGTGGAGCCGCACTCACTGCGCATGCTCCCTGGATGATGCGCTGAACGTAAGCCTCTGCGCTGGGCTCCGCCCATCATTTACATATGATCACACCCAGTTCCACTTGCGTCGGGTTACGCCAGCGCATTATCGTTACTCTGGCGCAAGTTTACGCGCAACTGCTATGTGAATTACAGGACTTGCGCTGAAAGGGTCTTCAGAGTAACGTAAATGAGAAGCGTTACTCCAGAGGAAAGATACTCTCATCTACCTGAATCTGGCCCTAAAGGTTTTTTTTTTTTTCATAATAAGCATCCTTTACCCGCAGACATTCCTCTTTTCACTTCCTCATTGTTCGTTTTTTCTCAGAAGTTGCTCTATGTCTTCTCTGTTCACTTCCTGCTTGTCTGATTTTACTGACCACTGTGAAGGGAGACTTTTAGAGGTCGGCCAATATTTGGCCGTTTTGGAGAAATCGGCATCGGCCGATTTTTATCCAAATCAGGCCGATATTTTACAATTCCCGCTAGCGGTGCCACGGCTCCGGAGCTAGGCCAAAGCCGCGGCCTTTCCTGATGCTGTGACCTCGGGGGCAATTCGCGGATTTCCGCCGTGGTCACAGCATCAGGAAAGACCACGGTTTCGGCCTATCTCTGGAGCTGCGGCCATCTTGGTACACCCAGCGCGGCGTCCCTCCTCTGTTTATGCCCACAGAGGAGGAGGGGCCCAGACACACCGCTCTCTGGGGGTGTCTATACTGGAGGGAGAGGGGGTCTGTACTGAGGGGGGTGACACCATTTTTTTTGCACTAGTTCCACCTGCCAGTGCCAATTAGTGCCACTTTCCATCCAGTGCCATCTGCCAGTGGCAATACCAGTGCCACCATCCAGTGCCAATTAGTGCCACCTTCTATCCAGTGCCATCCGCCAATGCCACCTGCCAGTGCCAATACCAGTGCCACCATCCCTCCAGTGCCATCCGCCAATGCCACCTGCCAGTGCCAATACTAGTGGCACCATCCAGTGCCAGTTAGTGCCACCTTCCATCCAGTGCCACCTGCCAGTGGGATCCAGTGCCAACTAAAGCCATCAGTGCCACCTGCCAATGCCAACCAGTGCTAACTATTGCCACCTGCCAGTGTCATCTGCCAGTGCCACGTGCCATCTGCCAATCAGTGCCACCTGCTAGTATCATCTTTCAGTGCCATCCAGTGCAACCTGCCAGTGCCAATAAGTGCCTTCTGCTAATACCATCTTCCTTCCAGTGCCAATTAGTGCCATCCAGTGCCACGAGCCAGTGCCTGCCACCAGTAAAAAATAAAAATCGGCCTAAAATAACGGCCGCAAAAATCGGCATCATATATCGGCCATCGGCCGCCCAGATTTCTAAATATCGGCATCGGCCAGAGAAAAACCTGTATCGGTCGACCTCTAGAGACTTTACTGCGGTGGTCAGAGACATGCTCCCCCCCCTCCTGGGAACTACATCTGTGCGGCAGGATGCTCTCTACATGTTAGAGACTTCAAGGAGGTGTGAATTACTGGGCGTGCCGCAATGCATACTGGGAAATGTAGTTCTTACATGAACGAGCGCCGCAAACCAGGAAGTGAATGAGAGAACAGAAACTAGAACGCCGGAGGTGATATAGATGAAAGAATTTAATAGGTAGCAGAATCATTACACTATTCTGTCTGTCTACCTTGCAGACATTAATTTTAGGCAAAAAAATGTTTTCCTTTACAACTCCTTTAATTTTTGGGCATACAAATGCAATACATTCCTCCCATTTCAGTAAAATATAACAGATGGCATTGTGCCAAGTAAATCGATGCATGCCAAGCCTTAGGGCCGGTTCCCACTGGTGTGATGTCCGACATTGGATGTGATTCGCACCGTACTGCTGTACGGTGCAATTTCAGCTATACAGATAGCATGGCTGACTTTGCCTCACATTCAGATCCCGCTGCAGACCTTTTATTGGTCTGTAGCGGGACCGGATCGTATGAGTTTTCACACCCATGCGATCCGATTCCTGTCTGAATTTGCAGTTCACATTGCGATATGCAAACTGATTTGGGGGTGTCATTACCTTTCAATTGACACCCCCAGCAGTGTGAAGTGCTGCCTGGAGACGTGCAATGTGGGAACCCACCATGAATTTGCAGGGTTCCTGCATTGCTGCAGTGTGAACTCAGGATAAAAGTGGATATAAACTCCCACATATACCCAGTGAACGGCCTCAGATGGTACACAGAGATGAAACAAATCTCCCTACATACGTTTTACATCTATATAGCAGCATCAGATGTTTTTTCATCTTAATGCATAGATTGCATTAAGGTGAAAAAACATTTTCCTTTACAATTCCTTTTAACTTCTGTTATAAAATTTTGAAAATATGTAATTTTTCTCCTTCACTGATGGGTACTGGTGGGGCTGCACTGATGGGTACTGGTGAGGCTGCACTGATGGGTACTGGATCTGCTATAGACTGGGCACCTTCTGGTTAATGAGACATCAGGGGTTGAAAAGACCCCTGATCTCCCACCTGTCCTCCAATGAAGCTAAAGGAATGCAGATTGCGATTCATTGGCTTCTTCCCCAACCCGTATGCCTTGCTGTTACTGTTCACCTCCACCATCACAGGATGGCCCGCTTTTTCTCTGTTTCAAACCCCCTCAAATATGCTTTCTTTCCCCCAGAGCTCAGCATTTGAGAGCTCGCTCCTGTGATGGTGGAGGTGCACAGTGACAGCTGGCCTTTCTCTTAGCAATGTCTTGGTGCAACAAGGTAGGAAGGAATGATGCAAACTCAGAGTTTTCCAGTCGGGCTTTAGGAGGTACATAAATGATCTATCAACTTTGGACAAGGCTTCACAGTTTGTTCCCTCTGGCTGTCACTTATAGGCTTACAGGAATAGTAACAGCAGTTTGACTAGCCGGGGGCAAGGGTGGTGGGCACTGGAGAAGAAGCAGCCTTTGCTGCTGCTCCTTTTTTTTTTTTCTCCAGCCACTGAGGACATATGAGATCAGAGGGAGATGTTGGCCACATTTGTAATGATTGCCCATTTGTTGGCCAATAATTGTAACAGTTGCCCATTTGTTGCCCATGTATTGCCACAATTGCCTGTTTATTGCCAGTGTATTGTAACAATTGCCCAGTTTCTGCTGGCTTATTTTAATATTTTTGGGTTTATTGTCTGTGTATAGTATTGCTGCCCCTTTCATGTCAGGATAGGATGGTATGTTTTTGCCTACATACTGTCATGTCGGTTTGTTTAGACTCGACCAAGGTTCTGTGGAACCCTAGGGTTCCTCCAGGCTAGAGGTTTCTTGAGATGAGGCTGACTGGAATCCCATCTCATGGTGCCTGCAGAGACAGTGGCAATACTACAAGGGTGTCAAAATGGGCATTCCTGTAAGGAGGCATTCTTTCCACTTGGCACCACCAATGCAAGAGGGATTTTCCCAATGACCACCAATAGACTAATCTCCCTAGGGATTACCCTAAACCTGAAAATGATTTCGAGAGATCTTCTGGGGTAAAAAGTTTGGATTGAATTTGAACAGGGGTTGGGGCAATTTTAAAGACAATCATTGCAGAATGAAAAAAAAAAGCTTAGGGGGGTGTATTTTTTTCCATTATCTGTGCCCCTTTCTGATGAAATATTCCCTCCGCTCCGACCAGCACATGATCATCAGTTTCGGGTGCATGCCCATTCAGCTCCACTCATATGTTCCTCTGCCTTGGCTCAAGTTCCAGCCAGCCGCCTGCTTATCTTCTTGCGTTCCTTTGCTGAGTGATCTTCCTCTGCTCCCCACCCAGTAGTAGCCAGAGGCTGGAGAGTAAGACTTGACAGACTGAGGCGGGCGGCGGTGGCGATGGGTAGAGAGTTGGTGATTGGCGCCATTACTAGTAAAAAAAAAAAAATGTCCCTGGATTTCATTTTAAAAATCTGGTCACCTTACCTTGAGGAACTATTTTATCCAATGATGCCAACAATGGGACTTAACTCCTCCCAATGACGCCAACTGCATGGCACAGTTCCTTCCAATTACACCAACATTGGGACACAATTCCTAGCAATTACCCAAATAGGGGAACAGTTCCTCCCAATGATGGGGCACAATTCCTCCCAGTGACCCAAACGATGGGGCACAGTTCCTCCCAATGACACCAACATTGGGACACAATTCCTAGCAATGACCCCCAATAGGGCACAATTCCTGCCAATTACACCAACGATGAGACTAATGCCTTGTACTCACGATCTGAATTTCCGATGGAATAAACGCAGACGGGTTTTTCCGACGAAATTCCATTCAAGCTGTCTTGCATAAACACAGTCGCACCAAATTCCGACCACCAAGAACGCGGTGACGTACAACACTACGACGAGCCGAGAAAAATAAAGTGCGACCTGATTCTGAGCATGCCTGTTTTTTTCTCCTTTGGAGTTCCATACAGACGAATGGAATTTCCGTTGGAAATTTTTTCTGACGGGGGAAAAAAGGGAACATGTTCTCTTTCTAACTCCGTCAGAAGTTCCAACTAAAAAAGTCCGATGGGGTGTACACACGGTCGTAATATCAGATAAAAAAATTCCGTCTGACTTTTTTCTTCGGAAATTGCGATCGTGTGTACGGGGCATACGTTCTTCTTACTGACACCAAAGATGGGGCATTGTTAACTCCCACTGCTGCAAGGAACCCTTAGGATACCATGGAAACCTGGTTGAGAAACCCTGGTTTGGAGTATCGCATATCACTGCATAACCCCCAGGAATCTTGGGCTCACTGTTTTCTAAAGGTTCCCAGGTTTGGGCTTTGGTAAGGCTCAATACCGATGTTGGTTGACAAGATGGTGGTTTGTGTTGGGTTTAGGCCAGAGCTCTGTGCAGACTATAAAGTAGACCTACCTACCATTTGTAGCCACTCAGGTCTTCAGTACAATGTGTTCTGCCACCTTTCATAGCTGAGATTTCATGGCGGTGTTTTCAGTTATACTCCCATGTTTGGTGTTTAAAGCCTCGTACACACGATGCAACTTTATGACCATAATTGACGGACGTGTTGTGTCGGATAATCCGACTGTGTGTATGCTCCATCAGACAAATATTGGCTGATTAAACGAGAACAAACGTTGGCTTTTCATGCTCACTAACTGTTGAGCAATAAATCTGTTACATCGGTTTATCCGATCGTGTGTACGCAAATCCATCCAACTAAAATCCAAAGTACAAACAAGCATGCTCGGAACCAATGCTAAACATCAGACAACAATAACAGAAGTAGGGGGAGGCAAACTTTGGCCTTCCAGCTGTCATGAAACCACACTTCCCATGTGGCATTGCGAGAGTCTGACAGCCATTAGCATGACTATTTTACTTTGCTTGCAATGTATGGAGGACTGACCAACCATGACCCCTTATTTATTACATATATATATTGCTTTATAACCAGAGTCCAGTGCTGCAGCCATGACTGATCCACAGACCATGGATGAAGAGAGGATGATGACGGAGAAGATATTAAACTTCACCCTGGAGATCATTTACCTTCTTACCGGAGAGGTGAGGATTCTGGGAGGTCACATGACATCACTCTTATCTCTATTAATAAAACACAGACCTGACCGGAGAGGTGAGGAGGATTCTGGGAGGTCACATGACATCCCTCTTATCTCTATTAACCACTTTCATACCAGGCACTTATGCACTTTCCTGCCCAAGCCAATTTTTAGCTTTCAGCGCTGTCGCAATTTGAATGACAATTGCGCGGTCATGCTACACTGTACCCAAACACTTTTTTTATAATTTTGTTCCCACAAATAGATCTTTCTTTTGGTGGTATTTGATCACCTCTGCGATTTTTATTTTTTGCGCAACAACTAAAAAAAGACCGAAAATTTTGAAAAAAAATACGTTTTTATTTTTTTCCGCCGGAGGCTCTTTACCGAGATCGGAGATGCGGGGTGTCAGACTGACACCCCGCATCACCGATCGCATCGTGCCAGCATGTTATCCTGCTGGACATCAATAGATGTCCAGTCAGGATTTCAGAACCACTTCCCAGATGTCAATTGTCTATTGACCCAGTGGGAAGTGGTTAATAAAATACAGACCTGATCGGAGAGGTGAGGAGCATTCTGGGAGGTCACATGACATCACTCTTATCTCTATTAATAAAATACAGACCTGACTGGACAGGTGAGAAGGATTCTGGGAGATCACATGACATCACTCTAATCTCTATGTATAAAACGCATATCTAACTAGAGAGATGTGATTAATTATTTAATTAAAATAAGAGTTCGAAAACTTTTTTGTGAGTAATATTTTTAGTAATATGTATTTATCACATATAGGATTACATGGTGGTGAAGAAGACATCTGTTGACCATACAACAACCAGACACATGATTTCTCCTCATGCTCTGATAACTGACAAAAACAACAATAGGAAGATTCTAAATGTCACATGTAAGATCACTGAGCTGCTGACGGGAGAGGTGAGCAGTCTTGGGAATTCTGGGACATTGACTGGTAACAGACGAGGGATGTGTCTGGATGGTGACCGTTTTATTATTTGTTCCAGGATGTCACCGTCTGTTTCTCATCAGAGGAGGAGGTGAAGAAGTTGGAAGAAAACAAGGATCTCTACAAGGACGTCATGATGGAGAAGCGGCCGGGTAAGATGAGACTTTCATTTCTTGTAAAGGAGAGAAGAGTATTGAGTAGTGGCGCGATGCGTCCATTAAGTGTGCACGGGTGCCACCCCCTCTGTCCAGCCACCCCACCCCCTCTATGACTAATAGATAGATGCATGCATTGCATAAATCTATCCATGGCCACCACTGCTACACCCTATTCAGGCATCCGTCACCTTTTCGGATGCCAGGGAGCCAGAATTACAGCGATGGGGGTGTTTTTTTTTTTTTTTTTTACGCACCTGATTAGAGCCATAGCTCTAATAGGCTTCAAAAAAGTGATTCAGAGCGCAAAGCATTGCGCTCAGACTCCACCCAGGTGTGTTGGATTCACTTTTCTAACACTGAACCTCCTCTCCGCCAATAAGGAAGCACAGGTCTGTTGCCTGTCACCTGATTGGCTGAAAGGAGAGGCGCTGTGATTGGACGCCTATACGGAGGAGGGGAGGAGATGCAGGGAGGACACAGGAGGTGCTGTCTGACCCTCTGTAAGGTCCCACAGCTCGTCGCCGTCACCCGCTGCCTGACGCGCCACCAAGACATGGTTGGGGGGGGGGGGGGGGGGTCACAGTGGCACTATTTGTTGTGCACAGTGGTTGCATTTGATGTTTGTTTTGTTTTTTTGTTTGTTTGTTTGCGCCCCCCCAAAAAAATTGGATCACCAGCTGCCACAGGTATTAGGGATCCACCTAGATACACACATCCTCTGACAGAAAGACATAGAAACAATGTATTCAGTCAGTGTGTGTTTCCTACAGATGGATCCAGTAACAGAAATCCCACAGAGAGACGTCCCCGTCCTCTTTATTCCCGGGAATCCACACAGGAAGATCAGGAGATCCTTCAGGAGGATCAGGTAGATGAGATTGACACTCATCAGTCTACTCTTTATTATCTGTATTTTCTGGTCATTTTATGATTATGCAATTTCCTGTTTGTGTTCTTTGTTATTCAGGGTGAAAACCTATTTACTATTAAAGTTGAAGTTAAAGAGGAAGCAGGAGAGCTGTCTGTAAGGGATGATGACCTACAGGAGGAGGAATTTTCTCCAGAGATCAGTACAGGTGAGTAATAAACACTGAGTGCATTTACACCTGAATGTAGCGGAAATTAGCTTACGGTGCCATTATTTTTAAATTCCACCCCAAAAAAAAAAAAAACTTGCTTGACTACATTCCAAAAAAAGGTACATGAGCTACTTTGGCACCAAACGTGTTGCGTTCCTCAGGTGTGAATGTATTCTCAATCCAGAAAAGAGTCCCAGTTTCTCCATGTTCAGTCACTACAACAATCTCTTCTTTTCCCCCCTCCTCTGTCAGTAGAGAGTATGTGCCCAGGGGGGGGGGGGGGGGGGGGGGGGGGTCAGGAGCCATCAGCCTCTGTTAGACTCTGGCTCTCCTCCTTACATCATGTCATTGTGTGTTACCAGCCAAGAGATGTGACTATATTGCCGCTTACAATTCTCAAAAGTGTTGGTTGCATTTGTTTTCTTTTTTATGCATTTTTCTTTAACAGACCAGGCTATCCTGCAAAAGTGGAAGCTAGAGGGTTGAGACAAACCATTTAACATTAACAGTGGTGCATGCATACATCAGTCAGCCCTTTTTGTAATTTTGTTAAAATATATCTCAATATAGGTTACTTTATTCTTCTTCAATCATCTTTATTCACAGACCTTGAAGACACCAGAGCCACTGAGGGAGATGTCAAAGATGAGGAAGACGGGACAATTCGGCAAATCAAAATTGAGGAAGATGACCTACCTCTAGAGACTGGCATAGGTGAGTAATAAACACTAAATTCAGAAAAGCTACTTTGGCGCCAAATGCCTTGCGCCCCTCAGGTGTGAATACAGTCTGCATCCAAAGAAGAGTCCCAAGAGTCCCAGATTCTCCTTTGTTCAATCACTACAACAATCTCTTATTTTTTAAAGGCACCCCAAATAAAAAAAACTGCAAAAACGCACTTGACTTCACGTGCCAAAAAAGACAAATGATCTAATTTGGTGCCAAACGTGTTGCGTCCCTCAGGTGTGAATGCAGTCTCATTCCAGAGAAGAGTCCCAGATCCTCCTTGTTCAGTCTCTACAACAATCTCTTCTTCTCCCCCCTCCTCTGTCAGTAGACAGTAATGGGGAGACAGTGTGGGGGTTATTTACTAAAGGCAAATCCACTTTGCACTACAAGTGCAAACTACAAACTGCAAAGTGCACTTGAAATTGCATTAAAAGTGCACTTGGAAGTGCAGTCACTGTAAATCTGAGGGGAAGATCTGAAATGAGGGGAAGCTCTGCTGATTTTATTATCCAATCATAAGCAAGCTAAAATGCTGTTTTTTTATTATCCTAGCATGTCCCCCTCGGATCTACAGGGACTGCACTTCCAAGTGCAGTTTCGAGTGCACTTTGCACTTGTAGTATGCACTTGTAGTGCAAAGTGGATTTGCCTTAGTAAATAACCCCCTATGTGCCCAGTGGGGGAGTCAGGAGCCATTAGCCTCTATTAGACTTCGGCTCTCCTCCTCACATCATGTCATTGTGTGTTACCAGCCAAGAGACGTGACCAGCCCCCCCCCTCTCTCATACATCTCAGTACAGGGGGGGCTTCAAGCATATCCAAACCCAAAAGCAAAATGTACTATATTGCAGCTTACAATCATCAAATGGGGAGGCAGTATGTGCCCAGTGGGGGAGTCAGGAGCCACCAGCCTCTACTCTATGCACCGGCAGGACTGACCAGTCTTCTGCCAACCCTTGTGCGACTGCTTAATGCTGCAGGACCCTCGGATGGGCCCTTCCGACAGCCAATGGGCAATGTTCACGTTAACAGGTGGCAACATGGACACTGCAGATGAGACCCTTCCACTGGTGAAACAGAAAGAAGGAAGTCCACAAACCCAGAAGTAAAACTGGATGAAGGTGAAATCCTTGTCAGCAGTGATAGCTCGCCCCTGGAAGGGCTTCATTCTAAGATAAATTTCACATAATGTGCTGGTATGCGATGCTTTGCAGGTCCCAAAAAAAAACCGCTTTAACTGCATCCAACTGTTCATTTCTTGCAGGTTCTTTTTACAATGTTTTATTTTTTATATATATATATATATATATATATATATATATTTTTTAGATGGAAGACACAAGAGAAAAAAAATTAGATCCTGTCGAATGATCTCTCCAGATGGCGAGTTCGAAGAGGATGATGTCACGTCCGATTCCTCAGATAAAAGCCACATTATCGTAAAGGTCGATCCAGCAATTCACAGCGCAAATCCGCCATCTGATCACAATGATGCCAATCCTGCAGCTCATGCTGGGTGTGAAACCTCCCCATGCGCTGAATGTTTATTGGGAAGAACAGAATGTAATTTGGGCCAAAAGTCTATTGCAAGGGAGAGACCGTATTCATGTTCAAAATGCGGAAAATGTTTTTCTTGCAAGTCTTACCTAATCATGCATGAAAAAATTCACACAGGGATAAAGTCCTATTCATGTCCTGACTGTGGTAAGTGTTTTTCTTGGAGGAGGACTCTTACCATACATAAACGAGTTCACACGGGAGAGCGGCCATATTCCTGTACCGTGTGCGGGAGGTGTTTTAGACAGAAGTCGGTTCTCGACCTCCATGAACTAACTCACAGGCCGGACAAGCCCTTTTCCTGTTCCGAATGCGGAAAACGTTTTATCCAAAGAGGACAGCTTATTGCTCACATGAGATCTCACACGGGAGAGAAGCCTTACTCGTGCGAAGAGTGTGGGAAATGTTTTTTTTCAAAGTCAGGACTTTTAAGGCACCAGAAGAGTCACACCGGGGAGAGGCCGTTCTCCTGTCCAGAGTGCGGGAAGTCTTTTTCTCACAGAGCCAATCTGGTCCAACACCAAAGAGGCCACACGGGTGTTAAACCGCATCTGTGCTCTGAGTGCGGGAGAGGCTTCAAACGAAGATCGCATCTGAAGGAGCATCAGAGAGTGCACACAGGCGACCGTCCCTACGCCTGCTCCGAGTGCGGAAGAGATTTTGCAAATCGCTCAGCCTTAATTAGGCACGAGAGACTCCACACTGGTCATCGCCCGTATTCCTGCTCTGAGTGCGATAAAGGCTTTACTAACAAGTCCGACCTGGTTAAGCACGAGAGAGTCCACTCTGGCGACCGCCCCTTTTCCTGTTCAGAGTGCGGGAGAGGTTTCGCTAGTAAATCAGCCATGGTTAGACATGTAAAGGCTCACGCTGGAGAACTTCCATATTCATGTCCTCAGTGTGAGAAACAGTTTTCCCATAAGTTCTCCCTTATGTCCCATCTTAGTTCCCACAAAGTACAAGAGGTCCCAGTTTCGGGAGGCGGCAGCTGAGCAAGGATGTGCACACACTGGTGCTTATTATGGGGCTACAGTGTTGGGACACAAGCTGGAAAACCAATATCTCTGTTATAACTGTGCCGGATGTGCAAAGTGGATGACTTTGCTGATTCTCGTGTGGACAGTTGGCAGCAGATTTATATACTTTCTGCTCTGGCCAGTTGGTAGTTCTGTGGATTCAACACAAACAGTATTGCAAGCTTAGGAAATATCTTATTGATTAATATGTTATGATATGCACAATAAAAGTTTCAATTGTCAATAGGTGTTAACAAAGGGGTTAAAAAGTGGATGAAATGTGTATGTTGACACTGCTCACAAATTTAAGAGACTGCATACCCTCCATATTCAGTTTTACTCAGCTGTCTCCAAGCCGTTTGTAAATGCTCAGAAAGACTCGTAAATGCTTAATTTCCGAGTTCAGCCGAGCTGTCCTTGGGCCTTTCCGAGTGTTTCAGAGGTTCTCTAGCGCCCCCACCTCTGGCCACATGCGGTACTGCATGCCATTGAAGTCAATGCGGAACAAATTATTTTAGTTTCCATTGACTTCTATGGGGAAACTCGCTTTGATATGCGAGTACTTTGGATTACGAGCATTCTCCTGGAACAGATTATGCTTGTAATCCAAGGTTCCAATGTACTTTGAAAAATGGAAGGCTACTACAGCACCATACAGGTCTGCTTTATCCTTTTTATTGTGCAGTTGTTATAAATATTACATTCAGATTTTAGGGGGAAGGCTATGGGAGTAGATCCTGGCACCATACACTGCATCTAGAAAGTATTCACAGCGTTTCACTTTTTCCACATTTTGTTATTACAGCCTTATTCCAAAATGGATTGAATTCATTATTTTCCTCAAATTCTACAAACAATACCCCATAATGACAATGTGAAAGAAGTTTGTTTCAAATATTTGCAAATGTATTAAAAGTGGAAAAAAATCACATAAGTATTTACAGCCTTTGCCATGACACTCAAAATTGAACTCGGGTGCATCGTATTTCCGCTGATCATCCTTGAGATGTTTCTACAACTTGATTGGGATCCACCTGTGGTAAATTCAGGTGATTGGACATGATTTGGAAAGGTCCCACAGGTAGGGATGAGCCGAACCACCGCCCCCCCCCCCATTCGGTTTGCACCAGAACCTGCGAACAGACCAAAAGTTTTTGTGAACTTTAGAACCCCATTAAAGTCTATAGGACTCAAACGTTTGAAATCTAAAGTGCTAATTTTAAAGGCTAATATGCAATTTATTGTCCTAAAAAGTGTTTGGGGACCCGGGTCCTGCCCCAGGGGACATGTATCAATGCAAAAAAAAGTTTTAATAACGGCCGTGATTTTAAATAACTTTTTATCCTTCACAAATTACACTTTGTGCAGGGACAGTCCTAAGCACAGGAAACAAGCACTGCTTTACAGGTATGACATTTTAAAGGAATATTTCACTTTAAAGCGGATGGTTCACAAATACAAAAATATTAAAAGCCAGCAGCAACAAATACTGCAGCTGCTGACTTTTAATATTAGGACACTTACCTGTCCTGGAGTCCAGCGCCGTCCGCAGCAGAGGATGAGCGATCGCTCATCACCCTGCTGCTCCCCCTCCATCCACGGTGAGGGAACCAGGAAGTGAAGCGCTGCGGCTTCACTGCCCGGTTCCCTACGGCGCATGCGCGAGTCGCGCTGCGCCCGCGATTGGCTCCAGCTGTGTGCTGGGAGCCGAGTGTTCCCAGCACACAACGGGCGGGAGACGGGATGTGATGTAATGCCCGTCTTTTGCCCGTGAATGCTGGGCCGGAAGTGGGTGCAGATACGTGTCTATCTGCACCCCCCTCCCCCCTGAAAGGTGTCAATTGTGACACCGGAGGGGGGGAGTGTTCGGATCAGCGGATCTTCACTTTAGGGTGGAGATCCGCTTTAAGCATTATTAAAATCACTGCTCCCAAAAAAACAAAACAGCACTTTTTTCCTATAGACTTTTCCAGGGTGTTCTGCGGCTTTTCGAATTTGCGCGAACACCCCAAATTGTTCGGCGAACAGGCAATGTTCGAATCGAACATGAAGCTCATCCCTACCCACAGGTAACAGTGCATGTCAGAGCAAAAACCAAGCCATAAAGTCAAATCAATTGTCTGTAGAACTCAGAGACAAGATTGTAACGAGGCAAAGATCTGGGAAAGGGTACAGAAAAATGTCTGCAGCATTCAAGGTCCCTATGAGCACAGTGGCCTCCATCATCTGTCAATGGAAGAAGTTTCTCTGTGAAGAGAGGAGAATCTTCCAGAAGAACAACTATCTCTGCAGCACTCCACCAATTGGGCCTGTATGGTAGAGTGGCCAGACGGAAGCCACTCCTCAGTAAAAGGCACATGACGGCTCACCTGGAGTTTGCCAAAACGCCCCCGAAGCACTCTCAGCCCATGAGAGACAAAATTCTCTGGTCTGATGAAACAAAGATTGAACTCTTTGGCCTGAATGGAAAGTGTCATGTCTGGAGGAAACCAGGCATCACCTAGCCAATATCATCCCTACAGTGAAGCATGGCGGTGGCAGCATCATGCTGTGGGGATGTTTTTTAGCGGCAGGAACTGAGAGACCTGTCAGGATTGAGAGAAAGATGACCTTCAGCAATGTACAGAGACATGATATGTGTATGCCTTCGCGCTATGTGGAGCAATTAAAGTGTAAATTAACTAAAATAGCAATAAATAAATCGATATAACAGTTGCTGCAAAACCTAAGAGTGTTTACATAACACAAAATAACAATCAGTTGATAATAAATGATCTTACGCTACTAAAAGATAATAAAGTATTATCCAAATCCAATACCAAATTAAGTACACGTGCCTTAAATAGGATAAAACTGTGAAATCTATATAGAAATCTGTATAATAAAGTCCAAAAAGTCGTAACGCGTTGCTGTAACGCGTAGGGATTGACGGACACCTGGAGTGACGTGAGGATCCGGCTTATGCCGTTTGTTTTTAAGCTGTTTTTTATGCCTTTGATGTAAGGAGATTACTTTTAATAAATTATCGTTGTCTGTTATTACTACACTATGGGAGTCTCTCTTTCTCCACTTTTGTTTCCTGAGTTGGTATAGTTATGTGTTTGGCTCTGTGAGGTCCCGGATGTCTACCAACCCAGTATACCTGACAAGAATATTGGAGATACCTGAGGATATTAGATGCAGTTATTTTGTGGCAGTTATTTTGTGGCAGTGAGGTGAGAGGCCTGTGAGGCTGTTTTTTCCCACGGAGTGACACCTGCACGAATACTGTGAACACTGGACTACTCACGGATTGTTGTTTTACTTACACCTATTCACTCTGGCACTTTATACACTTTTTGGACTTTATTATACAGATTTCTATATAGATTTCACAGTTTTATCCTATTTAAGGCACGTGTATTTAATTTGGTATTGGATTTGGATAATACTTTATTATCTTTTAGTAGCGCAAGATCATTTATTATCACCTGAATGTACAGAGACATCCTTGATATAAACCTCAGACCAGGGACGAAGGTTCATCTTTAAACAGGACAGCGATCCTAAGCACACAAAGATAAACAAAGGAGTGGCTACTGGAAAACTCTGTGAATGTCCTTGAGTGGCCCAGACTTGAACTCGACATCGCTGGAGATATCTGAAAAATGGCTGTGCACCGATGCTTCTTATCTATTCTGATGGAGCTTGAGAGGTCCTGCAACAAAAAAGATGTGAGAAACTGCCCAAAAAAAAAAAGTGTGCCAAGCTTGTAGCACCATACTCAAAAAGACTTGAAGCTGTAATTGGTGCCAAAGGTGCTTCAACAAAGTATTGAGCAGAGACTGCGAATACTTATTTACATTGGATTTTTTATAAATGTGCAAAGATTTCAAACAAACTTCTTTCATGTTGTCACTATGTTTGTAGAAATTTGAGGAAAATTAATGAATTTTAATCCATTTTGTAATAAAGGCTGTAACATAACAAAATGTGGAAAAAGTGAAGCACTTTAATACTTTCCAGATGCACTGTAATTGGTTGCAGCAGGAGTTAATTCAACTGTATGGTCTGCTACACAGTTTGGTGGACCAAATCTGTGCCAATTTCTCGAAATGCTAGAGGCAACATACGAGGTTGAGCTGAAACACATCTGACTCTAATGAGGTTTGTATGAAACATTGACTGATCAGCAGATTTATTTGTTGGTTCTACACTTGATCGATAGCTGGGTGCAACCACAGGACTATCTAACAGGATCTAAGTAGTAGTCAAGCTCCAAGAGTGAATGGTTTAACCACTTGACCACTGGGCACTTAAAGCGGAGTTCCACCCTGGAAAAAAATTTCTTCCAAAAATCAAAAAAAAATAAAAATGTAATGGAATTTTTTTTTTTTTTTACTTTCCCTAAATAGCAGTTGCTATGCGGAAGTCCCGAATCTGCCCCTTATCTTCCACGGTGGATTCTCTTCCTCCTACACTTGGTGTATTCTTGTGAATGGGGTGCGCTGCATTCTGGGAACTCTGTATCCCAGAAAGCAGCCGGACCATTCACAAAGCACCTCGCACACGCGCAGTAGGGAACGGGCAGTGAAGCCGCACGGCTTCACTGCTTGTTTCCCTTACTGTGGATGGCGGCGCCTGGAGCTGCCAGGATCATCATCGGGGGGGGGCCATCAGCGCGGGCAAGTAGGACAGGTAAGTGTCCTTATTCAAAGTCAGCAGCTACACTGTTAGTAGCTGCTGACTTTAAAAAAAAAAAATTGCGGGTGCAATCCCACTTTAAACCCCCTTAATAACCAGACCAATTTTCAGCTTTCGGTGCTCTCACATTTTGAATGACAATTACTCAGACATACAACACTGTACCCAAATGAAAATTTTGCCCTTTTTTTCCCCCACAAATAGAGCTTTCTTTTGGTGGTATTTAATCACTGTTGGGTTTTTTATTTTTTGCGCTATAAAAGAAAAAAGCCTGAAAATTCTGTTTAAAAAAAAAAATGAATTTTCTTTGTTTCTGTTATAAGATTTAGCAAATTTGTAATTTTTCTTTATAAATTTTGGCCAAAATTGGGAAAGTTATAGCGTACACAAGCTATGGTGCCAATATCTGAAAACTGTTCAGGGGTATTGCAGAGTATTGCGCAAGGGGTATTGCAGAGTGATGCGCGGGGAGTATTGCGCGGGGGTATTGCAGAGTATTGCGCGGGGGGTATTGCAGAGTATTGCGCGGGGGGTATTGCAGAGTATTGCGCGGGGGTATTGCAGAGTATTGCGCGGGGGGTATTGCAGAGTATTGCGCGGGGGGTATTGCAGAGTATTGCGCGGGGGTATTGCGCGGAGGGAATTGCAGAGTATTGCGCGGGGAGTATTGCAGAGTATTGCGCAGGGGGTATTGCAGAGTACTGCGCAGGGGGTATTGCAGAGTATTGCGTAGGGGGTATTGCAGAGTATTGCGTAGGGGATATTGCACAAGGTATTGCAGGGATGGCTGGATCTTTGACTGCAATAGTCACGGATCCAGCTCACAGCGCTGCTGACACCGGCTCTCTCCTCTCACACTGTACAGAGAGGGGAGGGTTTGTTTACATGTTGGACGGAGCGATCAATTGGTAAACGGCCGCAATTTACCGCGATCCGCAGGGTCCGGACACTCCCATGTGTGTGCCCCAGGGGGAGCGCGATTCTGGGAGGACGTCCATGGACGTCCTCCCAGAGTAAAGGAATCGCTTTGTAGCCGTAATTCAGCTATGGGGCGGTGATTAAGTGATTAACTACTACCAATAGGAGTATTCTATACCCTCTTGCTTTGGTATCGGACGTTGTAGCTGAAGGTATACTAAGAGGCCAATCATTTTTAGACACCTAAAAAATGACATCCTATATTAGTCGTTTGTAACACCCTTTAGGCCGCGTACACACGATCGGACATATCCGATGAAAACGGTCCGCGGACCATTTCCATCGGATATGTCCGATCGGGAGTTTGATCCGATGGCGTGTACACACCATCGGATCAAATTCCCCGCCGCCGGACGGCGCGGTGACGCGGCGGTGACGTTGACGCCGCCGCGTCACCGCCACGTCACCGCACCAGGAAGTAAAACACTTTCGCGCATGCGCCGAATCCATTCGGCGGCGGTGGGGGTCGACATGTCTGCTGGTAAGTGTACTAACCAGCAGACATGTCGGGCGGACAGATTCCCACCCGATAGGGTGGAGAAATCTGTCCGCTAGCCCATACACACGAGCGGAGATGTCTGCTGAAACGGTCCATCGGACCGTTTTCAGCGGACATATCCCCTCGTGTGTACGCGGCCTTACTGTTTTGGGAAGGTTTTTCACAAGATTTTTGAGTGTTCATATTGAAGTTCGGTAGGTCTGAGGTCAAGACTCTGTGTGGGTTTTGCAATAACAAACTAAAAAAAATCTGGTCTTTTATTGAGGTACACCAATGGGCACAATTGTCTATAATGACTGTATGCAAATGGTTGTCTATATGAATTGCATGGTTGTGTGCCTGATTTTAAAATAGGATGACCAACAATCTCATATGCATGGCAGGTTTCTCACACATTTGGCCATGTATCGGAGCTCTTGAATCGCCCACCTAGTTGGGTATAGAACCATTGGTTTGAATGGGAGCGTCTTTTCTGAATTGATCCAAGCCTATGGTGCTATTTAGAGGCCGTGTGCTGCTAAATTCAGCCCTTGCCATGTTTACCTGTGAGAAGGTCTCTGCCTTGTGACACCTGGGATAAGGGCTGTTCAGTTTTAGCACTGCTTGCTGGTCCGCTTAAAGGGAGTATTCAGTAATTCTCTGCATACATGCATATTTCCCCATGTTACAGTATCTCACGAAAGTGAGATACTGTAACATTTTACTGTAACTGTACCCTCACATTTTTGTAAACATTTTATCCTATCTTTTCATGTGACAACACTGAAGAAATTACACTTTGCCACAAAGTTGTGTAGTGAGTGTACAGCTTGTATAACAGTGTCAATTTGCTGTCCCGTCAAAATAACTCAACAAACAGCCATTAATGTCAAAACCGCTGGCAACAAAAGTGAGTACACCCCCAAGTGAAAATGTCCAAATTGGGCCAAACTTGTCAATATTTTGTGTGGCCGCCATTATTTTCCAGCACTGCCTTAACCCTTTTGGGCATGGAACTCACCAGAGCTTCACAGATTGACACTCCTCCATGATGACATCACAAAGCTGGTGGATGTTAGAGACCTTGCGCTCCTCCACCTTCTGTTTGAAGATGACCCAATACTCAATGGGGTTTAGGTCTGGAGACATGCTTAGCCAGGCCATCACCTTTACCCTCATCTTCTTTAGCAAGGCAGTGGTCGCCTTGGAGGTGTGTTTGGGGTCATTATGTTGGAATACTGCCCTGCGGCCCAGTCTCTGAAGGGAGGGGATCATACTCTGCTTCAGTATGTCAGAGTACATGTTGGCATTCATGGTTCTCTCAATGAACTGTAGCTCCCCAATTCTGGCAGCACTCATGCAGCCCCAGACCATGAGCCTCCCCCACCATGCTTGACTGCAGGCAAGACACACTTGTCTTTGTACTCCTCACCTGGTTGCCACCACACACGCCTGACACCAAATAATTTTAGCTTGGTCTCATCAGACCACAGGACATGGTTCCAGTAATCCATGTCCTTAGTCTGCTTGTCTTCAGCAAAGTGTTTGCGGGCTTTCTTGTGCATCATCTTTAGAAGAAGCTTCCCTCTGGGACAACAGCCATGCAGGCCAATTTGATGCAGTGTGTGACATATGATCTGAGCACTGACAGGTTTACCTCCCTCCCCACCCCTTCAACCTCTGCAGCAATGCTGGCAGCCCTCATAAATCGATTTCCCAAAGCCAACCTTTGTATACGACACAGAGCATGTGCACTCCACTCTCATTGGTTGACCATGACGTGACCTGCTCTAAGTGTAACCTGTCCAGTTAAACCACTGTATGATCTTGGCCACCCAGCTGCAGCTCAGGTTCAGGGTCTTGCAAATCTTATAGCCTAGGCCATATTTATATAGAGCAGCGATATTCAATTAGCGGACCTCCAGCTGTTGCAGAACTACAAGTCCCATGAGGCATAGCAAGACTGACAGCCACACAAGCATGACACCCAGAGGCAGAGGCATGATGGGACTTGCAGTTTTGCAACATCTGGAGGTCAGCTAATTGCATATCCCTGATGTCGAGCAACAATTTTTTTTTAATGTCATCAGAAAGTTCTTTGCCATGAGGTGCCATGTTGAACTTCTAGTGACCAGTAAGAGAGTGAGAGCTATAACACCAAATGTAACACACCTGCTCCCCATTCACACCTGAGGATGGGTTCACACTTCTTCCGACCACGCTCCTACATTGGGAGCTCATGTAGCATGACGTGTGAAAATCAATGTTTCCCTATGAGAGCTGTCTTAACTGGTCCTACACAAGTTGGTCCGACTTTGAAAATGCTCCCTGTACTACGTTGGTCCTACATTGATCCTAATTCAGCCCATTGAATATTATTGAAGTAGGACCAAAGTAGGAGCCTTGTCCTAACCATCCGACTTTTGCCATCTGACATGTGATTACAGCACCAGTAAAAGGAATTTATCTCACTCTGGGATTGTTTTGATTGGTCAAAGAACAAGTCAGTCTATCACAAAGTAGGACCAAAGTAGTATCCTGTTCATGAAAGTAGGATGGATGTAGGACCGATGTAGGATCAATGTAGGACAAATGTCACAGAGCAAAGTAGGATGAAAGTCGTGTAGTGTGAACCCATCCTCAGACCTTGTAACACTAATGAGTCACAGGACACCAGGGAGGGAAAATGGCTAATTGGGCCCAATTTGAAAATTTTCACTTAGCGGTGTACTCACTTTTGTTGCCAGCGAATTAGACATTAATGGCTGTGTGTTGAGTTATTTTGAGGGGACAGCAAATTTACACTGTTATACAAGCTGTACACTCACTACACAACATTGTAGCAAAGTGTCATTTTTTTCAGTGTTGTCACATGAAAAGATAGAAGAAAATATTTACAAAAATGTTAGGGGTGTACTCACTTTTGTAAGATACTGTATATCTCTTCAAAGATCCTGCAAATATAGAAAATCATGTTAATCTGCCAGAGATGCATTCAGATCCTAAATTACTGTTTAGGGCTGGGTAGTGTCAGCTCTGCCCAGTTGGCTTTTGCTTAACTATACACTTAATCACTCCCATTGACATTGCCACAGCATAAACAATAATTAATTTAAACCTTTTTAACACGAGAACCCTTGAAATACATTTCCAGTCTCAGAGAGTCCCTACTAAAAGTTACTATATCTACAACTCATGATCCATTAGTGTGATAGTGAGTGGGAAGAATGCTCCTTATACTTGTGGTCGTTGGGATGAATTACCTCTTTAACCACTTAAGGACCACCTCCTGCACATTTACGTCGGCAGAATGGCAAGGCTGGGCACATGCACGTACAGGTACGTCCTCTGTTAGTGCCCAGCCGTGGTTCGCGGGCACGACACAGCTTCCCCGTTCTTCACTGTGGCGCCCACATTGATTGTGTGTTCCCTTATATAGGGAATCACAATCAATGACGTCACACCTACAGCCACACCCCCCTACAGTTAGAAAAACATATGAGGTCACACTTAACCCCTTCAGTGCTCCCTAGTGGTTAACTCCCAAACTGCAATTGTCATTTTTTACAGTAAACAATGCATTTTAAATGCATTTTTTGCTGTGAAAATAACAATGGTCCCAAAAATGTGTCAAAATTGTCCGAAGTATCCGCCATAATGTCGCATTCACAAAAAAAAACGCTGATCGCCGCCATTAGTAGTAAAAAAATAAATAATAAAAATGCAATAAAACTATCCCCTATTTTGTAAACGCTATACATTTTGTGCAAACCAACCGATAAACGCTTATTGCGATTTTTTTAATTTATTTTTTTACCAAAAATAGGTAGAAGAATACGTATCGGTCTAAACTGAGGAAATTTTTTTTTTTATATATATATTTTTGGGGGATATTTATTATAGCAAAAAGTAAAAAATATTCATTTTTTTTCAAAATTGTTGCTCTATTTTTGTTTATAGCGCAAAAAATAAAATGTAGAGGTGATCAAATACCACCAAAAGAAAGCTCTATTTGTGGGGAAAAAAAGGATGCCAATATTGTTTGGGAACCCACGTCGCACGACCGCGCAATTGTCAGTTAAATCGACGCAGTGCTGAATCGCAAAAACTGTCCGGGTCCTTTAGCTGCCTAAAGGTCCGGGGTCTTAAGTGGTTAAAGATATCTAAAATTATCAATGGTGTCAGATAGTTAAGCAAAAGCCAACTGGGCAGAGCTGAAGTTATCTGAGAGGCCAAAATTGCTCATTCCTCAAGGAGCCCCTAACAACCTCCTAAAGGAACCATGGTTGAGAAAACCTGTTCTAGTCTAAGATAAGAACTAGGATGGCAAATTAGACTCCTTGTGATAACACAGGAGAGCCCCACATTTCTGACATGATCAAATATTTTTTTTCATTGAACACATATAACAGACTTTTAATACAAGATTTAACTCCCCAAAAGTTAGTAGCTAGCAATTAATGCAATATTTAACTCACCAAAAGGTATTGGCTAGTAACTAATGCAATATTTTAACTCACCAAAAGGTAGCAAATAACTAACACAATTGCTGACTACCCTTCCCTAGGGATTATGGCAATAGTAGTAGTTACTGTCTCTATCAGATTGTATAATGACTGTTGACTTCTGTAAATATCTTCTTTGCACATTGAGTTTGCCACCAGCCCAGGTTGAGCTTTTCTTGTCAAGGAGTTTAGTAAATCAGCTGGTATCTTTTACAGCTTCTGATCACTATGAACATGCAAAAATTATCAGATTATTGCAACCTAAGACCATCCCATATATGTATTCAGACTGTGGACAGTAGGTTGCCTTGATACTCTTGTCCGTTTATTGTAAGCAAAACCAGCCTAAATTTGCCATAAAGTGTCAGCATGGCAGAATATCCTGCTTCCCCCAATGATCGTTAAAATTGGCTCTACACTTAACCAATTTTCTAGCAATTATTGCCAGCTTTAAATTGCAAAGATGATGGAGTAGTCTTCAGTGACCCCTTCCATGCTCGTAGGTTTCCTCTGATCCTTTTAGTTAATTTGTGAAGTTGAAAGCTAGTTCTGATTGCGAGAAAATGGTCCTATGTGTAGAGCCAGATTAGCACTTCATTGCTGCTTTTTCAATATGTTTATAATACATTTTTCGATTAACTTTCTTTGTTTCCGTATTGAATAATGAAAATTTGATCGTTTGTAATCCTTGTTTGAAAGTAATTAAAGATTCATTTGGAAAAGTGTCAAACTTTAGTCCTGTGTTATTCTTGGAACAAAAATTCTTCTACATGCTGGAAGCCCATCTCTGGGAAATTGTGTTATCTTCTCTAGATCTCTTTAGCAATTGTACATGTAGCGCCCCCTTACTTTCAGAAGGGACGCTATTTGTAAATTTAGTGGGGTGAGAGACTTATATGCTCTCACCCAGGTTGATTTATGTTAAATTAGGCTGCTGTCAGCCCTAAGTAGTGATGAGCGGAATACGTCATATTCGATTTCGCGATATTTCACGAATATATAGAGGAATATTTGCGAAATATTCGTTAATATCGAATATTCGTGATATTTTATCAAAAAATTTTTTTAGCGAAATTTCACTAATGCGAATGCGAAATTGATTGCGAAATTCTCGTCCGCGAATGCGAATGCGCACGAACAACACGCGAAAACGGAGATCATTTCCTGGATTACTAAACTAATATGCACTAAACACTAACTCTACTTACACAAACTTATATGACTAAACTAAAGCTAATTTTTTTTTGTTTTTTGTTTTTTTATACACAAAACACAGAAGGGCAGAGAAAGTATTTGCGAATATTCGTAATACGAATATTCGCATTGCGAATATTCGGCAACATAAAACGATCGCCTGAGCTAGTCAGCCCAGGGTCTCTAATCATACCAGCAATGCTTTTAGACGTCGATGGAGATCACTAGGATGTGATCTGTTTTAAAAATAAATTTGAAAAAATATGAATATTCGCAATAGCGAATATTCACCGCGATATTCGATTTATTCGCGAATACTCGAATATGCAATATTCGTAACGAATATTCGCAATGCGAATATTCGTGAGCAACACTGGCCCTGAGTTGTCTTTTGGGTCGTTCTGTGCTCCAGGGATGCAGTTCCATCTCTGGGCGGCAGGTGGCACCAAAAGGATTCAGGCAGAGCCACTTTTACCCAGCAGCCAATTGGAGGAGAGTTTCGCTTGCGGGGAATGCGGGGGGAGGGTATATCTGTGGCAGACGCCATTTTTCGGGGTTCTTCGCGGGTTCCTGGTGCGGCACCCACCTTCGGGGTGTGCGCACGCCACGGGCCCCATCACTATGGCCTACCTGGCCGGGGCCCGTGCTACGCAGAGTTCCTTATTTTGGGCCCTCATGGCTCGAAGCAACTGAGTTGCCAAGGGGCCCCAGTGACTTACTGGGTCCCCATACCTCAAAAGGACTTGATTGAAAGGATCCGCTCTATTGCTCTCAAGAATCGGACCTGTGGCAGAGGTTTTATTAATTTACTAGAGCCAAGTCGGTGGCAGAGACTTGTTCCTTCTCAGCATTCTCAGTGACGCTCTGGCTGCCAGGTCTGTGGGAGAGGCCTGTCAAGGTGCACTGCACCCACTCCGGCTGGAGTGGCGAAGGGAGAAAAGAATACACTCTAGAAGCAGGAATGCTTCTGTTCGTTATCCATAGCCTGACTCTGTAAAGTTATTCTCTTCAATAACCTATCCTGTCTACCTCAAGTTGACTGTTGGTCGATGTTGGACCGAAAATAAAGCACTTAGAAAACGTCAACCATTGGCTTGGACATTCCGTTACTGCTCTCACGAGTTGCTACCATCAATTTCCCTAGACACATCAAAGGTAACTTAACTTGTGCCGATCCCACATCTAACCAGTGGCTCCTGAGGGGGTAGTGCTACATACAAAATGTGTGAACAAGTAAATAAAGACCCCCCCCCCCCCCCAACTCAAATGATCAGAAGCACAATATCCCAATGCGAGACTTACACTAAGAGTAGAGTAGCGTTAGGCCCATATCACACTGAGGCGCTTCTAAACTGCCAGTAAAACACTGAGCACTTTTGAAGAGCTTTCCTTTCAATGGAGAGGGGTGTCTTTTCACCGCCCCTTCCAGCGCACTGCCTCAGTGTGAAAGCATTCATTGATTTTAATGGGAATAGGTTGGCGTGAGTTTTTTTGTGTGAAAGCACCTGTAAAGCAACTTAGTGTGAAAGGGGTCTAAGTAAACCAGGTGTTTACAAAATGCAAAAAAAAAAAAGAGGGTTGTTAAGACAGCAGTATGAGAATATGGCTTCACATAATAACAGGTCTACCAGTATCAAAGTAAGAGCCCTGCTCCTCGCAATAGGCATTGGTGGCCTAAGTCAGGTGAGGAGAAGGGATCCAAATGCCATCATTCAGACCTGGGAGCGGAAATAGGAGCCTCAAAGGTTTTGTACAACAAGTCGAAAGAAGTAGCGAGACAAGAAGGAAGGTGTAAGATGCAGGGTAAGGGAAATAGAGTGTGGGGGGGGGGGGGGGGTCATGCAGGATTTAGCCATATGTACTGAGGCAGAAGCCATGGACAGGCTTAGCAGGATTAGAGCAGGGTGCGGTCTAAATTCAGGCTGTCATTATAAATGATTCACAGACCCCAAACCTTCAAAAATTGTACATTGGTTTCATTCAAAATAGAAGTGAGCTTCTCCTACACCATATTCCTCATACTTCACTGTTTAACTTTAGCAAGGTTGGGAAATTGCTTCCTCCAAACTTAGGCTAACGCCCGACATTCCATGAACACAAAGCTTGCCAGTTTCCTGGGGTCCCTGGTCAATTTTAATTACATTTTGTAATGGCCTATAGCAGTGGCGGTGCCTGATTGTGGGCGCACGGGCAACAACCCCCGTCCCCCCCGTCCCCTTTCAGGATGCCGGATGCATGGATTCCTATGAAGGGGTTGTTTTATTTTAATTTTTTTAGGCACCTGATTAGAACCTGATTAGAACCCATTGGCTTCAAAATAGGGTGGGCTTGGGGTGCAGAGGGTGCGCTCCAATCCCACCCAATCGTGTGACGATAGTGAATAAATTTTTTACTATTTTACACTATAAAGTTCTTCCCTGCCAATCAGAAGACAGGTGGTAAGACTTTTTCCCCTGATTGTCCAAAGCTCCTATTGGAAGCCTAGCGCTTTGGAGCAACAGAGAGGATATACAAGAGGAACAGACACCAGAGCCACTGCCTGCATGAGCGAAGGAGAGGAGACCACAGCTCAGCCCCTGCCTGGATTGGGTAGGTCCTGAATGCTGGCAGCACAAAGGGGGGGCTGGAGTTGTGTCATGTCCCGGGGTGTATTCGAACCTGGGTCTTCCTGGTCTCTTAAACCATAGCCTTACCTGATGTGCCACAGAAGATATCTAGACCTTGGGAATATCCTTATTGTGTTCAACACACACCTGGGACTCACTAGCTCCACCTGCTGCCAGCTGTGGACAATTCTCATTCTGGACAGCCTTTAAATAGGAAGTGAGGTCATCACTCAGCGCCCGTTTATTTGGATTACTTCCTGGGTGTTTTGTCTTTAGTAATCTTCCTTGTATTGAACTCCTGCCTGATATCCCGACTATTCTACAGCCTGCTGATTTTGTACCTTATCGCCAGATCGTGTATGACCTTTGCCTGCCTGACCCTTCTCCGGAATCCGATATTGAACTATTTGCCTGATCCGTTGCCGACCGTATCTGCCTGACGACGCTTTGCCTGGATCTCCAGCATACTTGTTCCACTTCGGACACTACCTTTTACAGGTACCTTACATAATAAACGGGCCACAATGGCAGTGGACCCTGCTGAGATTGTTAAGGCGATTACACGTCAGGGACAACTGATCGGAGCGCATGAACAGCATCTTTCTTCCCTGGACGCCAAGTTAGATGAACTTTGCACTATGCTCAAATCGTGTTTGCCTGGTTCCTCTGCAACGGTCCAGACGCCGGATCCTACTCCTGCTATGATCCAACCTGCCTCTTCTGTACCACCAAAACTTCCCTTGCCTGACAAGTTTGGTGGTGATACTGAGTACTGCAGAGGCTTTTTAAATGTTTGCCGTTTGCATTTCCGCAACAACCCTGTGACTTTTAGCACTTCATCTGCCAAAGTGACTTTTGTAATTTCCTTGTTAAAGGGGAAGGCCCTGGCCTGGGTCTCTCCTTATTTGGAACGCAACGATCCTGTACTTCAAGATGGTGACACATTTCTGGCTTCTCTCCAGACTGTATTTGACAAGCCAGATAGAGCTTCTGCAGCTGAGTACTCCCTTTTGGACATACAACAAGGCACCAGATCTGTGGCACAGTATGCTATTGAGTTCCGTACCCTTGCTGCTGAGACTAATTGGGACTCAAGGGCATTACGTGCAGCCTTCCGAAAAGGTCTTACAAGATCACATCAAGGACGAATTAGTCTATAAGGATCTCCCAGAAGCCCTTGAGAAATTCATAGAGCTGTGTGTTCGTCTGGATGTTCGGTACCATGAAAGGTGCCAAGAGAGACTTAGAACCCGCAAGTTTCCTAAGCCAGTTTACCGTTTGGCCCCTAACTTCCAAGCACCACCTCAGCCAGAACCTGAAACCTCTGTGGAACCCCAGGCACCTGTGGAACCCATGGATGTGAGCCGTCTCCACCTAACTGAGTCAGAGAAACAAAGGAGGCGTTCATTGGGCCTATGCCTGTACTGTGGACTTAAAGGACATTTAGTATCTGTCTGCCCTTCCCGTCCAGTAAAAGGCAGGGTCTAACCAGTGTTGGAGGAGCTGGCTTAGACCTTACAGGTAGATCCTCCAAGACCAAGATTACTGTTCCGGCTACTATCCATTTACCTTCTAAGCTTGTTTTCTGCGAGGCTTTTGTGGATTCTGGAGCTGCTGGCATATTCTTGGACTACAATTTTGCAAGAAAGAACAAGATCAAGTTTGTTCCAAAGTCTAGACCCCTGAACATTACCACCCTGAATGGACAGCCCTTGGGAGATGGCATTGTGAAATTCGAGACTACGACAATCACCCTTCAGGTAGGCCTCCTCCACAAAGAGGAAGTTGTCTTGTCTCTCATTGATTCTCCGCTTCTGCCTATCATCCTTGGTTACCCATGGTTGCAACTTCACAACCCTTCTTTTGATTGGGAAAAGGGAGAACGAACCTCCTGGGGATCGTCCTGTCGCCCTAATTGTTTGTCTCAACCCAAAAGACTTTCTGCTTGCATGTTGGCTCCTGTGACTATCCCACCTACCTTGCATCGAGTATAACATGACTTTGCAGATGTATTTTGCAAGCAAAAGGGAGAGGTGTTACCTCCACATCGTCCTTTTGACTGTACAATTAAATTGATTCCCGGAGCACCTCTTCCCAAAGGAAAGACCTACCCCTTGTCTCTGCCTGAACAAAAGTCTATGGAGGAATACGTAAGAGACAACTTGGAAAGAGGTTTTATCCGACCCTCTTCTTCTCCAGTAGGAGCAGGTTTTTTCTTCGTTGAAAAGAAAGATGGGGGCCTTCGACCATGCATAGACTATCGGGGGTTAAATCAAATCACCGTAAAGGACTCCTACCCTTTCCCTTTCATTCTTGAACTGTTTGTACTTAAGGGGGCTGTCATCTTCTCCAAGCTAGACCTACGAGGGGCATATAACCTGATTTGAATTAACGAGGGGGACGAGTGGAAGACAGCATTCAACACTCGTAATGGACACTTTGAATATTTGGTCATGCCATTTGGGTTGTGTAACCCACCTGCTGTCTTTCAACGTTTCATGAATGAAATTTTCCATGATTTCAGCAACCGCTTTGTGATCATCTACTTGGACGACATTTTAATCTTTTCCAAGACTCATCTACAGCACATCTTGCATGTGAAACAGGTATTACAACGACTTAGAGAAAACCATCTTTATGCAAAAATCGAGAAATGCAGTTTCCATCAAAGCTGTATTCCTTTCCTTGGGTACATCATAAGTGCTGACGGTTTCCAAATGGACCCTCAAAAACTTTCCGCTGTCTTGCAATGGCCCCAACCGACCACTTTAAGAGGACTCCAAAGCTTTTTAGGGTTTGCAAATTACTACAGACGCTTCATTAAGAGTTTTGCCTCCATTGCAGCACCCCTTACTGCCATGACTAAGAAGGGTACAAATTGCAAGGTGTGGTCTTCAGAAGCAAGATCGGCTTTCCAGCGATTAAAGGACATGTTCAGTAAAGCTCCAATTCTTCAGCATCCAAATCCTGATCTACAGTACATTGTTGAGGTTGATGCCTCTGAGGTTGGAGCAGGTGCAGTACTCTCCCAGAGACAGCCAAAGTCTGGTAGAATCTATCCAGTAGCTTTTTTCTCTAGAAAGTTTTCTCCTGCAGAGATGAATTATGATGTTGGGAATCGAGAACTACTGGCCATCAAATTGGCATTGTCTGAATGGCGACACCTTCTGGAAGGGGCTCCCAAGCCTTTTACTATCCTCACTGACCATAAAAACCTACTGTATCTTCAGACTGCTAGACGTCTGAACTCACGTCAGGCTCGATGGGCTCTGTTTTTCTCCCGTTTTAATTTTGTCCTTTCTTATGTTCCAGGGCATAGAAACAAAAAAGCCGATGCTCTTTCCAGACAGTTTGCTACCTCTGAATAAGATCAACCAGGCGAGCAGTATATAATCCCACCTCACAAAATTGTTGCGCAGATCTCCACGGCTCTTTCCCAACAGCTACAAGAATCCCAGAATCGTGTTCCCCAGGGCTTGCAGATACCACCAGGTCGCCTGTACGTAGCCCTTGTCTCAGAAAACCTTTACTCCTCTGGGCACATGATGGCGTGTTATCCGGTCACCCTGGTGTCACCATCACTCTTAAGACCTTGCAGCGTCATGTCTGGTGGCCTTGCATTAAAAAAAGGATGTTACTGACTATGTGGCTGCCTGCCCAACTTGTGCTGCTAATAAAGTACCCCGCACATTGCCTGCTGGACTGTTACATCCACTTCTGGCACCTTGCCAGCCTTGGACCCATTTGACTATGGACTTCATTGTAGACTTACCCAAGTCCGAGGGCATGACTGCTATATGGGTCACAGTGGATCGCTTTTCCAAAATGTCTCATTTTGTGCCGCTCCCGGGATTACCTACAGCGAAAGCACTGTCCACTCTTTTCCTTTCCCATATTGTAAAACATCATGGCATACCTACCAATGTCGTCTCAGACCGCGGATCCCAGTTCGTTTCCCAATTCTGAAGAGCGTTCTGCAAGAAACTGGGAGTAACGCTCTCGCTCTCTACCTCACATCACCCTCAAACTGATGGTCAAACCGAACGTATGAACCAGACCCTAGAAACCTATCTTCGACATTATGTCAATGCCTTACACTCCAACTGGTCTGAGTATTTGCCTTTAGCTGAGTTCGCCCTAAATTCCCGTTGGCACAGTGCTCTTCATACCACACCATTCTATGCAGCCCTAGACTATCACCCTCAGACTTTTCCTCTACTTCAGCCTTCTTCTGGTGTTCCAGCAGCAGATCAGCGGGTAAAGAATATTCTACTACATTGGAAGAAGATTCGTTCATTACTACGAAAGTCAGCAGGCAAGTACAGACTTTTTTCCAACAGACGAAGACGCTATATACCTCCATATGTGGTGGGGGACAGAGTTTGGCTATCAACCAAGTATGTGAGACTGAAACAACCTTCTACCAAATTGGGCCCTCGATTCATTGGTCCTTACAGGATCATTGCTCGAGCTGGGCCCGTTTCCTATCGCTTAAAATTACCTTCCTCTCTCCGGATACATCCCGTGTTCCACGTTTCCCTCCTCAAAAAAGCTATTTTCAACCGCTACTCCAGATCACAACAGCTACCTCCTCCTGTTCTTGTTGATGGACAAAATGAGTTTGAAGTCTCCAAGATTCTTGATTCCAGAAGACAGGACCGTGGCCTTCGGTATCTGGTTCATTGGAAGGGATATCCTGTCACAGACCGCTCCTGGGTTCCAGCCAAAGATCTGCATGCCCCTTCTCTTATACGAGACTTCCATGCCTCGTTCCCCACTAAACCTCGCTAGGCCCCCGGAGGGGTCCATTGGGGAAGGGGCCCTGTCATGTCCCGGGGTGTATTCGAACCTGGGTCTTCCTGGTCTCTTAAACCATAGCCTTACCTGATGTGCCACAGAAGAGATCTAGACCCTGGCAATATCCTTATTATGTTCAACACACACCTCGGACTCACTAGCTCCACCTGCTGCCAGCTGTGGACAATTCTCATTCTGGACAGCCTTTAAATAGGAAGTGAGGTCATCACTCAGCGCCCGTTTATTTGGATTACTTCCTGGGTGTTTTGTCTTTAGTAATCTTCCTTGTATTGAACTCCTGCCTGATATCCCGACTATTCTACAGCCTGCTGATTTTGTACCTTATCGCCAGATCGTTTATGACCTTTGCCTGCCTGACCCTTCTCCGGAATCCGATATTGAACTATTTGACTGATCCGTTGCCGACCGTATCTGCCTGACGACGCTTTGCCTGGATCTCCAGCATACTTGTTCCACTTCGGACACTACCTTTTACAGGTACCTTACAAGTTGTTAGTCCTACGCCATCGGCCCATAGGTTGTTATTTTCAATCCTCTGCCGCTGACTGGGGGGGGTTAGTATTTTTTCAATCCCGTGCTGTCGGTCAAGGGGATTGGGGGGTATGGTGTTTGTCAATCCCGTGGGTGGTGTGGGTTGTATACCCCTGAGCTATATACCCTGATCTGTGATGTGGAGATGTATACCCTGACCTGTGAGGCTGAGCTGTATACCCTGACCTGTGAGGCTGAGCTGTATACCCTGACCTGTGAGGCTGAGCTGAATACCCTGACCTGTGAGGCTGAGCTGTACACCCTGATCTGTGAGGCTGAGCTGTACACCCTGATCTGTGATGTGGAGCTGTACACCCTGATCTGTGATGTGGAGCTGTATGCCCTGATCTGTGATGCTGGGGTGTATACTCTGTCCTGTGATGCTGAGCTGTATACACTTGACACTATGGGTGGAAGCAAGTGGAATACAGGGAACGGATTCTATAAGAGGAGGGGTGTATGAGAAGTTAGAGGTCAAAAACGAAGGGCGGAATCTGGCACCCTCCCATCCTAAAACTTCACCAGCTGCCACTGGCCTATAGTACTCCTCTTGGTGGTACCAGGACATCTGACTTTCAAGTCTTCCAAAGTCTAGTGCTGTTATTTTCATGGGTACCTTTTAGCAGTGGCCATGTCCCATTCGAATGACTATAGTGCAGATATGAGGTCTACAAGTGGGACAGCGACATGACAGTGTAGAGTGATTTCTGGGGGCTGGTCATTTAACAGCAAATGGTGGGGAGTAATATTACAGAGCCAAGACTTAAGTGAGAAGCTATTTTGTTTTTAAATCATACATACCTAGCTTGATAGCTGCCAGTTGGGGCATGTGGGCGGATCCCGACTTCATTGTGGTGATCTTGTCCGAGCCTGGACTGGCTCTGTGATGTCAGCAGAAGGCGGGCTTCAGCATGTTGCCTGCTGTAAACAGGTCACAGGAGAGCATATGAACTGCACTCCTGTGAGCTACAGAAATACAGCCAAACAAGCTTTGGCTGTATTTCTCCCTTAAGGAGGAGTTTCAGTCAGTTCTTCAAAATGTAAAGGTCAGCAACTACAAATACTGTAGCTGCTGACTTTAAGGCTGCGCACACACAATCAAACCGGTCCGATGATACTGGCCTGAAGATCAGTTTCATCGGACCAATTTGATGGTGTGTACGGCCCATCGGACTGTTGTCCATCGGACCAAAGTTTTAAAACTTGCTTTAAAATCTGTCCGATGGACACCTGTCCGTCGGACCAAAATGATGGTTAGTACACAAAAGCATCGGACCAAAACCCGCGCATGCTCAGAATCAAGTCGACGCATGCTTGGATGCATTGAACTTCATTTTTTCAGCACGTCGTTGTGTTCTACGTCACCGCGTTCTGGCCCGATGGGATTTTGGACTGATGGTGTGTACGCACATCAGACCACTTCAGCAGTGGTCCAATGAAAACGGTCCGTCAAACCAGTCTCATCGGTTTGGTCTGATCGTGTGTACGTAGCCTAAGACTCACTTGTCCAAGGATCAATCACTGTCCTCACCTAAGCTAGTTCTTCAGGTCTCCGACGCTGACATGTTAATGCTGGGCAGCTGGCTATGACCCCTTGCAGCTTCACAGCCGGCTGTCCACTGCCCATGCATGAGGTGTGCTAGGTGCTAGGCTTTGTGAATGGGTACAAACTTAGATCCCGAAGATTAATTTGGTTCCACACTGGATTCCAGCAACCACCAGATAGGCCTACTCTCATCAACCTAGCAGCTGGTGCGAAGCTAGCTAAAGTCTCTGCCACAGGTTCGCGGGCCGTCCCACGATCTTCTACCACAAGATCATGCGACTACCCACGCACTTTGTAGAAATTTGAATAGAATACAACACTCACAGTACATTGTATTGGGTGCTTTTTCCCAGAACCAACCTAGTGGGAGTATTTACCGGTGGGTATGCTGGGAGAGGGTATTTAAGGGGTGGATGCCATCTTTTTCACTCTCTAGCCTCATGGTCACCTTGACCTAGGGAATGTGACAGTTCCGCTTCTGCCTCTGGGCCTGCTGGCCTGGGGCTTTGCAACTGGAGGTAAGTCCAGAAGTTATTTGGGGCCTACTGGCTCGAGGGTGATCCTGTGCTGTCTGCCCTGTGGGAGGAAGCTGATCAACTGAAGGAACCAGGGGAGGACTTGTCTTGGAAAGGACACAGCTGGAAGCCGGTATCTCGAGAGGAGCCTGGTACCTCAGTTGGAGGACACATCTGGACCTATCTGCCTCGCAGTGTTGCCGGGTTGGCTTAAGGGGACTTTCTTTCAGACTGTGCAATTGAGCCAACAAAGGACAATTCTGATTATTGGATCCTGTGTCAGAGGATCGTTTAGCAGTTACTGTTACTACAAAGTCTGTGGCAGAGACTTTACCTTTTTAGCTGTTTGTGCATCATCCCAGCTGCCAGGCTGGTGGCGGAGGCCTGTCTGGGTGAGCAAGTGCACCTGTCTTCAGGATCTCAAGGTTTCATTGATCTACAGAAAGGTACCTGAACTTTCCCTCTCCCTCCATCCCCCTTTTGCCAAAGTTGTGGTTAAATAAAAAGCCTTTGGAAAAAAGACTCCGTGACTGGCAACAGTGTTCTTTGCAATTTTTTAACCCTAGACTTTGAGCCAACATGGACAACAGTGGGGTAGCGGCAGACCAAAACTAACCAGCAGCTCCTTCGGGGGTAGAGCTTCACGCTATTTGATTGTTCTTATATGCAATCGCGGCTGAAAGCATGAGATCGGTGAATTTTTTTTCCACAATCTCATGCTTTCCAGCCTGGAGCCCTGGTTCACACTGGGCTGCGGGAGTGAAGCTGATTTCACTCCTGCTGGCAGTCCCGATTTCAGCCGCGATTTAAGAGACATCTGTGCAGGTTTCTGCACAGATGTCAATGTAAATCGCGTCCTGAAATCGCAAAAAGTAGTACAGGAACTGCTTTTTGAAATCGGTGCAGCGCCACAGATGCGGCGTCGCACCGATTAGGACGGTGTCATTGCCGGCAAATCAAACTAAATCGTACCCAGTGTGAACCTGGGCGAAGGAGAGATGTGGGGTCTTATTGACCCCGCATCTCACCATAAAGAGGACCTGTCACTAAAAATTCCTATTACAAGGAATGTTTACATTCCTTGTAATAGGAATAAAAGTGATCAAAAAAAATAAAAATGTAAAATAAAGTGTAAAAATAAAAAAATGAAGTAAAATAACAATTAAAAAAATTAAAACGCCCCTGTCCCCAGTAGCTCGTGCTCAGAAGCGAACAAACACGTAAGTCCTGCCCACGTATGTAAACAGTGTTCAAACCACACATGTTAGGTATCGCTACGTGCGTTAGAGCACATGCAACAATTCTAGCACTTGACCTTCTCTGTAACACTAAACTGGTAACCTGTAAAAAATAAATAAAAGTGTCGCATATGGAGATTTTTAAGTACCAAAGTTTGGCGCCATTCGATGAGTGTGCGCAATTTTAAAGCGTGACAAGTTAGGTATCTATTTACTCGGCGTAACATCATCTTTCACATTATACAAATAAGTGGACTAACTTTACTGTTTTGTTATTTTTTAATTCATGGCATTTGAAAAATTATTGCTCATATACCGTGCAAGGTAAATATGCAATAACCGCCACTTTATTCCCTAGGGTGTCTGCTAAAAAAAATAATTATATATATGTTTGAGGGTTCTGAGTAATTTTCTAGAAAAAAATATATGATTTTTTACATGAAGGAGCAAAGTGCCAGAATTGTGTATAGAAGGGAAGGGAAAAGGGGGACAAATTTGCGCTTGGAAAAAATAAATAATAAATGAAAAATAAAAAATATATTGATAATCCCTAGGGTATTATCAATAATCCATGAAGGTGTCCTGCAGCTAAACACTAAAAACTTTGATAACAAGTCCAAAGAAACATATATACAAACAGTGTAGCGCTGGAAATAAATCAAAATGAATAAATCAATAGTCATACATTATGACAATCAAAAGCAATAATGTGAGGATCATAAGATATACGCTGAGGGCATATATTGAATATAATGATAAATGTTCAGTGAAGAAACAGCAATAAGTCCAATGGATCAGCAGGAGAAAGTCCAAAAGAAAAATTTAAAGGAAAACTGTGCATCCAGTGTAGGTTGAGTGATTCCAGAAAAACATGAAGTCAGCCCATCACCTAATAATAAAATTAAAGGCTTACCAGAAAGCCTGTGACCACCCTTCTCAGGGGGGTCAGACAAGCTTATAAGATGAAGTTATCCTGCAGATCAGCTGAAAGGATCCTCCGTCTCCCACGCCTTCAATGGCTCCAAACCACAGCTCGCAGGTGCTTCCAGGAGTGCCACAGGTGTGTGTGTGGTAATGGGATACACACCCAGAGTGGGGATGAATATTCCGCAATGGAGAAGAAACAAAAACAGAATTCCATAGTGCATGCGTTTTTAAAAGGGTTAAAGGATTTATTGGTGACAATAAAAATACAAACTCTCGTAATCAGCGAGAGATAATGAATGTCCTTGCAAGGAAATAAAAACAACAGGTTGCTTCGTTTGGTGTCAGGCCACCTATGGGAAGAGAAAGATGCGCAAGCGCAATGCATGTGCGTGTCGCCCGACGATCGTTTTCGTCACACTGACATCATCGGGGCACGCACAAGCGCAAGCGCCTCTTATCCCCTTCATGTACGTAGATATGCGTCCTTGGCTTTCAGGGGTTATACCGTTGTTCCGAGCGGGCGATTTGCTATCCTGACATAACAACTGATGCTGCTAAAAGCCGCTCGGTTGTTATGCCGGAGGAGCGGGAGGGGACATCCCCGTGCCCGCCGCTCTGACCAGGCCTCCCGTCCCACCGGGAGACCCGATCCTCGCTCCGGCGCCTCCTGTGTCCGGGCGCAGACTGAATCAAAGCCGTAAAGCCGTAAGTGGCTTTGATTCAGTCTGCAAAGTGTAGACGCGGAAGCGACGCCATGACGTCACTTCCGGGTTTCTCGGCTGCCAATGGCGCCGGAATTAAAAAAGTAAACAGTATTCAGAATCGCCGTTTTCAGCGATCTGAATACTTTCAAGTGTAGAGGAGAGACCCCCGATCCCTCCATAAAGAGTACCTGTCACCACCTATTTCTGTCACAAGGGATGTTTACATTCCTTGTGACAGCAATAAAAGTAATCAAAATGTAAAAAACAAAAAAAAAACAATTTAATATTATAAAAATAAATAAAATAAATAAGAAAAAAATATATTTTTTAAAGCGCCCCCCCCCCTCCCCCACGAGCTTGCACAACAAAGAAAACACATACAGAAGTCGCGCCCTCATATAAAAACGGTGTTCAAATCACACATGTGAGGTATCGCTGCGATTGTGAAAGCGAGAGCAATAATTCTAGCACTAGACCTCCTCCGTAACTCTAACCTGGTAACCGTAAAAAACAAAAGTTTAAAGCGTCGCCTATGGAGATTTTTAGGTACCGTAGTTTGTCGCCATTCCACGAGTGCGCGCAATTATAAAGCGTGACATGCTTGGTATCTATTTACTCGGCGCAACTTCATCTTTCGCATTATGCATAAATAGGCATAGGCATGAAAGTGTTAAACCATCCTGAACCACAACGGAACATAGCCATTGGTTCAACAGCGGGGCCACCACAGAGCTAAAAAACAGGTGTACACAGAGAGCCGAAAACGAGATCATCAGTGACATCTGGTGGATGAGTAACACAGTGCAGCAATTAAAAAGGATGTTTATTGGTACAAAAACACAGTGACATCTTGTGGACAATTGTCAGAATGCTGATAAACACAAGAGATGCTGTGTACAGCATTGCAAATAACATCACCATGCTCCTTCCTTAATACCATCGCTGTTAAAACCCTTGCAAGCTAGCAAAATAAAAATCATATATTCAACAATACATGAAAGCAAGCTCAACATTTTGGAATATATATTGCTTTCCATATGTTTTCCCCCTTTTTTTTTCTATGACAGTCTTTTTGTAGGGGATATTCCTATAGGAACTTTCTCCGAAAGCTGATAATCTCCAGATTATAACCATTCATTTTTTTGTAGTTTTGCAATATATATTCCAAAATGTTGAGCTTGCTTTCATGTATTGTTAAATATATGTTTTTTATCTTGCTAGCTCGCAAGGGTTTTAACAGTGATAGTATTATGGTGATGTTGTTTGCAATGCTGTACACTGCATCTCTTGTGTTTATCAGCATTCTGACAATTGTCCACAAGATGTCACTGTGTTTTTGTACTAATATACATCCTTTTTAATTGTTGGGATGTGTTACTCATCCACCAGATGTCACCGATGATCTCGTTAAAGCGGGGGCTCATCCAAAAAATGTTTTTAACATCAGCCGAGTTGTTAGAATGACATTAGGCAGTTTTTTTTTAATTTCATTGCCGTACATACTGTATTTTCACCGCGGTTTCCGGGTATGTAATCTGTGGGACTGGGCTTTCCTAATTGATTGACAGGCTTCCAAGCGGCACATACAGCGCGTCACGAGTTGCCGAAAGAAGCCGAACGTCGGTGCGCAGGCGCCGTATAGAGCCGACTCGCAGTTCGGCTTCTTTCGGCAACTCGTGACGCGCTGCATGCGCTGGTCGGAAGCCTGTCAATCAATTAGGAACACCCAGTCCCACAGATTACATACCCGGAAGCCGCGGTAAAAATACAGTATGTACGGCAATGAAATAAAAAAAAATGCCTAATGTCATTCTAACAACTCGGCTGAATGTAATGTTAAAACATTTTTTTTGGGTGAACCCCCGCTTTAATTTTCGGCTCTCTGTGTACACCTGTTTTTTAGCTCTGTGGTGGCCCCTCTGTTGAACCAATGGCTATGTTCCGTTGTGGTTCAGGATGGTATAAGAGGCGCATGCGCTTGTGCGTGCCCCTGATGATGTCACTGTGACGAAACGATCGTCGGGCGACACACACACGCATTGCGCTTGCGCGTTTTTCTCTTCCCATAGGCGGCCTGATGCCAAACGGACCTACTAGTTGTTTTTATTTCCTTGCAAGTTTATTTATTATGTCTCGCTGATTGCGAGAGTTTGTATTTTTATTGTCACCAATAAATCCTTTAACCTTTTTAGAAACGCCTGCAATATGGACTTCTTTTTTGTTTCTTCTCCATTGCGGCATATTCATCCCCGCTCTGAGTGTGTATCCCATTACCACACACACACCTGTGGCTAGAGTTGCCACCTCATCCCTTTAAAACAGAACACATGAATTACACAGGTTCGGTGGCTAATTAAGGTGGTAATTAAACTCACTCGGTGCTTTACCTGCATTAAATTAGCCTCAGAACCTGTGTAATTCATGTGTTCTGTTTTAAAGGGATGAGGTGGCAACGCTACCTGTGGCACTCCTGGAAGCACCTGTGAGCTGTGGTTTGGAGCCATTGAAGGCGTGGGAGACGGAGGATCCTTTCAACTGATCTGCAGGATAACCTCATCTTATAAGCTTGTCTGACCCCCCTGAGAAGGGTGGTCACAGGCTTTCTGGTAAGCCTTTAATTTTATTATTAGGTGATGGGCTGACCTCACGTTTTTCTGGAATCACTCAACCTACACTGGATGCACAGTTTTCCTTTACATTTTTCTTTTGGACTTTCACCTGCTGATCCATTGGACTTATTGCTGTTTTTTCACTGAACATTTATCATTATATTCAATATATGCCCTCAGCGTATATCTTATGATCCTCACATTATTGCTTTTGATTGTCATAATGTATGACTATTGATTTATTTCCAGCGCTACACTGATTGTATAAAAGTGGCAGAATTGGCCCGGTAGGGAAGTGGTTAATATACATCAGCTTGAGAAGGAATACGCCAACCTGCGCCCTCTGTTGGCCAACAGTCGCACACGTTTTGGCTGCAGACAGAACCTCTTCCCAAATTGGTACCTAAAAGGACCCGTAGCAGTGTAAGAGGCCATTTTCATGTAGCACATGGGGGAAGGATGTAAAGCAGCTGCCATGTTGTTGTGGTTCATCAGGAATTTTGTAGAAATGATAGAAGAGCGCAGGTGCCAGGTTCCTTCTGTCTGACCATTTACTAATTACAGTACAGGGTGTGTGTAAGCTGAAACAGGTAGGTTTGTTCAATGTATATAATAATATTATTAATATTAGCCTAATCTGGGCTATATGGGGACTGAATTAAAGTGATTTTGGGTGTATAGAAAGTGCAGCAGTGTAAATATTAAATACATAGGATGTATAATCTCTACTAGGACCCTCAAATTCAGCCACATTTTGTATTACAGTTAAACACAGGGGATGCCCCCTAATGTTACCCACATACAAACATAGAAGCATGTGAATGGATCGCTCTACACAATGTCCAATCAACATATCCAGTTCAGAGTGTAGAGTTCACATTCAGCTATTGAGCTCCGTAGACGCCAGGCTTTTTTGAACAAGGTAACTTGCTCAAATTTAAAGGGTTACTTTACCTTTACCAAAAAAAAATAATTATGTAAATAAGGGGTGTCTGTAGGGGTTGCTGAGGATGTTTGCGAAGCAAGGTCCAGCCATTACCGCTCACCTCCACCATTACAGGAGTGAGCTCCATAAAGCTGAGCTCAGAGCTAATGCATCATGGGAGAGAAAGAGAGCATGTGAGGGGGTTTGAATCAGAGAAAGACCTTGTCCCTGTGATGGTGGAGGTGAGCAGTAACAGCCAGACGTCTCTTAGCAACACCTTAAGCGTTATCCAGTCAGGCTTTACGTCAGGCATGTCCAAAGTCCGGCCCGCGTTCCGGTTATGAATTGCCCGCCTGGTTGTTTGGACATACATATCTTTTGTGGCCCCCGACGATCTCCCAGTGTCGGGGCCACAAAGATGTATATGCTTTGGAGGACAGGGAGGAGGCGGGACGAGCGCCGTACACACACACACACACACACACACACACACACACACACACACACACACACACACACACACACACACACACACGAGAATTTCCTGTTTATGGTCGGCCTCTGTAATAGGAAGTCCCATCTCCGGTGCTGCCATTGGACGACTGTTCTGTCCATCAAAGGAGGTGGGATTTTCTATTAAAGAGGCTGCTGTGTAAACAGGAGATTCTCCTATAGATAATCTTTGGCGCTCGTGGGTGCATTCCTGGCAATGGTGCTGCATTCGTGGCAACGATGAGTGCATTCCTGGCAATGGTGGGTGTATTTCTTGGCAATGGTGCGGCATTCTTGGCAATGGTGGGTGTATTCCTGGCAATGGTGGGTGTATTCCTGGCAATGGTGGGTGTATTCTTGGCAATGGTGGGTGCATTCCTGGCAATGGTGGGTGGATGCCTGACAATGGTGGGTTCGTTCTGGCCCGCTCTCCTGCCATTGTTTGTTGCTGCAGATGGTGCTTTGTTCAGTCCAATGTATTCAGGTGGGATCGATCCTCCTGAAAAAGTAGGTGTCTTTGAGCTGGTTAGTTTGCTGTTCTGTAACTCTACAGCAGCTGTTCTCAATCTTTTTTTCCTGTGGGTGAACCCTTAAAAAAATTTCCCAGTCTCAGGGAACCCCTAATAAAAATGTACTTCAGCATGACTAGAAATATACTAATGAATAAGAAAATCAGAAAATAAATATGTTCGTTACATTATTGGTCAGTTGAAAAGGGTCACTTCACATTGGTGGTCAGTGGAGGCGTGCCCTGCTTACATCAGTAGTCAATGGGAAGAATGTCCTTTACTTTGATGATTGGATGGAAGAATGCTCCACTCACAGACAGCTAAACAGATCTTTGGTTACTGTCCTGAAAAATTAGAGCAGACGTTTCATCAAACCCACTCAGGGATTCCATTGAACCCACGCCAATTTATTTTTATTTTTTTGAAAAGCCAGTGGTGTGTGAAACACACCCAAAAACTCCACCCAGTGCCAAAAAAAGTGCAGACACATAAAGAGTGACACAAAATTTACAACGGGTGTTACACTGTTCTCTACTAGGAAGGACCTTACCCTGATCGACCGGGACATAAGGCTCCAGACGGGAACTGAGGTACTCCACTAGGTCCATCTGGCCGAAACTAGACGGACCCCTTTCTCTGGGGGGTCTGCCGAAACAGACCCACCCAAATACTTGGTGGGACTGCCTCGAAGGAAGACCCTATGAGAGAGGGCAAAGTAAGCCAGAAGGCCATGTCCACCCCTTTCGAAGAAGTTCAGGGTAGGCCTGAGGACCCACACCCTACTAATCACACAGTGACAAACGTGCAACAACCAACAAAAAAATACAAAAAAGTGACAAACACGGGGATAAATAAAAAGAAAGTGGGGAGAAGGAAGGTGGGAGAAGTGAAAGTGGCCATTGTACAGTACCATGGCCAGCCCTTCAGCCAGGAATCAAAATTCCTCTGGTCCTAGCCAAAAGGCTCGGCCCTAGAGACAGATGCGAAAAAAGTGTGTGCGTAGTGAAGAGACCAAGGTGCCAAAACTCGAAGTACCCCTCAACACTTGTGCAAGTTATGGCACCCCTGGACTGCCGCTCCAGGGGCACATTCACCACAGGCTTTTCTCTCAACCCTGACAAACAGCCCGGACGGTGCAGTCCCCACCCCAGATTGAAAGGCCTGGAGCTCTGAAAGCTTAGGAAGCTTACTCCTATCTAATTACATTTGGGAAATACTAACCGCTCCCCTGGTGGGAAAGGGGAGCCAGTGTTCTCTCCTGAAAACTGACCGGAGCAAGTTCTACGCCAGTTCTACGCCAATCTATGCCAGAAGACCAGGGACGCGACTCTTTGACCAGACCTCCCTTTCGGCTTTATCTAAAGGCGGCCTACTAACGTCCCTCAGTTAAACTGTCGAGCAGTGCGCTTTCTATCTGCCCAGATACTAACCGTCCAGGTTGACATTACACCAATAAGGTTTTGCATAGCCACCGCTATCCCTAATCCACCACTGTGGACGCCAATGTCCCTGCCAACTGATATCAACTTCAGAACCGTGCAGTCACTATCAGGTGGGAATGAATGAATGAATGAATGAAAACTTGTATAGCGCGGCACATGCGAACTGAATCGCCTCTGGGCGATGGGAGATCACTATATCACTGATCAAGGAGCCCCTTGTAGGCTGTGGAGAAAGCCTAGGGTCCCATGGAACCCTGTTTGAGAAAGGCTGCTCTACAGCTTGAGGCTCAAGGAGAGGTCTTGCTGCAAGAAGACTTTGACTTTGTTTAAGATGTAAGGAAGTCTATAAAGGACCAGTGGTTTACCTTTATTAATAAAAGTATTATCTTTTTTGCTTCATTACACAATTTCCTGCTGAAATCTAATTGGGAGGCTCTTCCATGTGAGCGAAAGTTAATTCCTTCAGTCATGACTGATCCACACGATATGGATAACGAGAGGAAGAAGACGACCCAGAGGATCTTAAATCTCACACTAGAGATCATGTACCTGCTGACTAGAGAGGTGAGGAGGATTCTGGGAGGTCACATGACATTTCTCTTATCTCTATTAACCACTTCCATACCGGGCCAATTCTGGCACTCCTCTCCTACATGTAATAGTCATAATTTTTTTGCTAGAAATTACTCAGAACCCCCAAACATTATATATATATATATATATATATATATATATATATATATATATATATATATATATATATATATATATATATTATACACATTTTTAGCAGACACCCTAGGGCAGCCATTCTCAACCAGGGTTCCGTGGAACCCTGGGGTTCCTCGAGAGGTTGCTAGGGGTTCCTTGAGCTGTGGCTGATGAACCACCTTTTTGATGGTGCCTTCAGAGTTCAAGGTTCAGCATCACTTAGAAAAGCCAGCAGCGTGACACCAAATATATTTTTGGCTGCCTTTAAGGGTGGCATTCTGAGCACCACTTTAAGGGGGGCATTCTTCCCATTGACCACCAGTGTAAGGGGCGTTGTTTCTATTGACCCACGATGAATTGGTTTTCGTAAGGGTTCCTTGAGACCTGTAAATTATTTATGGGGTTCCTCTAGGGTTAAAAGGTTGAGAAAGGCTGCCCTAGGGCATAAAGTGGCGGTCATTGCAAATTTTTATCTTACACGGTATTTGCGCAATAATTTTTCAAATGCCTTTTTGTTGGAAAAAAATGGTTTTGCGCATTAAAAAAAGAACAAAACAGAAAAGTTAGCTGAATTTTTTTGTATAATGTGAAAGATGATGTTACGCTGAGTAAATAGGTAACTGTTAGGCTTTAAAATTGCGCACACTCATGGAATGGCGCCAAACTTAGGTACTTAAAAATCTCCATTGGCGACGCTTTCATTTTTTGCTAGATTTGTTGCACACGCTCTAACGAACGTGGCGATACCTCACATGTGTGGTTTCAAAACTGTTTACATTTGTGGGTGGGACTTGCGTGTGTATATATATATATTTTTTACACTTCTTTTACTTATCTTATTTGGTCAGGTTTATTCCAATTACAAGGAATGTAAACATCCCTTGTAATAGGAATAGTGCGTGACAGGTCCTCTTAATGGAGAGATGCGGGGTCAATAGGACCCCACATCTCTCCTCCAGGCTGGAAAGCATGAGATCGGGAGAAAAAATTCACTGATCTCATGCTGACAGCCGCTATTGCGGCTTTGTTTACTTCCGGGTACCCAGAGGCGTGACATCATAACGTCACGCCCGGGCCTCCAACGGTCATAGAGATGACTGGTGAACATCTGGTTACCAGAAATCTCTATCATCATGAGCCGGCGCCAGACAATTCTTTCTTTGGGCCCCCGATGGCACGGGAGAGCCTGGAGAACCCCTGGGTGGTGGCAAGAGGGGGGGTGTCCCCTCCCGCTGCCTATAAGAACGATCAAGCGGCGGAACTGCCGCTATGATCATTCTTACGATGCGCAGAATCGCCGGCTAAAAAGAAGGATATCTGAATAATGCCTGTAGCTGCACCCATCATTCAGATATTACCCCCAAAAATCCAGTACGTCATATGACGTCCAGTGATAGGGAAGTGGTTAATAATATACATCAGGGAGGTGAGGAGGATTCTGGGAGGTCACATGACATCACTCTTATCTCTATTAACCACTTCAGCTCCAGAGGTTTTGGCTGCCACTGCGTCTCTTTAACTGACAATTGCGCGGTCGTGCGACGTGGCACCCAAACAACATTGACTTTTTTTCCCACAAATAGAGCTTTCTTTTGGTGGTATTTGATCACCTCTCGCTAAAAAAACAAAAAAAGAGCAAGAATTTTGAAAAAAAAGCTATAGTTTTTCTTTTTGCTATAATAAATATATATAAATATATATATATATATATATATATATATATATATATATATATATATATATATATATATATATATATAAACAAATTTCTTTCTCAGTTTAGGCCGATACGTATTTTTATACATATTTTTGGTAAAAAATAAATCACAATAAGCATATATTGACTGGTTTGAGCAAGTTATAGCGTCTACAAAATAATGGCGGCTATCTGCGAATTTTGTCATGACTGCAACATTACGGCGGACACTTTTGACGCTATTTTGGGACCAATGTTATTTATACAGCGAACAGTGTTATAAAAATGCACTGATTACTGTGTAAATGACACTGGCAGGGAAGTGGTTAACCACTAGGGGGCAAGGAAGGGGTTGAGTGTGTCCTTGGAATTTATTCTAACTTTGGGGGGGGGGGGGCTGGGCTACGAGTGACAGGACACTGATCACTGCTCCCGATTAGGGATGAGCTCCGGTGTGTTCGCACAGTCAACGTGCAGAGCCCGCCAGGAAGTCTGCACGGCGCAGCACTAATCACAGGCAGTGAGACATTTCCCGATTTCTGCAGCCGCGCATCGGGACAATGTCTTCCTGCCTGTGATTAGTGCAACGCCGTGCCGACTTCCTGGCGACCTCTGCACGTGGAGTGTGCGAACACACCGGAGCTCATCCCTACTCCCGATGACAGGGAGCAGTAGATCAGTGTCCTGTCACCAGGCAGAACAGTGAAATGCCTTGTTTACATAGGCATCTCTCTGTTCTGCAGCTCCGTGCGGCACAGTCTAGGAGCTTGCGGCAGGGGCCGGTGCTCATGCCCCCGCACGGTGGCAAATTCAGAGCAACGTACAGGTACCTTGCTTTGCGCAGTTGCGCCATTCTGCCGACGTATATCTACAGGAGGCGGTCGGCGAACGGCTAATAAAACAGACCTGACCGGAGAGGTGAGGAGGATTCTGGGAGGTCACATGACGTCACTCTTATCTCTACAAATTAAATGCAGACCTGACAGGGGAGGTAAGGAGGATTCTTGGAGGTCACATGACATCAAAGAGAGGATAGGTAGGAGATGTGAAGGATTCTGGGAATGTTACATTATATCACTGTTACCTTTATTGTTAGAACAGACACATGAATTGATAAGTAAAGATTCTTTTGTTATATGTGTACATTTACTTTAATACTCAGGATTATATAGTGGTGAAGAAGGCATCTGGTGAACATGTGACACTCAACCTCAATACAGAGCCTCCAAGTTCCTGCATGATACCTGACCAAATCAATGTCAAGAGAATTCTAGACGTCGCATATGCGATCATTGAGCTGCTGACAGGACAGGTAAGAAGTGCTGGTTATTCTGGGACATTATCCAGTAACCAAAGAGATGTATCTGGATGGTGACTGTATCATTGTGTGTGCGTCAGGTTCCTATAAGGCAGGGGTGTCCAAACTTTTTTCAACGAGAGCCAGATTTTATGAAGTGAACATGAGTGAGGGCCGACTATTTTGCCTGACATTCTTTGAACCATTAAAATGAAATGCAAATTAACAAATACGTTGCCCAACAAGAATTCTCTTGCCTTTGTGGCTGTGTGTGGGGAAGAGTCTAAGGATGAGCTTGGGCGTGTTATTTGGATATACCGTATTTATCGGCGTATAACATGCACAGGCATATAACACCCACCTTTGGCACTTGAGGAAGCCTTCGTTGGTTTCCGAATTTCCCACCTTCCGTGGATAGATCCAGCCCTCACCCCCAAGTCCTGCGCAATCCATCCTCTGATTAGTCCCATCCTGTCCTGCCTAAAGGTCACGAATGACGGCCCGGACACGGCCCGTTTCCCTGGTCCTCTGACGCCGCTTAACCACAACCCGGGTTTTCCAGACGGTATCGGCACTATCGACCCACAGTCGTCGCGGACAGCCCCCTTCCGGGCGTTACAGTTTTTTGATTCAGGTGTACTCCTCTCTGATTCCGCCATGGCTCTAAAATTCCCTGACTTTTACATTCCCCGATTCAAATTCTTTCAGCTCAGGCATTTCCTCCAAAGCACATCGACACCAGCCCATTGGTGCAGGGCCCCCAGCCCATTGGTGCAGGGCCCCCTTTAGAAAAGCTATGCCAATCCACTGAGCCGCAACGTCATCTGGTCTCTGCCCTATATTCTACACTCACACCTCAATCGACTTCCAATGTCGACATCCACGGTAAGTGGGAAACCGATCTTGGGTTCCCCATTTCCGATGATGATTGGAACTCGATCTGGGCCAATGCTCACAAGGGCTCTATAAATGTATCAGCTCAGGAGAACAGGTATAAGATCTACTCGAGATGGTACAGGACCCCCCAGCAAACTACACAAGTTCCTCCCAGCAGTTCCCCCCACATGCTGGAGATGTGCTGCAACCGAAGGTACTCTTGTACACATTTGGTGGGAATGCCCCAAACTTCGACCATTCTGGGAGGGGGTACATGCTCTTATTACCAGTATCACCACGTACACTCCGGACTACACCCCGGCGCAATACCTATTGCATCATACGTGCCTACCTAAAACGGTTTACCGAAAATCCCTAGTGCTCCACTTGATAAATGCTGCCACACAGTGCATTCCACTACGCTGGAAAGATCCCCAGCCACCCACCATTGATGATTGGCATTCTAGGGTTAACAAAATTGACGAGATGGAAAGGATTATACATCAAGCTCGGGATGCTTCTGAGAAATATAGATTTACCTGGGGTTGTTGGACGCACTACAGGGAGTCTCTCCTCCCGTGCTCTAGGACGACCCCCTCTGACACCCCCCCCCCCCCCCCCCCCCGCGCTGACGTTCCAGGACCCACATACTCTAACAACTGACTGACTGTCCCTGGACCCCCCCCCCCCTTTATATTGTCCATTTCCCTCCACCTCCACTACCACCTTCTGCTAGGGCTTAATGGCCTTTGCATGAAGAGACAATGTTAGGATGGCATACCCGGATGCGAAACCCCGCTGATTGTTGGGATATTTGATCCCCTTTGCCGAACGGCTAAAACATAGCTGCGGGTATCAACCCCGATGGCTGGGACACAGCGATTGCTAGGACCACGCGGATCTGCCCCTATTTCTGGACCTCCTTGTATACCCTCCCGCCTACAGTTATGTTCCCTATAGGGGTGGGCGGGGGTTGGGTATGTGCATGATGGTCCCCCTTCTGTAGGTTTCTTTCCAATGTGTTCCCATGCCACGGGTGCCTCCTATGAGTTTTGCAACGTATACCTGTTCCGCCATATTGATGATTAATGTTTTCTGTTTACTCTCTATGTCTTAATCAATTGCAACCTATGTTTAAGAGCATTGTAATGCACTACTGTGACTGCTGTATCCTTTTGTTCTCTTTAATCACTTGACCACTGGGCACTTAAACCCACTTAATAACCAGACCAATTTTCAGCTTTCGGTGCTCTCACATTTTGAATGACAATAACTCAGTCATACAACACTGTAACCAAATGAAATGTTTGTCCTTTTTTTCCCACAAATAGAGCTTTCTTTTGGTGGTATTTTATCACCTCTGCGGTTTTTATTTTTTTCACTATAAATGAAAAAAGAATGAAAATTTTGTAAAAAAATGAATTTTTCTTCATTTCTATTATAACAAGTGATTTTTCTTCATAAACTTGGCCTAAAATGTATACTGCTACATATCTTTACATATCTTTGGTAACAAAACAAAAACATTTTAGATATTTAGTCTGGGTGAAAGTTATAGGGTCTAAAAGCTATGGTATCAATTACTGAAAATTGATCAATTTGATCACACCTGATATACTGACAGCATCTCTCATTTCTTGAGACCCTAACATGCCAGAAAAGTACAAATACCCCCCAAATGTCCCCTTTTTGGAAAGAAGACATTCCAAGGTATTTAGAAAGAGGCATTGTGAGTTTTTTTAAGTTGTAATTTTTCCCACAATTCTTTGCAAAATCAAGAATTTTTTCATTTTTATTTTCTTTCCACAAAATGTTCATATTAGCGGGTTATTTCTCACCCCAAAACACATTCTGCTATTCCTCCCGAGTACGGCGATACCCCATGTGTGAGACTTTTACACAGCGTGGCCACATACAGAGGCCCAACATGCAGGGAGCACCATCAGGCATTCTGGAACACCCAGACCAATTCTGACATTTCTCTCCTACATGGAAAAATCAACACTTATTTGCTAGAAAATTACATAGAACCCCAAAACATTATATATGCTTTTTTAGCAAAGACCCTAGAGAATACAATGGTGGTTGTTGCAACTTTTTATCGCGCATGGTATTTGCACAGCAATTTTTTGAACACATTTTTTTTGGAAATAAAACAGTTTTGTGCTTTTAAAAAAAAAAAAAACATTAAATTTAGCCCAATGTTTTTGCATAATATGAAAGATGAAGTTACGTCGAGTAAATAGATACCCAACATGTCCCCCTTCAATATTGCACACGCTCGTGGAATGGCGCCAAACTTTGCGACTTAAAAATCCCCATAGGTGACGTTTTAAATATTTTTCCTGGTTACATCATTTTAGTTGGAGAAGAGGTCTAGGGCCAAAATTATTGCTCTCGCTCTAACGTTCGCAGCGATACCTCACATGTGTGGTTTGAACACCGTTTTCATATGTGGGCGGGACTTGCGTATGCGTTCGCTTCTGCATGCGAGCTCACGGGGACAGGGGCGCTGTATGCCCAGAGTATTGCCCCCCCAGAGTGTTGCCAGAGTATTGCCCCCCCAGAGTGTTGCCAGAGTATTGCCCCCCCAGAGTGTTGCCAGAGTATTGCCCCCCCAGAGTGTTGCCAGAGTATTGCCCCCCCAGAGTGTTGCCAGAGTATTGCCCCCCCAGAGTGTTGCCAGAGTATTGCCCCCCCAGAGTGTTGCCAGAGTATTGCCCCCCCAGAGTGTTGCCAGAGTATTGCCCCCCCAGAGTGTTGCCAGAGTATTGCCCCCCCAGAGTGTTTCCCCCCCCCCCCCAGAGCGTTGCCAGAGTATTGCCCCCCCCCAGAGCGTTGCCAGAGTATTGCCCCCCCCCCAGAGCGTTGCCAGAGTATTGCCCCCCCCCCCAGAGCGTTGCCAGAGTATTGCCCCCCCCCCAGAGCGTTGCCAGAGTATTGCCCCCCCCCCAGAGCGTTGCCAGAGTATTGCCCCCCCCCCAGAGCGTTGCCAGAGTATTGCCCCCCCCCCAGAGCGTTGCCAGAGTATTGCCCCCCCCCCAGAGCGTTGCCAGAGTATTGCCCCCCCCCCCAGAGCGTTGCCAGAGTATTGCCCCCCCCCCAGAGCGTTGCCAGAGTATTGCCCCCCCCCCAGAGCGTTGCCAGAGTATTGCCCCCCCCCCCAGAGCGTTGCCAGAGTATTGCCCCCCCCCCAGAGCGTTGCCAGAGTATTGCCCCCCCCCCAGAGCGTTGCCAGAGTATTGCCCCCCCCCCAGAGCGTTGCCAGAGTATTGCCCCCCCCCCCAGAGCGTTGCCAGAGTATTGCCCCCCCCCCAGAGCGTTGCCAGAGTATTGCCCCCCCCCAGAGCGTTGCCAGAGTATTGCCCCCCCCCCCCCCGAGCGTTGCCAGAGTATTGCCCCCCCCCCCCCCCCCCGAGCGTTGCCAGAGTATTGCCCGCCCCCCCCCCGAGTGTTGCCAGAGTATTGCCCCCCCCCCAGAGTGTTGCCAGAGTATTGCCAGAGTATTGCCCCCCCCCCCAGAGTGTTGCCAGAGTATTGCCAGAGTATTGCCCCCCCCCCCAGAGTGTTGCCAGAGTATTGCCAGAGTATTGCCCCCCCCAGAGTGTTGCCAGAGTATTGCCCCCCCCCCCAGAGTGTTGCCAGAGTATTGCCAGAGTATTGCCCCCCCCCCCCGAGTGTTGCCAGAGTATTGCCCCCCCCCCCCAGAGTATTGCCAGAGTATTGCCCCCCCCCCCCGAGTGTTGCCAGAGTATTGCCCCCCCCCCCAGAGTGTTGCCAGAGTATTGCCCCCCCCCCCAGAGTGTTGTTGCCAGAGTATTGCCCCCCCCCAGAGTGTTGCCAGAGTATTGCCAGAGTATTGCCCCCCCCCCAGAGTGTTGCCAGAGTATTGCCCCCCCCCCCCAGAGTGTTGCCAGAGTATTGCCCCCCCCCCCAGAGTGTTGCCAGAGTATTGCCCCCCCCCCCAGAGTGTTGCCAGAGTATTGCCCCCCCCCCCAGAGTGTTGCCAGAGTATTGCCCCCCCCCCCCCAGAGTGTTGCCAGAGTATTGCCCCCCCCCCCAGAGTGTTGCCAGAGTATTGCCCCCCCCCCCAGAGTGTTGCCAGAGTATTGCCAGAGTATTGCCCCCCCCCCCAGAGTGTTGCCAGAGTATTGCCAGAGTATTGCCCCCCCCCCCCCAGAGTGTTGCCAGAGTATTGCCCCCCCCCCCCAGAGTGTTGCCAGAGTATTGCCCCCCCCCCCCCAGAGTGTTGCGGAGTATTGCCCCCCCCAGAGTATTGCGGAGTATTGCCCCCCCCAGAGTATTGCCCAGCATTGCAGCAGGGATGGCTGGGGAGGGATGGATGGATGGATCTGTGACTGCATTTGTCACAGATCCAGCCCGCAGCACTGGCGCTGCCATCCGCTCCCTCCCCTCTCCTCTCACACTGTACCGATCGGTACAGAGAGAGGAGGGAGGAACCGGCATCATCAAATGACGCCGGTCTGTTTACATCTGATCGCGCCGTCATTGGACGGCGCGATCGCGTGGTAAACCGCCGCTATCAGCCATTCAGACATTCCCGTGTGCGCGCCCCAGGGGGCGCGCGGGAGCACGACTCTGGAATCACGTTATATAACGTGATCCCAGAGTTAAGCAACCACCTTGCCGCCGTTATTTTTCGGCAGGTGGTTGCTAAGTGGTTAATAAAATAAAATTCTTTGGAAAAAAGAACACCCAACCTTACTTTAAGAGAGAAGTTTCAGGATTTTTTTTAAATTTTAAATAAAGAACTGTGAAGCAAAATAAGGGTCATTGCCTAATCAGTGCCCATGAATGCAGCCTAATCAGTGCTAGGGGTGCAACGGATCAAAAAACTCACGGATCGGATCGATCCTCCGATCGGGATTCACGGATCGGATCATTTTCGGATCAGCAAAAAAAAATCTCCCCCACTGTAATATCCACATCTCTCTCCCCCCGTAGTACAGCACAGTCAGTGACCCCCCGTAGTACAGCACAGTCAGTGACCCCCCCCGTAGTACAGCACAGTCAGTGACCCCCCCCGTAGTACAGCACAGTCAGTGACCCCCCCCGTAGTACAGCACAGTCAGTGACCCCCCCCGTAGTACAGCACAGTCAGTGACCCCCCCGTAGTACAGCACAGTCAGTGACCCCCCCGTAGTACAGCACAGTCAGTGACCCCCCCGTAGTACAGCACAGTCAGTGACCCCCCCGTAGTACAGCACAGCAGTCAGTGACCCCCCATAGTACAGCACAGCAGTCAGTGACCCCCCATAGTACAGCACAGCAGTCAGTGACCCCCCATAGTACAGCACAGCAGTCAGTGACCCCCCATAGTACAGCACAGCAGTCAGTGACCCCCCATAGTACAGCACAGCAGTCAGTGACCCCCCATAGTACAGCACAGCAGTCAGTGACCCCCCATAGTACAGTACAGCAGTCAGTGACCCCCCATAGTACAGTACAGCACAGTCAGTCACCCCCCCCCCCCCCCCCGCCTAGTACAGCACAGTGAGCCCCATAGTACTTGCAGTTACCCGGGCCGTTAGAGGCGTGTGTGTGCGCCTCGAGCGCTGGCTCCTCCTCTGTTTACACCAACAGAGGAGGAGCCCGCGCTCGAGGCGCGCACACATGCCGCCGGGTGTACCAAGATGGCCGCGGCTCCGGAGCTAGGCTGAAGCCGCGGCCTTTCCTAATTCTATGCCCGCGGTGGCGATCCGCAGGTTTGCATAGCGATCCGATCCAAAGGGGGTGACCCGTTCGGATCACGGATCGGCAGTGATCCGTTGCACCCCTAATCAGTGCCCATGAATGCAGCCCCACCAGTGCCCATGAATGCAGCCCCACCAGTGCCATGAATGCAGCCCCACCAGTGCCATGAATGCAGCCCCACCAGTGCCACGAATGCAGCCTCACCAGTGCCACGAATGCAGCCTCACCAGTGCCACGAATGCAGCCTCACCAGTGCCACGAATGCAGCCTCACCAGTGCCACGAATGCAGCCTCACCAGTGCCACGAATGCAGCCTCACCAGTGCCACGAATGCAGCCTCACCAGTGCCACGAATGCAGCCTCACCAGTGCCACGAATGCAGCCTCACCAGTGCCACGAATGCAGCCTCACCAGTGCCACGAATGCAGCCTCACCAGTGCCTGAATGCAGCCTCACCAGTGCCATTAATGCAGCTTTACCAGTGCCCTGAATGCAGCCTCACCAGTTCCATGAATACAGTCTCACAAGCGCCATGAATGCAGCCTCACCATTGCCATCAGTGCAGCCTGATCCATTCCCATCTGCAGCCTCGGAAGGGACAGGGAGGGGAGCAGGACAAGCACAAACAGATTACATACAGGAGAATCTCCTGTTTGCTCGGCTGCCTCTTTAATACAAAGTCCTGCCTTCTATGATAGACAGAACAGTCGTCCAATGCCAGCCCAGGAGACGGGAATTCCTATTACAGATGCTGCCGAGTAAACAGGAGATTCGCCTGTATGTAATCTGACAGTACTCGTCTGGCCCCCTCCCTGTTCCCTCCGAGGCTGCCAGAACGATAAAATATGGTATATAACTTTTGTGGGCCCCCAACGAATCCCGGCGGCGCTCAGGGATTCAATGGAGGGCCACAAAATATATATATATATATATATATCCAAATTACCAGTGGGGCCGCATTAAACTGGAACGAGGCCCGCGGGCCGGATTTTGGACATGCCTGCTATAAGGTGTCAGGATGTCACTGTCTATTTCTCCATGTAGGAATGGGAGTATATAGAAGGACACACGGATTTCTACAAGGACGTCATGATGGCGAGCCAGCCGCCCCTCACATCACCAGGTAAGAGGAGACTTTCATTTCTTGTAAAGGAGAGAAGAGTATTGAGGATCCCCCTAGAGACACACATCCTCTGATATAAAGACACAGAAACAATAGGGTTGATTTACTAAAGCCAAATATACTGTGCACTTGCTCCAGGGCTTGGTTAAAGAGGTGAAACTTCAGTTTGCAAAGAAAACCCAATCGCATGCATGCAGGGAAAAAAAAGCATTTTGCTTGCACACGATTGGATGATAGAAATCAGCTGAACATCCCATCAGATCTAGAGCAACTGCACATGCAGTGCACAGTATATTTACCCCCGTGTGTGTTTCCTACAGATGGATCCAGTAATGGGAACCCCCCAGAGAGATGTCCCCGTCCTCTGTATTCCCGGGACTCCACACAGGAACATCAGGAGATCCTTCAGGAGGATCAGGTAGGTTGGACTGATAATTTTCATCTATGCTTTTTGAACTTCACACGATCTTGTTGAATGAAAAGACCAATATAATATATATATATATATATATATATATATATATATATATATATATATATATATATATATATATATATATATATATATATATATATATATATATAGTATCTCACAAAAGTGAGTACTCCCTTCACATTTTTGTAAATATTTTATTATATCTTTTCATGTGACAACACTGAAGAAATTACATTTTGCTACAATGTAAAGTAATGAGTGTACAGCTTTTATAACAGTGTAAAATAACTCAACACACAGCCACTTAAGGCCCGGACCATATTGGTGGTCAATGACCGGGCCACTTTTTGCAATTCGGCACTGCGTCGCTTTAACTGACAATTGCACGGTCGTGCGTCGTGGCTTCCAAACAAAAATGGTGTCTTTTTTCCCCCACAAATAGAGCTTTATTTTGGTGGTATTTGGTCACCTCTGCGGTTTTTAGTTGTTGCACTATAAACAAAAATAGAACGACAATTTTGGAAAAAAAATTCCCTTAGTTTAGGCCGATACGTATTATTCTACATATTTTTTAGTTAAAAAAAGAATCGCAATAAGCGTTTATTGATTGGTTTGCGCAAAAGTTATAGCGTTTACAAAATAGGGTATAGTTTTATGGCATTTTTATTAATATTTTTTTTTACTAGTAATGGCGGTGATCAGCGTTTTTTTTTTTTTTTGGACACATTTTTGGGACCATTGACATTTTTATAGCGATCAGTGCTATAAAAAGGCATTGATTACTATAAAAATGCCACTGGTAGGGAAGGGGTTAACACTAGGAGGCGAGGAAGGGGTTGGGTATGTTCCCTGGGTGTGTTCTAACTGTAGGGGGGGTGGACTGACTAGGGGAAATGACTGATCGCTGTTCATACATTGTATGAACAGACGATCCGTCATTTCTCCCCCTGACAGGACCGGGAGCTGTGTGTTTACTGTAACGAGCGATCGTTGGTGCCCGGGGGGGCGCTCGCGCCCCTATTGGCTGAACGGTGAGATGGCGTATACCTACGTGATCTCGCCCAGCAGATCTCGGCAAGCAGATAATGTCTAAACCGCTAGCAACAAAAGTGAGTGCACTCCTAAGTGAAAATGTCCAAATTGGGCCCAATTAGTCATTTTCCCTCCCCGGTGTCATGTGACTCTTTGGTGTTACAAGGTCTCAGGTGTAAATGGGGAGCAGGTGTGTTAAATTTGGTGTTATCGCTCTCACTCTCTTATACTGGTCACTGGAAGTTCACCATGGTACTTCATGACAAAGAACTCTCTGAGGATCTGAAAAAAAAGAACTGTTGCTCTACATAAAGATGACCTAGGCTGTAAGAAGTTTGGCAAGACCCTGAAAATGAGCTGCAGCACGGTGGCCAAGACCATACAGAGGTTTAACAGGACAGGTTCAACTCTGAACAGGCCTTGCCATGGTCGACCAAAGAAGTTGAATGCAGGTGTTCAGCGTAATTTGAGAAATAGATGTAGGAGAGCTGCCAGCATTGCTGCAGAGGTTAAAGGGGTTCTAAAGGTACAAGTTTTTTTACCTTCATGCATCCTATGCATGAAGGTAAAAAAACATCTAGCAGCACCGGCCCCCCCCGAGCCCCCGTTGTACTTACCTGACCGTTCGAATCTCCCGGGCGCGTCCACGTCGTCCTCTTCGGTTCCCAGCCTGGCCGTTGATTGGCTAGGCTGGGCGGATTGATAGCAGCGCAGCCATTGGCTAGCGCTGCTGTCAATCAGGGCGGATGACGCGGCGCGCTGGGGGGCGGAGCCGAGTGATACAGTCGGCGGCTATGGCCGCCGCTGTATCACGGGAGCGCGCTCGCAAAAGCTTTCCTCCATGCGAGCGCCCTCGCATGAAGAAGGAAAGCTTTTGCGAGGAGGAGCCCAGACAGCCGCCGAGGGACCCCAGAAGACAGGTTTCCGGGCCACTCTGTGCAAAACGAACTGCACAGTGGAGGTAAGTATCACATGTTTGTTATTTAAAAAAAAAAAAATCCCTGACTTTAGTGACCCTTTAAAGGGGTGGGGGGGGGCAGCCTGTCAGTGCTCAGACCATATGCTGCACACTGCATCAAATTGTTCTGCATGGCTGTCGTCCCAGAAAGTAGTCTCTTCTAAAGATGATGCACAAGTAAACCTACAAACACTTTGCTGAAGACAAGACTAAGGACATGGATTACTGGAACCATGTCCTGATGAGACCAAGATAAACTTATTTGGTTTAGGTGGTGTCAAGCGTGTGTGGCGGCAACCAGGTGAGGAGTATAAAGACAAGTGTGTCACAGTCAAGCATGGTGGTGGGAGCAGGGCTGCTGTTAGAAATCATGGGGCCCAGTACAGCCTACCTGGCAGGGCCCTCCCAATATATCAAGACCATATTTTCACAAAAAAAATACGCTAAAATTGTTATTAGTGGATACAAATATAACAGAGAACCTGTGTGAATTACCCATTTTTTTTGTTGTTTTACATATCCGAAGCAGGCAGAATAGGAAGGGGAATCAGTGATCAGTGTCAGGGAAGCAATTACAGGAATGATGTCCTGTGTCTGTGTTTCTCCCTGCAGCAGCTGAAAGTCTGAAGGAGAAAACTGTCTTTCAACTGCTGCAGAGGGCATCAGGGCACAGGACATCCTTCTGTAGCTGCCCTTCCTCCCAACCAAACTTATTCCCCCTGTTGTTTGGGCCCCCCTGTATGCCTGGGACCCTTCAGAAGGACTGGTGGTCCCCCCCCTATCAGTGGCCCTGGGTGGGAGTGTCATGGTCTGGGGCTGCATGAGTGCTGCCGGCACTGGGGAGCTACAGTTCATTGAGGGAACCATGAATTCCAACGTACTGTGACATACTGAAGCAGAGCATGATCCCCTTCCTTCAGAGACTGGGCTGCAGGGCAGTATTCCAACATGACCCCAAACACACCTCCAATACGACCACTGCCTTGCTAAAGAAGCTGAGGGTAAAGGTGATGGACTGGCCAAGCATTTCTCCAGACCTAAACCCTATTGAGCATCTGTGGGGGCTCCTCAAACGGAAGGTGGAGGAGCGCAAGGTCTCCAACATCCACCAGCTCCGTCATCATGGAGGGGAAGAGGACTCCAGTGGCAACCTGTGAAGCTCTGGTGAACTCCATGCCCAAGAGGGTTAAGGCAGTGGTGGAAAATAATGGTGGCCACAAAAAAATATTAACACTTTGGGCCCAATTTGGACATTTTCACTTAGGGGTGTACTCAGTTTTGTTGCCAGCGGTTTAGACATTAATGGCTGTGTGTTTAATTATTTTGAGGGGACAGCAAATTTAAACTGTTATACAAGCTGTACACTCACTACACAACATTGTAGCAAAGTGTCATTTCTTCAGTGTTGTCACATGAAAAGATAGAATAAAATATTTACAAAAATGTGAGGGGCGTACTCACTTTTTTTGAGATACTGTGTGTATATATATATATATATCACACACACACACACACACACAGTTATGCTTACAAGTTTACATACCCGGGCAGGATTTATGATTTCTTGACCATTTTTCAGAGAATACTAATAAAACACAAAAACATTTCTTTCACTCATGATTAGTGTTTGGCTTAAGCAATTTATTATCAATCAACTGTGTTTACTCTTTTAAAATCATAATCACAACAGAAACGACCCAAATCACCCTGATCAAAAGTTTACATACCCCATTTCTTTATACCGTGTATTTATTGCCCCCTTTAACAACAATGACAGCTTGAAGTCTTTTGTGATATTTGTGGATGAGGATCTTTATCTTCTCAGATGGTAAAGCTGCCCATTCCTCTTGGCAAAAAGTCTCCAGTGCCTGTAAATTAGTGGGCTGTCTCGCATGAACGGCACTTTTGAGATCTCCCCAGATTGGATCAATGATATTGAGGTCAGGAGACAGAGACGGCAACTCCAGAACCTTCACTTTATTCTGCTGTAGCCAATGACAGGTTGACTTGGCCTTGTGTTTTGGATCATTGTCATGTTGGAATGTCCAAGTACGTCTTATGTGCAGCTTCCTGGCTGATGAATGCAAATGTTCCTCCAGGCAGTATTTTTTTGATAACATACTGTCATCAATTTTGACCAAATTTCCTGTGCCTTTGTAGATCCACCTCCGTGCTTCACAGTGAAAATAGTGTAACTTTCATCATAGGCCTTGTTACATAGTTAAAAACATACAAATAGTAGCGCTAAATATTAGGGTTGTCCCAATACCGATACCAGTATCGGTATCGGGACCGATACCGAGTATTTGCGGGAGTACTTGTACTCCCGCAAATACCCCCTGTGACGGTAGTAGAACATATCCCCGTCAAGCCTTCCCTTCTTCTCCCATAAAAGAAGTCGCCCAATATTCCATGAGTAGGAATATCCCTGGAATCGCCGAATAATCCATACATGAGCCAAGGCTTAATGCTGAATGTAAACAGGACACACTTTATTGAAAGTACACAGCACACTTTATACAGGATTTGGAACATCCCACCCCCAACAACTGCTTTCCCATTCGTCCCCTCCAATGTCCCATCAGTTCCCCATCAGGTCCACCTTCCATTCAAATGAGGACTTGAAAATGACACAGCAGAGATTGGTCAGAACGGTTTGAATGGAAACTGATGTGTATTCAGACAAAAGCCCCAGGGGGTAATTACTACAATGAAGCAATCAGAACAACAATTAACATGAGTCAATTATCTAATCGGGTGGCTAGGAGTCTCATCTCTGACACGGCTATTCATCTGCAGAACACAATGGAAAGGTATTTCACAAGCCACTTAGCATTGAAAGGTCATTGTCCCTTACTGGCAGCATGGCAATCTGGTTTAAACAGGTTTTACAGATGCCTCTACAAAGGGGAAAGTAATCCAATTATCCAGGGCTAGAGGCAGACCCCATAACACACAGACATTAAAAATAGCAGGAAGAGAGTTACACTGAAGTATATAGGCAATTGCATAAAAGTCCTTCACACCCCCGATACCCAAATAGAATATACCCCCCCCCCCTCCGCTGCTTACCGCATACCGCCGTGTTAATCCCTGTGTATTACAGTGCCGCATTACAGGCACCTTTCATTTGAATTCATGTAATGCCCGCTGCGCCATATATAGACACTCCCCTTCTCAGGATTGGACGGATCTATACCCGGTGGGCATTACTTAGAATTCAAACGAAGATGCCTGCAATGCGGCGCTGTAATACACGGGCATTAACGTGGCGTTATGCGGTATCATCGACTACTAGGTATGGGGGACAGGACATGGCTGCAAAATGGGGGACAGGACGTGGCTGCAAAATGGGGGACAGGACGTGGCTGCAATATGGGGGACAGGACGTGGCTGCAATATGGGGGACAGGACGTGGCTGCAATATGGGGGTGTAACGGAACTATGTATTCTGCCTGTCCATCTATAATAATCATGCAGTGGGACATACAAGGAACCGAAGGACGTGTTACAATAGGATGAATGATATCTGGGACTACCTGAGATATGGATTATCCACATTATATTCTGAGATATCTGGAGGGCTGTTTTGGATCTGTTGGTTCTGAATTTAGAAGGTTAATTGTAGAGTGACTCTTTCACTGTTGAATTCTAAATGTCTCTTCTCTCTTTTGTGTATTGTATTACAAATTAACAGTCTCCTGTCTGTGTATTGAATTAGCATGTCATTTGTGTTCAGAAGAACTTGTCAGGCTTTGCGGTGCCGAAATGCTTATCTATTGAGGGGGTTATCTGTGATTGAAGTCTATTGAGAAAGGAATGTGGTTTCTTTTGGCCTGGTGACAGTGTGTCTAACTTGAGGCCCCCCTGTGGAGGGAGGGGGTGGAGACTTTCATTGTTCCTTGAGCACTCACCAGTTTGTAACTAGATATAAACTAAGAAGTGTACCATTAAAGTTGTTGATGTTTGACCCTTCAAAACGTAGTCATGTCTCGTTCTTGAAAAGGGTATGCTATGGGAATATTATTCTGTTTGTTTTACAACTGGACCTGACTCTCCCTTGGGCTCTCGTGGATGAGCTTATACTGGACTTACTTGCATAGTAACTTGCCAGGGAAAAGGACGTTCCCCAACGGCTGATGCCCTCTCACTACTTGGGTAGCCGTTACATTGGTTGGCAGCGGTGGGATGGTCCTTTTATCCAAGGAGCAAGTTCTGAATGGAGTCCCGGTATGCCAGGCTGAAAAGAACCACACTAAAAGATTTATTGGAGAGTCGTGGTAGGAGTGCCAGTAACAGACCACGGAGGGAGCTCATAGCGGATTTACTGGAGCTGGACCAAATGGATGGATCCATGGAAGGAGCGGAGCCTCTAGCACCTGTCAGCGAGGAAGATGTAATTACGGATATTGTACAGCGGAGATTATCCTTGTATCCAGAAACGTCCACGGAACTAATAAACCAGCTGTTCCGGGAAGCAAGAGAGGAGATCCAAACCAAGAGGGGACAAGAACTGGAACTGGTGAGAGCTAGACAGCCCATTACACACGCAGTTCCTACTTCCCCACCCGCTGCGACAGGAAAGAAAATACCGTTCACTGCATTTAAAGCTTTTGTAGAAAGTGAGGAGGAAATAGATGGATATTTGGCGGATTTTGAGAGACAGTGCTCACTGCACCAGGTACCACCAGACCAATGGGTCACTATTTTGTCTGGAAAATTGTCGGGCAAAGCCAATGAAGCTTTTCGGGCTCTTGCTCCAGAAGATATTTTACAATATCAGCAAGTAAAAAAGGCGCTGTTAACCCGATATGCCGTAACCCCAGAAACCTACCGCCGTCGCTTCCGGGAATCCAAGAAGAAGGCTGGGGACTCCCACATGGAATGGGCAAACCAGTTACAAAGGGTGGCATCCCATTGGGTCCAAGGGTGCAAGGCCAACACTGGGGAGAAAGTATTGCAGCTATTCCTAATGGAACATTTCTTCCAAGACCTGGCCGCAGACATACAGGACTGGGTACGAGATCGCCGTCCCGCTAACTTAAACGAGGCGGCGCGGCTAGCAGATGAGTACGCGGAAACAAGGAAAGTAAGCCAGGGTACTACACGACTGGCTCATAAGGTAGAACCGTGTACTCCAACCAGCACCTCACGCCCAGAGTTTCGGGCTCCAGTCCCACCAGGACCACCACGTCCTAAGGAACCCAACAACTATCCCCGGGATTCGTCTAGGGTGACGTGCCATCATTGCAGCAACACGGGACATATTGCTAGTTTTTGTCCTTTGAGAGCTACAAATAACAACTGGAGACGCCCGACATCCAACACAGAGGTCACTCCATCGCGGCCCTCTGTGGCCCACTGCCTAGAGACCGAGGTGGGCCCTGAGGAATGTCTGGGAATTTTGTATGAGGCAGACCCAATACAAGCGGCCTCTCCAGATAACCGTCAGCATCACCGTCAGGAGGTACGGGTGAATGGACAAGTAGCACAAGGCCTAAGAGATACCGAGGCTACTATCGCTCTGATTCAAAAACAACCAGGGCACAAAAAGTCAGACTGTTCATTAAATTTACCCAGGCAGTCCCAGTCATGGAGACAGCCAGAAAGGGGGAACCCCCACACATCCATGCCTGCGGCCCACGGCGTTGGGGAGGTAGAACATTGGGGTGTTCTGCATGAAGCAGATCCGATACAAGCAGCTAACCAGGACAACAGGCAGCAACACAGGCAGACTGTCTGGGTCAATGGAAAGGCAGCCAATGGATTACGTGATACGGGGGCCACTATGACCCTGCTAAAGAAGAAACTCATCCCAGAGAGCCAGCACACCGGAGACACCGTAGCCGTAAGAGTAGCAGGAGGCACCGTCTTCCGGCTACCCGTTGCCCGGGTTCACCTGGATTGGGGGGTGGGTTCGGGACATGTGAATGTGGGGGTGATGAAGGATTTGCCAGCAGATGTACTACTGGGGAATGATTTGGCCCCCCTTGTTTCTGCGTACGCCCCGATGTGCCCCGCTGAAGTCCACACCGTGACTACCTGTGCCCCAACCCGCGTTGCTGGAACCAACTCGCTTGCTGCTGAGACCCGGGTAAGACTACCTGCCCCGACATGTACTGTAGATCCAGCCCAATATCACAGTCTAAAATGGGAATGTGACAAGTTGGCCAGTGAGAAATCGGAGATGCAACGACACTACGTCATGTATTATGAGATGTCCCGTGGCTTGAACATTGAAATGCACAAACAGGCTGAAATTGTCAAAAGGTTAAATGGGATTTGCGCTCAGGTGGTGCCTTATCTCTCCCAAGAGCATCAGCAACAGGTCCTGGGAGCCATTCAGAGAGCAAGGCAAGTGACTGTTCCAGAACTGAATTCCATTATTCACCATCACCATCAGCTACCGACCTGGCAGATTTAATGGAAATGCCGATGGACTGTCCAGACAAACGGAACTTTTACCCTAACAGCAGACCGGACATCCCCAGGTTGACCCGAAAAGGATCAATCCGGGTCTGCCGGAGTGTTCCACAAAAGGGGAGCAGTGTAACGGAACTATGTATTCTGCCTGTCCATCTATAATAATCATGCAGTGGGACATACAAGGAACCGAAGGACGTGTTACAATAGGATGAATGATATCTGGGACTACCTGAGATATGGATTATCCACATTATATTCTGAGATATCTGGAGGGCTGTTTTGGATCTGTTGGTTCTGAATTTAGAAGGTTAATTGTAGAGTGACTCTTTCACTGTTGAATTCTAAATGTCTCTTCTCTCTTTTGTGTATTGTATTACAAATTAACAGTCTCCTGTCTGTGTATTGAATTAGCATGTCATTTGTGTTCAGAAGAACTTGTCAGGCTTTGCGGTGCCGAAATGCTTATCTATTGAGGGGGTTATCTGTGATTGAAGTCTATTGAGAAAGGAATGTGGTTTCTTTTGGCCTGGTGACAGTGTGTCTAACTTGAGGCCCCCCTGTGGAGGGAGGGGGTGGAGACTTTCATTGTTCCTTGAGCACTCACCAGTTTGTAACTAGATATAAACTAAGAAGTGTACCATTAAAGTTGTTGATGTTTGACCCTTCAAAACGTAGTCATGTCTCGTTCTTGAAAAGGGTATGCTATGGGAATATTATTCTGTTTGTTTTACAACTGGACCTGACTCTCCCTTGGGCTCTCGTGGATGAGCTTATACTGGACTTACTTGCATAGTAACTTGCCAGGGAAAAGGACGTTCCCCAACGGCTGATGCCCTCTCACTACTTGGGTAGCCGTTACAGGGGGACAGGACGTGGCTGCATATGTGGGGGACAGGACGTGGCTGCATTTGTGGGGGACAGGACGTGGCTGCATATGTGGGGGACAGGACGTGGCTGCATATGTGGGGGACAGGACGTGGCTGCATATGTGGGGGACAGGACGTGGCTGCATATGTGGGGGACAGGACGTGGCTGCATATGTGGGGGACAGGACATGGCTGCATATGTGGGGGACAGGACATGGCTGCATATGTGGGGGACAGGACATGGCTGCATATGTGGGGGACAGGACATGGCTGCATCTGTGGGGGACATGCATGGCTGCATCTGTCTGGGACATGCATGGCTGCATCTGTGGGGGACATGCATGGCTGCAATATGTTGGGGGGACATGGCTGGATATATGTGGGGCTGCAATATGTGGGGGGACATGGCTGCAATATATGTGGGGGGACATGGCTGCAATATATGTGGGGGGACATGGCTGCAATATATGTGGGGGGACATGGCTGCAATATGTGGGGGACATGGCTGCATTTGGGGACACATTAAAAAAAGTATCGGTATTCGGTATCGGCGAGTACATGAAAAAAAGTATCGGTACTTGTACTCGGTCCCAAAAAAGTGGCATCGGGACAACCCTACTAAATATGATGATGGTACCCTAGTACCAAATTAGATCAAGTTACTGATATAAAAACAGAAGAAAACAAAAAAAGTCCATATGTGGGATAGTGAGGACTTGATTGCCGTCAAAAACTGAGAGATATAGTCCCAAATTAACAGTGATTCCCTTTTGAACGTGATGCACACAGGTGATGAACCCGCCACCAAACAAAAACTTGCTTCGTCTGGGGCATTACATAGTAAGTCAGGTTGAAAAAAGACACAAGTCCATCCAGTTCAACCACAAAAAAAAATAAACAAACAAAATAAAAAACATAGTACAATCCCATACATCCAACTCCATACCCACAGTTGATCTAGAGCAGGGGTGGCAAACTCAAATTCATCGGGGGGCGCATCATGCCGCAGTATGGTTACCCTCAAAGGGCCGGGTGCACAGTGAGGGGTGCAGAGTTCTGTGTTCTAACTGGAGAACCCCAAAAGGCCTATTTTGACCTAGAATCATATAAGGCACAGGACTATGAGACTCTCAAATCAGAGATACTCGCACGCTTGGGTGTCACCATGGCAGTTTGGGCCCAGCGCTTGCATCAGTGGTCCTACTCCAGCAACAAGCCACCCCGATCACAAATGTTTGATCTGGTCCACCTCACCAGGAAGTGGTTGCAGCCAGAGACCCTGACCAGCCCGCAGATTGTGGAGCGTGTGGTAATGGACCGGTACCTACGTGCGCTTCCTGCTGCCCTGAGGAGGTGGGTCGGACAGGGAGACCCCAACACTGCAGCCCAAATGGTGGACCTAGTGGAGAAGTACAGTGCTACCGAGGACTTGGTAAACCCACCTACGCCCCACTTCGGTGTGTCTAGAGGTGCAAGATCTCCCAGCGGTTCGGGTAAGACTGTTCCAGGGTTCAAGAGCTTGGGGAGATCGCTCGTATGCAGCGGCGTACTTGGACGATGTGGTCATCCACAGCCCAGATTGGGAATCGCACCTGCCCCGCATACAAGCGGTGGTAGATTCCCTTAGGGAAGCACGTCTCACGGCCAATCCAAAAAAATGTTATATAGGCCTGGAGGAGGCCAGATACCTTGGGTACATTATTGGTCGGGGAGTGGTCAAGCCGCAGACCAATAAAATTGAGGCAATTCAAAAATGGCCCCAACCAGTCAATAAAAAACAAGTGAGGGCCTTCCTGGGCATTACAGGGTATTAGACGTTTCATACCTAATTTTGCCACTGTTGCTGCCCCCTTGACCGATTTGACGAAGGGAAGGGGTTCGGTCATGGTCAAGTGGAACCCCGAAGCCGAGGAGGCATTTCAGAAGTTGAAACAGGCTCTTTGTATGGTACCCGTACTAGTAACCCCGGACTTTAGCCAGGAGTTTGTTGTACAGACGGACGCCTCTGAGGTGGGCCTAGGGGCCGTACTGTCACAGAACAGGGATGGTGAGGAGCACCCAGTGGTATACCTGAGCCGGAAGCTGAACAAGCATGAGAAAAATTATGCCATCGTAGAAAAGGAGTGTCTCGCCATTAAGTGGGCTTTAGACCCCCTGAGGTATTAGCTACTGGGGAGGTCATTTAAGCTGGTCACAGACCATGCTCCCTTGAAGTGGATGTGTGATAACAGGTAGAAAAATGCTCGGGTGACAAGGTGGTTCCTGGCTTTACAGCCTTTTAAATTTACGGTGGAGCATAGGCCAGGAAAACTCCAAAATAATGCAGATGCTCTCTCCCGGGTGCACTGTATGGTTGGGGCAAGTGCTCAGCCGCAGGGGCTTGAGCAGAGGGGGAGGATATGTGACGGTATGCGAGGTGAGATACTTGACCATAGGTATATTTCACTGCGCATACGTTCCATTTTGAGAAGCTGAACCGGAATCCGGGCCGGGTTTTACGGCCTCTGGTGTTCCGGTCCGGATATTTGGGTCCACTGGAGTTCAATGTCAGGTGGACCTTAAAAACAACCAGGAAGAGATCAGAAGGGAGCTATCTGGTTTTGGGACACTGAGGAGGGAACCTGAGTGTGAGGAGCTCTCTAAAGACATTGCAAGAAAAAGGTTTGCGTTGTTGTTTATTTTATGGGTGGTGGGGACCAGCCCCACACTGTATAGATAGGAGACCCTGATGTTTAGTTAGCAAGGATTTAAGTTTACTGTTTTGTTTGTTTTAACCTGCAAACCTTTTGTGAAATAAACCTGGCAGCTTCAGAAAAGTGATCCCCACGAGCTAATCTCCCACACTATCTATAGCTCTATCTCTACATTTTTATATATATATATATAATATATATATATATATATATTGTTTACAAATGCCATTATACATTTTTGTATTATTCAGGGTGAAGATCTGATTGCTATTAAGGTTGAAGTGAAAGAAGAATCAGTAGGGCCATATATGAGGGAAGATGAGACATGTATTGATGAAATTCCTCCAGAGATCGGCACAGGTGCGTAATAAACACTAAATCCAGAGAAGAGTCCCAGATGCTCCTTGTTCAGTCACCACAACAATCTCTTCTTCTTCTTCTCCCCCCTCCTCTGTCAGTATGTGCCCAGGGGGGGGTCAGGAGTCATTAGCCTCTATTAGACTCCGGCTCTCCTCCTCACATCATGTCATTGTGTGTGACCAGCCAAGAGACGTGACCAGTCTCCCACCCCCCCCCCCCCCTACACACACTCTCTGGGGTCTCATATACATCTCAGTACAGTAGTACAGGGGACTTCACTCTCTTCTTTATTCACAGACACCAGAGCCACTCAGACAGAGGCCAAAGGTGAAGAGGAGGAACTACAAGTAATAATTAAAAAGAATGAAGAGCAGGAACTTCCTCCATATATCAGCATAGGTGAGAATTAGACAATTCAGGAAATCTACTTTATTTATTTCAGGTTCTTATAAAGCGCCGTCAATTTACATATACTTTGGCCCCCAAACGCGTTGCGTCCCTCAGGTGTGAATGCAATCTCAATCCAGAGAAGAGTCCCAGATCCTCCTTGTTCAGTCACTACAACAATCTCTTCTTCTCCCCCTCCTCTGTCAGTAATGGGGAGACAGTATGTGCCCAGTGGGGGAGTCAGGAGCCATCAGCCTCTGTTAGACTCCGGCTCTTCTCCTCACATCATGTCATTCTATGTTGATGGCTCGGTAAGTCAGCAGGCTGGCATGTTCTCCTTACAAAGTAGTCCGGTTACTTTTAGGTACTTTTGACCCGTTTGTCCTCTTTAGATGTCTGTCCATTTGCATTAACTTTTAAGAGGAGAAAATCAGTTCTGATGTAAGCAAATATCTACGTATTTGAGCCAAAATTCTTCTTGCATTCTTTTTCTTGGTTCCTTCAGATGGCCGACACGGCAAGAATAACTCAGAGAAATGTCCCATTATCTCTACGTATGTTGAAATAGAAGATGACATCACATTCTATTCCTCAAAAGAAAACCCTCTTTCTTCAGATCTTGATCCTGTACTTCACAGTTCAGATATATCGCCTGATCCTTCTACACAAAGGGGGAGTTTTCAGGATCGAGCACCTACCATCACCCATCAGACAGCTCATGCAGGATGCGATTCATTTCCATGTACTGAATGTCTCACTGAGAGAGCAGAACTTATCACACACCAGAGGTCTCACACAAGGGAGAAACCTTTTTCATGTTTAAAGTGCGGAAAGTGTTTCCCCTGGAAATCGCATCTCAGCGCACATGAAAAAATTCACACTGGGGAAAAGTCATATTCCTGCTCTGAATGTGGAAAGTGTTTTTCCTGGAGAAGAAACCTAACTATACATAAACGAGTTCACACAGGAGAACGGCCATATGCTTGTTCCGTGTGCGGGAAATGTTTTAGACAGAAGTCGGTTCTTGACATCCACGAACGAACTCATAGGCCAGAAAAGCCATTCTCCTGTCCTGAGTGTGGGAAATGTTTTACCCAGAAAGGACAGCTTGTTTCCCATCAGAAGACTCACACGGGGGAGAAGCCTTTTTCATGTTCGGAGTGTGGCAAGTGCTTTGGTTCAAAGTCAGATCTTATAAGACATCAGAGGAGTCATACGGGGGAGAAGCCGTTTTCATGTCCCGAATGCGGAAAGTGTTTTTCTTACAGAGCCAATCTAGTTCAGCACCAGAGAGGCCACACGGGCATTAAACCGTATCAATGTCCCGAGTGCGGGAGAGGTTTTAAACGCAAGTCCCATCTAAACGAGCACCAAAAGATTCACAGCGGCGATCGCCCATTCTCGTGTTTGGAGTGCAAGAGAGAGTATACCAGTAGGGCTGCTCTAGCTAGGCACGAGAGACTCCACACTGGTGATTGTCCTTATTTCTGTTCAGCGTGTGATAGAGGCTTTAACAATAAATCGGATTTGGTTATACACGAGAGAGTCCACTCTGGGGATCGCCCCTATTCATGTTTAGCGTGCGGGAGAAGCTTTACCAGCAAATCAGCGCTGGGTAGACATGAGAGAGCCCACACTGGCGACCACCCGTATTCGTGTAATGAGTGTGGACAACAGTTTTCACATAAATCCTCTCTTATGTTACATCTTAGTTCACATCAACGACAAGAGTTTCCTGTGCCTAGAGGCAGCAGCTTAGTAACTTAAATTTAGCACACATGGGTATTAAGTGGGCAAACACACATGTACTCAGTGGAGCTTGAATTATATTGTCACCAATCACTACCGTCTTGTTCTGTAGGCAACCAACTGCACTTCAATTTGCCTGTTCTGTGTTGCCCTATGTCAGGAAAGGTTCCATCCGCTGGTGCTTTTTATGTTCTGTCTTGCAGTGCTGCGTCCCACCAGCAGGGGTCTCCTGGCAGTATGGAGCTGTCAGGGGAGCTTCCCCCTGCTGGTATATCACCTTTGGGACGCAGTACTGGCCTCCACCAGCGGATGGATCCTGACAGTTTGGAGCACACAACCTTTCTTGCGCTCAGCTGTAACATGAACTTAATCGGCATCTCTATTTATACCCGGCGAGCTCAAGCAGCGCTCGCCCTGGTATCATCATATCTCCCAGACCTGAGCCTGTATCCAGACCCTGTCTTTGATCCCGATTTTGTGCCTAATCTTGTTCCGTGATCCTTGATCCTGATCCCTGCCTGGACTCTTCCGCCCTGTTCCCTGATTCCTGTCTTTCCTGGATCTTACCCCACAGCTCATCCATCCATCCGCTCCCTGCTCTGTCCTGTCCCATCCTTACCCATCGGCTGACTTCCCACGTTATGACCTTGGCCTGGCTTGACTTATGAATACGGTATCTCCCTTTGACTATGTATATACTGTTTGCTGTTGCACTTACTTTTGTTAATAAACACCTTTTCACTTCACTGTCTCCTCTGTGCAGTCACACAGTACTGATCTCCTATATTCTCCTGACACCCTACCTTGCTGGCTTTCCGTCCTATCTTGCCCTACCTTGCTGGCTTTCCGTCCTATCTTGCCCTACCTTGCTGGCTTTCCGTCCTATCTTGCCCTACCTTGCTGGCTTCCAGTCCTATCTTGCCCTACATTGCTGGCTTCCAGTCCTATCTTGCTGGCTTCCAGTCCTTTCTTGCCCTACCTTGCTGTCTTCCAGTCCTTTCTTGCCCTACCTTACTGCCTTTCCGTCCTATCTTGCCCTACCTTGCCGTCTTCTAGTCATGCTCTGCTCTTTTGGCACCCAGTTGCTATGCCCAGCTCTCTGCCTTACTATATCTTCCTGACTTCCAGTCTTCCCTTGCACTCTGCTGTCTCCTAGGCCTGTCTTTCTATGCCTTTCCAGCTCCTTGCCCTACCTTGCTAGTAGTTCCTATTCCTTTCTTGTTTTTCTCTGCAAGTATATAATCCAAGCTTGGCTTGCCTTGCTCTTTCCCAATCCCACATTGCTTGTACACAGCGGGCCAGATTCAAATAGTATTTACGTCGGCGTATCAAGAGATACGCGGCGTAAATACTAAGAATAGCCGGCGTATCTTTTTTTGCTATTCAGAAAAGAAGATACACTGGAATTCTGCTAATATACGAGCGGCGTAAGTCTGTTACACCGTCGTATATTAGTTGCAGTTTTACGCTGGCCGTTAAGTAGTGCTTCAGTCGTTTAACGCTTCGAATATGTAAATTAGGGAGTTACGGCGATTCCCGAACGTACTTGCGGCCGTCTGTTGTAGTTTACGCAAGCGTTATTCCGGCGGGACAGCCTCAAATTGTACGTCGTTTGCGTAAATTGTTCGGGAATGGGGCTTTACGTAAGTTACGATCATGTCATTTACAGTGATTACTAGCGACGTAAATTGCGTGGGGTCATGATTCATTTACATGAATCACGCCTCCACATGACTCATTTGAATTAGGCGCCCTTACGCCGGCCACTTTACGCTACGCCGCCGCAAATTACGAAGCAAGTGCTTTCTGAATAAGGCACTTGAACGTAAAATTTGCCGAGCATACGCTACGCCGCTGGAAAGATACTCATTTGTATCTGAATCTGGCCCAGCGTGTGTCTAGCGTTATTTAAAAAGGTCTGTTGTATTCTCTTATTTACTTGTATTAGTGTCATTATAGCAAAACTAAACCCAACAATTTAACTCCCAAAACATTTAGACTCAAGGTAGAGCTGCCAAAATGAGAATCACAATTTTTTTGCTTAGAATAAAGATCACGATTCTTGCGGCATAAAATCTTTCACATTATACCAAAAAAATTGGGCTAACTTTACTGTTTTTTTTTTTTGTTTTGTTTTTTTATTAAAGTAATTTTTTCCAAAAAAACCTGAAAGACTGCTTTGCAAAAACAGTGTGACATAAAATATTGCAACATCCACTATTTTATTCTCTGGGGTCTCTACTAAAAAAAAAAAAATATATATATATATATATATATATATATATATATATATATATATATATATATATATATATATATATATATATATATATATATATATATATATATATGTTGGGGGTTCTAACTAATTTTCTAGCAAAAAAAGATTTTAATTGAAAAACAACTGTCAGAAAAAGGTATAGGCCCGGATTTACAAAGCACTTACGCCGACGTATCTCCAGATACGCCGCGTAAGTACAAATATGCGCCGGACCCACAAACTAAAATACGCCTAAAAACAGACTTCATCCCACCGGCGTCACTTGCCTACGCCGGCGTAGAGTGGGCGCATATTTACGCTGGATGCATGTGGCCCTCCCATTGATTTTCTATTCAAATATGCAAATGAGGGAGATACGCCGATTCACTAACGTACTTGCGCCTGGCACATGATTTACGCGGTTTGCGTAAGTTTTACGTATGGTGTAAAGTTATTCCCCATAGATGAGGCGCAACCCATGCAAAGGTATGGACCAAGGAACACAAGCCTACGTATTGTACGTTGGACGTCTGTGAATATGGGCCGACGTGGGTCTGGCTGGGCGTAGGTTACATTCACGGCGTACACAGTGATCCGGCGTATCCTATGCAGTTGTTCAGATGTGGTTGTGCGCATGCGCACGGGGATACGTCCATGTCCCGACACATGCACAATTCATTTTAAGTACTTGTCTGGCTCCCCGGCCCATCATTTGAATGGGGTCACACTTCATTAACATGGATCACGCCCACTTCCACCTTCTTCCACTTACGCCAGCTTACGCCTATGAAATATACGCTACGCCGGCGCAGAGTTGGGAGCATTTGCTTTGTAAATTCCATGCTTGCCTCTCTGCGCTGCGCCGGCGTAGCGTAAAAGAGATACGCTACGACGGCATAAATGTGCGCCGATGTATGTGAATCCAAGCCTTAGTGTTTAAGTGGTTAAAACGGAGCTCCATCCTAAAGTGGAACTCCCGCTAATCAAAAACCTCCGCCCCTCCGGTGTCACATTTGGCACCTTTCAGGGGGAGGGGGTGCAGATATCTGTCAGAGACAGGTATTTGCACCCACTTCTGGGAGTACATTGCGGGTAGTGCGTCACTTAACGCCCACCACCCCCCCCCCCCCCGGCTCCCAGTAAAGCCGCAATGATTCACTTCCTGATTCCCTCACCGAGGATGGTGGTGGGGGCAGCAGAGTGACGAGCGATTGCTCGTCTTCTGCTGCCGATGTCGCTGGACTCCAGGACAGGTAAGTGTCCCAATATTAGGATTTGTAGCTGCTGGCTTTAAAAAAATATGTTTTACGGCAGAGCTCCGCTTTAAACTTTCCTAATTTATATACAGAAGTCTATTCCTTTGATGTAAAAGACAAATTGATACAATGTTTAGACTTAACATTCCACTGATAGAATGTTTTAAAACTCGGCAGACTGCCCAGACTTTGACTTTTGATGGCTGAGAGCAGAGAGAAAATTCTCTGCATACCAAAGATCGGGAAACCATTTGTCAAGATCACAATGGGAAAAAAAATCTCTAACGATTCTTGACGATTAATTGTGTAGCTCTAACTCAAGGCATGCCTTGAATGATAACTGTAAGCTCTCAACCAACCTGTCATGTCATCAAAAGGCTGATGTCCTAGCTGATCAACAATAAAACACTATGGCACCCAGGGCTTTTTTTCAGCTGTAACTTGGTTGAACTCACTACCTCTGGCTCAGACCCTCTGTTGTCTGCTCACCACTATCACTTGTAAACACGGAAGCACAGCTTTTGTGTTTATAAGTGACAGCTTGTCTCCCAACGGCTTCCACAGATCTTATCTCTTAAGTGGCCCCACTGAGTGCAGGATGGGGACAAGAGAGATGAAGGTGCCCCGGGGTGCAGTGCTGATACTGACACCCCCACTGGATGATCTCCCTGCAAGTGAGAGAGGCAGAGCCACCTACAGTGTGTGGGGAGGTACTGGAAAGCTGAACTCTACACTCTCTGTATGTAGCGCACCCCTAAATTCTGCACTTTGTATGAAGCACACCCCCAAACTCTGCACTATGTACGTAGCACACCCCCAAACTCTGCACATAGCGCAATTCTAAATGCTGCACTTTGTATGTAACCCCCCAAGAACTCTGCACTCTGTACTTATTATTTAATACCCCTTTAGGCCCCTTCCACTGTTCCCTTCCACTGTTAGTGAAATTTGACCACACCCACTATTTGATGCGGTTGGGAGGGTGTGTGTGTAGGTGGGTGGAAGAGGTGTTTTGGTGGGTTCATGCACCTATTTTATGAGGAAAAAAAGCCCTGATGGTAACTGTAGAGCACACAGAGGGTGAGATGGCAGCTTCCTTAGCTGTAAAGGATAGAAGGGTTTAGTTCCACTTAAAGTTTATCATTGTTATTTATTCACTTGCCCACCATTACTGCACATTCACTTCTCACAATAATACAGTAAAACCTTGGTTTGAGAGCGTTTTGCAAGACAAGCAACATTTTTTAAATACATTTTGGACTTGATATACAAGCAATGTCTTGATATAAGAGTAGCGTCAAGTCACATCTGAGTATAAAAGCAAAGAGAGGCGCCTCTAAAGCCACGTATACACGACCATTTTTAATGTCCTAGGAAAGAAACAACGTTTTTCTTGACGTGATTCCTGTCAAGCCTGCCTTGCCTACACACGATGAAAAAAAAATGCTTGAGCAAAGTGCGGTGACGTACAACATGTACGAAAGCACTATAAAAGGGAAAGTTCCATTCAGATGGTGCCACCCTTTGGGCTACTTTTGCTGATTTCGTGTTAGTAAAAGTTTAGCGATTAGCACTTTTCAGTCTGTTACAGCGTGACGAATGTGCTATCTCCATTACAAACGCTAATTTTTTCAGAGCGAGCGCTCCCATCTCATAACTTGCTTCTGAGCATGCACGTTTTTTCCCGTTGTTAAAGCCCACACAGGACCGCTTTCACAACGTGGAAAACAACAACGTGAAAAACGATGAAAAAAATTAGGGCATGTTCTAAATTTTTAATGCCCATTTTTCACGTTGAGAAAAATGCTCTGGAGCCCACACACGATCGTTTTTAACGACCAATTTAAAAAAACTGCATTTTTCACGTCATGAAAAACGGTAGTGTGTATGCAGCATAAGTGTAGCAGGATGGTTACATTTAATGAAAGTACAACATTTAGCAACATATTGCTACACTTCTCTTCTCTTTTATACTCTGGAGCTCCTGCTGGATTTTGCTTCTAATCCCCCTTGTGGAGGCTTCTATATGTGGATGGACATTTTATGGTTACACAACCAATCACATTGGTATAATATTTTTATATGAACTATAAACTGAAGGACCTTTTGAATAATAAAGGGTTGTGGAACAAACCATCTGAGTTTCCATTATTTCTTATGGGAAAACTTGCTTTGATATACAAGCATTTTTGATTACAAGCAAACATTTTGGGCAGTCAAAAATGCATAGGATGGACGCAAATGTGGACAGAGTGCGAACCCTCATACGCTCATGCTTGTGTGTGTATGTGTGTTTTTTTAGGAGATAGTTCACTACGAGTTTGTAGGACACGGTACGATGAGCAACCAACATTGTTACTTGGAAATTCTGAAATGGTTACAGGAATCTGTTCAAAGGAAAGGGCTGAAACTTTGGCCTGACAAGTGGATTCTCCGCCATGACAATACTTCAGCACAATTTTTTTTTTTTTTTTACAGCCCATTGTGGGAATTAAATTGTCACACCTAAGACCCAAATGGCAAGGTGATGCATTATGGAACTGGGAGAGGTCACTAGGCATCTTGAGGCATTTTTTTTACCTCAGTGTATTATGCTTTGGTGTAACATGGATATCAATGAGGATGAGGGGTTATTGTGCGATAGATGAGAACATTGGCGATAGTTTACTAATTTTACATTCGATAGTGCAAAGAATGTATGATTTCCAACACGTTCAATCAGGGCTCGACAAATCCCGAACGCCAGGTCGCCACGGCGACCAGAAATAGCATCCTGGCTAGGATGGTGGACATGGCCCGGTCCCTGTACTGCCCGTCACTGTTATGCGATTACTGCTCCATCCCCGCTGACACCGGTAAGAGAGCAGCGCGACAGCCACTGTTTTTTTTTTTGTTTTGTTTCATAGGACCGGCGCTCTGTGGCCTAGCCTAAAAACATTCTGCCCGATCCTGGGGAACGGCCGCGAGCTGTGGGCAGAATGTTTTAAGTGAGGCCGCAGCTTTGGCCTAGTTCGCGGAGCGCCGGTCCTATGGAACCGGCGCGGTGTCCATCAGGAAAAAAAAAAAACGATGTGAATCGATTTTTTTTATTTTTTTTTAAATCACTGAGGGGGGGGGGGGGGGGCAACTAACTACAAATTATTTTCAAGATCTCAAAACCTTCCTCTTAGCCACAGAAGGGCAGGATTGATGGAATTAGAATGTTAGCTGCTTTACAGGAAAATTGATTATTTAATTTGCCTTATAAGAATGCTATTAGTCTGTCAGAGAACATGGTATAAGGGGAAAACGGCTCAGTTGTTTCTCAAGTAGCAGCTATATTAAGGTGTCTTTTGTTAAAGAAAACTTGTGACGAGCAGCAAATTGGGTGCCAAAAATAGAAAATAAAATGGTGGTCGTTGCAATACTTTCTGTCATACCGTATTTGCGCAGCAGTCTTACAAACGCACTTTTTTGAGGGAAAAAAATACACTTTTTTAACCACTTAACCACAATTCACTTCTCTCCTTCATGTAAAAATCTCAATTTTTTTTGCTAGAAAATTAATCAGAACCCCCAAACATTATATATTTTTTTAGCAGACACCCTAGGGAATAAAATGTAAGTCATTGCAACTTTTTTTCCCGCACAGTATTTGCACAATAATTTTTCAAACGCCTTTTTTTGGGGAAAAAAAACAGTTTCATGAACTAAAAAATAACAAACTAGTAAAGTTAGCCCAATTTTTTTGTATAATGTGAAAGATGAAGTTACGCCGAGTACATAAATACCTAACATGTCACGCTTTAAAATTGCACACATTCATGGAATGGCGCCAAACTTCGGTACCTAAAAATCTCCATAGGTGTCGCTTTAACATTTTTTACAGGTTACTATTTTCGAGTTTCAGAGGATATCTAGTGCTAGAATTGTTGCACATGCTCTAACGCACAAAACGATACCTCACATGTGGGGTTTGAACGGCGTTTACATATGTGGGCGGGACCTGCATGCGTGTTCGCTTCTGCGCGGAGATAACGGGGACAGTGGCGTTTTGAAATTTTTTTTTTTTTACATTTTATTTTACTTTTTTTTTTTTTACACTTTTTTTTTTTTGATCACTTTTATTCGTATTACAAGGAATGTAAACATCCCTTGTAATAGGAATCAGTGTAACAGGTCCTCTTTATGGAGAGATGTGGGGTCAATAAGACCCCACATCTCTCCTCCAGGCTTACAAGTATGAAATCGGTGAAAAAACATTCACTGATCTCACACTGACAGCCGCAATTGCGGCTTTGTTTACTTTCGGGTATCGGGCGTGACATCATAACGTCGCGCCCGGTCCTCCAACGGTAATAGAGATGACTGTGACCGTCTGGTCACCAGTCATCTCTATGGTTTAGCGGTGAACGCCGGCCGATTTGCTCTCCGGCCCCCCTATGGCACGGAAGAACCCGGAGAAACACCGGATGGCGGCGGGAGGGGGGGGGACGTCCCCTCCTGCTGCCGATAAGAACAATCGAGCGGCGGAACTGCCACTTCTTATGGTGCAGAGAATCGCCAGCTGAAGAGATTGATATCTGAATGATCACAAAGCCCTGGTGGGCAAGTGGTTAAATAATAAGACAACAGTAAAGTTAGCCCAATTTTTTTTTTAATACTGTGAAAGATAACGTTACTTGATACCCAACATGTCACGCTTCAAAATTGCGTCCACTCGGGGAATGGCGAGAAACTTTTACCCTTTAAAATCTCCATTGGCGACATTTAAAAAATCACCCGACCCAACGATCGCGGTGATACCTCACATGTGTGGTTTGAATACCGTTTACATATGCGGGTGCTACTCACGTATGCTTTTGCTTCTGCGTGCGAGCTTGGCGAGACGGGCGCGTTTTCTGGCTCCTAACCTTTTTAGCTGGCTCCTAGATTCCAAGCAAATTTTTCAAACCCTGCGTTCAATTGTTAATCAACACCTGATCAGATTTCTTCTTTCTCACATTTCAGCCCAGGGTCCCTTACTTTTAATCCTATATTTCACAGCTGCAAAGCCTCAGCTACTGAAGATAACTCAAGTTTCCAGACCTAGAAGCATTGGATGCTGTAGATTTTGTTGAAGGCTGTAGGGCATAATTGGGTGAAGTTCTTCTTTTGCAGAGAACTGTTTTCAAGTTTTTATGGCATGAAAAATGGTTCTCTCGACTTGCACAATCTCTGCTGTGTGATAGCCATAACCGTTTGGTCTCTGCTCCAGTGCCCCCCCCTCCCCATCTCCACATTTGTGATCCAGCATCCAGACATGCCATCACCCTTATGCCTAGTACACAGGTGCAGAATTTCCAACGGGAAACGTTCAGTTGGAAATATGGAGGGAAAAGCCGAGAACCTGCTCGGTAACTTTTCCCCCTACACACAACAGAAGCGAGCTTTGGTCGGGAATCCCGACCGTGTGTATGCTCCAATAGAAAAACTGCCGGAAAAAAGTCAGCTGGGAAACCCGGTGGGAAAAAAGAAAGCAGGTTCTCTTTTTTATTTGTCCGGCAGTTTTACCGTCGGAAAAACTACGAAGGAGGATACACACGGCCAGGATTGCCGGCCAAAAGCTCTCCTCACAGTTTTCCCATCAGAAAAAACAGCTGTGTGTACGAGGCTTTACTGTGCTCTAGACGACCCACACACTGTCTCCTCCACAAGACCTGCACTCTGACTCTGCTCAAATAGACCTGAATCCTGAGCCTCCAGCAGAAGACCTGCACCATGAGTCTCCTTCAGAGAACCTGTACCTTGAGCCTCCACCAAAAGATCTGTACCATGAGTCTACTCCAGAAGACCTGTGTTGTAACTATGCACTGGAAGACCTGCACCATGAGCCTCCACCAGAAGATCTGTGCCATGAGTCTGCTTCAGAAGATCTATACCATTAATCTCTACCAGAAGACCTACACCATGAGCCTCCATCAGAAGACCTGTACCATGAGCCTCCACCAGAAGACCTGCACCATGAGCCTCCACCAGAAGATCTGTGCCATGAGTCTGCTTCAGAAGATCTATACCATTAATCTCTACCAGAAGACCTACACCATGAGCCTCCACCAGAAGACCTGTACCATGAGCCTCCACCAGAAGACCTGCACCATGAGCCTCCACCAGAAGATCTGTGCCATGAGTCTGCTTCAGAAGATCTATACCATTAATCTCTACCAGAAGACCTACACCATGAGCCTCCATCAGAAGACCTGCACCATGAGCCTCCACCAGAAGATCTGTGCCATGAGTCTGCTTCAGAAGATCTATACCATTAATCTCTACCAGAAGACCTGCACCATGAGCCTCCACCAGAAGACCTGCACCATGAGCCTCCACCAGAAGACCTGCACCATGAGCCTCCACCAGAAGACCTGCACCATGAGCCTCCACCAGAAGACCTGCACCATGAGCCTCCACCAGAAGACCTGTACCATGAGCCTCCACCAGAAGACCTGCAAACTGACTATGCTCTTGAAGACCCGCACTACTATCTACTCTACTAATACTCTGAAGAAGGAAAACTATGTTTGGGACTTTAAATGAAGCACACTGCTAAATTTGATGAAACAACTAAGGTGGACATATTTATTGATTACAAAGAGGGTATAACAGACACATGATAAAAATACGATAGATAAAATAGATATGAGTCTCAACAAATATGCATGGTTAGCGTGCGACGTCATGTATTGACGTTGTGACGCTCCTATGCCTGTCCATCTACGTCTACCTGGAGGGAGGTTTGGGCGCCAAACGCCAAGCATGTGATGTCGCTCGGGCGCTGGCGCCGCCCCTTCCTCCCAATGACGTTGCGTGGTGTTGACGGTTGTCATTGATCCACGGCCATTATTTAACACACCTTTGCACCGCTCTAACACTCCAGGATATTTCCCATGAGACCTTATGCTACGTTTGCACTCTGCTGGCCTATTTGTTCTACTCACTCCAGCAGGTACCTCCATTTACTTTGAATACCACTCTTACATTCCTACACTTCTACTATGGTGTTACGCTACAATTCTACGGTTTTGGCTTTTGTGGCTTTTTACCCTCTGCACTATTTCCTTATCCCTCGTTTTATTGCTCCCTTCAATCCATCAGCGGTCACTCATTCCATTTTTCATTCTTATTTTCATTTCCACAGATACCCCTGGGAATTGATTTTATTATATACCCATTATTAACTACACCTATTCCAGCTGATGTCTGGTCACCTTACTTTTTCTACCACTGTCTGCTGGTTCTGCTGTCGTGTCTCTGGTGTTAACCGCCTCAGTTCCCGGGGAGGATGCCGTCCACAACCTCCCCTTATTATCAATACCAACCTACCTAACCTACTACCATAGTATTATGCTACCAATAGGTGAGAGTGCTTGGGACCTTTATTGCTCCCCCTCTTTCTTTTATGTATGATATATACCATGTTTTACAAATATACTGTTTATTACCATTATATCATTTTGGCAATTTTTCTATTATAGATATCTCCTCATACTGTATATCTCCTCCTGATGAGTGGTACAAACCACGAAACGCGTAGAGCTTCTTCACAATGAAATGTCACAGTATAGGGCTACCATTCATATTTTAATGGATCAACTATTACTGTTCTTATATTGATTTTGATACTATTACAAACTTGGTTTTCAGATGCCAGATGTACTATCATGATATTGCTACCATGGAAATGAATTTCTGCAACTATATATTGTCTGGAATTATTCAGTATGACCTATGATTGCTATACATTACCATGTATGCTAAATTGCCAATATTAGGTATTATTTTGCACTGTCTAGACTTTATTTGTTGAGACTCGCATCTATTTTATCTACTGTATTTTTATCATGTGTCTGTCACACCCTCTTTGTAATCAATAAATATGTAAACCTTAGTTGTTTCATCAAATTAGCAGTGTGCTTCATTTAAAGTCCCAAACATAGTTTCCTTTCTTCAACATATCGGGGATAGAGGTACATACTAGGTATGGCCTCATTTAAAGTCCCAACCTAGCTATAGTATAGCAAATTGCTCTAATTTTTTTTGAAACCGTTAAATCAATGGCTTTAGTTCGCTAGGTATGTATGTGATTTCCTTGTACTCCAGGGCCTTTGCTGATCACATTTTGGGATGAATACCTGAGACTCTGATTTTTTTTATATTAAACGCCCCCTAGGTGGCACTTAACCCAGCGCCACCTAGTGGTTAACCCCGTCACTTCAGTGTCATTTTCACAGTGCATTTTTATAGCACTGCTCGCTGTAAAAATGACAATGTTCCCAAAAATGTGTCAAAAGTGTCCGCCATGTCGCATTCACAAACAAAATCACCGATTACCGCTATTACTAGTAAAAATAAATAAAAAAAACAATTATAAAAATGCTATAAAACTATCCCCTATATTGTAAACGCAATAACTTTTGCACAAACCAATCAATAAACGCTTATTGTGGTTTGTTTTACCAAAAATATGTAGAAGAATACGTATCGGCCTAAACTGAGGGAAAAAAAAAATGTTTTATATATATTTTTGGGGGGGATATTTAATATAGCAAAAAGTAAAAAATATTACATTTTTTTTCAAAATTATCACACTTTTTTGTTTATAGCGCAAATAAAAACCGTAGAGGCGATCAAATACCACCAAAAGAAAGCTCTATTTGTGGGGAAAAAAAGGACGCCAAGTTTGTTTGAGAGCCACGTCGCACGACTGCGCAATTGTCAGTTAAAGCGACGCAGTGCCGAATCGCAAAAAGTAGCCCGGTCATTTAGCTACAAAATGGTCCGGGGCTGAAGTGGTTAACCACTTCAGCCCGGACCATTCTGCTGACCAATTACCGGGCCACTTTCTTTGAGATTCGGCACTGCGTCGCTTTAACTGACAATTGCGCGGTCGTGCGACGTGGCTCCCAAACAAAATTGCCGTCCTTTTTTCCCACAAATAAAGCTTTCTTTTGGTGGTATTTGATACCCTCTGTGGTTTAAATTTTTTGCGCTATAAACAAAAATAGAGCGATAATTTTGAAAAAAAATGCAACATATTTTTACTTTTTGCTATAATAAATATCCCCCAAAAATATTTAAAAAAAAATAAAAAAATGCTTTCCTCAGTTTAGGCCGATACGTATTCTTCTACATATTTTTCATAAAAATAAAAAATAAATCGCAATTAGCGTTTATTGATTGGTTTGCGCGAAACTTAGAGCGTTTACACAATAGGGGGTAGTTTTATGGCATTTTTATTAATATTTTTTTTTTTTACTAGTAATGGTGGCGAGCAGCGATTTTTATTGGTACTGCGACCTCATGGTGGACACTTTTGACACATTTTTGGGACCATTGGCATTTTTATAAAATTAACACAGGAATACAGCGCTCAGAATGTTCATTGATAATGATCGGCATAAGAAATATAATAACTGACTAGTGCAGAGGTGCATTAGCAGCGATGTTTGATATTATAATATTTTGGTTATTGTAGTCCATGAAATTCGGTTCAGAAGTCCATGTCTATAGAGGAGTTATCTTGTGGTAGATGAATTTATTGTAGATAACCAGGGCTGCTTCTCCGAGAGTGAAGTCAACTCAAATATACATGGAAAAGGAGCGCACGTTTTTTTCTAGGGACCAGCGCTAGCTCTGAAACGCGGTGTGTAATCTTTTGGCCTTGATCAGCCACTGTCCTCCACCATCCTCCTGACGTCACCACCCGGCATACGAGCTGTTCCTCTCACAGCTTACTGATCCTGGACACCGGTTTCTACTAGCTTCCCAGCTAAGACCTTTTACACTCTATGGACATTCCCTTACCAGCCGCTGTCCTGTTTTGAGCGTCAGCACCCTCATCTTCTGCAGTGACACACTCGGCGCCCTCCAAGCCTCTGATTGGATGTTTGATACAGCCTGTATACACTTGAGATCCCCTGCTCTCTTAGACTGCCAGCATCTCATCTCCTGCCGTTGTCATATTATATGTAAGTGCTGGATACTTTTTACTTGTCATTAAAACTTTACTAGATAACCTAGAGACGCTTTTCTCCTCCTTTTTTTATTTCCATTGCCATTTTTATAGCGATCAGTGCTATAAAAATGCATTGACTGCTGTAAGAATGCCACTGGCAGGGAAGGGGTTAACACTAGGGGGCGAGGAGGGGGTTAATTATGTTCCCTGGGTGTGTTCTAACTGAAGGGGGGGTGGGACGGACTAGGGGAAATGACAGATCGCTGTTCATACATTTGTATGAACAGACTAACCGTCATTTCTCCCCCTGACAGGACTGAGAGCTGTGTGTTTACACACACAGCTCCCAGTTCTCGCTTTGTACCAAGCGATCGTGGGTGCCCGTCGGTGATCGCGCCCGCCAAGCACGCACCCCTGGTGTCTGGGAATGCGAAATGATGTATGTCTACGTGATTTCGCGCAACTGCGGCGGCTGGTCGGCTAGTGGTTAAAGGGTTTATTTTTTCCCCCAAAAAAAATAGTTTGAAAGATAGCTTGGCAAATGTGACATAAACATTTTTTTAACAATCGCCATTTTATTCTCTAGAGTCTCTCCTAAAAATAATAATAATATATAAACCCTGATTGAGGGTTCTGAGTCATTTTTGAGCAAAAAATACAGGTTTTTAGTTGTAACCAAACAGTGCCAAAAAAGGCCTGGTCTTCAAGGGAATATGTGTAACAACATGTGCTAGGAATGAAAGACATCACAGTAGCAATGCAGGACAAGGGCAGACATGACACAGGTTACTGTGTGTAAATATAAAACTGTCCTATTACCTCCTCTGCTGCCAATTTCAGCAAAGTTTCTTCTCTATTCCCTCATACTTAAAGGGGTGTTCCACCCAAAAAAATGACCCCTTCTCAATCCACTCCTCACCCCCATACATGCCACATTTGGCATGTAATTTTTTTGGGGGGGGAGTGGGGGCTTCAGTAGGAGTGGGACTTCCTGTCCCACTTCCTGCTTCCGCCGAGGGGCTGGTTAGGCGATTAAGCTTAATCGCCTACACCAGCCCCCTCCCTGTAGGCGATCACATGGGACACTGACAGGTCCCATGCGATCGCCTCTCCAATCAGCGGCGAGCCGCGCCGCGCACGCATGCGCAGTACGGCTCGCGCATGCGCAGTGGGTGCCCGGCCGTGAAGCCGAAGGCTGTCACGGCTGGGTGCCCACAGTCAGGATGGAGACGCCGGCCGGGGAGGGGGGCAGAGGAGCGGAGCCCCGGTCGGCGCGTCGCTGGAACGCAGGAGCAGGTAAGTGAGTGTTTATTAAAAGCCAGCAGCTACACTTTTTGTAGCTGCTGACTTTTAATAAACACAACTTAGGGCTGGAACACCCCTTTAACGTGATTGTAGCCGTATTAGTGCAATTACTGAAAATAAATTAAAAAAAGTATCACGGACAGTACTTAATATTCTCTTTTTCTATTGGTAGCGGCTAGTTCCTGCCCAGTAGAAGGACCCTTGTGATGTCACAGGAAACATGTGACCAGGAAGCAGGAAATAGAGGGCGGGAACATGAAGTGAATAGGAGGTGCAGAGAAGAGCAGAGCACATGTTATTATCCTGAAGGTCTCTCCCTCCCCCTCTGTCCATCTTCTTTTATATTATATCCTCTCTGTATAGCTCCCTCTCTCTCCCTGTATACCCCTCTCCCTGTATACCCTTTCTCTCTCTCTCTCTCTCCCCCTTCTCTCTCTCTTCTTCCCCCCTTCTCTCTTTTTCTCTCTCTTTTTCTTTCTCTCTCTCTTTTTCTCCCCCCCCTTCTCCCTAGCCCCCCCCCTTCAGACCCCCTTCTCCCTTCTCCTCCCCCTTCTCTCCCCTCTTCCCTCTCCTCCCCCCCTTCTTCTCTCTCTCCCCCCCTCCTCTCTCTCTCCCCCCCCCCCTCTCTTCTCTCTCTCCCCCCCCCCCCTTTTTCTCTCTCTCTCCCCCTTTTCTCTCTCTTCCCCCCCCCCTCTCTCTCTCTCCTCTCTCCTTCTCTCTCTCTCTTCTCTCTCTCTCTTCCCTCCTTCTTCTCTCTCTCTTCTCCTTCTCCCCTTTTCTCCCTTCTCCCCCCTTTTTCTCTCCCCCCCCCCTTTTCTCTCTCTCTCTCCCCCCTCTCTCTCTCTCCCCCCCCCTCTCTTCTCTCCCCCCCCCTTTCTCTCTCTCCCCTTCTCTTCTCTCCCCCCCATCTCCCTCCTCCTCTCTCCCCCCCCCTTTCTCTCTCTCTCTCCCCCCTTCTCTCTCTCCACCCCCCCCCTTTTCCCCCCCCTCCCCCCTTCTCTCTCTCTCTCTCCCCCCTTTCTCTCTCTCTCCCCCCCCCTTCTCTCTCCTCTCTCTCTCTCTCTCTCTCCCCCCTTCTCACTCTCTCTCAGGAAAAAAAAACCCCCTCTCCCCCCCTTTCCCCCCCCCCTCTCTCTCTCTCTCCCCCCTCAGACTCTCCCCCTCCCCCCCCTTCTCTCTCTCTCTCCCCCCCTTCTCTCCCTCTCTCTCTCTCCCCCCCCCCTCTCTCTCTCTCTCTTCCCCCCCCCCCCTTCTCTCTCTCTCTCTCTTCTCTGCCCTCCCCCCTCTCTCTCAAAAAAAACTCTCCCCCCCTCTCTCTCTCATCTTCCCCCCCCCATTCCTCTCTCTCTCTCTTCACCCCCCCCCCCTCTCTCTCTCGTTCTCCCCCCCCCCCCCCTTCTCTCCCCCCTTCTCTCTCTCTCTCTTCTCCTCCCCCCCCTTCTCTCTCTCTCTCTCTTCTCTCTCTCTCCCCCCCTTCTCTCTCTCTCTCTCCCCCCCTCTCTCTCTCTTCTCTCCCCCTTCCTCTCTCTCTCTCTTCTTCCCCCCTTCTCTCTCTCTTCTCTTCTCCCCCCCCCTTCTAGAGAGCTCTCTCTCTCTCTCTTCTCCAGACAGGCCCCCCCCCTTCTTCTCGGCAGAGGAGAAAAAAACTCTCTCTCTCTTCCCCCCCTTCTCTCTCTCTCTCTCTTCTTTCTCCCCCCCCCCCCCCCTCTCTCTCTCTCTCTTCTTCCCCCCCCCTTCTCTCTCTCTCTCTTCTTCCCCCCCCCTTCTCTCTCTCTCTCTTCTCCCCCCCCTTCTCTCTCTCTCTCTTCTCCCCCCCCTTCTCTCTCTCTCTCTTCTCCCCCCCTCTCTCTCTCTCTCTTCTCCCCCCCTTCTCTCTCTCTCTCTTCTCCCCCCCCCTTCTCTCTCTCTCCCCCCCTCTCTCTTCTCCCCCCCCCCTTCTCTCTCTCTCTTCTCCCCCCCCCTTCTCTCTCTCTCTCTTCTCCCCCCCCCCTTCTCTCTCTCTCTCTTCTCCCCCCCCTTCTCTCTCTCTCTCTCTCTTCTCCCTTCTCTCTCTCTCTCTTCTCCCCCCCCCCTCTCTCTCTCTCTCTTCTCCCCCCCCTTCTCTCTCTCTCTTCTCTCCCCCCCCCTTCTCTCTCTCTCTCTTCTCCCCTCCCCCTTCTCTCTCTCTCTCTCTCTTCCCCCCCCCTCTCTCTCTCTTCTCCCCCCCCTTCTCTCTCTCTCTCTTCTCCCCCCCCTTCTCTCTCTCTCTCTCTCTTCTCCCCCCCCTCTCTCTCTCTCTCTCTCTCTTCTCTCTCTCTCTCTTCTCCCCCCCCCCTTCTCTCTCTCTCTCTCTCTCTTCTCCCCCCCCTTCTCTCTCTCTCTCTTCTCCCCCCCCTTCTCTCTCTCTCTCTTCTCCCCCCCCTTCTCTCTCTCTCTTCTCCCCCCCTTCTCTCTCTCTCTCTTCTCCCCCCCCCTTCCTCCCCCTCTCTCTCCCCCCCCTCTCTCTCTCTCTCTCTCCCCCCACCCTTCTCTCTCTCTTCTCCCCCCCCCCCCTTCTCTCTCTCTCTCTTCTCCCCCCCCCTTCTCTCTCTCTCTCTCTCTTCTTCCCCCCCTTCTCTCTCTCTCTCTTCCCCCCCCCCTTCTCTCTCTCTCTCTTCCCCCCCCCCTCTCTCTCTCTCTCTCTCTCTCCCCCCCCTTCTCTCTCTCTCTCCCCCCTTCTCTCCCCCCCCTTCTCTCTCTCTCTCTTCCCTCCCCCCCCTTCTCTCTCTCTCTCTCTCTCTCTCTTCTCTCTCCTCCCCCTTCCCTTTCTCTCTCTCTTCCCTCCCCCCCCTTCTCTCTCTCTCTTCTCCTCCCCCCCTTTCTCTCTTCTCCCCCCCTCTCTCTCCCCCCCCCTTCCCCTATTACATCACTTTTCCTTGGTTTGCTCTGGTTTGAAGTCACCAACAGGAGGACTGTACATCTTTTAGCCTTTTTTTTTTTTTAATCATCAGCTGATGTGGATGGTGGGGGTGCGTATAGGGGGGGGGATGATGTGTCTGGAGTGTGGGAAAGAGGTAGGTGAAGGGGGAGGGGAAGACACTCACCTTAGGATCAGCATGAATGATTAGAGCTGAGTGGGGCGCTCTTTAACAAACTTTATATTTTAGTCTTTGATGGGTCTCTCATTTGATTCTCATACAGACTGACCAAAGGCTTCATTAATACCATCCGCAAATACCCCTTCCCTGTGATTTTACCCCCCATCTCCAGCCCCACTCAGCTCTAATCATTCATGCTGCTCCTATGGTGTGTGTCTTCCCCTCCCCCCTTTCCCACACTCCTGACACATCATCCCCCCTATACGCACCCCCACCATCCACCACCTTTCTTCCCCTTCCACCTCTACATTATCTATTTTCTTCCCCCCCTCCTCTACCCGATTCTCTTTTCTCTCTCCCTCCTTCCACCTCCTACCCTCTCTTTCTCCCTCCCTCCTCCACCTCCTACCCTCTCTACCCCCCCCTTTAGTCCCTCCTTCCTCCACCTCCTACCCTCTCTCTTTTCTCCCTTCCTTCCTCCCTCCTACCCTTTCTATTTCCCCTCCCCCTTAGTCCCTCCTTTCTCCACCTCCTACCCTCTCTTTTTTCCCTTCCTTCCTTCATCCCTCCCCTCCCTCTTTTCTCCCTTCCTTCCTTCACTCCTTCCTCCACCTCCTATCCTCTCTTTTCCCTTCCTTCCTTCATCCCTCCCCTCTCTCTTTTCTCCCTTCCTTTATCCCTTCCTCCTTCCTCTACCTCCTACCCTCTCTATTTTCTCCCCCCCCCCCTTAGTCCCTCCTTCCTCCACCTCCTACCCTCTCTCCCTCCCTTCCTTCACCTACCCTCTCTCCTTTTCTTCCTTCCTTCATCTCCTACCCTCTCTCTTTTCTCCCTTCCTCCCTCCACCTCCTCCTACCCTCTCTCTTTTCTCCCTACCTCCCTCCACCTCCTCCTACCCTCTCTCTTTTCTCCCTTCCTCCCTCCTCTCTTTTCTCCCTTCCTCCCTCCACCTCCTCCTACCCTCTCTCTCTTTTCTCCCTCCCTCCTACCCTCTTTTTTCTCTCTTCTTCCTCCGTCACCGCTACCCTATCTCTAGTGAGTGTATAAAATAACTCATCAGCCATTAATGTTTAAACTGCTGGCAACAAAATGATGACACCCTAAGTGAAAATGTCCGAATTGGGTACATAGTGTCAATATTTTGTGTGGCCACCATTACTTTCCAGCACTTCCTTAACCCCCTTGGGCATGGAGTTCACCAGAGTTGTATACTATGCAGGATTTCTTTTACTGAATAAAGAAATTATTTACAGTAATAAAATTTAATACGGTACTTATTTGTGTTTTTCATTATCATAATAAACAAAATGTATTTTTATTATTATCTTTTTGATTTGTCTTTTTTTTTTTTTATATTCAAAAACACTGTACATTAAGGTGCCTTGTGTTTGACCTTATGAGTGGATGACATCATAACAGGATCTACATGTCCCCACTATTTGCACAACCCTAAACATCATAGTGAGAAAACTAGACTGCCCATGTGATAATGTATGACAATAAACACAAATCTCCTGTTCCCAATAATTTATAGAACTCCTGGCTTAGAGCTTGTACTTGGCCGATAAAAAATACTTATAAAACCCTGGCTTGTCTAATAGATGGGGAGGGGAAATGATTTAAAAATGAAATCAGGAGCCCATGATAAAGGGAAACAGAAAAAAACTTAGATTCCTTGGTAATATATATATATAATTATATGTAGTTGCAATTTTAAAAAGATCTAGATATATAATTTATATTTTAAATGATGCGTAAAAATCTTTCAAAAAATAAAAGTTTAGGAAGTTACTGGAGACCATGGCTTTGTATTTTGGAGTGGAAGAACTATAATGAGGGATTGTGAAGTTAGTACCACTAAGTCTGTTCTTAACATTCCCGTATACTAATAATCCAAATACTTAAAGGTACATATATATCAAAAAAGAACTAGAATCTTCATAGTGAACTGTCTAGTTCCCATCCCTCTATATGACCTGTATGGTAATAATGAAGAAAGGTCATTTAGCAGTAGTGTTGCTCACGAATATTCGCATTACGAATATTCGTTACGAATATTGCATATTCGAGTATTCGCGAATAAATCGAATATCGCGGTGAATATTCGCTATTGCGAATATTCGTATTTTTTCAAATTTATTTTTAAAACAGATCACATCCTAGTGATCTCCATCGACGTCTAAAAGCATTGCTGGTATGATTAGAGACCCTGGGCCGAGTAGCTGAGGCGATCCTTTTATGTTGCCGAATATTCGCAATGCGAATATTCATATTACGAATATTCGCGAATACTTTCTCTGCCCTTCTGTGTTTTGTGTATAAAAAAAAAAATAACAAAGAAAAATTAGCTTTAGTTTAGTCATATACATTTGTGTAAGTAGAGTTAGTGTTTAGTGCATATTAGTTTAGTAATCCAGGAAATGATCTCCGTTTTCGTGTGTTGACGAGAATTTCGCAATCAATTTCGCATTCATTTCGCGAATATTCTTCTATATATTCGTGAAATATCGCGAAATTGAATATGGCGTATTCCGCTCATCACTATTTAGCAGGATAGGAACTAGCTCTCTCACTGTGAATTGGATAGTTCCTATCCCTATACAGGACCTGACCACTATAGAGAAAAAGGTACTTTCACAGGATAGGAACTAGCTCTTTCACTGTGAACCGTCTAGTTCCTATCCTTTTAAAGGACCATTCTTAGCTGGAGGGATAAAGGTCCTTTGGCTGGATGGGAACTAGATTTCTCACTGTGAGCTGGCTACTAGTTCCTATCCTTTCAAAAGACCTAAACACTATGGAGAAAAGTGCCCTTTCGCTGGATAGGAACTAGCTCTCTCACTGTGAGTTGGATAGTTTCTATCCCTATACAGGACCTGACCACTAGGGGGCTAAAAGGTCCTTTCGCTGGATAGGAACTAGCTCTCTCACTGTGAGTTGAATAGTTCCTATCCCTATACAGGACCTGACCACTATAGAAAAAAAGGTACTTTCACAGGATAGGAACTAGCTCTTTCACTGTGAACGTCTAGTTCCTATCCTTGTAAAGGACCATTCTTAGCTGGAGGGATAAAGGTCCTTTGGCTGGATGGAAACTAGCTACCTCACTGTGAGTTGGCTAGTTCCTATCCTTTAACAGGACCCGACCACTATGGAGAAAAAAGTCCTTTCGCAGGATAGAAAGTATCTCCCTCACTATGAACCATCTAATTCCTATCCCTGTAAAGGGCTGGAGGGATAAAGGTCCTTTTGCTGGATGGAAACTAGCTACCTCACTGTGAGTTGGCTAGTTCCTATCCTTTAACAGGACCTGACCACTATGGAGAAAAAGGTCCTTTCGAAGGATAGGAACTAGCCTACTCACTGTGAACCATCTAGTTCCTATCCTTATACAGGACCATTCTTTGCTGGAGGGATAAAGGTCTTTTGGCTGGATGGAAACTAGATTTCTCACTGTGAGTTGGATAGTTCCTATCCTTTAACAGGACCTGACCACTATGGTGAAACATGTCCTTTCGCTGGATAGAAACTAGCTCCCTCACTGTGAGCTGTCTATTTTTGGCTGGAGGGATAAAGGTCCTTTGGCTGGATGGGAACTAGCTACCTCACTGTGAGTTGGATAGTTCCTATCCCTATACAGGACCTGACCACTAGGGGGCTAAAAGGTCCTTTAGCTGGATAGAAAATAGCTCATTCACACTGAGCAAGCTATATCCTACCCTGAGAAAGGACAGGGTCCTTCTACTGGCCAGGAACTAGTCGCAACCGATTCATATCTCCCCAGTAGCTTGATAACAGGACTTCCTTGTTTTGCATTCCACCTGCTTCACCAACTTCCTGTTGTATGCGTTCCACCGGTGACGTGTCATATTCGGCTCCCCCGTCTCAGAATGCTCCGGAAGTGCTGGGCGGCCAACTGCGCATGCGCGATGCGTTCCAAACACATATGCGATGCGTTCCAATGGCTTTACGACACTGCACACCAGCGAAGCCATCATTCAGAGCGACGTGGACTTAGGGGAAAGTGGCCAGTCGGCCTCACGTCCTCGCTTCGCTCGGACGGCTCGCTGCGCTCGCTCGGCCTCCTGGCTCTTTTTTAACATCCTCCAATCCACGGGGATGTTAAGGAAAGAGCCTGGATACCGAACGGCGGCTTCGCTGGTGTGCACTGTCGTAAATGCTTTGGAACGCATCGCAGATGCGTTTGGAACGCATCGCGCATGCGCAGTTGGCCGCCCAGCACTTCCGGAGCATTCTGAGACGGGGAGCAGAAAATGACAACACACCGGCTGCTCAGTTCTACCAATAACTTTGATTGGGCATCGTCGCTGTTGCCATCTTGTGGTAGACTTTAGGAACTGCACGCTTTAGCTGTATTAGGTTTCTAGCGAGGACTTCTACGCCCTCTAGTGTGCAAGTGTTGGAACTGCAGGCGACATACCACACAATGACAATAGAACCCTAACAGTGCAATCACCAGGCTTTTTCTTTCAGTTGTGACCCCCCCCCCCCCCCCAGAGCTGTATATCTCTGCTGGTATCCCTAATGTTAAACCAAATCTAAAGAGGTTGCTGGAAACTCTGCTAGACTCTAGGGCAGCCTTTCTAAACTTCATTAACCACTTCCATACCGGGGGGGAACTTACGCACCTTCCTGCCCAGGCCAATTTTCAGCTTTCAGCGCTGTCGCACTTTGAATGACAATTGCGCGGTCGTGCTACACTGTACCCAATTTTTTTATAGTTTTTTTCCCACAAATAGAGCTTTCTTTTGGGGGTATTTGATCACCTCTGCGATTTTTATTTTTTGCGCTAAAACTAAAAAAAGACCGAAAATTTAGAAGAAAAAAATAGTTTTTATTTTTATCTTTTATATTTTTTTGTAAATAAGTTTTCTTCTTCAGTTACCGGTACTGATATGGCGGCACTGATGGGCACCGATAAGGCGGCACTGATAGGCAGCACTGGTATGCGGCACTGATGGGCAGCACTGGTATGCAGCACTGAAGGGCACTCATAGGCAGCACTGGGCACACATAGGCAGGACAGATGGGCACTCATAGTCGGCACTGATGGGCACTCATGGGTACTTATGGGTGGCACAGATGGGCACTGATAGGTGGGCACAGGGCATGGATGAGCACTGAGATGGCACTGATGGATACTGAGGGGTGGCACTGATGGAATTGTTGGGCATCACTTCAGTCAGTGCCCATTTGTGGGCATCTATTGTGCTCATTTTTTCTTTGTCGTTTTATTGGGTTCCCCAGTGTGGGCATCCGAGCAGGGGAGGGCTGGCAGGGTTGAAATCTCCCCCTGGGCTGGTGACACTATGCACAGCCACCGGCCGCCACTACCAAATGCTGTTTTTGCAGAGCAGGAATATGCCTGCTGGAGCTCTGTTAACACAGGTCACGGCCCCCACTTACCTGCCACTGTGCAGCTGTGCCTGTGTCAGCCCCGAGGTAGATGATTGCAGAGCTGAGCTATGTCTCGTCTCCCACATAGCTCAGCCTCAGTGCACACCAGCGCTGACATCCCCTTCTCTCTCTGCACAGACACGAGGACTCTGATGTAAGGGGAGGCTCTGTGCAGACTCTGATGTAAGGGGGCCCTCTGTTTGGACTCTGATGTAAGGGGGGCCTCTGTGCAGACACTTGTGATCATGAAAAATCTTAGACTGTTTTCCTTGATCCATCACTTTTCCACGCTCTATAGGCCACTTGACTGGACTTTCCCCACAGGCCTAAGGCTGCCAGCCCTCCCCTGCATCCGAGGGGGGGCTACGCTGATAAACAATCAGCGCAAACTTCCCCTGTTAGGAAAGCCACCGACTCATGTCTGTCAGGCGCGAGTGAGGAAGAGCCAATCAACGGCTCTTTCTGTTTACATCGGACGTCAATATACTATTGACCGGGCGGGAAGTGGTTAAAGTATAACCAAAGGTAATATTGATACAGAATATCAGACCGATCTGCATCCGATCAGCTTCTTTGGAGGAGAGATCTGCGACAGGATCTCTTTATGGAGAGATTTGGGATCTATTAGACCTCAGTTCTCTGCTCTGGCCTCCAATGAAACCGAGGGGAGGGATGTTGTTCATCCCTTGTGATGACAATAAAGTTTATACATTTTTTTTTAAGAAGACAGTGTAAAAAAATGTTTATTGAAATAAAACAAATAATAAAATGTAAAAAAAATAAATAAAAAGGTTAGAGTGCCTCCGTCCACCCTTGCTCACGCACAACTGCAAACGCACATGCCAGTCACTTACACATATGTAAACGCTGATCGTCCCGCCGTGCATGAGAGGTATAGCCGCAGACATCACGCAAATACTGCCAGTAAAGGAGCACAGAACAATGGGGACATTGGTGCGCATGCGCGGTGGCACGCTCTTATGTCGCGCCATCACGCAATTCCTGGTGTGTATATATATATATATATATATATGGGAACTTCAGTCAACCCAGTGAGTATTATTCAATGAGAGAGTTATTCGATCCTCTCCGCGTACGGGGGGTCTGTATCACGGTTTCCAAGATGGCGGCGCCCAGCGGCACTCTCAGTGCCGGATGTCTACACAAAAAAGAAAAATCTGCAATAGGGACACAGACAGAAAGCTGACCGCCTGTGCGCTGCCCATTGTATACATCCCAAGCTTATAGCATAGGACAGGGTTCTTTGCGGTTAGGGCTTTTAAATCTCAACTGTAGGAGGTGGGAATAGAAGACAGGAAGCTGACCACCTGTGTGCTGTCTTTGGTATATGTCCCGAGCTTGTAGCATAGGACCAGGTTCTTTACTGTAAGAGCAATTCAAACTTTGGAATCTCTGCTGTAGAAGGTGGGAATGGTAATCAGAAAGCTGACTGTCTGTGTGCTGTCTATAATGTACATACCGCGCTTGTAACATAGGGCGGGGTTTTTTACAGTAAAAGCGGTTCAGGTTTTGGAATCTCTACTGTAGGAGGTGGGAATGGAAGACAGGAAGCTCACCACCTGTGTGCTGTCTATGGTGCACGTCCGGCGCTTGAACCATAGGGCAGGATTCTTCACTGTAAGAGCAATTCAGGCTTTGGAATCTCTACTGTAGGAGGTGGGAATGGAAGACAGGAAGCTGCCTGCATGCTGTCTATGGTGTACGTCCCAAGCTTGTAGCATAGGACAAGGTTCTTCACTGTAAAAGCGGTTGCTTGTGTGCTGTCTATGGTATACATCCTGAGCTTGTACCATAGGACAGGGTTCTTTGTGGTAAGAGCAATTCAGGCTTTGGAATCTCTACTGTAGGAGGTGGGGATTGAAGATAGGAAGCTGCCTGTGTGCTGTCTATGGTGTACACGTCCTGGGCTTTTACCATAGGACCAGGTTCTTTTCTGTAAGAGCAATTCAGGCTTTGGAATCTCTACTGTAGGAGGTGGGAATGGAAGACAGGAAGCTGACCACCTGTGTGCTGTTTATGGTATACGTCCTGAGCTTGTACCATAGGACCGGGTTCTTCGCTGTAAGAGCAATTTAGGCTTTGGAATCTCTACTTTAGGATGTAAGAAAGGAAGCTGCCTGTGTGCCGTCTATGGTATACATCCCAAGCTTGTACCATAGGACCGGGTTCTTCGCTGTAAGCGCAATTAAAGCTTTGGAATCTCTACAGTAGGAGGTGAGGATGGAGGACAGAAAGTTAATGGTTTGGATTCTCCTTCAGCGGTGAAGACTCAATCTACCAAATTAGTGTCAGCATCATCAAGGTTTTTCACTGTAAAAGCGGTTCAGGCTTTGGAATCTCTACTGTAGGAGGTGGGAATGGAAATCTATTCTCCTGGTGCCTCCATGGCAGAATACATTCCCACCCTCTGTATTCGAATTCACGGAGAATGTTGGGGGTAGATCTCTCTTTTTCATAATATTCACTGGTCCTGAGGGAGGAGTCCAAGGCGGAGCTAATCCCAGGTATGCTGCCATGGATGGACCCCAGGAACGGAAAATGACGGTAAGTACGGGACAATTTTCTATTCTCCTGGTGCCTCCATGGCAGAATACATTCCCACCCTCTCCGTATTCTAGATCACAGAGAATGCCGGGGTAGCTAGACCTCTCTCTTTTTTTATAATATTTACTGGTCCTGAGGGAGGAGTCCAAGGCGGAGCTAATCACAGGTATGCTGCCATGGATAGGCACCAGGAAAGGAAAATTACAATAAGTAAGAAACAATTTTCTGTTTTTTTTCATGTTGGATAGAGTAAGGGAGGGTTATAACCCCATCTGCGTTCCACTGGGAAGATTTCCCTTCACTTCCTGTCCCATAGCCAAACAGGAAGTGAGAAGAAATTCCTACAAATTAAGGGAATCCATTGCCCAGGTCACGGGAACTAGTGTCCCCATTGGAAGATTTCCACTCTATTCCTGTTCTGGAGACTGCCCAGCTTTATTTTACTTTCAATAATGGTAAACAGGACAAACAGAGAGGATGGACCTCTCTAAAAGGGGCACAGACAGCAATAAAAACCTGACAGGGGTTTCACTCTATCAAAAAAGAAAAAAAAAAAAAGATTTGCATGTTGTTATACTTTAACCAACTGCTTACTAGGGCACTTTTACCCCCTTCCTGCCCAGGCCAATTTTCAGCACTGTCACTCTTTGAATGACAATTGCACGGTCATGCAGCACTGTACCAAAATTACATTTTTATCCCCACAAATAGAGATTTCTTTTGGTGGTATTTAAATATGTCTGCAGTTTATTTATTTTTTTCTAAAAAAAAAAAAAAATCACCACAAAAAATAAGTTTTAGAGCCAGTTCACACCAGACGCCCCCCTACAGTTAGAATCACTCCCTAAAGAGCACTTGACCCCTACAGCGCCACCTAGTGGTTAACCCCCCCTTCACTGCCAGTGACATTTTCACAGTAATCAGTGCATTTTTATAGCACTGATCGCTGTAAAAATGACAATGGTCCCAAAATGGTGTCAAAAGTGTCCGCCATAATGTCCCTTGTGTCCTTTGGAGTCCTCCAAAGGACACGAGTGCCTGATGTGGAAGATCCCGGGCCGGCAGCTTAACAGGGTTCTGCAGACTAGAGTAGGCTGCGGTGTGCAAATGGTTATAGAGGGGTCCCAGCAAGCAGCAAAGGGGAGTATCAATAGGTTGTCAGTGCTTCTAGGTATAGACAAACTTATGAGCTCCTTCCAGGATGCAGTGCTTAGGCCTGTGCAGCCAGGACTAAACATGACCACATAACTGAGGACATCCCTCACACCATTCGTGTTCTTCAAGAGAACCTCCCACTTTTCCATGGATGGGCCAAGTAACTGGGGGTTGTAACAGTACAATTGTTTTTTTCCCTAAATAGCTTCCTTTACCTTAGTGCAGTCCTCCTTCACTTACCTCATCCTTCCATTTTGCTTTTAAATGTCCTTAAATTTGTTCTGAGAAATCCTCACTTCCTGTTCTTCTGTCTGTAACTCCACACAGTAATGTGAGGCTTTCTCCCTGGTGTGGAGTGTCATGCTCGCCCCCTCCCTTGGACTACAGGAGAGTCAGGACGCTCTCCAACACACAGCTCCTTTCTCTATCTGCAACGTAGAAAGCATCCTGACTCTCCTGTAGTCCAAGGGAGGGGGCGAGCATGACACTCCACACCAGGAAGAAAGCCTCGCATTACTGTGTGGAGTTACAGACAAAAGAAAAGGAGGTAAGGATTTCTCCTTCACTTACCTCATCCTTCTATTTTGCTTTAAAATGTCCTTATTTCTTCTGAGAAATCCTCACTTCCTGTTCTTCTGTCTGTAACTCCACACAGTAATGCAAGGCTTTCTCCCTGGTGTGGAGAAAGCCTCTTGAGGGGGGAGGGGGCGAGCAGGAGGGTCAGGACACTCTCTACTTTGCAGATAGAGAAAGGAGCTGTGTGTTGGTGGGCATCCTGACTATCCTGCTTGCCCCCTCAAGAGACTTTCTCCACACCAGGGAGAAAGCCTTGCACTACTGTGTGGAGTTACAGACAGAAGAACAGGAAGTGAGGATTTCTGAGAAGAAATAAGGACATTTAAAAGCAAAATGGAAGGATGAGGTAAGTGAAGGAGAAATCCTCACTTCCGGTTCTTTTGTCTGTAAATCCACACAGTAATGCGAGGCTTTCTCCCCGGTGTGGAGTGTCGTGCTCGCCCCCTCTCTTGGACTACAAGAGAGTCAGGACGCCCACCAACACACAGCTCCTTTCTCTATCTGCAATGTAGAGAGCGGCCTGACTCTCCTGTAGTCCATGGGAGGGGGCGAGCATGACACTCCACACCAGGGAGAAAGCCTCGCATTACTGTGTGGAGTTACAGACAGAAGAACAGGAACAGGATTTCTCAGAAGAAATAAGGGCATTTAAAAGCAAAATGGAAAGATGAGGTAAGTGAAGGAGGACTGCACTAAGGTAAGCTTGTTTAGGAGAAAAAAAAAATTGTACCTTTACAACCTCTTTAAGGCAGAAAACAAAAGGGGGAGGAGGTAGGAACGTTATTAGAACTTTTGTTCTTTTATCTTAAAAATACGATATAAAGTTTTGACGAGAAACAAAAACAAAAAAAAAATCAGCACTGCGTCTCTCGGCTGGCGTGTCCTCTCTGGTGCAGACGGAGGTGGGAGCTGCTGGTAAAGCACTTCTCGCAGTCGGGACAAGAATAAGGCCGCTCCCCGGTGTGAGTTCGCTGGTGGCAGATCAACCCAGACTTCTGGGTGAAGGACTTCCCGCACTCCGAGCACAGGTACGGCTTTTCTCCTGAGTGGATCCTCTGGTGGACGGTCAGGTTGGTCCTCTTGGTGAAACTCTTCCTGCACTCGGAACATGGGTAAGGCCGTAGGCCGGTGTGGGTCTGCTGGTGGCTGATCAGCACCAACTTCTGATTGAAGGATTTCCCGCACTCCGAGCACACGTACGGCTTCTCCCTGGAGTGGATCCGCTGGTGGACGGTCAGGTTGGTGCTCTTGGAAAAGCTTTTCTGGCACTCGGCACATCTGAAGGTCTTGGACTCGGCGCCGGTGGCTGGGATAAAGTGGCTGGTTGAGCATTTCTTTCGTTTCCGTCCCTGGGTGGGTCGCCACCTTCTTCTTGGCGCTGAGTCCATAGGGTCGAGTACGTGTGCCTAATCCTCTCTGAAGGGTGCTCTTCGTCTTCTGAAAACAATTCCTCTTCAATACGACAGGCTATATAGTCCAACCCAAGATCTTCGCTGCCAGACTCCTCCTTGATATAAATGTGTCTCTCGGAGTCGAAGATGTTTCTATTTTGTGGGGAGTCCCCCCCCAATCGTAGCTGGTGGTTGGAGGCTTCTGTGGGTCCAACAGTCTCCATCCGAAAGGCCCTCCTTGGAGTAAGGTTCTTCCTTGACGTTGTCCATCTCTACACCAATTCCTCCATCCAAGAGAGACTCTTCTTCATGAGAGTCCGTGTCCTTTATATCCTCGGGGGTCTGCGACGATTCCGTTCTTTCGGATGAGCTGATGCTGGAAAAAATAAAAATTAGGTTGCAGATTTATTTTACATTGTTCACATTGTCACGTATTATGTATGATGTAGCTGGTCTCATCAATGTGCCGTTTTATAGGAAGTCTACAGCCATGCAGCGGCAGTGCGTCCATAGTGGGTGCAGGAGCGACGTCACTCAAATTAGTGTACAATACATAGAGCAGTGATGGTGAACCTTGGCACTCCAGATGTTTTGGAACTACATTTCCCATGATGCTCCTGCGCTCTGCAGTGTAGATGAGCTTCATGGGAAATGTAGTTCCAAAACATCTGGGGTGCCATCGCCATTACTGACATAGAGATTCATGCATTGCATGAATCTCTATGTATTGTCGCCGCTGCTGCCGCCCACTATTCAGATGGCCGGCCCCCTGGTGAGTGTCGGCAATCTGAATAACGACAGCTGGTTGGCTCTGGCTCTGATAGGCTTTGCGATTTCAGCCTGTGGGCTGTAATCGGCTTCCAAATAGTCAACCAGGGGACGCAGTGTGTGTGTGCGTTCCCTAGTTAACACTGACACTCGTCTCAGCCAATCAGGTTCACCGGTAACCTGATTGGCTGAAGCGACATCGAGGGCGGGACTCGGGAGAAGACATTGCGGAAAGATGGCTGACCCAAGAAAGGTAAGCGCTGTGGGGGGGGGGGCAGCAATCTGGTGGTTTTTGAGGGGGCAAACTGGTGGCAATTGATGGACACAGTGGCTGCGTTTGATGGCACAGTGGTGACAATTGATGGTACAGTGGCAACAATTGATGGGCACAGTGGTGATAATTGATGGGCACAGTGGTGATAATTGATGGGCACAGTGGCTGCCTTTCATGGTATGGCACAGTGGCGACAATTGATGGGCACAGTGGCTGCGTTTCATGGCACGGCACAGTGGCTGTGTTTGATAGCACAGTGGTGACAATTGATGGGCACAGTGGTGGCAATTGATGGGCACAGTGGCGGCAATTGATGGGCACAGTGGCGGCAATTGATGGGCGATCAGTGGGTGTCACTGATCAGCAAGGAGAGACACAGAATACTCTGCCTATGTATACAAGAGCCAGAGCTGACAAACGGGGGTAAGTGATGAATTTTGTGTCCCTGGGGCAGGGAATAAAATCCATCACGTCCCTAAGTAAAACACATAGTAAACACAAACACTGGTTAGGCACACATTTAACCCTTTGAACCCCCTACATGTGTAACCCCTTCCAAGCCAGTGTCATTAGCACAGTGACAGTGCATTTTTTTATAGCACTGATCACTATATTAGTGTCACTGGTTCCTGCAAAGTGTCCGACTGTCTGCTGCAATGTCGCAGTTCCGCTGGACGTTACTGATCACTGCCATTACCAGTATAACAAAAAAAAAATATATATATATATATACACAAATTCTAGTATATATACACACACCAGCCCTCAAAAATCCCACTCGCCTGCTCGCATTTTGCGAGTGGAATTATGAGGTGTGCGAGTGTGTACTGGGCTGCCCTGTCCCAGGAATGTAAAGCCAGTGAAACCCCCTCCCCCCCCGCACACAGGCTTGCAGCCGGTCATTACAATATTAGGTATAGTTAGCCACCGGGGACCGCCCCTCTCCCTCACTCCGTGCCACACACCCCCGCCCCCTCCACTCGCAGCGCAGACATACAAGAACGTTACAGAAGTCAGCCATCTATGGACCGCCCCTCTCCCTCCCTCCTTGCTGCACATCCCACTCTCCGCACTCGCAGCACGGGCATACAGTAATTAGCTCCCGGGGACCGCCCCTCTCCCTCCCTCCTGCACATCCGCCCCCCCGCACTCACAGCACGGGCATACAGTAATTAGCCGCCGGGGACCGCCCCTCTCCCTCCCTCCCTGTCACACATCCCACCCCCCGGGATGGATTGGGGTTAATTCAAGGCATAGGTATATTGGATTGGGTAGGGGTAGAATTGGAGGCATAGGTCTGAATCATGCCTCCAATTCCACCACCCCTGCCAATCTATCATACCTATACTTCCAATTTCACTGCATTTCATTGGGGCTGCATTGATGGGCACTGATCAAGCTGCACTGACGGGGCCGTATCGATGGGCACTGGTAAAGCTACACCGATGGACACTGGTGAGGCTGCACCGATGGACACTGGTGAGGCTGCACCGATGGACACTGGTGAGGCTGCACCGATGGACACTGGTGAGGCTGCACCGATGGACACTGGTGAGGCTGCACCGATGGACACTGGTGAGGCTGCACCGATGGACACTGGTGAGGCTGCACCGATGGGCACTGGTGAGGCTGCACCGATGGGCACTGGTGAGGCTGCACCGATGGGCACTGGTGAGGCTGCACCGATGGGCACTGGTGAGGTTGCACCGATGGGCACTGGTGAGGTTGCACCGATGGGCACTGGTGAGGTTGCACCGATGGGCACTGGTGAGGTTGCACCGATGGGCACTGGTGAGGTTGCACTGATGGGCACTGGTGAGGTTGCATTGATGGCTGCATTGATGGGCACTGATCAGGCTGCATTGATGGGCACTGATGAGGTTGCATTAATGGGCACTGATGAGGTTGCATTAATGGGCACTGATTAGGTTGCATTAATGGGCACTGATTAGGTTGCATTAATGCGGCTACACTGAGGAGATGGCACTGATGGGTACTGAGATGCTGCACAGATGGGCACCGATAGGCTGCATTAAAGGGCACTGATGGGGCTGCACTTTGTTAATATTTGTTTTTGTAATTTATTTCTGCATAAAACATTTAACAGTGTAATTTCATGAGATCATTTATGAGGGCGTGTTTAGGGGTGGAATTATGGGCGGGGCAGGGTAGAGAGTCGGGTGGGGCAACTGGTGGCGAGTAACTCTTAAGGCCTGGCTAGTAGCTTAGGACTTGAAATTTTGAGCCCTGGTGTACTTATGTATACGAGCACATGGTAACAGGGGCGCTTTACATATTTTTTTTTTTATTGTTCATTTTACTTTATTTTAGTTTGACACGTTTTCCCCCAAAAATAAATGTTTTGTTCTCATTTGTTCCTAGTACAAGGGATGTAAATATAGGAATAATATAGCATGACAGGTCCTCTTTACAGTGAGATAGGGGATCAATAAGACCCCACATCTCACCTCGCCTCCTGTAAGAACGATCAAGAGGCGGAACAGCCGCCATGATCGTTCTTACGGTGTAGGGAATCGCCAGTTGAAAAAGATGATATTTGAATGATGCCTGTAGCTGCACCCATTATTCAGATATCCCCGCACACAGTCAATGAGGTCATATGACGGCCGACGGGCAGGAAGGGGTTAAAACGCATTTTGTTTACCAGAGTATTTTCTGGGTATTGCAGAGCATTGGCCGGGTATTGATGCGAGTGGAGGGGGCGGGGGAATTTCGGAAATACGATTTTTTCAATTTTTAGATTTTTTTTAATTTTTACATTTTCAATTTTTTTTCGAAAATCCGAATTAAACAATTTTTCATTTTCTAATTTATAATTTTTCAATTTTTCGAATTTTTTTATTTTTAGATTTTTTTCAATTTTCGAATTTGGAATTTTTAAATTTTCGAAATTAGAATTTTTCAATTTCCGAATTCTCGAAGTTACGAATTTTTTAATTTCCGAATTTTCGTATTTTAAAAATTCCCGAATTTTCGTATTTCCGAATTTCGGAAATACGATTTTTTTTTATTTATTTTCATTTTTTTTTTAATTTCGATTTTTTAAATTTTCATATTTTTAAATTTTTAAGTTTTCAAAAATCCGAATTAAACAATTTTTCATTTTCGAAAATTTTTATTTTTTTCATTTTCGAATTTTCAAATTTCGAATTTTTCATTTTTTTTATTTTTCAATTTTCGAAATTTGGAATTTAAAATTTTTTGAATTTCCCGAATTATTTCGAATTCCAAATTTTTCAATTTTCGAAATTTGTAATTTTTCATTTTCGAATTTGGAAATTTAAAATTTTTGAGATGTCGAATTTTTCAATTTTCGAAAAAAAAAAATCATATTCGTTTTTTTCCGGATTTTTTTTTCCGTTTAATTCATTTTTTGCTTATTCCAAATTTCTCAATTTTTTACGAATTTCTGAAAAAATAAATAAAAACGAATGAAACAAAAACGAAAAAAAAAATAAACTTTTTGAATTTCCGAATTAATAATGAAAATACCTCAAATCTCATATTTAAAATGCAAAAAAAATCTAATTTGAAAAAGTTACAAAAATAAATTGTCCCAAAAAATTTCCATAGGTGACGTGTTTTGAGTTACAGATTTTTTGCACTCGCTCTAACGATCGCGGCGATACCTCACATGTGTGGTTTGTACACCATTTTCATATATGGGCACCCATCAAAACTACCCCCATCATATTTTGCCCCATAAAACGGCCCCCATTAAAATTTGCCCCATAAACTGCCCCTTATCAAAATGCCCCCCTCAAAACTGTTCCCATCACCAAATTTGAAGATCCTAGCATTTATGGTTTTTGAGATATTGACCAGCAAAGCAAATTGTGGAAGTCCCGAAAGGGGAAAATTTCAGCAATTGTGTCCAGGAAGGAGTTCCAGGAGGTCGGGTAGATTTGTGAGAGACGTCCCTAAATGAGCAGTGACTAATATGTTCATAGGGCAGCGGGAGATGTGGCTGCAGATATATAGGGAAGGAGAGTGTGACAAGACATGATTTCTAACCTGTGACCACTCCCTCATTTTCAAGCCGACCTACACATATCATATATCAAAACGTTCAGCTATCCCTGCTGCCACTACACGTGTCCATGGCTAAGTCATAGTCGCAAGCGTTTTCATAATACGGCCATTTGTTTGCAACCTACGCCATCCAATTGACTTCCATTGCAATGACAAGTCAAGACTCCTAGAATTTGAAAGGTAATTTGTAAACTGCGACTGTGCCTTCAATTTTTATATTTCAGAGAAATACTATACATCAAACTGTAGGTCTGAGTCCTGTGATTCACACAATATAAAGATATTTCCTGTACGATTTACAGTTTTTAAAATATAAGCGTTTGAAGAAGGAGACATTTTCAAAAAAGGGCAAAAATCTGAGCCTGTGCTTTAGAGAGGCTGCCTATAAAGAAACATTGGTTTCCTAGGAAACGCTGAGATATTTCAAACTCCTCACACACAGCTGGGAGGCACTAACGCTTCTGAAAAGCCAACCGCTCAAAAAAAACCTGACGGCCACTTTACAGCTCCCTTGCTGGAAGCGTAAGACCGCTAGCCAGGCTCCGATTCCACCTTGTCGGCATGAATTTTGTATTTTACCGGTCAATATCTCCGGAGCCATAAATCCGAGGAACTTCAAATTTGGTAGAGAAGCGCTCCTTACCAACCTCCATATGTCTACCAAGTTTAGAGTCTGAGGCACAAAGGGTCCTGAAAAGCCACCCACCCAAAGAGAACCGACCGGCACTTGATATGTCCTTTGCGGGAAAACTTAGCAGTAAGAGATCAGACCGTTAGCTGGGCTCTGGCGCCACCTTGTCGGCAAAAATTTGGGATTTTGTTGTTCAATATCCCCAGAGCCATATCGTAGGGGGAAGGGGACAGGAGCGTCTGTGTGAGGCTAAAGCGTACTTTACCACATCCTGATCTCTGCACATCATTACGGGTCTGTTTTAGAGTGGTGCACTTACACACCCATGCAGTGCGAGTACCCCAGCAGGGGATTTCTTTATTTATTCAACCTTTAATCATGTTTACATGCACCATCTGAGTTTTTTTCTCTCTTCTATGATCTGGAACATATACTAAGGAGACCTGGACAAGACCAAGCTTAGCTGCAAGGTCACACGCTCTGAGGTGAGCGGAGCGTGGAGCGTCCATTACCTTGGGGGAGAACCTGTGTGACAGCACTCTGATACAGTTTTTTGGATCACTAACTGGGCTGTGTGGTTTTATCAACTGTAATATCATTCCAGGAATGCTGCTTTTTGAATATCACATGCTTTAAGCTGCAAAGTCATGTCTCGTGCATAAAAGAAGAGGGCCTATTGAAGTTAATATATATATATATATATATATATATATTTTCGGAGCCAGCCACCCAATGAATGGTGAAGCTAGAGTGGACAAAAAATGAAAAATAAGGACATGATTTCTAAAATGGCAGCATAAAAGAATAGGAGGATATTGAGGTTAACTCCACCATGGCCAGTCCCAAGTCCGTGCTGAGAAAGGAGGAGGGCTTTCCATCTGGGCCCGTATAAAATATATACCATATTTGCCAAAGCAAATTGCAGAAGTCTGGACAAGGGAACATTTCAGCAATTGTGTCCAGGAAGGAGTTCCAGGAGGTTGTGTAGATTTGTGAGAGACTGTCCCTAAATCAACAGTAACTATTTTCATAGGGCAGCGGGAGAGGTTGCTGCGGATATATAGACAAGTATATTTTCGGAGCCAGCCACCCAATAAATGGTGAAGCAGAGTGGACAAAAAATGAAAAATCAGGACATGATGATGATGATGATTTCTAAAATGGCAGCATAAAAGAAGAAGAGCCCATTGAAGTTAACTCCCACCATGGCCGGTCCCAAGTCCGTGCTGAGAAAGGAGGAGGGACTTTGTGCAAAAGGGCTAAAAAGAGGTGGTACAGTCGTAATTTTAAGTTCCACTGTACATCTCTTCTCTGCTGTCCCGTCTGCGTGCTTGTCTCGACTGTAAAGTGTGGGAAGAGGGTGTACCCCTTTACGGAGGATAGACAGCAGGATCCGTTCGCCCCGAGTACATTGTAGGTGTACAAGTGTCGGAAGAGAGCAGTTTGGTATCAAGGTTTGCCAATATTGCCGTCTTGGAGAAAGTATCTCAAAATCTCCGACATTTGATCAACCTTGAAGGTCTGTGTAACGTAATGAACCGTGACAGACTGAGATATTCCTATGTCTATAGGGTCACCTTATGTCCACTAGGGCCATAGGGTGACAAAGAATGAATAAACAAATAGTAGGATGTGTGGCTTGGAAAAATAATTAAAGCAATAGAAAAATTACCTGTATAAATGAACAAATAGTAGGATGTGTGGCTTGGAAAAATAATTAAAGCAATAGAAAAATTACCTGTATAAATGAATAAACAAATAGTAGGATGTGTGGCTTGGAAAAATAATTAAAGCAATAGAAAAATTACCTGTATAAATGAATAAACTAATAGTAGGATGTGTGGCTTGGAAAAATAATTAAAGCAATAGAAAAATTACCTGTATAAATGAATAAACTAATAGTAGGATGTGTGGCTCATAGCAGCAGGCAGGTTCTACCAAAATACAATTTACTGGTGCATTTGTCAGTGCTGGTGTCAGTGTTCTCTGTCAACTGAGCACCCAATGTCAGAGGCTTTAAAGTGGTTGTAAACCCACTGTAGGTATAAAAGAATATCTCCTAAACCTGTACGGTTTAGGAGATATTCCCCTCGCAATGCTCCGCTGGAAGGGCCGGCCGCTACAGACCCTAGCCGGAATGAAGTCTCCCGCGCATCGCTAATCACAGCGCTGGAGCAGCGATACCCGGAAGACACACCGGCGTGGACCAGGTAAGTCACTTCTAGTTGCGAGGCAAGTATTTCATAATGAGCTAATGTAAATGTAATATAAAAGTAAATGCAGGTTTACAACCGCTTTATGCTACCATCTAGTGGTCCCATCTGATGGGTGCACACTCGAGAAAAAAAAAACTGCAAAAGATCTGCAAAAACACTGGTACACTGGAAAATGATTCGGAACATGGTCCTCTCTCCATCTTCCCGTCTTCCCTGCCATCTTGATCAACTAAGATGGCAAGGAAGATGGTTTATTTCCTGGCCAGCTTGGCGTGGCAATATAGGTAAATTGGGAGCCCAAGTACCATAGGTGTCGGCCCAGAACTCAGTTTTATGTTCAATCAAATGCACCATCAAAGAAAAAATGGTGAAGGGAACAGGGTATTGCAGTCTACTGAAATAATTTGTAATAAAATCATCTTTGCCATTCTCCAACCAGTTTGCACATACAGGTCCCAGAAGGCAGCGGGGGCAGGAGGAAAAAAAATATCCAAAGATGAGGGGTCTTTTCTTTGAGACCAAGTTGTACAAGTGGGTGGAACTCTGCTTTAATTGATGGAAAGATAATAACATTACCGAATGCATAAAACATTAAGGTAAAAAAAAAACCTTCAATGTTTACAACCCCTTTAACCACTTCCATCCCAAGGCTGGAGTGGAGATATCTCATCTCACCCTAAAGAGGACCTGTGACAAACCATTCATATTACAAAGGATGTTTAAATGCAACCCATTTTTTTTTTTAAACAGTGTAAAAATAAATAAAATCGAGAAAAATAAATAAATTATAATTTATAGCACCCCGTCCCGGTTCGCTCGCTCGCAGAATGAATGCGTACGTGAGCAGCGCCCCTATATGAAAATGGTGCTTAAACCACACATGTAAGGTATTGCCGCATATTAGAGCGAGTGCAATAATTCTAGCCCCAGACCTCCTCTGCAATTCAAAACATGCAACCTGTAGCATTTTTAAATGTTGCCTATGGAGATTTTTTGGGCCAACTTATTTTTGTCATTTTTTCAAATTACTTTTTCTTTTATTGCATTTTAGTCTAAAAATATGAGATCCGAGGTCTTTTTGACCCCAGATCTCATATTTAAGATGATCTGTCATTATTTGTTTCTATTACAAGGGATGTTTACAATCCACATTCCTTGTAAAAGGAATAAAAGTGAATTTTTTTTTTTTTTAAATAAGTGTAAAAATAAATATAATCTAGTAACGCATACATGAGCACAGCCCGCATATGAAAACTGTGTAATCTCCTGCTATTGCGAATTGGATGTGGGTGAACACCACATCCAATTCGCACTAGTATGAACCCAGCCTTAGACAATAGAGTACTAAATTTACAGAAAAGACGGGGAGTATGACAGATGCTTGGAATAGAATAACAAGCATGTGCTATCTTCTCAGGATGTCCTAAGCTCACTTTACCCTTAAAAAAAAAAAATGTAAAATTTTGTTTTTTGCAGGTAAAAAATTATGCATCTTATATTTTTTAAGTAGCCTTCAAAGCATTGCCCCCCCCCCCCATTTTAAAATACACCGATCACTCACTGTGCTCACTTGGGCCAGTACATATGACATTTTTACTGCTTCCCCATTCTCCACCTTGAAACAATCCACAGCAGCCAATAGGAAGGACAGGAGGGGAAGCTAGCAGTGCAGGGAAAGGGGTACATACGGAGGCCCGGGCTCAAGGAGAAATCAGATCGTAGTAAGCCAGAACTGGAATCGATAAATATATTTTCAGGAGGAAGGTCATTTTCACCGCAGTGACATTGCCTTACCATGGCAGACCACACCAACGTGTCAGCAAGTCAAATGATTTAGCAATAGGGGGGCAGTTTGCTTTATAGAGGGTATCTAAGCATTTGTTTGGGGGTTTTACTCCTAAATACGGTAAGTGGTGATCAAGAAGAAAATGTGCCTACGGACTGTAGTTGGCTCAGCTCGGGCTGGGTGATGGTTATGTTAAAGTGATTGTAAGCCCTTTACATCCACTTTAAACTACAGGTAAGCCTAGATTAAGGCTCACCCACGGGTGCTTGAAATATCTTAACCTCCACGGTTTAGGAGATATTTACTAAAATCACGGGCGCCGATGCCTACGGTGTAGGCACACTTCAGCAACGGCGATCGCGCCGTGCCATATCTGATGGCTCCAGCGCGGGAGTGACGTCATCGCGGCACCGGCCAATCACAGTGCCAGAGACCCGATACCCGGAAGTTACCCCCAGGAAAGATGTTGGCCATCTGAGCGTTGTACAAGGACGGCTGCGGGGGATCAGAGGTGAGTATTACGTAATGAGCTAGTATGTTATGCACACTAGCTCATTATGCCCTTGTCTTGCAGGTTTTTTTGTTTTTTTACTTCCTCTTTATCCACATCATCCCACAACATACATATACAATTGTCATAAGAATTGTTTCTATCTTTTAATTACGGTAATAGAGCAGTCTAAAATCCGACTTCCGGTTTTTGTCTCCCGCGGGAGTAGGCGTCTCTACTCCTTTTCCCCCGGCGCCGCAGTGTTGTCTGGGAGCTCTCCGCAAGGTTTCCTGGGAGCACAGTGTCATGCTTCCCAAGAGACAATGCGGAACGCCATCCTTCGAAATCCCACAAGATTTACTAGCATTGCCATCACAACGGGGGCGGGAACTTTCAACGAACTCACCCGTTGTGATGGCAACCCTCAGTGTTGATGGCGCTGCCACCACAACTTTGACGCATGACACGTTAGGTACCAATTTACTCGGCGTAACATTATCTTTTTCTAAAAAAATATTTATATAATTGGGCCAACATTACTGTTGATTTAAATTAATTAAAAAAGTGTTTTAAACCTGTGGTCTGCGGCCCAACGCCAGGCCGCGGAGGAGACAAGTAATGTCAGCGGTGTGGCGACGGGGAAGAGAGATGACATCATCTCTTGTTGCCCGCACCGCTGTTCCGTCCTTACTTACAGGGCCTGCGAAGGCTGCTCTACACGGAGGTGCACCCGCGACCCAGAATGACGTCTCTCACCGCCCGCCCTCACTCTCATCTCTCCCTCGCATGTGTTTCACATGCAGCTATTTTACCACACTGAGGAGAGTACTCTGCAGCCATGTTACATGTAACTGGCAATCTCCATGATGCTAGCAGGCAGTGTGGCAAGTAACATCCTCATCCGGTGGCAGGCAAGTGACATCCTCATCTGGTGGCAGGCAAAGTGGCAAGTGACGGTTGCAAGCGACACTCTCAGGGCTCCCACTGATTCTACTTTATGGTGAGTTGAACTATTTCATTTTATATTACAGATATATTGCAGATCCTTCTGTGTATTCCCAGTCAGACCCATAAAAGTCAAAGAACACAGACATCACACCCTGACACATATAAGGGCCAAAGACTTGCAGGAAGATGATGATGTGTGGAGGTGACAGGATCCCCCCCCATCCAGTCCACACAGAGTGCTGGGACCCCCTTCTCTCATAATAATCGAACATTATTACCTCCTCCTCACCAGTGTTACCAACCCCCCAAAGTGAAATTTACTGGCAGAACGACAAAAAAATTATATCTAACGCTATTAGCAATGTGTTTAAGTTAAAAAGTAAAAAAAACATATTTCTAAATTTACATGAAGGTCAGCGTACTATAACCCAGCCAGCACAGAGTTCCCTCTTACATCAGAGTCTGCAGGATGCCCCTTTACAGTGCAAGGGAACTCTTATGTAAAGGGGAACGCTGCAGATCATGATGTAAGGGGAACTCTGATGTGGGGGGGGGGGGGGGGGGGAGAGGCTCTGGTGAATAGAGACCACCATCCGCAGAGGAGTGAATACACCAAGGTAAGGGAGGGTTACTAGTATAGGGGGAAACCTTCAGTGCCCATTTACATTATTGTATTCACTCCCCTCCTTAGATCAGTGACCCCCCCCCCCCCTCAGACTGGCCTGGTGGCACTGTCACTGACCTCCTCTCAGGTGCACTGTGCGGGGCTCAGACAACTCCAGCTTGGCGGCTCTGATCTCCTCTCCACAGTCCACGCATCCGATTCTTCCCGTAACCCCCATCCCGGCGCTCCCACTTTTGACTCCTTTCTAGAATCCCCTCAGAGATGGTCAGAGGCTGCAGACATGATAAAAGACAGGAGATGGTCAGAGGCTGCAGACATGATAAAAGACAGGAGATGGTCAGAGGCTGCAGACATGATAAAAGACAGGAGATGGTGGGGACAGAGGCTGCACACGTGGCACAGGAAGGATGGGGACAGAGGCTGCGGACTTGGCACAGAGGCTGCGGACGTGGCACAGGAAGGGGGGACAGAGGCTGCGGACGTGGCACAGGAAGGGGGGACAGAGGCTGCGGACGTGGCAAAGGAAGGGGGGACAGAGGCTGCGGACGTGGCAAAGGAAGGGGGGGGGGACAGAGGCTGCAGCCATGGCACAGGAGGCGGAGAGGGGCAGAGGCTGCGGCCATGGCACAGGAGGCGGGGAGGGGACAGAGGCTGTGGCCATGGCACAGAAGGAAGGGGGGGGGGGACAGAGGCTGCGGCCATGGCACAGGAGGAGTGGGGGACAGAGGCTGCGGCCATGGCACAGGAGGGGGAGGGGGACAGAGGCTGCGGCCATGGCACAGGAGGGGGAGGGGGACAGAGGCTGCAAATATATCACCTCTCCACAGGTCGGGGCAGATGTGACCTGTAGAGAGGTGTAAGGGGCACAGGAGGAGGACATGGCACACTGATGATGTCTAGGCTAGCACGTCACACTCTGCTGCTGGACTGAGGACTCACCAGAAAAGGCCAGGCGGCACGAGGAGTCCTACTTCAACGAAAAAAGAGTGGAGACACTCCAGGGCGGCAGTGTGAGTCAGTCTGAGGCAGAGTCAGGCAGTCTGAGGCAGAGTCAGGCAGTCTGAGGCAGAGTCAGGCAGCGCGAGTCTGAGTCAGTCAGGCAGCGCGAGTCTGAGTCAGTCAGGCAGCGCGAGTCTGAGTCAGTCAGGCAGCGCGAGTCTGAGTCAGTCAGGCAGCGCGAGTCTGAGTCAGTCAGGCAGCGCGAGTCTGAGTCAGTCAGGCAGCGCGAGTCTGAGTCAGTCAGGCAGCGCGAGTCTGAGTCAGTCAGGCAGCGCGAGTCTGAGTCAGTCAGGCAGCGCGAGTCTGAGTCAGTCAGGCAGCGCGAGTCTGAGTCAGTCAGGCAGCGCGAGTCTGAGTCAGTCAGGCAGCGCGAGTCTGAGTCAGTCAGGCAGCGCGAGTCAGTGTGAGTCAGTCGCACTGGTCGGTCTCCGTCAGACTTCACTCAGTCCACTCTGTCACAGTGAGGGTGCGTCTGCTGTGTCCACTACGTCTGCTGCCAGGGCCGGACTTACCATTGGGCTTGACTGGGCTCAAGCCCATGGGCCCCACCCAATAGGGGGCCCCTCTAAAAAAAAAAAAAAAAAAACCCTTCCTTTTTTTTTTTTTTTTTTAAATATGATAGATTATATCACACACACACACACACACACACACACACACACATAAATATATATATATATATATTGTAAACGTTGGGGGTAATTAACTCTTGTGGCAGATGCGTTTTTTGTGCAGTGAGTCAACACCAAACAGGCATATAATGTTAAGGGCCTGGTAGCCCACGTTTATTAAAGGAGAAAAAAGAAACAAAAGTCCATTCAGGAATCCCACGCAGGGGTTTAAACGTTATCCAAAAATAAATGAAAATAACAGCCCACCTGGCTACTCTTCAACAGCACTGCTGTTATAGGTATTGGTTCCTCAAACCATAAGCTCCTCCAGACCCACAGACCTGGATGCACAAGTTTTGGGCTTCTTAAACGCACACAGCTTGAAGTCCCTTAATGCACACAGCTTTAGGCTTCTTGGGCGCACACAGCTTTGAAGCCCTTCAACGCACACAGCGTTTGTTCTCACACAGAGACACTCACCAGCAGCCACTGCTCCCACTTCCTCCCCCTCTCCTTCCTTTAATGAGCTGCCTGCACCTGGAAAGGCAGATTGCAAGCTATCTTAAAAACCTGGACACAGGTTGGAGATCCAGTCCCACCCAGATCCCAGCTCTGCAATCTGGTTATATGCAGACCGTGTGTCCATTTCATCATCATTTTTATAGTTACAGTAGCGCCTACTGTTACATATATATATATATATATATATATATATATATATATATATATATATATATATATATATATACACACATATACACATACATATATATAATCATTTTTATTAAAGGGCCCAGAGGTCTCCAGGGCCCCGGACAGCAACCCCCACTTTTTTTATTTATTTTTTTATAAAAAGCTGCACGATTCTGGCCAAAATGAGAATCACAATTTTTTTTGCCTAGAATGAAGATCACGATTCTCACGGCGTAAAATCTTTTACATTTATACAAAAAAAAATGGGCTAACTTTACTGCCTAGTTTTTTTGTTTTTTTTTAATTCATTAAAGTATTTCCAAAAAAATGGATTTAAAAAGACTGCTGCGCAAATACAGTGCAACATAAAATATTGCAACAACCGCCATTTTATTCTCTAGGCCAGGGTCTTTACTAAAAAATTATATAATCCTTGGGGGTTCTAAGTAATTTTCTAGCAAAAAAAAATTATGATTTTAACTTGAAAAGAGCTGTCAGAAAAAGGTTTGGTGTTTAAGTGGTTAAAAATTCCTAATTTACATACAGAAGAAGTTATTCCTTTATTCCTTATATTTTTTTTTATTATTATTATTATTATAGGGCCCAGAGGTCTCCAGGGCCCCCGGGGCAACCCCCCCTTTTTTTTAATAAAAATATTTCCATTTTCTTTATATTTTTTATTAAAGTTTAATTTTTTTTTTTTTTTTTTTATTAAAGGGCCCAGAGGTTTATTTTTTTATTATAGGGCCCAGAGGTCCCCAGGGCCCTGGATGGCTACCCCCCTATATATATATATATATATATAATTTCTTTATTTTTATTCTGTGCACAGATGAGAGTCACCCCCCCCCGCTCAACAACTTTAATGCGCACCCCCGCTCAACAACTTCCCTGCCCTGGGCACAGTGAGGGCATGGCACAGTGGGGGCATGGAGTGGAATGGCACAGTGAGATTTGAAAAAAGCCTGTTCCTGTCAGCGGTTGTTCTGGCTACCCCGAACCATCCAGACTAGTAGGAAGAGGGTAGTCTTATACGGCGAGTATATCCCAAAACCCAAAATTTTCCTTGAAAAATAGGGGGTCGTCTTATACGCCGGCAAATACGGTACATGTAAGTGTAAGGCCTCGTACACACGCTTGGTTTTCTCGGCAAGAACCAGCAAGAAAAGAGCTGGCAGAGCTTTCTTGCTGAGTAAACCGAGCGTGTGTACGAGGCTTTTCGGGTTTCTCGTCAAGAAAACTGCCCAGAATCTCAACGAGAAAAATAGAGAACCTGCTCTCTATTTTCTCGTTGTGATTCTCGGCAGCGTCTGTATTCTCACCTGTCGCTGTGAAAACCTGCGCATACTCTAAATGACTTTGACGCATGCACTGTAGCTTCCTAGGTATAGGTAGGGTGTAGCAAGATGGTGGCGACGGCATCGAATGTGACGAGCCCATGCTTGTCGTAGTGGACGACGTCACCGCGTTCGTGCCATTCAAAAGAATGTCGGTTCTTTTGAATAGAGTGGCTGTACACAAGAATCTCATATTTTTCCTGACGAGATTCTGGGCCATGTGTAGAGGGTTTAACTATGTAAAGACTGCCATATCTGGAATTCAGCTTTAACAGTATCTATTGTATTTTGAGTTTTATTAAGACCCCAAGTTACTACCTGATAATCCAGAGGAAACGCGTCATCCTCTTGTGTGGAGTCCCGGGAATACAGAGGACGGGGACATATCTCTGGTGGGTTCCCATTACTGGATCCATCTGTAGGAAACACACACAGACTGATTACATTGAGTCAGACCCACAAAACTTGTACGGCGGCATATCTCCTATTGCAATTATACGCTGGCCGATAGGGGCGCTTCCGTATATTTTCTGCGTTGAATATGCAAATGAGCTAGATACGCCGATTCACGAACGTTCTTTTGGCCAGCGCATTTACGTAAGGCTTTTTCCTGCGTAAAGTTACCCCTGCTCTATAGAGGCGTACGCAATGTTAAGTATGGACGTCGGGGCAGAGTAGAATTTTCCGTCGTTTACGTAAAACGTTTGCGAATAGGGCTTTGCGTAAGTTACGTTCACGTCGAAAACCAATAAGTATTTGCGGTGTAATTTTGAGCATGCGCACTGGGATACGTCCACGGACAGCGCATGCGCCATTGGTTAAAAAACGTATTTTACGTGGGGTCATGGTTGATTACCATGCAACACGCCCACTCCAAGCCTACTTAGAATTAGGCGGGCTTATGCCGGCCAATTTATGCTCCCCCGCCGTAAACTTATGACGCAAGTGCTTTGTGAATACGGCACTTGCCTCTCTAAGTTGCAGTAGCGTAAACAAGATACGCTACGCCCGCACAAAGATCCTCTGATGTCTGTGAATCTGGCCCATTGTTTATGTCTTTGGGCCAGATCCACAAAGAAGTGGCGCTGGCGTAGCCTATCTAAGTTACACTACGCCGCTGTAAGTTACAGCGGCGTATCCTTATCCACAAACAGGGCCGCCATCAGGGGGGTACAGGCATTACACCTGTAAGGGGCCCCAGATGGCAACCCCCTCTTTTTTTTTTTTTTTTCATAAAAATATATATTTTTTAATATATTTTTTTTATTTTTTATTAAAGGGCCAATTTTTTTTCTTTTATTATTTTTTAGGGGTCCGGAGGCCCCCAGATGGCATCCCCCTCTTTTATTTATTTTTTATAAAAATATATATTTAATATATTTTTCTTTTCTTTTTTATTAAAGGGCCAATTTTTTTCTTTTTTTTCTTTTGTAGAGGTAAGGAGGTCCCCAGGGGCCCGGAGGCAACTCCCTCTTTTTTAAATTTATTTTTGATAAAAAAAATATTATTTAATATATTTTAATTTTATTTTTTAAAGGGCCAGAGGTCCCAGGGCCCCAGATATTAACCACCCATTAAAAAAAAAAAATTATATATATATATACACACACACACACACACACATATATTTTTCTTTATTTCTTCTTTTTTTGTAAAGGCCCCCCCCGCATCTCAATTCGTGTAGCAGCCCCCCCCCCCCCCGCTTCTCAATTTCAGGCGGCAGCAACCCCCCCCTCAGTTCTCCAGGGGGCCCATGCCTGAAGCTGTGTAAGGGGCCCCATCATTCCTGATGGCGGCCCTGTCCACAAACAATTTCCGCTGTAACTTACGGCGGCGTAGTGTAATTGTTGCGGCGTAAGGCTGTGCAATTCAAATTAGAAAGCTGCGGGCGTGATTTAATTTAAATCAGCTTGAACCCACGTAAAAGGACGTTTTTTTTGAACGGCGAATGCGCCATCCGTGGAGATATACCAGTGCGCATGCTCGAAATCACGTCGAAAATAGTCAATGAAAACGACGTGAACGTAACTTGCGCAAATCCCTACTCACGGTTTACGCAAACGATGTGAACGACGAAAAATGCGACGCTGGCCGACGTCTATACTTAACATTATGTACGCCTCTATACAGCAGGGGTAACTTTACTCCGGACCTACGCTTACGCAAACGACGTAAAAACACTGCGCCGGGCGTACGTACGTACGTTCGTGGATCGGCGTATCTAGCTCATTAGCATATTTTACGTGGAACAACAACGGAAGCGTCCCTAGCGTCCAGCATAAATATGCAACTAAGATACGACGGCGTAAGAGACTTACGTCAGACGTATCTTTGCGTAATTCCGCCGTATCTTGTTTTGTGAATACAAAACAAAGATACGCCGGCGCAATTTTAAAATTTTGGCGGCGTATCTGGAGATACGCCGCCGTAATTATTTGTGGATCTGGCCCTTTGTTTCTATTGTTTCTATATGTGTATTTAGGGGGATCCTCTAAACTCTTCTCTCCTTTAGAAATGCAAGTCTTCTCTTACTCGGTGATGAGGCCGCTTCTCCATCATGGTGTCCTTGTAGAACTTTCTTGTAAATACTCCCACATCAATACATCTCTGACTGTACTTGGAACACAAGATGGTTTAAAAAGATCATTCTGGAATAAATTACCATAAAAAAGTGTATTTGGAAAAAAAAGTGAAACAGTGGGGGGTTCTTAACTTTAACAGCATATAAAACTCATATTTTACATTTGGCATTTCAGGGTTTTGTTTTTTTGCTTTTTCCTGTTGGGGAGATTTTCTTCACCGTCATAAAGATGCCACAGGAAGTGTGAGGAAATCACCACAATGTATTGTGTTTTGGTAACAACCCTAGACTTTGGATTATTCCTTTGCTCGTCCATCCAAAACCAAAAAGAAAGTTAGGCTTGAGATACACTTTAACCACTTAAGACCCGGACCTTTAGGCAGTTAAAGGACCTGGCCAGTTTTTGCGATTAGGCACTGCGTCGCTTTAACTGACAATCGCGCGACGTGGCTCCCAAACAAAATCGGCGTCCTTTTTTTCCCACAAATAGAGCTCTATTTTGGTGGTATTTGATCACCTGTGAAAATTACAATTGCAGTTTGGGAGTTAATCACTAGGGGGCGCTGAAGGGGTTAAGTGTGACCTCATCTGTGTTTCTAACTGTGGGGAGGGCGGGGCTGGACGTGTGACAACATTGATTGCGTTTCCCTATAAAAGGGAACACACGATCAATGACAGCGCCACAGTGAAGAACGAGGAAGCTGTGTTTACACAAAGTTCTCCACAATCTTCAGCCTGGGGACCGATCACGGGACTCCAGCGGCGATCAGGTCCGCGGGTTCCGTGGCCGCGACCCACAGCTGGGCACTTAACGAGGACGTATAGGTACGTGTTTGTGCCCAGCCGTGACATTCTGCCGACATATATCTGCAGGAGGCGGTCTTTAAAGTGGATGGCCCATTAAAAAAAAAATATTAAAAGCCAGCAGCTACAAATACTGCAGCTGCTGACTTTTAATATTAGGACACTTACCTGTCCTGTTACCTGTCCTGGAGTCCAGCGCCGTCTGTAGCAGAGAGACGAGCGTTCGCTCATCTCTGCTGCTCCCCCCTGCATCCACGGTGAGGGAACCAGGAAGTGAAGCGCTCCGGCTTCACTGCCCAGTTCCCTACGGTGAATGCGCGAGTCGTGCTGCGCCCTCCGATTGGCTCCCGCAGGTATCTGCAACCCTCTCCCCCCTGAAAGGTGTCAAATGTGACACCGGAGGGGGGAGGGTTCCGATCAGCGCGACTCCACTTTAGGGTGGAGATCCGCTTTAAGTGGTTAAGGTAGGGGTACCCAAACCCTGAGTCGTGGACCTGTGCCGGTGTTCTGCCAAACCAGCCAACTCGCCAAAATCTACAACCATGTCACTTCCGGTCAAGGCCACCATTAATGGGGTACAAGCATTACACCTGTAATGGGCCTGATGGTCCCCAGGGAACCGGCCACCACCCTTTTTTTCCCATCTGAATTTAGTAACTTGCGGCAGGAGAGAGAAGAGATCACTTGACTTTGTTCTGGTGTCAGCACCAAACCTCCCCCCCCCCCCGTTCCCGTTTATCATCACACGGCAGGAGAGAGAAGAGAAGAGATGACACTTTAGTTTCCACAACCCAATGCCCCCCCCCCCCATCTCGTGGCAGGAGAGAGGTTCTCTCCAGGGGGGCCTTGCCTAAAGCTGTGTAAGGCTGCCCTGCTTCCGGTGGCAATAATTGGAGATTTTAAACGACTTAGCTGTTTTCACAGAACACTGGCAGCGTATACACAAGGGCAGGGTTTGACAAATTTGCTTGGAATCTAGGAGCCAGCTAAAAAAGTTAGGAGCCAGAAAACGCGCCCCGTCCCGACGAGCTTGCGCGCAGAAGCGAACACATACGTGAGTATACGTGTATGTAAACAGTATTCAAACCACAAGTGAGGTATCGCCGCGATCGTTAGAGCGAGAGCAATAATTCTAGCTCTAGACCTCCTCTGTAACTCAAAACCTGCAATCTGTAGAATTTTACGCCTATGGAGCCTTTGTAGATTTTCCACCAGCGGACGCAATTTTGAAGCGTGACATGTTGGCCATCAATTTACTTGGCGTAACATTATCTTTCACAATATAAAGAAAATTGGGATAACTTTACTGTTGTCTTTTTTTTTTTTATTAAAAAAAAGTGTATTTTTTCCCCAAAAAAGTGCGCTTGGAAGACCGCTGCGCAAATACGGTGTGATACCATCTATAGGGTGTTAGAATAAAATATATATATATATATACAGTTATCATTGATTATTCATAGCACTATTCACTGTATAAAAGTGATTGGTCACAAAAGTGTCCGATGTGTCCACTATAATGTCGTAGTCCCAATAAAAAAAAAAAAAAAAAAAAAAGCCATAAAACTATCCCCTATTTTGTAAACGCGATAAATTTTGCGCAAACCAATCGATAAACGCTTATTGCGATTTTTTTTTTTTTTTAACAATTTCTTGCGACAAGAAATTGTGACCTGGAGCCCACGTCCCCCGGTAATCAAAGCCGCGGCTTTGCGGCCTGCAAGGCCACAAAGCCACGGCCTCAATTACCGGCCGTCAGTAATTTCCAGCCTGTGTTTCCGTACACCCCCACCTCCCGCCGGCAAGCCCGCGACGACCAGTAATTTTTGGGGGTTTTTAATGTTTGGGGGTTCTAATTCAGCTCTGTGTATACAATGGAGTATGGGGGAGCTCATGTCCATAATGGGGGTGGGAGTGACACAGCCCCAAATCCACAATGGCTCAAAAGTGATATGGCCCAGAAATATTTAGACAGAATAAAGGTGGATAAAGCACCTGGACCAGATGGCATCCACCCACGGATCCTAAAAGAATTGAGCTCTGAAATTTCAAAGCCACTGTATCTAATATTTAGGGACTCATTAATGACAGGAATAGTACCACTGGATTGGCGTAGAGCAGGGGTGGCAAACTCAAATTCATCGAGGGCCGCATCAGCAGTGTGGTCGCCCTCAAAGGACCAGTTGTATATGGGTCGCACTACATACAGAATGCAGAGTTCAGGATTACGTCAGGATTATGCTATGTACACAGTGCAGGAATTCAGGGGTGTGCTACGTACACAGTGCAGGAATTCAGGGGTGTGCTACGTACACAGTGCAGGAATTCAGGGGTGTGCTACGTACACAGTGCAGGGATTCAGGGGTCCACACAGACCCCCATTAAATCAGAGTCCACACAGACCCCCATTACATCAGAGTCCGCACAGACCCCCATTACATCAGAGTCCGCACAGACCCCCATTACATCAGAGTCCGCACAGACCCCCATTACATCAGAGTCCGCACAGACCCCCATTACATCAGAGTCCGCACAGACCCCCATTACATCAGAGTCCGCACAGACCCCCATTACATCAGAGTCCGCACAGACCCCCATTAAATCAGAGTCCACACAGACCCCCATTAAATCAGAGTCCACACAGAGCACCATTACATCAGTGTCCGAGCAGCGTCCGAACAGCCAAGCTGTCAGCGTGGATTCTGAGCTCTGTGTGAGAGAGACACACAGCTCAACCAATCAGCTGCACCGGAGCACGGAGATGACACAGGCACGGCCGCATAGCGGCCGCGACCTGTGTTAACCCTATCCAGGCCGCGGGTCGCCGCTTACCTCTGGCAGCACTGGAACAAGTGGTGGAGGCTGGCGGGCCACATGACAAGGCTTGGCGGGCCGGATTCGGCCCGCGGGCCTTGTGTTTGCCACCCCTGGCGTAGAGCCAATGTGGTGCCTATATTTAAAAAGGGAACAAAGTCTTTACCAAGTAACTATAGACCTGTTAGTTTAACTTCTATAGTTGGGAAGATACTGGAACATTTAATAAAAGATCACATGGATGAGTTCTTGCTGGAAACAAACTATTTAAGCAGCAGACAGCATGAATTCATGAAAGACAGAAGTTGTCAGACAAACCTGATTTTCTTTTATGAAGAGGTAAGTAAAACCCTGGACAGAGGCGTAGCAGTGGACGTGGTATACTTGGATTTTGCAAAAGCGTTCGATACAGTTCCCCACACACGGCTCATGTGTAAGGTAAGGTCTACAGGATTGGATATATCGGTTTGTAAATGGATAGAAAACTGGCTGAAAGACAGAATTCAGAGAGTTGTGGTTAATGATTCTTACTCTGAATGGTCCAAGGTTATCAGCGGTGTACCCCAAGGTTCGGTGTTGGGTCCCTTACTTTTCAATATATTTATAAATGATATTGGGTCTGAGATCCAAAGTAACATTTCTGTCTTTGCAGATGACACCAAGCTATGCAGTGGAATAACGTCCTTGCAGGATGTCTCCAATTTACAAGCCGACCTCAATGCTCTGTCTAAGTGGGCGACTATGTGGCAGATGAGGTTTAATGTTGATAAATGTAAAGTTATGCACTTAGGGGCTAAGAATATGCATGCATCATACATGCTAGGGGGAGTACAACTAGGGGGATCCGTAGTGGAGAAGGATCTGGGTGTTTTAGTTGATCATAAGCTCAATAATGGCATGCAATGCCAAGCTGCGGTTTCCAAAGCGAGCAAAGTCCTTTCTTGTATTAAGAGAGGTATGGACTCCAGAGATAGAGATATCATTTTGCCCCTGTACAAATCATTAGTAAGACCTCATCTGGAATATGCAGTCCAGTTTTGGGCACCAGTTCTCAAAAAGGATATCGGGGAACTGGAGAAAGTGCAGAGAAGGGCAACTAAACTGATAAGAGGCATGGAGGAGCTCAGCTATGAGGTAAGATTAGAAAAACTGAATTTATTTACTCTTGAGAAGAGGAGAATAAGGGGGGATATGATCAACATGTACAAATATATAAGAGGTCCATATAGTGAACTTGGTGTTGAGTTATTCACTTTAAGGTCAACGCTGAGGACAAGGGGGCACTCTTTACGTCTGGAGGAAAAGAGATTTCACCTCCAAATACGGAAAGGTTTCTTCACAGTAAGAGCTGTGAAAATGTGGAACAGACTCCCTCCAGAGGTGGTTCTGGGCAGCTCAGTAGATTGCTTTAAGAAGGGCCTGGATTATTTCCTAAATACACATAATATAACTGAGTACTAAGTTCTGTAGGTAAAGTTGATCCGGGGTAAATCCGATTGCCTCTTCGGGGATCAGGAAGGAATTTTTTCCCCTCCGGTAGCAAATTGGATCATCGCTCTGCTGGGGTTTTTTGCCTTCCTCTGGATCAACTGTGGGTATGGAGTTGGGTGTATGGGATGTACTGTGTTTTATTTTGTTTGTTTATTTTTTATTTTTTTTATGGTTGAACTGGATGGACTTGTGTCTTTTTTCAACCTGACTAACTATGTAATTAGAGGGAATAAGATAGCAGTAAAAACGGCTGTTTTACTTGTAGTTCCAACGGCCACCACGAGATGGAGCCAGGTCACATATGGAAGCTTAGGACTTCACAAGGATGCAAAGCTGCGGCCTCAATTACCGGTCATTGCGGGCCTGCCGGTGGGAGGTGGGGGCGTACGGAGACACAGGCTGGAAATTACTGACGGCGGGTAATTGAGGCCGCGGCTTTGTGGCCTTGCAGGACGCAAAGCCGCGGCCTCGATTACCGGTTGACGTGGGCACCAGGTCACAATTTCTTGTCGCAAGAAATTGTTAAAAAAAAAAAAAAAAAAAAATCGCAATAAGCGTTTATTGATTGGTTTGCGCAAAATTTATCGTGTTTACAAATTAGGGGATAGTTTTATGGCATTTTTATTATTTATTTTTTTACTAGTAATGGCGGCGATCTGCGTTTTTTTTATTGGGACTGCGACATTATAGTGGACACATCGGACACTTTTGTGACCAATCACATTCATACAGTGAATATGCAATGATAACTGTATAAATGTGACTGACAGGGAAGGGGTTAACCACTAGGGGGTAAGGAAGGGGTTAAATGTGTAGCCTAGTTTGTGTTCTAACTGTAGGGGGAGGGGGGTGACCGATTGTGTCCCTATGTACAAGGGACACAGATCGGTCTCCTCTCTCCCTGACAGGACGTTACTGGGCAGTTACTGGGTAATCGCGGGTGCCCCGGGCATGCGCATCGTGATCCCAGCAAAGCAGTGCGCGCCCCCCCTAGCAGCTTTAAAAGACAGGACGTCATATGACGTCCTGTCAGAACAATGGAGTCTTCCGTCCGCCGTTATTTGGCGGTGGACAAGTGGTTAAAAGGAGTTGAAAAGTAAAAAAAATAAAAATTGGCTGAAATGACTGTTTACAGGGTATAGAGACATAATAGTTAACTGATTCCTTTTAAAAACGATTAAAAATATATAAAAATCAATCATATAATGTGCCTGCAGTTTCTAGTTTTGCATGTTGTTTCCTGCCTCTCTGCATACAGAGCCAATACAGGGCAGTAATGGTTTGGAAAACAAAACTGATTGGTGCTGAGGGGTTTTAGACACACAGTAATCACACCTCCTTGATTAGTGACCACAGAGAGAAAGCTCCCAGTACTGTGGTGATCAAGAAACAGACAACCAAGAAGTGTGAAGATCAGAGAAGGATTACAGCAACTTGAGAGCAAAAACGAACAATGAGGACATGAAAACACCACTGCATTAAGGTAAAGGAAGCTATTAAGATAAAAAAAAAAAAATCCTTTACAAACCCTTTAAGACCTCAAGTTACTACCTGATATTTCAAAGGAAATGCGTCATCCTCCTGTGTGGAGTCCCGGGAATACAGAGGACGGGGACATCTCTCTGGGGGGTTCCCATTACTGGATCCATCTGTAGGAAACACACATTGACTGATTACATTGTTTGAATGTAATTGCTTTTTTAAACCGTTAAATCAATCGGTTTAGTTCCCCTTTAACCACTTCCATGCCGCGCCTATTCTGGCACTTCTCTCCTTCATGTAAAAATCATCATTTTTTTGCTAGAAATTTACGCAGAACCCCCAAACATATATATATATATATATATATATATATATATATATATTATATTTATATATTATTTTAGCAGACACCCTAGGGAATAAAGTGGCGGTCATTGCAACTTTTTATCTCGCACGGTATTTGCGCAAAAATTATTTGAATGCCTTTGTTGGGAAAATAAAACATTTATTAAAACATTTAAAACAAGTTACAATAGAAATTGATCTGCTGCGGCGCCGCCTGATGCAAGGAGGGGCTCCGCTGGGGACGCCTGATGCAAGGAGGGGCTCCGCTGGGGACGCCTGATGCAAGGAGGGGCTCCGCTGGGGACGCCTGATGCAAGGAGGGGCTCCGCTGGGGACGCCTGATGCAAGGAGGGGCTCCGCTGGGGACGCCTGATGCAAGGAGGGGCTCCGCTGGGGACGCCTGATGCAAGGAGGGGCTCCGCTGGGGACGCCTGATGCAAGGAGGGGCTCCGCTGGGGACGCCTGATGCAAGGAGGGGCTCCGCTGGGGACGCCTGATGCAAGGATCCGTTCGCCCCAAGTACATAAAGTGTCTGAAGAAGAGAGAGCAGTTTGTGTTCAAGGTGAATGCCAATACTGCTGTCTTGAGGAGTGACATAGAGTGAAAACCTTTCCTTCCCTTCTCTTTCCCCTTCCCCCAAAGACACATGCTTTTACCTTGAAAGTCTGTGTCCTACATTGGGAAAGTTTTCAATATTTTTTTAACTCTGCCATGGCCGGTCCCAAGCCCGTGCTGCGAAAAGAGGAGGGCCTTCCCACTTGCCTTATTTCCCTTTCACCCTTTCCCACTTTCTCCATGTTCCTTTAAGACAGTTTATTGTCAAAGTGCTAAAAAGAGTTTGTATACAGTCGTAATCTAAAGTTCCACTGTACATCTCTTCTCTGCTGTCCCGTCTGTGTGCTTGTCTCGACTGTAAAGTGTGGGAAGAGGGTGTACCCCTTTACGGAGGATAGACAGCAGGATCCGTTCGCCCCTTGTACGGTAACTTCTGAAGAGAAGAGAGCAGTTTGGTATCAAGGTGCCAATATTGCTGTCTTGTGGAGGAAGTCCCTTTCCTTCCCCCTTCTCCCAATGACACATGATCAAATCACCTTGAAGGTCTGAATCCTACATTGGGAATGTTTTCAATATTTTTTGCGCAGTTGGCCCCTGGTATTGGTGAACCATTGGGGTCAGAGGGCCCAATGTTCCACCATAGATGGTCCTAGGTTCCCTCTACATGACCCCCAAGATTAGTGTTCTTGACCCCATTCGATTCAGGAATAGTGTGGGCCAAGCTTGCCAGGTTTCCCCATAGACTTCAATGTTAAACCCCGGGGCTAGAGTCGCTGGACAGCTTGGGGTGGTAGAGGGGTAAAACCCTGACCCTGATTAGGTGGATTGTTACAACCCCACCCATGCTTAAGGGTTGCTGGTCAGCTTTGCAAGTACAAATTATTTGAGCAGACTGCATTTACCTACCTCCCACTGACACCAATGATGGGGGGACACTCTATTCCTCCCACTGACACCAATGATGGGGGGACACTCTATTCCTCCCACTGACACCAATGATGGGGGGACACTCTATTCCTCCCACTGACACCAATGATGGGGGGACACTCTATTCCTCCCACTGACACCAATGATGGGGGGACACTCTATTCCTCCCACTGACACCAATGATGGGGGGACACTCTATTCCTCCCACTGACACCAATGATGGGGGGACACTCTATTCCTCCCACTGACACCAATGATGGGGGGACACTCTATTCCTCCCACTGACACCAATGATGGGGGGACACTCTATTCCTCCCACTGACACCAATGATGGGGGGACACTCTATTCCTCCCACTGACACCAATGATGGGGGGACACTCTATTCCTCCCACTGACACCAATGATGGGGGGACACTCTATTCCTCCCACTGACACCAATGATGGGGGGACACTCTATTCCTCCCACTGACACCAATGATGGGGGGACACTCTATTCCTCCCACTGACACCAATGATGGGGGGACACTCTATTCCTCCCACTGACACCAATGATGGGGGGACACTCTATTCCTCCCACTGACACCAATGATGGGGGGACACTCTATTCCTCCCACTGACACCAATGATGGGGGGACACTCTATTCCTCCCACTGACACCAATGATGGGGGGACACTCTATTCCTCCCACTGACACCAATGATGGGGGGACACTCTATTCCTCCCACTGACACCAATGATGGGGGGACACTCTATTCCTCCCACTGACACCAATGATGGGGGGACACTCTATTCCTCCCACTGACACCAATGATGGGGGGACACTCTATTCCTCCCACTGACACCAATGATGGGGGGACACTCTATTCCTCCCACTGACACCAATGATGGGGGGACACTCTATTCCTCCCACTGACACCAATGATGGGGGACACTCTATTCCTCCCACTGACACCAATGATGGGGGACACTCTATTCCTCCCACTGACACCAATGATGGGGGACACTCTATTCCTCCCACTGACACCAATGATGAGGGACACTCTATTTCTCCCACTGACACCAATGATAGGGGACACTATTCCTCCCACTGACACCAATGAGGCGTGACACTATTCCTCCCACTGACACCAATGAGGCGGGACACTATTCCTCCCACTGACACCAATCGTGGGACACTATTCCTTCCACTGACACTAATCGTGGGACACTATTCCTCCCACTGACACCAATGAGGCGGGACACTATTCCTCCCACTGACACCAATGATGGAGCACTATTCCTCCCACTGACACCAATGATGGAGCACTATTCCTTCCACTGACACCAATGATGGAGCACTATTCCTCCCACTGACACCAATGATGGGGCACCATTCCTCCCACTGACACCAATGATGGGGCACCATTCCTCCCACTGACACCAATGATGGGGCACCATTCCTCCCACTGATACCAATTATGGGGTATAGACATCCCCAGCTCAGCAGAGCCCCCCATCCAATGATCTCCACATCAGAGGACTTGCAAGAAGATGATGATGTGTGGAGGTGACATGATTCCCCCATCCAGTCCACACAGAGTGCTGGGACCCCCTTCTCTCATAATAATCGGACATTACCTCCTCCTCCGTAGTGACAGTCTTCAAAGCATAACAGGCAGTTTCTTGAACTATTTAAACTCTTCACACTCTGAGCTACAAGAAAATGGCCACTATCTTCACAATTTTTTTTTCTGTTTAATGTCAACAGCAAATAAACCTACAATTAGATATAACACAATAAATAATGATATTGTGAAATGATATATTTTGGTAAAATGATCTTAAACCTGTTCATGAGCATTATAGCTGAAAACAGCCGCTGTTCAGACTAAATGTAGGTAGGGAGACATAATTTGGGCAGAGTTTTGTCCTCTAGCGGCTGCTCTACACAGACCGGTGGGCGGGGTTTTCCTTATCCCGCGTCTCCTGCCTGCGTCTGGTTACTATGGTGACGGGTGCGCGGAGCGAAGGAAACGTCTGTGGGAGGTCCGACGGCGGCCATTTTGTTGCAGCCCAAGTGGGACGTGAGGAGACTTGTCCGAGTTCTCTTCCGGTTTTGTATCAGCTTCTGGTGGATGTGAGAAAGGAGAGTGTTTACCCAGTGAGAAGGAGGTAATAATGTCTTCTTATTATTATGAGAAGGGGGTCCCAGCACTCTGTGTGGACTGGATGGGGGAGGGGTCATGTCATCAAATCATCATCTTCCTGCAAGTCCTCTGATGTGTGGAGCATTAGATGGGGGGCTGTGCTGGGGCAGAATGTGGATGTTTTAGGGGTATATACACTATATAAGTGGGGTGGCCAATTAGTGCCATTGTCACCTTTGGACCCCACTGAGATTGTAGCACATACATTTTTGCACACTGTCTTGACAAGCCTCATTTAAAAGCACCTGGAGGAAGAACTACAGTATATCTGCTACTCATAGCAACCAGTCAGATCTTCCAGTTCCTCTGGGGTCGGGGGTGATGAATCTGGAGGAGTGTTCCCTGGAAGACCATGGCCTGAGATGTATAAGTCCACCTTTTGATGAGGAATAGAAGTTTGTCTGGAGATGGGGACAGTAAGACTGCCCGGGGATTGGGGAGAGAAAGAGCGCCCGGGGATTGGGGAGAGAAAGAGCGCCCGGGGATTGGGGAGAGAAAGAGCGCCCGGGGATTGGGGAGAGAAAGAGCGCCCGGGGATTGGGGAGAGAAAGAGCGCCCGGGGATTGGGGAGAGAAAGAGCGCCCGGGGATTGGGGAGAGAAAGAGCGCCCGGGGAGAGAAAGAGCGCCCGGGGATTGGGGAGAGAAAGAGCGCCCGGGGATTGGGGAGAGAAAGAGCGCCCGGGGATTGGGGAGAGAAAGAGCGCCCGGGGATTGGGGAGAGAAAGAGCGCCCGGGGATTGGGGAGAGAAAGAGCGCCCGGGGATTGGGGAAAGAAAGAGCGCCCGGGGATTGGGGAGAGAAAGAGCGCCCGGGGATTGGGGAGAGAAAGAGCGCCCGGGGATTGGGGAGAGAAAGAGCGCCCGGGGATTGGGGAGAGAAAGAGCGCCCGGGGATTGGGGAGAGAAAGAGCGCCCGGGGATTGGGGAGAGAAAGAGCGCCCGGGGATTGGGGAGAGAAAGAGCGCCCGGGGATTGGGGAGAGAAAGAGCGCCCGGGGATTGGGGAGAGAAAGAGCGCCCGGGGATTGGGGAAAGAAAGAGCGCCCGGGGATTGGGAGAGAGAAAGAGCGCCCGGGGATTGCCCGGGGATTGGGGAAAGAAAGAGCGCCCGGGGATTGGGGAAGAGAAAGAGCGCCCGGGGATTGGGGAAAGAAAGAGCGCCCGGGGATTGGGGAAAGAAAGAGCGCCCGGGGATTGGGGAAAGAAAGAGCGCCCGGGGATTGGGGAAAGAAAGAGCGCCCGGGGATTGGGGAAAGAAAGAGCGCCCGGGGATTGGGGAAAGAAAGAGCGCCCGGGGATTGGGGAAAGAAAGAGCGCCCGGGGATTGGGGAAAGAAAGAGCGCCCGGGGATTGGGGAAAGAAAGAGCGCCCGGGGATTGGGGAAAGAAAGAGCGCCCGGGGATTGGGGAAAGAAAGAGCGCCCGGGGATTGGGGAAAGAAAGAGCGCCCGGGGATTGGGGAAAGAAAGAGCGCCCGGGGATTGGGGAAAGAAAGAGCGCCCGGGGATTGGGGAAAGAAAGAGCGGGGATTGGGGAAAGAAAGAGCCCGGGGATTGGGGAAAGAAAGAGCGCCCGGGGATTGGGGAAAGAAAGAGCGCCCGGGGATTGGGGAAAGAAAGAGCGCCCGGGGATTGGGGAAAGAAAGAGCGCCCGGGGATTGGGGAAAGAAAGAGCGCCCGGGGATTGGGGAAAGAAAGAGCGCCCGGGGATTGGGGAAAGAAAGAGCGCCCGGGGATTGGGGAAAGAAAGAGCGCCCGGGGATTGGGGAAAGAAAGAGCGCCCGGGGATTGGGGAAAGAAAGAGCGCCCGGGGATTGGGGAAAGAAAGAGCGCCCGGGGATTGGGGAAAGAAAGAGCGCCCGGGGATTGGGGAAAGAAAGAGCGCCCGGGGATTGGGGAAAGAAAGAGCGCCCGGGGATTGGGGAAAGAAAGAGCGCCCGGGGATTGGGGAAAGAAAGAGCGCCCGGGGATTGGGGAAAGAAAGAGCGCCCGGGGATTGGGGAAAGAAAGAGCGCCCGGGGATTGGGGAAAGAAAGAGCGCCCGGGGATTGGGGAAAGAAAGAGCGCCCGGGGATTGGGGAAAGAAAGAGCGCCCGGGGATTGGGGAAAGAAAGAGCGCCCGGGGATTGGGGAAAGAAAGAGCGCCCGGGGATTGGGGAAAGAAAGAGCGCCCGGGGATTGGGGAAAGAAAGAGCGCCCGGGGATTGGGGAAAGAAAGAGCCCGGGGATTGGGGAAAGAAAGAGCGCCCGGGGATTGGGGAAAGAAAGAGCGCCCGGGGATTGGGGAAAGAAAGAGCGCCCGGGGATTGGGGAAAGAAAGAGCGCCCGGGGATTGGGGGATGGAATGACCGCCCAAGGAATGGGGGAAGGAATGTCATTTTTGTGAAGTTATTTTCGGTTCTGGGTATATAGGATGATACTATGACCAGGGTACACGAGGCCCCACGTGGCTATATAACTTCATCACCTTACTCGGTGCCTCTTTCACTGAGGACTGAGGATCTGAGATTTTGCTTTACAGTGAACCTGTACCCCCTGGAAGACCATGACCTGAACCTGATAGAAGTTCGCCCAGTGAAGAGGAACAGAGGATCGCCCGGTGAAGAAAAATTTAAAAGTTCTCAGGTGTGAATGGGGAGCAGGTGTGTTCAATTTGGTGTTATCGCTCCCACTCTCTCATACTGGTCACTGGAAGTCCAACATGGCACCTCCTTGGCAACGAACTCCCTGAGGATGTGAAAAAAAAGAATTGTTGCTCTACATAAAGATGTACCCTGTTTCCCTGAAAATAAGCCCTACCCTGAAAATAAGACCTAGTGTTATGGTAAGAAAAGGGGAAAGAGAGTTCTCCCAAGTTGGCCAAAACACTGGACACTGTGATTGATTTATTGAATAGAAAAATTGACTCGCAACAATATCATGAAAAAAGAGAGAGTAATTAAATAACTTGCAGACAAATTTTCAAAGACAACGTTGTCATTATTAAAAGGGGGAAGATCGCAGCTGTGCATGCATCACACATTCAAGACCCACATATAGGTGCACACACACACACTGATCACTAGTTAGCTACAGAAGAACAAATAATGTATAGAGAAGTCCTTCACAAGGATATCAGGGTAAACACTAAAATAACTTCTGGTAACTAATGGGGTCAGGTGGCTACAAATGGGTGTGGATGGCGTGGAGCAACTTGGTAGGTGCAGCGCTGTCCTGAAGTATTGTGTAGGGTGTGGAAACAGTCCACGACGGGATAATGGTATGTCCCGTATTAAATTTGATTAGACAGATTCCACCTTTGCAAAGCAGAGGGGGTAATTTAGCTGAAACTTGAAAAACGGACTTAAAGGGGTTGTAAAGGTACAATTTTTTTTTTTGCCCCCCTAAATAGCTTCATTTACCTTAGTGCAGTCCTCCCTCACTTACCTCATCTTTCCATTTTGCTTTTAAATGTCCTTATTTCTTCTGAGAAATCCTCACTTCCTGTTCTTCTGTCTAACTCCACACAGTAATGCAAGGCTTTCTCCCTGGTGTGGAGTGTCATGCTCGCCCCCTCCCTTGGACTATAAGAGAGTCAGGACGCCCACTAACACACAGCTCCTTTCTCCATCTGCAACGTAGAGAGTGCCCTGACTCTCCTATAGTCCAAGGGAGGGGGGCACTGATCCGACTTGGAGCCACTCTCAGTGTATACACAGAATCTGACCACCTGGAAAGTCTCCTGCTTTGTACGGAATGCCGTTCAACACAGGCTGGCAGTTTTCGTCCAGATTTCAGGGAGCCGCCGTTTAGCAAACAAACACCGTGCCGCTTCACTCGTGCAGCGAACAAACGTTCCCCCGTGCGACGTTGTCATGATCAGCCGTCGGGTTTGAAGGCCAATTGCTATAGCAGTGGCAGAACACGTATACAGGCAGTAGCGTAGTCCAGGAACAGGCCGAGGGTCAAACACAGGTGGTTGCAGATACAATGGCAGCAGACAAATGGGAAGGCACAATAACCTGGCAATGGGGAAGTGCTGAGACAAGGCTTTTATAGGAAGTTAATGGGAGGAGCTAGGGGTTCAAGGTTTAACAATAATCAAGGCACAAGGCAGAGTAGTCCAATGGATCAGGTAGGTTTGTCCAGCAGATCAGACAGGGAGCTGTCCAGCATCCTAGATAGCTTAGTGGGAAGAGACAATGGCAAACACAGACGAGGTCCCAGGTTCAAGTCCAGGTCCTGACAGACGTGCCGACGCATTTCACTATCCAATCTCTGCTAGTTTTGGAGGAAACTAGCAGTGATTGGCTAGTGAAACGCGTCAGCCATTTAACGAGCAGGCACAATTTTTAAGCATGACATCTTACATTATTACAAATTATTTTTCACAATATAAAAAAAAATTACACTAACTTCACTGTTTTCTTTTTTTATTATTCCAAAAAGTATTTTAAATTTTAAATTTTTTTGGAAAAAATCGTGTTCGTAAGACCCTTGCGCAAATGCTATACGAATAGGAACATGTAAACATATAGGGCTAGATTCTCGTATGTTTGCATAAATGCCAGCGGGGCGTAGCGTATCCTATTTATGCTACGCCGCCGCAACTTTGGACGGAAGTGCCGTATTCTCAAAGCACTTGCGTCCTAAGTTACGGCGGCGTAGCATAAATGGCCCAGCGTAAGCCTGGGTAATTCAAATGTGGAAGAGGTGGGCGTGTTTTATGATTTATGGAAGAGGTGGGCATGTTTTGACCCCACGTTTTTGACGCTTTTTTTGAGCTGATGTCGATGTTTACGTCGTTTCGCGAATAGGGATTCCGATTCCCGAATGTAATTGCGCCCGGTCGTCGTATTTTACGTAGTTTGCGTAAGTGTAAAGTTACCCCTGCTATATGAGGGGTAACTTTGCATACGCAATGTTAAGTATGGACGTCGATGTTTACGTCGTTTGCGTAAGTCGTTCGCGAATAGGGATTTGCGTAAGCTACGTTAACGTCGAAAGCATTGACTATTTGCGACGTGATTTCGTGCATGCGCATTGGGATATGTCCAAGTACCGCGCATGCGCGAAATCACGTCGCAAATAGTCAATGCTTTTGACGTTAACGTAGCTTACGCAAATCCCTATTCGTGAACGACTTACGCAAACGACGTAAACATCGACGTCCATACTTAACATTGCGTATGCAAAGTTAACCCTCATATAGCAGGGGGTAACTTTAGCTTGCGCAAACTACGTAAAATACGACGACCGGGCGCAATTACATTCGGGAATCGGCGTGTATCTCGAGATACGCCAACGTAACTCTGCTGAGAATCTGGCCCATAGTGGTGGTTTCCCAAATTTGACTGCAAAGATGGAAAAATTTGATATTGGCGGTTCGGCGTGTTAGGGTACTTTCACACAGAGGCGCTTTTCAGGTGTTTTAGCGCTAAAAATAGCACCTGTAAATGCTTTCACACTGGAGCGGTGCACTTTGCTTGATCGGGGGGGGGGGGGGGGGGGGAGTCCTGCAAGCAGTATCTTTGGGATGATTTTAAAGCGGTGTATACACTGCTCCCAAAACACCCTGCCCATTCAACTGAAAAGGTAGCGCAGCCGCAGCCGACGCACCTGCAAAGCGCTTAGGCAGCGCCGCAACACCCTTTCGTTAAGCGCGCCCCGCTAGCAGCCGAAAAGCGCCTCTAAAACTAGCGCTATTATACCACCACTGCACCCCCGCCCCAGTGTGAAAGTAGCCTTAGGAATAGCACAGTTGCTTAGTCTAAAGACCTTGACTAGAGATGACAAAAGTGTACATGGAAATGTATGTATGTTTGTTTTACAGATACATCTTTTATTATGACATTATTAGATCGGAGCAAAAGGAGTGAGCGCATTTAGGCGGACAGCCAAATCTGTACAGGGACGTCATAATGGAGAACTGGTCACCCCTCACATCACCGGGTAAGAGGAGACTTTAAGAGTATTCCTTTAGATACATCCTCTGCCACCATTATATCCTTTGTCTATGCTTTCAGAAAATATGTAATGTTTTGAGGGTTTTAACTGATCTTCATGTCTAAAATGTGCATTTTAACCACTTAAGACCCGGACCTTTAGGCAGCTAAAGGACCCGGACAGTTTTTGCAATTTGTCACTGCTTTGCTTAAACTGACAATTGCGCGGTGGTGCGACGTGGCTCCCAAACAAAATTGGCGTCCTTTTTTCCCACAAATAGAGCTTTCTTTTGGCGTTTTTTATTTTTTGCGCTATAAACAAAAATAGAGCGACAATTTAGAAAAAAATTCAATATTTTTTACTTTTTGCTATAATAAATATCCCCCAAAAATATATAAAAAAACATTTTTTTAGGCCGATACGTATTCTTCTACCTATTTTTGGTAAAAAAAAAAAATCGCAATAAGCGTTTATCGATTGGTTTGCGCAAAATTTATAGTGTTTACAAAATAGGGGATTGCCAAATTTTTTTTTTTTTTTTTCGTGACTGCGACATTATGGCGGACACTTCGGACAATTTTGACACATTTTTGGGACCATTGTCATTTTCACAGGAAAAAATGCATTAAAAATACATTGTTTACTGTGAAAATGGCAATTGCAGTTTGGGAGTTAACCACAAGGGGGCGCTAACCTGACCTCATTAGTGTTAGTAACTGTAGGGGGGTGTGGCTGTAGGTGTGATGTCATTGATTGTGTATCCCTATAAAAGGGAACACACGATCAATGATGGCGCCACAGTGAAGAATGGGGAAGCTGTGTTTTACACACAGCTCTCCCCGTTCTTCAGCTCCGGGGACCGATCGTGGGACTCCAGCGACGATCGGGTCTGCGGGTGCCGCGGTCACTGAGCTTCGGACCTGGTCGCGGACGCGCGCCGTGACCCACGGCTGGGCACTTAAAGAGGATGTACATGTACGTGCTTGTGCCCAGCCGTGCCATTCTGCCGACGTAAATGTGCAGGAGGCGGTCCTTAAGGGCCCTTTCACACGGGGCGGATCAATATTGATCCGCCTCCGTGTGTGTCCGTTTGCTCAGCGGGGATCGCTCTGTAAATCCCCGCTAAGGCCGTTGGATGACAGGGTGGTCTCCGCACACTGTGCAGAGACCGCCCTGTTTTTTCTCCACTCTCCCCTATGGGGGAGCAGATGAACACGGACCGTGTGTCCGTGCTCATCCGATCCGATCTGCAGACGAATCTTCCATCTGCATGTTTGCGGAGGCGGACGATTACGGGTGTCAGTGGATGTTCATTCCGCTGACACCCGCTATCCCATAGGGATACATGTATGTCCGTATTTTATCCGAAAATGGATGGATGAAATACGGACATATGGTCCGCATGTCTGAAAGGGGCCTAAGTGGTTAATGTATGCAAAAATAGAGCTGACACTGAGAGGGATATAAAGACATAGAAACAATGTAATCAGTCAGTGTGTGTTTCCTACAGATGGATCCAGTAATGGGAACCCCCCAGAGAGATGTCCCCGTCCTCTGTATTCCCGGGACTCCACACAGGAACATCAGGAGATCCCTCAGGAGGATCAGGTAGGTGGGATGAAGAGTCTTTACAGAAAATATAAAATATATTTGTTTGTTTAGTGGATCTCATGTAATAAGATAATTTAAATTTAAGGATGAAAGTCCCATTAAAGTTGAAGTTAAAGAAGAAGCAGATGAGACCTATTTAAGGAGTGACCAGATATATAAGGAGGAGAAATTCCCTCCAGAGATCGGCACGGGTGAGTAATAAACACTAAATCCAGAGAAGAGTCCCAGATCCTCCTTGTTCAGTCACTAAACCACTTTTTTAAGACCGAGTACAAGTACCGATACTTTTTTTTAATCTAATGTGACAGTGGCACATGTGTTAGTATTTTATTTTTATTATTTTTTTTATTTTTTTTTAATTATTATTATTATTTTAAGACAGTGGACAGTGTCAGTGTGTTTTTTATTTTATTTTATTTTATTTTGCATTCTTTTTTTACAATACATTTTTATATTATTTATTGCCTTTTTTGTTTTATCAGCCCTGTTGGGGGGGCTTTGGAGAGATATCAAGGGTCTTAACATGACCTCTGACATCTCCCCTTTGAGACAGGGAAAGGGACTAGGGACACATATTCCCCAGTCCATTTCTCAACAGCCTCAGCTGTGCTGAAAATGAATGGACAGAAGGCAGCGGCTCCTCTCCATTCATAAACTGGAGCATCGTAGACACACAATGTTTCAGTTATGTGAATGGACAGAGTCAGTGATCACTGACTCTGTACATTTGGAAAAGGTAGGAGCCAGATTTACCAGCTTCTACCTCCGCTCTCCATCCTGACAGATCGAGGGGGACAGCAGCACGAAGGGGGGGAAAGAGAGGGGGACAGCAGCACGAAGGGGGGGAAAGAGAGGGGGACAGCAGCACGGAGGGGAAGAGAGGGGGACAGCAGCACGGAGGGAAAGAGAGGGGGACAGCAGCACGGAGGGGAAGAGAGGGGGACACAGAGGAGAAGAGAGGGGGACAGCAGCATTGAGGAGAAGAGAGGGACACAGAGCAGCATGAGGGGGACACGGATCAGCATGGAGGGGGACATGGAGCAGCAGGGGGTCAGCAGCAGAACAGAGGGGGACTGGAGGAGGATGCAGGGACAGTCAGCAGTAATGTGTGGGAGAGTTACAAGCACCGCTAATTTCACTTGCTGTGGGAGAATGCTTGTAACTCTCCCACCGCACTGATCATCCTGACTGCCCAGGTATCGGGTGAAGCATCGGAGCGTTTGCCCCAATACAAATACTCGGGCAAATGCTCGGTATCGGAACAACCCTATTGCCCAGTGGGGGAGTCAGGAGCCATCAGCCTTTATTAATACATGGATCGAAATTCAGCCAGTTCAGCAGGGACTGGCTAAGATTATATCCATGTGTGGGCAGGCTTAGTACCCAATAGTACCCAAGTAAATCAATCGACTTGCGTACAACCAGCCTGTCAGATTTTTTTACATCCGACTGCTGTCGGAGGCTATAGTCACTAGCAGTTATCATTGTGTTCTGCCAACCAGAAAGGCTCCCAGCCATGCACACTCTCTGGGGTCTCTCATACTGTAAATCTCAGTACAGGGGGCTTCTCTCTCATTTTGTTTCACAGATCATGGAAACACCAGAGCCATTCAGAGAGACGTCAAAGCTTGGAAAAAGGAAGAAGGACATGTGAGGATTAAAGAGGAGGAAGTTCTTCCAGAGATCAGCACAGGTGAGTAATAAACAGTAAATCCAGAGAAGAGTCCCAGATCCTCCTTGTTCAGTCACTACAACAATCTCTTCTTCTCCCCCCTCCTCTGTCAGTAGACAGTAATGGGGAGACAGTATGTGCCCAGTGGGGGGTCAGGAGCCATCAGCCTCTATTAGACTCCGGCTCTCCTCCTCACATGTGTTCTCCCATACATCTCAGTACAGGAGGCTTCACTCTCATCTTTTATTCACAGACACCAGAGGCACTCAGAAAAGTGTCAAAGCTGAGACAGAAGAAGATGGAAATCTGAAAATTAAAGAGGAGGAGATTCATTTAGAAATTAGTACAGGTGAGTGATGACATCAGCTTTGTAGTTAAAGCGGAGGTTCACCCTAAAAAACAAGTATATACCATTCCATCCAGCATACTGCCGACATGTACAGTATGCTGTTTTTTTTTTCTTCTCTACATACCGTTGTATAGCTATTCCCCCCCCCCCTGGCTTCCGGGTAGTGGCTCCCACGGGAGTGGGCGTTCCTATTCAGAGACTAAGTGATTGACGCAATGACAAAAGCTTCCCCCCGGCGCATAATGCACGTCACCAGTTTCCAAAAGAAGCCGAGCGTCGGTGCGCGGGCGCCGTATAAAGCCAACTCGCAGGTCGGCTTCTTTCGGAAACTGGTGACGTGCATTATGCGCCGGGGGGAAGCTTTTGTCATACGTCAATCACTTGGTCTCTGAATAGGAACGCCCACTCCCGCGGGAGCCACTACCCGGAAGCCGGGGGGGAAATGGCTATACAACTGTATGTAGAGCGAAAAAAAAAAAAAAAAAAAAACAGCATACTGTACATGTCGGCTTATACATGTTTTATGGTGAACCTCCGCTTTTAACCTTTTAAAGATGAAATCATTTGCTATGATCGTTATATAGCATCTGCACAGGTTAGGGTACCATTTTTGTGATCTTTCTGGGCAGCAGTTGGACGACTGTATTGTAGCGCAGATGTTTATCTTTCACTGAAGCTGTTGTTGAATGATTGCTCATGTGCTGTTCTGTGGTGGAGGTGCATGATAAGATAAGAGGCCTGAAATAACAAACCTTTGCTCAGCCAACGTGGAGATAGCTTTCTTAAAGCAGCACAAAGTTTTAGCAACTGCTTGGTAACAAGATCTGGGTTAGTCCCAGTGGCGGTGCATCCATAAAGGGCACAGGAGCGCTGTCCTCTCCTGCACCTCTCAATCACCACCAATAGATGCATTGCATAAATCTATCTATTGTCACCACCGCCGCCCCCTATTCCGGTGTCCGGCCCCGCGTCGGGCAATTACAGCAGCGTTTTTTTGTTATGGAAGTGCCTGATAGGCATCCTGATTAGAGTCATAGGCCCCAATAGGCTTCCAAATTGGTAAACAGCGGGCGCAGTACTGTGCATTCGCTGTTTGCACAGTGTTGTGTTAGGGAAGCAAAAAAATTGCTTTACTAACACTGACCCGCCTCTCAGCCAATCAGGTGCACTGGGTCTGGTCACCTGTCACCTGATTGGCTGAAGTGACAGGCACCTGTCAGGTGTCCAATCATAGCAGAGGAAGGGAGAATACGTTGAGGACTCAGAGGGAGCGTGGAGGACAGCGCCGTGACCCGAGAAAGGTAAGTGTCGGGCGGGGGCACACTGGCGGCAATTGATGGGGGCACACTGGCGGCAATTGATGGGGGCACACTGGCGGCAATTGATGGGGGCACACTGGCGGCAATTGATGGGGGCACACTGGCGGCAATTGATGGGGGCACACTGGCGGCAATTGATGGTTACAGTAGCTGCGTTTGATGGCACAGTGGCGGTAATTTATGGGCACAGTAGCTGCAATTGATGTTTATTTTTTTCAGTTTGTTTGCACTCCCCCAAAAATTTTGAGCACCAGCCGCCACTGGCTAGTCCTCTGGGGAGCATATCTAGTATTTTTGAGGTGAGAGCAAGCAGCTGTCTTCAATCTGCAGGCTATCAGGGAATCTGTCTATTTTCTATGAGCACCCATGATGGAACATTCTGTTCCAGGGGATCACTGGTTAGGTGAGACATAAGGGAGGGCATTCCTCACATCCTAGAATTCAGATATAAATTATAACATATTGGATTTGTTTAGTAATCTAAATCTAAATACACAGTTAAATATTTCTCCCAAAGTAAGCCCTACCCCGAAAGTAAGCCCTATCTGGATAATCGGGGCAGGCTGCAATATAAGCCCTACCCTGAAAATAAGCCCTAGTAAATTTCATTAAAAAACCCTTTTTAAATGTTGGCCAGTGTCTCCGTTTGCTGCTTGTTTATAACAAACATGTTTACACCCACCGCTGACCTCTTCTCTCCTGTCGGCTGATGTCTGTTGCCGCTTCCTGTGCATGTCAGCCGAGATCGCTGCTATTCTCTTGCCTCCCCTCCTCCCACTTGATGTCGTCTTCCGCACACTGACGTCAGCGGCAAGCCCGGCTCTTCTTTTTCCTCCTCTCCTACCGCTGACGTCTGCGCCCCCTCCCTCTTTAGTGCAGGGAGTGAGCTGACGTCACCACAATCACGGCACTTCTTTTCTCATCACCTCAGAGATTCTTAGAGAAGAATAAAAGGGGTTAAACAGATACTTTTTTTTTTTTTTTTATAAAACTGCACTGAACCTCATACTGTACAAGTAAAAATTTCCGTATTTATCGGTGTATACCGCGCACTTTTTTCCCCTTAAAATAAGGGGATACGCCGATACCCGCTTCCCGCTTCCCGCGCTCAGTTTGAACTGAGCCGCCGACATATACCGAGTGCAGTACACTCGGGTACATTCGGCCAGGCTCGGCTTCGCTCGTGCTCATGCATAAACGTCGCAAAGCATGAGCACGGGCGAAGCCGAGCCTGGCCGAATGTACCCGAGTGTACTGCACTCGGTATATGTCGGCGGAGGCATTCAAACTGATCGCGGGAAGCGGGGATTCGACTCGAGACAGCGCTGGAGAAGCCGGGAGGACACCACTGAAGCCCCGGAAGCCGCACAAGACACCAAAACTGTAAGTACTAAAATGTTTTTTTACAGGTCCACATTAGGGGTGCACGCTATACACCGGAGCGCGCAATACCCCGATTAATGCGGTACAATAGTTTCATGATGATGTAAAAAACGGACTCCTGACCTGACAATGGAGGTCGGGGGTGGGAGACTTGATTGGAAGACAGATGACACAGAATTTTTTGGTTTTACCAGGTTTTTAGAAAATAGAGAGGGATAAATGACACAAACACTGTGTTGTCTTTTACGGTATGCTTTAAAGGAATGTTTTTAAATGTTGTTTAAAGTACATACCGTAAATAAATAAGCCCTACCCTGAAAATAAGCCCTAGTGTGTTTTTTTGTGACTAAAATTAATATAAGACCCGGTCTTATTTTCGGGAAAACGCGGTAGGACATTTTTTACATTTGCTTAGAGCAATGTAAAGTTCTTTCATATGTTTTTTTTTTGTTTTTTTTAACCAGATGGCCGATACAGACAGTACAATATGGAAGGACATACTAATTTATTTTTGGCTGGGGATCTAGAAAATGATGACGTAACATCCATTTCGTCAGGAGAAAACCCTATTACCCCAAAACTCCATCCAGTATTTCACAGCGTTGCTCTATTAAGCAGTTCATCCACACATTGTGCTCCATCTGCTGAAAACTCACCTCTTTACACAAGTCAGCCTGGTGAATCCTCTATCCAAATAGCCAAACTTGCATCAGACAAGAGAAGTCAGAAAGTAGAAAAGCCATTTTCATGTTCAGAATGTGGGAAATGTTTTCCACGGCGGAGCCACCTTCTGTCTCATCAGATGAGCCATACAGGAGAGAAGCCATTTTCATGTCCAGAATGTGAGAAATGTTTTTCCTATAGATCTGGTCTTCTTCTACACCGGAGAACTCACACGGAGGTGAAGCCTTATTCATGTTCTGTGTGTGGGAGGGCTTTTACCCGGAGGTGGATTCTTCTTGAACACGAGAATACCCACACGGGTGTAAAGCCTTATTCCTGTACCGAATGCGGAAAGTCTTTTTCTCAGAAACAGCGACTTACTTGGCACCAGGGAACTCACTCGTCTGAGAAGCCTTTCCCTTGTGCAGAATGTGGAAAACGTTTTACCCACAGAGCACTGCTTTCCACCCATCAGAGGACTCACACCGGGGCAAAGCCTTATTCTTGTTCTGAATGTGGAAAGTGCTTTCCTTCCAAACATCACCTAGTTCTCCACCAGAGAGCTCACACAGGAGAGAAGCCGTTTTCATGTTCGGAGTGTGGAAAGTCCTATATCAAGAGAGGAGACCTTACCTGCCATCAAATGACTCACACAGGGGAGAAGCCTTATGCATGCTCAGAGTGTGGGAAATGTTTTGCTAAAAGGTCTCATCTTGTCAATCACCAGAGAACGCACACAGGTGTGAAGCCTTACTCTTGCTCAGAATGTGGGAAATGTTTCGCTAAAAAGTCTTATCTCACCGTACACCAGACAACTCACACAGGGGTGAAGCCGTTCTCTTGTTCCGAATGCGGTGAAAGTTTTTTTTGGAAAATATCCCTTACAAGACACGAAAAAGTCCATACGGGGCAGGAGTTGCACTCGTGTTCAGAATGTGGAAAATGTTTTACTGACAGATCCATTCTCATTGAACATCAAAGAATCCACACAGGAGAGAAGCCTTATTCCTGCTCGGAATGTGGCAAATGTTTCTCTCGGTGTTCCAGTCTCATCGTACATCAGAGGACTCACACTGGCGAAAAGCCTTATTCCTGTTCTGAATGCGGGAAATGTTTTGCTTCAAGAATGTATCTTACTAAACATCAGCGAACTCACTCAGGAGTGAAGCCATTTTCCTGTTCCAAATGCAGTAAAAGTTTTCACTTTAAGTCGTATCTTAACAGACATGAAAGAGTTCACTCAGGGGAATCTTAGAGCAGGACTAACTATGCCTCAGAAAATTAACAGGGTGATCTCCCATTTTAACAATAAAAAAGAAGGGAAGCAGGACACAAAATTGGCAACTCACATTTAAAGCAATAAAAGCACTTGTCAAGCATGAATCATTGGTGTACTCCAGGGGTGCCCAACCAGTGGCCTGGGGGCCACATGTGGCCTGCGAAGCCCTCTGATGTGACCCGCGACCTCCTGCTTTGGGATGGAATAGAATAGAATACTGTTATTAAAGATCAGTTTATTACTGAAATCACAGTGTATATATCAGGGGTGGCCCGCGGAGCCCTCTGATGTGGCCCGCGACCTCCTGCTCTGGAATGGTGGGTTGGCAAGCCCAGATCGCAGGTTGCGACCCCCCATACCACAGCATCAGTGTTGTGAATAAAGCTGGTGGACGGTGGTAGAGGAAGAAAGCGGCTGCGGAGCAAAGCCCTGTAAAGTTCAGCTAACCCGCAGGATAGACATAAATACACTACTCATCGTGGCCCTCGACTGGTTACCAAGTTGCTTAAGTGGCCCTCGCTCTTCCAAAGGTTGGGCACCCCTGATCTAGACCCATAAATCTATCCGCTACCTGCGGGGGGTTCCCTGATAACTGAGTCATCCGGCTCAGCCAGAGACACCACCACTGGCGGCCTATCCTCTAAGTGCGCCAGATAGGCCAGCATCTTCCCAGCCTTCTCCCCTTTTGTCTTACAAAAGAAAATACGCTGCTTTGTCTTTTCCATATGTAACTGCGAGACTCCCCTAGTCTGTAACTGCACCTAAGTTCTCAGGTGTGGGCTCTGCATTATAAGTTTCCTCTAAATTCTGTAATGTGTCTTCAGACATGCTCACCACTATTTTGGAGGACAGTTTAAGTCTGTCTCTCCTAGTGTCCAACACTCTGCGCTCATTTAGGTTAAATGCATCCCCACTGGGAATTAAGTGAGGCAGACCCCTGACCGTCAGAAAATAAAAACTGCAGTTCGCGCTCAATACTGTCATGGTCCATCAAAGCGGTCAACCAGTATGGGTTAAGTCTCCACACCTGTTTAGGGGCCTCTCCCAATAGAGACATCCGCACTGATAAGGCCCTAGGCCAGGCATGTCCAAAGTCTGGCCCGGGGGCCAGCTGCAGCCCGCTTTCCAATTTAATGCGGCCCCACTGGTAATTTGGATATATATCCCTTTTGCAGCTCCCAACGAATCCCTGAGCATCGTGCATTCATGTAAATGGTGAAGCTGCATTCATGGCAATGGTGAGGCTACATTCAGAGGCTACATTCATGGTAATGTTGAAGCTGTTTTCATGGCAATGGTGTGGCTGCATTCATGACAATGGTGAGGCTGTCTTCAGAGGCTGCAGTCATGGAAATGGTGAGGTTGCATTCATGGCAATAGTGAGTCTCCATTCATGCCAATGGTGAGGCTGCATTCAGATTCTGCATTAATGCCAATGGTGAGGCTGTATTTGTGGCAATGGTGAGGCTGCATTCATGGCAATGGTAAGGGTGCAGATGGGCACTGATTAGGCTGCGTTTATGGGCACTGACCCTTATTTTGCTTCACAAGTTTTTATTTAAAATATAATTTTTTCCCTGAAACTTCCCTCATACAGTTAAGGTGCGTGTTATACGCCGATAAATACGGTATATCCAAATAACACGCCCAAGCTCATCCTTAGACTCTTTACCACACACAGCCACAAAGGCATGAGAATTCTTGTTGGGCCGTGTATTAGTTCATTTGCATTTAATTTTAATGGTTCAAAGAATGTCAGGCAAAATAGTCGGCCCTCATACATGTTCACTTCATCAAATCTGGTCCCTTTTAAAAAAAAAATTGGACACCCCTGCCCTAGGCGCAAAACCAGCCCCATCAACTCTCGGCATGGGTAAAGCAGAAACCATAATATAGTCTATGCGGGACATAGTGGCGTGGCTAGTTGAGTGACAAGTGTATGCCCGGGTCCTAAAGGCCCACACATACACGATCAGATAGTCCGACAACAATTGTCCGATGGATGAGTTTTGTCGGACAATGCAACCGTCTGTATGCCCCATAGGACAATTGTTGTCGGGATTTCCGAAACAAATGTTGGCTGTGCATGCTCTTAATTTGTCCGACAACAAATGTGTTCCGTCGGATTATCCAGTCGCGTGTACACAAATCCAAAGTACAAACACGCAAGCAATGCTAAACATCAGACAACTATAGCAGAAGTTGCCGAAAGGGTGGCAGTAAAGAGCTGAAAAACCACATGGTTTAATGTATGTTGGCTGAAAATGTTCTGCCGGGTGTATGCAGAACAAGTTCACGGACAATGCACTTGAGACAAAAATCCATGGAAAACCCCAATGGAAGTCCAATCGGATTTAGAGGTGCCTGTGTCCAGCAGGATCGGTCCGGCGTACATTGGTGATTCATACTTGACAATCGCTTTTATTGCTTTCTATGCGAGTTGCCAATTTTGTGTCAATAAATTCTTAGTGTACAATACTACACTCAGATGGCGCTGCTTAGCTTCCTTTTTTGTCTACATGCAAAGTTGCTTCTAGCTCTTGGAATAAGCTGCAACTGGGTCATATTGTTGGACTGACAATAAGGACTTATAATTGCCAACATATCACAGAGACTTTATATACTCGGAGACTCCATGTGGGGCCTCTTTCTTGGTGTGCCAAAATCTCACCCATTCTTCTGATCTCCCAATTTTCCTGTGCTAAATGTGGGAGCAGTTTAGCAAAGTAATAAAGTCCTTTGATTTAAAGTGAAGCTCCAGCCAAAAAAAAAAATTGTTCCCAGATGTGCCCCTGCTGGAGGTATTTTATTTTATCTTCCTGTCATGGTGGCTGCTGTCACTGTGGTAGGGAATTAGTGAAAATATCAAAATAAGAATCTTCTAAAGCAGGTGCATCCACTTTCCTGGGCCACATTGGAAGAAGAGGAATTGTTTTGTGCCGCACATAAAATTCAATAAACATAGGGGGCCAGATTCACAAAGAGTTACGCCGGCGTATCAGCAGATATGCCGATGTAACTCCGAATCTAAGCCCGTCGTATGTTTAAGTGTATTCTCAAACTGAGATACACTTAAACATGCCTAAGATACGACGGCCTGCGCCGCCGTATCTTAGGGTGCAATATAATTACGCTGGCCGCTAGGTGGCGCTTCCATTGCTGTCAGCGTAGAATATGCAAATGAGTCGTTAGGCCGATTCACGATCGTACGCTTGCCCGTCGCAGTAAATTTATGCCGTTTCCGTAAGAGATACGCAGCGTAAAGATAAACATGTCCCCTAAGTGGCGTATCCTATGTTAAGTATGGCCGTCGTTCCCGCGTCTCAATTTGAAAATTTTACGTTGTTTGCGTAAGTCGTCCGTGAATGGGGCTGGACGCCATTTACGTTCACGTCGAAACCAATGACGTCCTTGCGACGTCATTTAGCGCAATGCGCGTCAGGAAATTTTAGGGACGGCGCATGCGCAGTACGTTTGGCGCGGGAACGCGCTTAATTTAAATGCTCCACGCCCCCTACCTGGCTAATTTGAATTAGGCGGGCTTACGTCGGTTGATTTACGCTACACCGCCGCAACTTTACAGGCAAGTGCTTTGTGAATAAAGCACTTGCCTGATAAACTTGCGGTGGTGTAACGTAAATCAAATACGTTACGCCCCCCAAAAAAATACGACCATCTACGTGAATCTGGCCCAATCAGCCCATCCGATGAGAACGGTCTGATGGACCGTTTTCATCGGTTAACCGATGAAGCTGACTGATGGTCAGTCGCGCCTACACACAATCTGTTAAAAAAACGATCATGTCAGAACACGGTGACGTAAAACACAATGACGTGCCGAAAAAAATGAAGTTCAATTCTTCCAAGCATGCGTCGACTTGATTCTGAGCATGCGTGGATTTTGAACCGATGGTCGTGCGTACTAACGATCGGTTTTGTTCTATCGTTTGTTAGGAATTGTTAGGAATCCATCGGTTAAATTCCAAAAAAGTTGGCTTTTTTTTTTAACCAATGGATAACTAACCGATTGCGCCCACAGACGATCGGTTTTGACCGATGAAAACGGTCCATCAGACCATTCTTATCGGTTTAACCGATCGTGTGTACGCGGCATCAAAGTGCTCATCAGTTATTTTGGTTCCAATTTGACCCTTCATTGTGCTTCATCCTTGAAAATAGTTGCTCACAAATATGAGTGCTGCCGGAAAACTGTTGCCATGAATAAGGCGTGATTGTGAAGAGTGGAAAGTTTTTCTTTTGGAAGATAAAACGTATACAATTCCTGTAAAGGGATACGGTCACATTTTTCTTTGGCTGCATGTGTTTGTAAACGTAGTTTTACAAAAAAAAAATCCCCAAGGAAATTAACATTTTTATGGAAGTTTATGATTTCGTGCTGGGCCACACCCCCCCCCCCCCCTTACGCAAATCGCTTAAAACATGTGCCGGGCGCAAGTACATTCGTGAATCGGCGTATCTCCCTCATTTGCATATTTGCATCAAAAATCAATGGGAGTTCCAAATGCGTCTAGTGTAAATATGCGCCCACTATATGCTGGCGTAGGCAAGTTACGTCGGTCGGATGAAGTCAGTTTTTTGGCATATCTTGGTTCTATGGGTACGGCGCATATTTACACTTACGGGGCGCATTTCGAGATATGTCGGCGTAAGTGCTTTGTGAATCCGGGACTTTTTTTTCTTCTTCTTCTGATACTAAGCCCAATTCCTAACACTGACACCAAAGACAGGGCACTATTGGGGGAGGCGCTGGCGCCAATGATAGAGCACTTTTCCTTCCAACTGATACCAATGATGGAGCACTATTCCTCCTGCTGACACCAATGATGGGGCACCATTCCTTCCAACTGATGCCAATGATGGGACACTATTCCTCCCGCTGACACCAATGATGTGGCTTTACTCCTCCTAATCTTAATGATGGGCGCTATTACTCATAACCGATACCAATGATAGGGCGCTGTTCCTCCCAACCAGGACCGTTTAAAGGAATTTGGGGGCCCCAAGCAAACTTGTCATTTAGGGCCCCCCCCCATGTTTTTTTTTACAGCCCCCCCCTCTACCTTACCGCGTGGCAGGAGATTCAGTTTCCTGTTCTTGGGGGGTAATATGTACAGGAGAGGAGTGCGGAGTGTATGGTGGGGGGTAATATGTAGAGGAGAGGAGTGCCGAGTGTATGGCAGGGGGTAATATGTACAGGAGAGGAGTGCCTAGTGTATGGTGGAGGGTAGTTAGTGGATAGAGGAGAAAGAGGAGTGCAATACCACCTCCTGATAGTCTGTCAGCCACTGCTATACTACCTTGGTGGTGGGGAACTCCGAAGGATGTAAGGACCCCACACCAGCGTGAAGTACAGGGGGAGGCAGTGCGGTGGTCAGGGGGGCCGCAGAGTAGTCGGAGGGGTAGTGGGATGCACATGGGGACAGTGGGAGGGACAGTTTGTCAGCCTCATTACTGTACTGTCCCCCAGCCTCAGTGCCCAGACTTGTCACCTAACCTGGCTGCTCCAAATTCATTTGCTCACCTTCTAGCTGTCTGCTGGAGTCTTGTCTTGTGTGTCGGTAAGCGTCGGTCTATGATGTTCGTTCCCTCCCTTGTCTGGTCCAGCAGGCTGCAGGCAGTTGGGTGAGTCTGCATGTCGGCCCGGGCCGCGGAAGTGAGGAGGAGAAGTCGGGCAATGTATGCTCTACACTCTGGAGTCGGGACGAGCACTAGCCGGGCAGCTGAGCAGTGACTGGATCTAGCCAGCCAGCACTGCAGATGACACACTCGCTGCTTGTCTCTCTGCTGCCGCGCGGATGGAGAAGGAGAGGAGGTGGGTCAGGTGGTTCACAGAGGCTAGCGCAAGGCAGCACTGGGTAAAGGCGGCACCCTCGTTCTGACATGTGACGTCACTCGTTGCTAGACGCGAATTGGCTGTGGCCCTAGCAACCAGTAATTAAGGTGGATGTGTCTGTCCTAATTTCACACACGGGACACAAAAATTAATTGCGGGATAATCACGGGCAGTCCGGGTCTCACGTGGTCACCCTAGGCAAGGCAAGGGCCCTGCTTGGGGCCCCAGGCCAGCTTGGGGGCCCCAAGCAATTGCTTGGTTTGCCTGTCGGGTTCCGATGGGCCTGCTCCCAACCAATACCAATGATGAGCGCTATTACTCATAACTGATACCAATGATAGGGCACTATTCCTCCCACTTAGGGCTGGTAAAAAAATGAGTTGGTAGGTCAAAATCAATTCATGTTTTCAAAGAATCCATTTGTTAGATTTGTTTTTACCCAGGACCGGCGCTGACACCGCGCCAGTCCTGAGGAGCTGCGGGCAGGAGTTTTTAGGCGAGGCCGCGAGCTTCAGCCTAGTCCGCGGCGTTCGGCCTTGCGGACTAGGCCGGGCGCCACGGCCTCGTCTAAAAACTCCTGCCTGCAGCTCCCTAGGACAGGCGCTGACATCACGCCGGTCCTGAGGACCTGTGGGGAGGAGTTTTTAGGCAAGGCCACAGACTAGCCCGAAAACTGCGGCCTCGCCTAAAAAATCCTGCCCGCAGCTCCTCAGGATCAATGCGTGTCCATAAAAAAAATTGAATCGTAAATCACGTTTTTTTTAAATAAAAAAATCGGATTTTTTTAGGGGGAAAAATTGCCCAGCTCTACTCCCATTGACACCAATTATGGGATACTATTCCTCCAACTGACACCTATGATGGGGCACTATTTTTTTTTTACTCCCACTGACCACCAAGCCTATATGGCATTGTTTACTCCTACCAATGTCAAATATTTTTTTGGCCAGAGTCTGCCCCCCCCCCTCCCCCTCTTTCAAGGGCATTAAACTGGCCCTATGTTTTCACAGTTTGCAGACCCTGCTTATAGGTGATGAGAGATTGCTATGTCAAGATGTGGCTTCTGGTTTATGGTTTCCACGTCTCTCCCTATTTGTCTATTTCTCTTTCCTATTTGTTTTGCACATTGGTCGGTTGTGTAAATTGACCTTACACCGCATGGACAATTCGAGTTTGAAGACCTTCCAGAGAACTTGGACAGCTGCTAGATTGCATAAACTATAACTTATACTTGTACTGCAGTTTTAATGTGATCTTTCATGGAACCAAAATCAATTAATATGCTAAGTAAGAGAGACTTTTAAAACTTCAGGATATCAATAAATTAGAACCTATTAAAGTTCTTTCCAAGGCTGGAGGGCTGGAGATAACAATGTAAAGTACTCTGTGTGTAATTTATATACCATATAATCTTATAACTTGCTATTATTTATTTTGATAAATGACATTTTGTTGCAATGTCGGTACTGGTGGCAGTTTTGAAAAAAATAGGTTACAATGACCCTTTCAAAAATTGTGTCACCAGGCAAAATTTAAAGTGGTTGTAAACTTCTGAATGATAAAAGAACAAAGTATATCCTTCTATCCTGTGTACTTGCCTCCATCCAAAGCACCTAGTGTAATTTCTGTTCCCTTTTTCATGCCCCTGTTATCTGCATGAGTCATTTCTGATAGTCACCATACAATCCTGGGAGAGGGCTGCCCCCCCCCCCCCCCAAGTACACAGCTGGTGATTGATGATCTCAGCTGTGTAAAACCCCATGTCCAAAAAAGTTGGGACATTGTGTAAAATCTACACCTATTTTATTCAGGAAAAGAAAATAGAAAACGTATCAAATTTTTAAACTGAGAAAATGTACCAGTTTAACCACCCGGACCATTATGCAGGTAAAGGACCAGGCCCTTTTTGCGATTCGGCACTGCGTCGCTTTAACTGACAATTGCACGGTCGTGCGACGTGGGTGATAGCGTAATACCGCGTGAGTATGCCTGGGTATAAATATTATCCCTGTGATATCCTATACAGCCCAATGCCATTTGTGATACTCAGATATATGTAATAAAAGGCATATAAATATGTAGTGAATAAAAGGCATATAAATAAAGTGTAGAAAAAAGTAAATAAATACAAATTGATTCAAATGACCATCATAAACGATTAACCACTTAAGACCCGGACCAAAATGCAGGTAAAGGACCAGGCCCCTTTTTGCGATTCGGCACTGACGGCGCTTTAACTGACAATTGCGCGGTCGTGCGACGGTGCTCCCAAACAAAATTGACGTCCTTTTTTCCCCACAAATACAGCTTTCTTTTGATGGTATTTGATCATCTCTGCGGTTTTTATTTTTTTCGCTATAAACAAAAATAGAGCGACAATTAAAAAAAATCTTTTTTACTCTTTGCTATAATAAATATCCCCCACAAATATATAAAAAAACATTGTTTTTTTTCCCTCAGTTTAAGCCGATACGTATTCTTCTACATATTTTTGATAAAAAAAAAATCGCAATAAGCGTTTATCGATTGGTATGCGCAAAATTTGTAGCGTTTACAAAATAGGTAATAGTTTTTATTGCATATTTACTAATACATTTTTTTTGTACTACTAATGGCGGTGATCAGCGATTTATTTGATTTTTTTATTGATTTTTTTTAAATTCGTGATTGCGACATTTTGGCGGACACATCAGACAATTTAACACATTTTTGGGACCATTGTCATTTTCACAGCGAAAAGTGGTTTAAAAATGCACAGGTACGTGATTGTGCCCAGCGCGCCCGCGATGCCAGCAGACGAGGACGCTGCCTGGTACCCTACTGTGCATGCGCGCACTGGCGCACTGTCACTAGTCCCGTTCTCTCCTGGGACCAGTGTGTTTCCCAGGAGATAGCGGGGGGATGAGAAGTGGCGTGACTCCCACGGAAGTATATGCCCAGAAGTGGATACAAATATCTGTCTTAGACAGGTATCTGCACCCCCCTGAAAAGTGTCAAATGTGACACTGAAGGGGGGGGGGGGGGCTTCGGGAAAGTGGAGGTTCCATTTTTGAGTGAAAAGTACATTTTAAAATTGATGGCAGGAACGCACTTCCAAAAAATTGCGACAGGGCAACAAAAAAGCTGAGTGCTACTAACAAAGAGGAGCTGGAAGAACATTTTGCAACTAATTTGGTTAATTGGAAACAGGTTAGTAACTTTGGTTAATAAAAGGGCATCTTAATGAGTCAGAGTGTCTCAGAAGGTCAAAGAAATTTTTAGACAGTGTATGTGATTTTCGTTCAGAAATTACATTGATTTTACAACTGAATGTTAAAAGCAAGTAACATTTTCAAATGACATTCTTTCGTATGAATATTCTCATCCAAAAATCGATACGTGTATGGCCAGCATATCGCTCAGGTTCACATCTATTGCAGTTTGCTTTTGATCCGTTTCTACACTGCTTTTTGCTGTGCATTTTTGCACATGCAATTTTACTGCAATTTGCGTTTTTGCCTATTTTTTTGGCCAATTTGTTGTTCAGCAGATTAAAAAACACAAATTGCTGCAAAAAATGCACTTCATGCTTTTCTACAGCTTCTCTATTGAAGTCTATTAAACCAAAAAAAGTACCGTTTTGCATAAAAAAAAAGTCCTTCCTTTCCAAAAGCCTTACATATTTCAGCAGGATGTTAATGTTAAACCCTTAAACTGCATCTATGATGTCAGCGTGGCTTCATAGTAGATGAGTCCAGGTGCCCAACTGGCCTGCATGCGGTCCAGATCTTTCAGCAATTGCAAATATTTGGCCCATATTGAAATGAAAAATCCAACAGAGAAGACCAAGGACTGTTGAGCAGTTAAAATTCTAAATCGGACAAGAATAGGACAACATTCCTAAAACTCCAGTAACAAGAAGGGATGCTACACTCTCCCCCTTCACTAGCCACTAGCTGTTCTACTTCTTTATTGGAGTAGAACAGCTGGTACTGGTACTCTTATAGGCAGTACCAGTGGGGAAGCTAGACATTATTTCACCCGGGGGAAAGAATCAGTTTGGTGCCCCCCCCCCCCTTATGGAACAAGATTAGGCAGAAGTGAGAAACTCCCAGGCTATAGCTGTTGAGTCAGCCGTGCTTCTCTGTTGTCCCCCCTGTTCCTCTGGTCCTCCAGAAAAGGAAAAAGAAAGGCGCACCAGCCTAGTGTATTACCATTTGACAATTTATTAAATAAAAATAGTATTAAAAACTACTCACAAGAAAATGATGATAAAAGGCTTGTCACAAAAATGATGAAGTAAATACCCCTCAAACCACATTCCGGAATGTAGGGGGGTTTAGAGGTGTGTCACTGCTGGCTTACGCGTTTCGAGGCGTCAGGGGCCTCTTCATCAGAGCCCAGCAGTTTTTTTACATCTGTGGAAATCTCTATGCAGAACACTGACAAGTTGTTGAACATCCCACTCGTGCGCAGGAGTTTGCTTTTTTGTTTGTATATTCCTCTGGTCCTCCCCCTGCTTCTTTGTTCCCCTCAGGTGAGTGCTGCTGGGAGGGAGAGGAGGTGAGCTCTGCAGGAAGGGAGAGACAGAGTAGCGGAGGGGGGCGGCGGTCCGCTGTCACTAAAACTGGCCCACTGAGCCATCGGCCCACCGGGAAACTCCCTGTAGTCCCAATGGCCAGTCCATCCCTGAACATGGCACCGTCCCAACTTTTTTGAGACAGGTTGCTGCCATCAATTTCAAAATGACCTTATTTTTTCTTAAAATTTTATATTTTCTCCGCTTAACTACATGCCGACCAGCCGCCGCAGTTATATGGCGGCAGGTCGGCTCTGCTGGGCGAGATCATATAGATCTACGTCATCTCGCCGAGCAGCCAATAGGGGTGGATGCACACATGTGCCCCCCGCTCGCCCTTGACTCCCGCGTGCGTGCCCGGCAGGTGCGATCACCGCTGGGTACCCACGATCGCTCGTTACAGAGTGAGGACCAGGAGCTGTGTGTGTAAACACACAGCTCCCGGTCCTGTCAGGGGGAGAAATGCCTGACAGTCTGTTCATACAATGTATGAACAGCGATCAGTCATTTCTTTAAGTCAGTACACCCCCCCTTCAGTTAGAACACTCCCAGGGAACATACTTAACCCCTTTCTCGCCCCCTAGTGTTAACCCCTTCCCTGCCAGTGCCATTTTTATAGTAATCTAATGCATTTTTATAGCACTGATCGCTATAAAAATGCCAATGGTCCCAAAAATGTGTCCGAAGTGTCCGCCATAATGTCACAGTACCGATAAAAATTGCTGATCGCCGCCATTACTAGTAAAAAACAAAAAATCTTAATAAAAATGCCATAAAACTATCCCCTTTTTTGTAAATGCTCTAACTTTTGTGCAAACCAATCAATAAACGCTTATTGCGATTTTTTTTTTTTTTTTACGAAACATATGTAGAAGAATACGTATCGGCCTAAACTGAGGAAAAAAATAGTTTTTTTTATCTATTTTGGGGATATTTATTACAGCAAAATGTAAAAAAAAAATATTTTTTTTTTTCAAAATTGTCGCTATATTTTTGTTTATAGCGCAAAAAATAAAAACCACAGAGGTAATCAAATACCACCAAAAGAAAGCTCTATTTGTGGGGAAAAAAAGGACGCCAATTTTGTTTGGGAGCCACGTCGCACGACCGCGCAATTGTCAGTTAAAGCGACACAGTGCCAAATCGCAAAAAGGGGCCCGGTCATTGAGCAGCAATATAGCAATATAGTCCGGGGGTTAAGTGGTTAAACATTGTATATGTTTTCTGTTGTTAATAAAATGTGGGTTTATGAGATTTGCATATTATTGTATTCTTTTTTAAATGTAGATTTTACACCGCATCTCAACTTTTTTTTGCAATTGGGGTTGTATTTTTGCCCATGAAGCTGTGTAGGGGGTGTTTGTCCATTTCCCCCCAGGTCTCAGATTACACTCGGCTTCCTTCTCTATGCTGTGCAGTGTGTGACGTCATATCCCTGCCCTCTGTTTTCTGAAGCTGTGTATATTCTGGACTTTAAATGGATGTAGAGGAGAGAGGGCCGTAAATAATCAGGTACAACCTATGTAGGTGGATTTGCCTAACCTCTGTGTATCTCCTGAGGCTAGCTGCTTCAATTGGTATATGTAAGGGTTTACAACCACTTTACAGCTTTACATATTTCATTAGGAGGTTTAGGTCTAAATATTGTTGTATTAAATCAAATTATTTTAAATTCATTCATGTGTCCTGATGTTTGTTCTGCAAGGGTGAAGCAAAAGGGACAGTATGTGTGTGTGTGTTTGTGTGTGTGTATGTGTGTGTTTGTATGTGTGTGTGTGTATATATATCTATATATATATATATATATATATATATATATATATATAGATATATATACACCGTATTTAAGAGGGAAGTTTCAGGGAAAAAAAAATTTCCACAGCGCCCTGTGTATAACACGCAGGCCAGGGGTAAAGTCCTGGGGAAAAACGTGTGGAAACTCCCACCCAAGATCCACTCCCCCATAAAAAAAATATATGTATAATTACTAAAACTGTACCTTAGTAATCCTTTGTTACTGTCCGATTCCTGTATATGGATTCATCGGGTAGTGTGCGGGTATTCTGTGAATACATATACAGGAAGAGGCAAGTAACATAAAGGATTACGGGCGGTTTGGCTGCTCTAGTCCTACAAAGGGAACTGCGTTCCTGCTGTGAAAAAAGTACAGGAACTCCGTTCCCACACGTTCCCGCAGGACTTGACGTAGGCACAGTTTACCCTCTATTTTTCAGATGTCTACCAACTTTTTACTACTCTTGTCTACTCTGTGTCTGTATTCCACACCACGGTTGAAACTTGTTGACACAAGGCTCTTGTATGGTTTCCAGGACCTTCACAGCTGTAATACATATATGCTTTACAGATCTAAAATACCGTATTTATCGGCGTATACCGCACACTTTTTTCCCCTTAAAATAAGGGGAAAATCGTGGGTGTGCGTGATATACGCCGATACCCGCTTCCCACGCTCAGTTTGAACTGAGCTGCCGACATATACCGAGTGCAGTACACTCGGGTACACTCACGCATAAACGTCACAGAGCGTGAGCACGAGCGAAGCCGAGCCTGGCCGAATGTACCCGAGTGTACTGCACTCGGTATATGTCGGTAGAGGTGTTCAAACTAAGCGGGGATTCGACTCGCCGGGAGGACACCACTGAAGCCGAAGACGCCGGACCGGACGATGGACGCCGATGGACGCTGTGCAAGACACAAAAACAGTAAGTACTAAAAGTACTAAAACATTTTTTTACAGGTCCACATCAGGGGTGCACGCTATACGCAGGAGCGCGCTATACACCAATAAATACGGTAAACAGCAGCAAAACACAGATGAGGATATGAACGTACCCTTCTTTCAAGGCTGACAGTGTTATACTAACAACACTGTGCAATGAATTTAAGCCCTGATTGGTTGTATAAGAAAGTGCAGTGCCAAAATGGGTTCAAATTAATAATGGGTTAAGGAATAATGGGACAGTAATCAGTGTGATGAGATTTAAAAACAATATACACTGATAGGTGAAAAAAATTAAATAAACATCCCAACAAGTTTTTTGTGGAAAGTGTATTCCAAAAAGTCTGTATAAAAAAATGAAGGCGATAGATCAGATGTGACCACTCAAATGAATATACAGTTGAACCTCAGTTTACAAGTAACTCAGTTAACAAGCTTTTTGAAAGGCGAGCAACTTTTTTAAAATAATTCTGACTCGGTTTGTGAGTGTTGTCACACAAAATGAGCAAAAATCAAGCTAATGTGGCCTGCAGTACTGCATTTGGCCTGAGGTGGTGGGGCGCCAGAGCCAAGCAGAGCCGAACGTAGCCATACACTGCGGTTCGGAAATGCATGAAAAGGCCGAGGACAGTTCGGCTGACCTCGGGAATGAAGTCTTTCCAAAGTTTGTCAAGGTCAGCCAAAGTGTCTTTTAACCTTTTTTGTACGTTTTCGAGGCTCTCCGGCCCCCCTGCCTCTGGACACATGCGGTATTGCTATTAAAGTCAATGCCAAACTAATTATTTTAGTTTCCATTGACTTCAATGGGGAAACTCGCATTGATATGCAAGTACTTTGGATTAAGAGCACTCTCTTGGAACGAATTATGCTTATAATCCAAGGTTCCACTGTAAAGGTGTTACTGAGTCCAAATAGCTGACCACCACCATCATCTGAATTGCAAACTCAACGGATTCAATAGCTGCCATGTGACATGCACGCCTTTCAGCATAAATGGATAAAATCCCTGGGTAGATGACAGCAGTAACCTCCTCTATCGACTCAAAAGCGAGGTCTTGCCAGGAGCCAAGATGGATATTCCATAGTGCAGTAGGTTTATTGTTCTAAAGGTATGACAGGTGATAAAAACACAAAATAGGTGACTTACATATAAAAGCTGCTGGCGACCCAGAATCGCTTAGTGGTGAGACGTCAACACCAAATAGCCTGCCCAGCGCGTTTCGTCCTAAGGGACATTTTCAAGGGGTCAGGCGCACACAATGCTATCCTTCCCATTCTATGCTATGTCCTAATCCTGGTTTGCCTAAGTTGATGTGAAATGAATATTAAGACAGCTATGCAACAACCGTTTTTATTGACTGTAGATGTAAACAAATTACAGCAAAGGTTCAAGTTATAGAACACATACACTGAAAGACTTTGCATGCAAGCCATATTAGCATTACACATACACAGTTCAGTGCACATGGAACCAAAATTATACATTTTTCTTTCATCATTACAACAGTTTAACTATTATGTTGGGCATTTTTTTTTATAATGATGTATCAATTTTTAATATTATAAAGGAAGAAAAATGATCAGAAGACAAAATATGAAACATGAATAGGGGACAAGTAGAAAAGAAATAGGGTAGTACAGTTTTCACTGTCAACCATAATCCAACACATTTTTATGATTATGAAGGGTCAAAAAAATATTAGGGTTCCAAAATCCTCCTATAAACTTCAGTTGTATTGTGACTCTGTCGCCATAATTAAAGTCCAAATAAATGTATTTCCCCTAACAAAGAAAGTAAATACTTACCACGTGTCTTTGTTGAAGAGAAACCACTGGGTGAAGTTTCTTTACAAACCAAACCAATTAATCTGGGAGTATTGATCTCCTGCACCCTCACACAAATTCCTTGAACCCCAACTCATCAGGAGTATTGATCACCGGCACCCTCGCACAAGTTCCTCTCACCCCAACTCATCTGGGAGTATTGATCTCCTGCACCCTCGCACAAGTTCCTCTTACCCCAACACATCTTGGAGTATTGATCTCCTGCACCCTTGCACAAGTTCCTCTCACTCCAACTCACCCGGGAGTATTGATCTCCTGCACCCTCGCACATGTTCCTCTGGCCCAATTCATCGGGAGTATTGATCACCGGCACCCTCGCACAAGTTCCTCTCACCCCAACTCATTTGGGAGTATTGATCTCTTGCACCCTCACACAAGTTCGTCTCACCCCAACTCATCTGGGAGTATTGATCTCCTGCACCCTCGCACATGTTCCTCTGGCCCAACTCATCGGGAGTATTGACCACCGGCACCCTTGCACAAGGTCCTCTCACCCCAACTCATCTGGGAGTATTGATCTCCTGCACCCTCGCACAAGTTCCTCTCACCCCAACACATCTTGGAGTATTGATCTCCTGCACCCTTGCACAAGTTCCTCTCACTCCAACTCATCTGGGAGAGTTGATCTCCTGCACCCTCGCACATGTTCCTCTCACTCCAACTCACCCGGGAGTATTGCTCTCCTGCAGCCTTACACATGTTCCTCCCGTCCTCACCCCGACTCATCCGGGAGTATTGATCTCCTGCATCCTCGCACATGTTCCTCTCGCCCCAACTCATCTGGGAGTGTTGATCTCCTGCATGTGTTCCTTTTGTCATTGCCCCGACTCATCTGGGAGTATCGATCTCCTGCACCCTCACACATGTTCCTTGCACCAGACTAATCTGGGAGTATCGATCTCCTGCACCCTCACACATGTTCCTCTCTCCCCGTCTCATCGGGGAGCATTAATAGCCTGCACCCTCACGCATGCTCCTCTTGCCCTGACTCATCGTGGTGTATCAATCTCCTGCACCCTCGTGTGTTATTCTCGCTAACCTCTGCATAACTACTGCTGATTGTAGTATGAGGAGGTCAGCTGGCAGACACAGTTGAGCGCTATACGGGAGCAGGGGTTCAAAACTTCCTGAAGTGCTGTTTTCTAAATAAAATGTTATCTGGGGATTTCTCTTCAATGGATTAGTGTTCAGCAGTGCAGGTAGCACAAGAGGCAAGTATTCACTTTTCTATTCACAGAGAATATTTTATTTTGGTATTAAGGTTGGGTGATACCCTTCTATATAGCCACTAAAGTGACTAGCCTCAGGTACTGTTCAAAGTGGACAGTTTACACAGCATTCCCAAGCTTCCAGGGGAAGGGGGCAGAGATCTGACATCACACAATGCATGGCATGGAGCAGGGAGCTGAGTGTAATCTAAAAAAAAAAAAAACACTTTTACAATGCCAACCTTGTGCCAATACCCTTGATATTAAATTATGTAAAATAGGGCTGTTACTGATCAAAATTTTTGTGTTCGATTAATCGTTTTTCTTTTTAATCGATTAATCGACTAATTTTGATTAATTATAACTCACATACAGATGCAACTACTTTTAGCTGATCTCCTTGCAGGCCGATTCCCAGTGCAGCTACCAACCACTGGAAAAATGGATAGCAGGATACAAAAAACACACAAAGGCAACGCTCGATGGGATTAGCATTAAAACTTTTATAGTCTTCAAGTAGGTAACAAAATAAATATTGCACTGGAGATAAAATTGATGTAGCTACATATCCTGTAAAAATGGTGCGAGTAATACCAAACGGTACCAAAAGCAGTCATATAAACATGTAGCCAAGTATGATACTGGTATAAAAATGTGTACAATGATACCACTGCTGAATCCAGATGAGAAGAGGTTAACATCAGTCCGTCGTCATGTAGATGTCCCATGAAGGGATCTATCACAACTCCCAGTGGATGGCTGTAGAATTCCAGGTTGATAGATGGAAGTGTAACAGCCCTTGCGTGTGGCAGATAGTAAGGTCCCCCCGGCATGCAGATATTAAGGCACAGCAAAGGAGCCCTTCAAATGGACACGGGAAGCCCCGCCAATGTCCGTGACATTACTGGATCTCCGACGGAACTCCCTGAAGGCCCAGAAGCCGGCGGAGAGGTGAGTACCAATTAAAAGAATTTTAATCGATCAAAAAAGTTTTGATCGATCAAAAAAATTAAAGATTAATCGATTAATTAAAAGTTAATTTGCACAGCCCTAATGTAAAACATAGAATAAATTCACAATATATATATGTAGCGCCATGTTCCCATTGAGTGGGCGCTATGTGTTAAATTTTAGTTGCCTGAACTGTAGTTTAGCTTAGGAGGATTATGCTAAATTGTTGGTTCTCTTTCAGTTCAGCTGAGTTGCACAATTTTCCCCTTGACGGTGGGTGTCACTGTTACCACTGGTCAAGGTTAGAATGGCAGCAGGCTGGATGCATTGGGTGCAGGGGGTGTGGTCAACCTACTGTGCATTCTGGGGAGGGGTACTTAAGGGACAGACGCTGTTTTGGCTGGGTCTTCCGATCCTGACCTGATGGCCATCCTGGCCTCAGGGATGTGTGAGCTGTTTCGTAGCCTCTGGGCTGGCTGGTCCAAGGCCTCACAACTGAGAGTAGGTCCAAGAGTTTCTGGGGCCTACTAATACAGGGATGGTCCTTCGCTACCTTACCTATGGGAGGAAGCTGAATCAGTGGTATTCAATTGAAGGACGTATCCTGGCAAATGGGGGACGGGTGGATGCTCAAGCCCTGTGCGTCAACGTCACGGTACACGTAGTGTGCGTGTGGTGCCTCTTTCTGAGCGTCATCGCGCCGCTTGTGCATTCCACCAGCGGCTCGCGGGGGTGGCTTGGCGCCAAACGCCGTACGGTTTTACCGACACGGTGCTGACGCCTCCCCCTCATGACGCACGCCCACGTGACGTTGGAGCTATTGGCACGTGGACCCATTTAAGCCGTACCTCAGGCAGACCATATAATTTATGGTCTTCTCCTTCAGTATGGCCATATTTTCTATACCTCATAGCCAGGTGTTACATGGATTATCTGTAGGTATTATAGTTTGTTCCTTATTTTCCCATTTTTTACTACTTATTCTCAACCCAGTATTTACTTGTTTTTGGCTCATTTGCTAATTCTACATAATTCTGTATATCTTACAGATATCCTGTATGCTGCCCCTTATTATTTTATTTTCTTTCTTTTTTTGAGACACTACTGCTCTGGAGATTCCCTCCCCTCTGGCTTGGACATTTGGGTTCCTCTGCACGCCTTTTGCCTCCACAACTCCCGGACCAGACTGCCCTACGGGGAGTCTCCAGCTCTCATATGCTAACTGTTGCATGTTGACTGTGAGTACCCCTATAATTAGTTTTTTTTTTTTTTCTCCATCTCTAATCCCTCCTTGGGATATATGCCCATCTTTGATCTCCTTTGCATGGTAGTGACCCCTGAACTTACATATTCTATTTCAGATATTGACATTGCTTCTCCTGATGAGTGAATATAAACACTTCACGAAACGCGTAGAGCCTCTGTACACGCAATGTTTACATCGACTGTGCCACTCACTTCATATATACACTCTGTGATGACCACAAGTTTTAATACATTTTTACAATAGGAAGGTCTCAGGATATGCAGGGAAGATCCCCTCTCACTGTCATGTATTATCATGTTCCCTTTTGTATATATATGAATTTTACCGTGCCATTATTTATTGAACTGTATGAACTTGTATGGTATACAATAAATGTACCTTGTCTTGACCCCTCACTGATAACTGTGTGCTTCATTCAAAGTCCCGCTTCTTCCCCTCTTTATCCTGGCAAATGTACCTCACTGTACTGCCGGCCTGGCTGAAAGATTCTTGGCACCGTGAGTTGTGTACTGTATTGAAACTGTACAAAGTGTGCGAGTGGTTACATGATTTTGTGGCAGAAGCTTGTGGGATGGCCTGACAACACTTATCAAGTCTCGAATTTGGAAAAAAGAGAGGGAAAAGGGATAATTTACGGTGCATAGGGTATGTTGGTAGTGATGAGAAAGAACAACAATTTTTTTTTTTACAAAAATACAAAATATGTTTATTAGATAGATAAACATGAATAGATTTTAAAATAATGATGAGTAGTGGTCATTCAACAATATGAAGACAAAACATGGAAATAACATTTTCCCTACATGTTTTGCGATGTTTCGCCTCTTCAGGGGAAAATAAGATCCATGCCTAAGTGTTTATAACTAGACAACAAAAAGAAAATATATACATAGGATTAGTCATGTATAACAAAAAAATACAATATAAATCAATGTATAGATATGATACAAAAATGACTGGAGGCCAAGAAATATTCCAAAGGGGGAAAGAAAAACAGGACAACGCTTACCAACCACAAACCACCGAGATGGAGGCTCAACAGCTCCCCGGCACAAGGATGGAGAAATAGACCCTATATTGGGTCAACACCGAGCTCCGATTGATGTCACAATTAGATGCTAAACCCACAGAACAGGCAATGGGGACTGGAAAAATAGAAAAAAAAAAACAGATGAAACATTTCACCCAAATAGAAAGTTAGGTGAATAAATAAATAAATGAATTCAACCTGAAAGGTTGAATAAGTTGGAATGAAAAAATTAAAGAGAATGAATACTTACGAAGCCGGCAAGTTAAAAGACAAAAACAATCAAGAGATGTAAGTCAGGATATTATTGTAGTCATCAAAAGCAAAAAGCACTGCCAGCGTTCGTCCCTGATGACAGAAATTTGCAAAAGTGTAATGTCAATATTTAGGTAAGTAAGTAAGAATTCATTCTCTTTGTTATTTCATTCCAACTTATTCATCATTTCAGGTTGACTTCATTTATTTATTTATTCAACTAACTTTCTATTTGGATGAAATGTTTCTTCCTTTTTTTTTTTTCTATTTTTCATCTCCTATTTTTTCAGTCCCCATTGCCTGTTCTGTGGGTTTAGCCAGGGCCGATCCTAGGGTCACAGGCGCCTGGGTGCAGAAATATTTCTGGCGACCCCACATAGGCGTCGTCATATTACTAACTCCTCCCCTTTACAAATGTTTCCATGGCAATGACTCAACCACAGAGATGCTCCCCCACGAAGTCTTCATTAACCTGGGATCCTTACATGATCTCTTAACAATAACTAAAATACCGGAAGAGAAGCAGAGTACTTTATTGGGACCTGGAGAGGGGCCTCTGTGATGGACACAGAGAGGGCTTCTGTTAGAGAGTCTGTTAGATGTTCGGCGCCCCCATCTCTGCAGGCGCCTGGGTGCAATGCACCCTGCCTAGGATCGGCCCTGGGTTTAGCATCTAATTGTGACATCAATCGGGGCTCGTGTTGACCCAATCTAGGGTTTATTTCTCCATCCTTGTGCAGGGGAGCTGTTGAGCCTCCATCTCTGTGGTTTGTGGTTGGTAAGCGTTGTCCTGTTTACCTTTCCCCCTTTGGAATATTTCTTAGCCTCCAGTCCTTTTTGTATCATATCTATATATTGATTTATATTGTATTTTTTTGTTATACATGGCTAATCCTATGTATATATTTTCTTTTTGTTGTCTCGTTATAAACACTTAGGCATGGATCTTATTTTCCCCTGAAGAAGCAAAACATGTAGGGAATATGTGATTTCCATATTGTTGAATGACCACTACTCATCATTATTTTAAAATCTATTCATGTTGATGTCTATCTAATAAAAATATTTTGTATTTGTGTAAAAAAAACTGTTGTTCTTTCTCATCACTACCACCATACCCTAGGCACCGTAAATTATCTCTTTTCCCTCTCTTTTTCCAAATTCGAAATTTTTGTATGGGATTAGGTGCCTTATTTCAAAGGTGATTTCATTAGTGCTCGGACAAACTACTTCATTTATCAAGTCTGTGGCAGAGACTTTGACGAGCTTCGCACCAGCTGCAAGGCCAGTGAGAGTAGGCCTATCTGACGGTTGCTGACATCCAGTGTAGAATTGAATTAATCCTCTGGATCTAAGTTGTACGAGTGATCCGCAAAGCAAAGGTATCTGAGTCTTCCCCCAGACCTCTAACCCTCTGTTGGAGAACTTCGTTCAATAAAAACCTTGAAAGAGACTTTGTGTTTGGTGCAGACATTGTTGTGGACAACTCTTCAAGGAGAACCCCTGAAACGAGCGTATGGAACAGTAAGGTAATGGCAGGTCCAAATCTAAACCAGCAGCTCCTTCGGGGGTAGTGCTACATATATTAACAAAGAAAGGTGTATTCCCGGAGGTTAGGAATGCTAAAGGTATAAAATAGTCACAGGCTGACACAAACAATGCGTGCAAGTCTGCCTTCTCACAAATGACTGGGAAACCACAAGCTGCAAGAGAATATGCCTGCGCTAAGCAGGCATAAAAAACAATTGCAATAACAGAGTGTTGGGGGTGACAGACGGAGGCCAGTGGTGGATGTGTTTTCCGGCATTGTCCATGGGAAGCTGCAGCCAATATTTCGGGGGACATGTGTTATCCGGCAAGCCTGGGAGAGCAGAACGAGGGATCAATCCAGGGTGAGAAAATGCCGGAAAGACCAGGGACCGCCAATGTGCTGTGTCCAAAACTAGGATGGACGCCCAGGAAAAGTTCCTCCAGCCAATGTGAATGAGCTGTAAGTCCGACAAACGTAATAGCCAGTAGGGACGTGTTTCGGAGGCAAACCACGCCTCTTTTATCTGACGAGCTCATCAGCTTCATCAGCTCATTCACATCGGCAGGAGGAACCTTTCCTGGACGTCCATCTCAGCTTTGTACACATCAGATCAGCGGTCCCTGGTCTCTCCGGCATCGGCTCACCCTAGGCGGATCCCTTGTTCTGTTGGCTCCCCAGGCTTTCTGGATAACACATCTCCCCCAGAGCATTGGCCGCAGCTTCTATTGGACTATCCCAGAACACATCCACCACTGGCCTCCGTCTGTCACCTCCACTACTCTGTGGGTGCAATTGTTGTTTATACATAGACATTTTGAATAAACTGTGCTACACCATGCCTGCTTGGCGCCTCTCTTTCTTTCCCCTCTTCTCTTGCAGAATGAAATCTGAAACCTGAGTTGAGAGAAAAGACACACCCCCTTTACAAAGTCTCATAGGGAAACATGCACAGCTGAAGCAGTCATTCACAGGCTGTGCTGGAGCTCCCCATCCCTATTAATGGGACCCTTGGATGTTGGCATAACCTGTCCGAAGTGGCTCATGCAGATAGCAGAGGGAAGAGACACAAATCACACTAGGTGCTTTGGATTGAGTACATATTAACCACTTAAGGACCGCCTAACGCCGATATATGTCAGCAGAATGGCTCGGCTGGGCACAATCACGTACCGGTACGTGATTGGTTAATGCCCAGCCATGGGTCGCGGGCCCGCACCCGCGACCCCGCCTGAAGCTCCGTGACCGCGGGACCCGTGGACCTGATCGCCGCTGGAGTCCCGCGATTGGTCCCCGGAGCTGAAGAACGGGGAGAGCTGTGGGTAAACACGGCTTCTCTGTTCTTCACTGTGGCGCCGTCATCGATCGCGTGATCCCTTTTATAGGGAAACCCAATCGATGACGTCACACCTACAGCCACACCCCCTACAGTTAGAAACACAGATGAGGTCACACATAACCCCTTCAGCGCCCACTTGTGGTTAACTCCCAAACTGCAATTGTCATTTTCACATTTTAAATGCATTTTTTGCTGTGAAAATGACAATGGTCCCAAAAATGTGTCAAAATTGTCCTCCAATGTCGTAGTAAAAAATAATTTGTTATAAAAATGCAATAAAACTACCCCTATTTTGTAAACGCTATAAATTTTGCGCAAACCAATCGATAAACGCTTATTGCAATTTTTTTTACCAAAAATAGGTAGAAGAATACGTATCGGTCTAAACTGAGGATTTTTTTTTATATATATATATATATTTTTGGGGGATATTTATTATAGCAAAAAGTAAAAGAATATTGAATTTTTTTTTTCAAAATTGTCGCTCTATTTTTGTTTATAGCGAAAAAAATAAAAACCGCCAAAAGAAAGCTCTATTTGTGGGGAAAAAAGGACGACAATTTTGTTTGGGAGCCACGTTGCTCGACCGCCCAATTGTCAGTTAAAGAGACGCAGTGCCAAATCGCAAAAACTGGCCAGGTCCTTTACCTGTCTAAAGGTCCGGGTCTTAAGTGGTTAAAGTGTATCTCAAGCCTAACTTTCTTTTTGGTTTTGGATGGATGAGCAAAGGAATAATCCAAAGTCTAGGGTTGTTACCAAAACACAATGCTTTGTGGTGATTTCCTCACACTTCCTGTGGCATCTTTATGACAGTGAAGAAAATATCCCCAACTGGAAAAAAGCAAAAAAACAAAACCCTGAAATGCCAAATGTAAAATATGAGTTTTATATGTTGTTTGTAAATGAAAAGTTAAGAACCCCCCACTGTTTCACTTTTTTTTTTAAAGCGACGCAGTGCCGAATCGCAAAAAGGGGCCAGGTCCTTTAGCTGCCTAAAGGTCCGGGTCTTAAGTGTTTAAGTAATGTAGTGGGATAGTTCATTCCTGGAAAAAGTATAAAAGTTATAATTTAGATTAAGTAATCCCCCCCCCCCCCCCCAAAAAAAAAACACATTTAAAGTGCATCTAAGCTTAAACTTTTTTTTTTTTTTTTCATTTTTGGATAGAGTAGGAAACAGTGAGCAACCCTGCAAGGATCTAAAAGCCAAGTTCACATTTAAAAAAAAAGAATAATTAATGCACATATTTTTGCAGGTAAAATAAATAAATGTGTATTTATTATTATTATTATTATTTTCTGGAGCCTGCAGAGCATTGCACCCACAACCAGCAGACCACAGGTGCAATGTCAGGCTCCTGTAAATTGAAGTGAAGCTGTCTGCTTGTACCTCCAGTACAGGCAGTTACTGGAGAGCAAGAAGATCAATGAACTACTAGAGTGCTCACCAGCACCTCGCAGTTCATTAGGAACTACAAGCCACCTGCCATGAGTGCAGCCTAACCCCCCACCCCCACCCCCCTTCCAGCCCCCTCTTATACTCACAGTACCTGAGCCTTATCTTGATCCAGCAATCGTGCATGAGAGTAGGGGCTCTTCCAGGTCTCTCTTTCCTTATTGGCTCACACATGTGGCGGCTGGTGCTCAATTTTTTTTGGGGGGCGCAACAAACTGAAAAAAAAACCATCAATTACAGCCATTGTGCCTTTAAACGCAGCTACTGTAACCATCAATTGTTGCCAGTGTGCCTATCAATTGCTGCCAGTGTGCCCCATCAATTGCTGCCAGTGTGCCCCATCAATTGCTGCCAGTGTGTGCACGATCAATTGCTGCCAGTGTGCCCCATCAATTGCTGCCAGTGTACCCCATTAAGTACTGCCAGTGTGCCCCATCAATTGCTGCCAGTGCGTGCCCCATCAATTGCTGCCAGTGTGCTGCATCAATTTCCGCCAGTGTGCCCCATCAATTGCCGCCAGTGTGCCCCATCAATTGCCGCCAGTTTGCCCCATCAATTGCTGCCAGTGTGCCCCCCCCCCCAGCCTGGCACTTACCTGTCTCAAAGTTACATCGCTGTTCTCCACGCCCCCACGAGTCCTCGATGTCTTCTCCCGTCCTTTTCCTGTCTTCTGCTATGATTGAACGCCACATCGCCTGTCACTTTAGCCAATCAGGTCACAGGTAACCAAACCCGGTGCACCTGATTGGCTGAGAGGCAGGTCAGTGTTAGGAAAGCAATTTATTTGCTTCTAACACAACACTATGTAAACAGCGAACACACAGCATTGCGCCCGGTGTTTACCAATTTGGAAGCCTATTAGAGCTGACAACTCTAATCAGGCGCTTCCAAAAACACCCCCGCCACTGTAATTCAGGTGCACTCGTCAAGGGGCCGGACACTTAAATAGGGGGCCGCAGCGGCCACAATAGATAGATTCATGCAATGCATGAATCTATCTATAGTGATAGAGTGGTGCAGGAGAGAGGGGGCGGCGCTCCTGCACCCTCTATGGACGCACCTCCACTGGCTCACACATTAGCGGGAGCCATTGACTAATGTTGCTGTCAATCACAGCCAGTGAGCCAATGAGGAGAGAGTGGGGGGCAGAGCCAAGTGACGCTCTGTGTGTGACTGGACAATGTTCTTTTACAGGAGCGAAGCTCATAAGCGAGCCTGCTCAAGTGCCCCCATAGCAGAAGGCTTGCTATTGAGGGGAACTTGGTAGGGGGGAGGAGCCAGGACCCCTGGCAGGGGACCGAAAAAGAAGAGGATCGGCAGCTCTGTGGAAAACCACTGCACAGAGCAGGTATGACATTTTTAATATATATTTTTTTTAAATCACAACCTTGACAATCACTTTAATCTCTGTGTGATTTTCTGTGGGGGAGAGTCACTGTCTGTCCTAGTGACCAACAGGACTGAAAGCATAGAAAAATTAAAAATAATGTGTAACTGGAACCGGAAAAGAGGAGGAAACTTCTAATGGGGTCACATACTTTATATAAGAAAGCATTGCTTCTCATTTCATATACTTTAGATATAATTTAGGATGTAAAAATGTGACAAAATAACAGTTTTTATGTTTGGAAAACCAAAAGTCTGGTTTGAGGAATTAATGGTATTATAAAAATGAATGAACAAAAAATTGTGTATATATATTTATATATAGACAGAAACAACAAGTCTCCTGAATCTTTAAATTAGTTAGTTCTTTCAGATATTTGTCTTAAAAATATTTACAGATTCACATGATTTTTTGATGTTGGATTAAAACGGTGGTCTCCAAACTGTGGCCTGGGGGCCAGATGTGGCCCTTTGTTTGCTTTTATCCGGCCCTTGGGGAACTATTTCATTCACTGACACCAACAAGGGGGCACAGTTACTCATAAATGACATCAACTGACACAACAATTGGGCCCAATGACACCAAAGATGGGGCACAATTCCACCCAATAAAAATCAACAATGGGGACCAATTCCTACCAAAGGCACTAAAGATGGGGGACAATTTTTCCCAATGACATCAAAAACTGGGCCCAATGATTAGGGGAAATTCCTACCAATGACACTAAAGATGGGGCACAATTCCTCCCAATGACGGTGCACAATTCCTACCAAAGACACCAAGGATGGGGCACAATTCCTCCAAATGAAATCAACAATGTGGCCCAATGATGATGCACAATTCCTACCCTTGACACCAAAGATGGGGCACAATTCCTCTAAATTACATCAACTGTGGGGCCCAATGAAGGGGCACAATTCCTACCAAAGACACCAACGATTGGGGCATAATTCCTCCCAATGACACAAGTGATGGGGCACAATTCCTCTCACTGACACTGAAGATGGGGCATTGGTTTACTCCAACTTATGCTGGGACTTTTTCAACTCCCGATGGCCACACTCCAGCCCCCATAAAGTCAAATGAACAGTAAAGTGGCCCTTTGCTTAGAAAGTTTGGAGACCCCTGGATTAAAAGATGACTTTTTAGATATGCAAGGGGTTTAGCCTGATGACTCTTCCTCTGTGTTATTCTTTTGATGTAACACAAGATGTAGCCTTTTGTGCATTTGGTTATGAGCCGTCAGGTTTGCTTTACTTCGAAAAACTCTCCCGCACTCAGCGCATGAATATCGAACATCACATGTGTGCGTCCTTAAATGCGAAACAAGGGTTCCTTTTTGGGCAAAACACTTCCCACATTCGCTACAGGGATACGGCTTCTCGCCTGTATGAACCCTTTCGTGTCTCGTGAGAGAGGACTTGTAAGAAAAACTTTCACCACATCTGGAGCAAGAAAATGGCTTCATTCCTGTATGAGTTGCCAGGTGACTCGAAAGATCCGATCTATTAACAAAACATTTCCTGCAGTCTGAACACGAGTAAGGTTTCTCTCCTGTATGAGTCGTCTGGTGAATAGCTAGATTTGACTTTTTCGTAAAACATTTCCCGCATTCGGGACATGAAAATGGCTTTTCCCCTGTGTGATCTCGGTGGTGTTCAATGAGTAAATGTTCGAAAGGAAAACATTTGCTGCATTCGGAACATGAGTACGGCTTCTCCCCCGTGTGAGTCCTCTGGTGATAGGTAAGACTTCTGCTCTGGGAAAATGCTTTTCCACATTCCAGACATGAATATGGCTTCACTCCAGCATGGGTCCTCTGATGTATGATGAGAGCGGTTTGGCAAGGAAAACTTTTGCCACATTCTGAACATAAAAATGGCTTTTCTCCGGTGTGAGTAATCTGATGCAAGATGAGATGATTTCTCTGGGAAAAGCACTTTCCGCATTCTGAACATGTATAGGAGTCTTCCCCTGCGTGGATTTTTTCGTGTCTGGCAAGGTAAGACTTGATGGGGAAATTTTTACCGCACTCGGAACAGGAATATGGCTTTACCTCTGAATGTGTTTTTTGATGTGTTATAAGATTCGATTTCTTAGCAAAACACTTCCCACAGTCAGAGCATGAATAAGGCTTCACCCCCGTGTGAGTTCTCTCATGCTGAGTAAGACTTGATCGCTCTGGAAAACATTTCCCACATTCTGAACAGGAATACGGCTTCTCCCCGGTGTGACCCCTCTGGTGCACGATAAGACTGGACCTCCTCGTAAAACATTTTCTACATTCTGAACAGGAAAAGGTCTTCTCTCCATTGCTGCCTCTCTGTTGCAAGATTAGCTCTTCACTCCAAGCAAAAGGTTCGCCATGAGTAGTGTGAGGTGAGCGACTAGCAAAACTCCCTTCTGGCACAGAGGGATCAGAGGGATCAGATGCACTGTGAGGCGCTAGGTGGACATTTGCAGTCATGGAGTTTTCTTCTGAAGAATCAGATATGACATCATCTTCTTTTTTACCACCTGGAGACATATTGGGATATTCTTCCACATTAAATCTTCTGTATTGTCCATCTAGGGGAAATAAGAAATCAAGACAAAGATTACTGCTAAAAAATACTTTTTTTTTTTACTTCTGTTATTTAATTTATTTTATGTAATACGTTTTGCCATATTATACAGGGGCAGACCCAGGGGGGGCAACAGGGAAATTGCTGCCCCCCGAGAAATTTGTTTTAGTTGCGGAATTCGGGGGCGTGGAAGAGTCTGAGCGGGCGGTAGTTGCGGAATTTGCAGGCGCTGGAGAGTCTGAGCGGACGGTAGTTGCGAAATTTGCGTGCACCGGTGAGTCTTAGCGGGCAGCTCCGCGGCGAGTGACAGTCAGAGAGTGGGCAGTCAGCTGGTCGGCTTTGTGGGTGTGAGGGCGGCTGGCCAATCAACAAGCCGGCAGCCGGGGGGAGCAGAGATGACATCATCTATCACCCCCTCATGCCCGCCTTGCATCCCTGCAGTAACTTCCGCCCTCACTGTGCAGGCAGCAGAGAGATTAAATTATCTCTCTGCTGCCTGACTCTGACAAGCAAAACACCACCTTAGCAAGTGACAATCTACATTTAGTGGCAGGCAAGTAACAAGTAGCAGGTGGCGTGGCAAATGACAATCTGCAACATGTGGCAGGTGACGTGGCAAGTGTAAAGGAAAGTAAAAGATACGTGCGCAACCAAATTAAGGACTTAGTCCTCTGTCTGATGACTAAGTAGATGCAGATAACTTCAACAAATTCCCACGGGCAAGTAAAATGAATGGCCGCTTACCAGATCCGTATGATCCCCACAGGGATCAAAAGGGCTCAACACAAAGATATCCTCGGCTGATTCAGAAGGATTCCTCGCAGTCCACTCCTCTGCTGGAAATCAGGGGATAATACCTTTATCTCCTACGGGCTTATCTGGGGGTAATGTCAGCCTCAGGAAATGGTATGGGAACGTGTAGGTAAAGAGGAGAAAACGTGCTTCATAGTGTAGTAATTCGTTTAAAATTGTTTCTCTTTAATTCCACTCAATGGAAAAAGGACTGGCGTCTAAAAAGCTTCATGGGTTACAAAGTTTCAAAGTTACAACTTAGAAGCATATGCAAAAAACAAACCAGCCTCGGCTCTGACCTATCAGCTGGGGGCGTTGTGACATCAGCAACTATCGCTCCACCCGATGCTGCGTTTCTCCCTATTGGGCATCGACTTGGAAAGGAGGCATAGAAACAGCTGTCACACACCACGCACTTAAATATTGACAAGCAGGAGAGTGACGCCGGAAATTCAATGGTGAGTGAATACCCAGATGTATAATTAAAAACGGCAATGCCTTTTCACCCCATAGGAAACCGATCACTTGTAAACTTGTAAACAAACCGGCGTCATGTGCTGACGCCGGTTCCTCGCTCTCCTCTCTGTACCGATCGGTACAGTGTGAGAGGAGAGGGGAGGGAGCGGATGGCAGCGCCAGTGCTGTGGGCTGGATCTGTGACAAATGTAGTCACAGATCCATCCATCCATCCATCCATCCCTCCCTGCTCAGCCATCCCTGCTGCAATACTCTGCAATACTCTGGGCATATACTCTGCAATACTCTGTGCATATACTCTGCAATACTCTGGGCATATACTCTGCAATACTCCGCAACACTCCGCAACACTCTGCAATACTCTGCAATACTCTGGGCATACTCCGCAATACTCTGGGCATACTTCGCAATACTCTGGGCATACTCTGCAATACTCTGGGCATACTCTGGGCATACAGCGCCCCTGTCCCCGCGAGCTCGCACGCAGAAGCGAATGCATACGCAAGTCCCACCCCCATTTGAAAACGGTGTTCAAACCACACATGTGAGGTATCTCTGCGAACGTTAGAGCGAGAGCAATCATTTTGGCACTAGACCTCCTCTGTAACTCAAACATGTAACTAGTAAAAATATTTAAAGCGTCGCCTATGGGAATTTTTAAGTACCGAAGTTTGGCGCCATTCCACAAGCGTGAGCAATTTTGAAGGGTGACAAAAAGGGGTCATTTGGGGGGTATTTGTACTTTTCTGGCATGTTAGGGTCTCAAGAAATGAGAGAGGATGTCAGTACATCAGATGTGATGAAATTGATCAATTTTCAGTAATTGGTACCATAGCTTGTAGACCCCATAACTTTCACCCAGACTAAATAATATCCAACATTTTTTTTTTTTACCAAAGATATGTAGCAGTATACATTTTAGGCCAAATTTATGAAGAAAAAATACTTTTTTGCAAAATGTTATAATAGAAATGAAGAAAAATTATTATTTTTTGCAAAATTTTGTTCTTTTTTTCATTTATAGCAAAAAAAAAAAAAAACGCAGAGGTGATCAAATACCACCAAAATAAAGCTCTATTTGTGGGGAAAAAAAGGACAAAAATGTCATTTGGTTACAGTGTTGTATGACTGAGTTATTGTCATTCAAACTGTGAGAGCACCAAAAGCTAAAAATTGGTCTGGTTATTAAGGGGGTTTAGGTGCCCAGTGGTCAAGTGGTTAAAGAAACATTTTTTAAATGTCATTTTTTTCAAATGACAACATTTTTTTTTGCATTTAAGTCAAAATATGAGATGTGAGGTCTTTTTGACCCCAGATCTCATATTTAAGAGGACCTGACATGTTTTTTATATTACAAGGGATGTTTACATCCCTTGTAATATAAGTGATCCATTTTAAAAGTGATCCAGTTTAATTCTATTTCCAATTACACATTATCGGGACGTTGGTACATTCTAACAGTGGCATTCGCCCTGTGGTTTATGCATTTTTCTCTTAGCAAGACCCATTTAAAAAAAAAAAAATTGTCGGTTAGTGATCCTCCCTGCTAGTGTCTGTTAGTGTCAGATTTCCCGCCACCCTATCACAGTCCCACTTTATGTCTTTGATCACCGACCGTGTCTATAGCTGTGTAAGTTCCAGTATATACACCATAGTTTGTAGATGCTATAATGTTTACACAAACCAATTAATATATACTATTTTTTGTTAGCAAAGACAAGTAGCAATACATTTTGGTCTATATTTGTGAAGAGATTTAGGGCCAGATTCAGGAACAGTTAGGCTGGCGGATCGAGTGATCCGCCAGCCTAACTGTGACTTTGAGCCGGCGTTTCTGTTTTCTGTAACCAGAAAACAAGAAACGCCGGGTTGAAGTTCCGATGCGAGCAGCGTAACTGAGTTTCGCCATCGCATCGTTACTTCAACTTAAAAATGGCGCCGGGGGCGTTCCCGCCGATTTACGCTCAAAAAATATGTTAATGAGCGGAAATCGGCAATTCACGATCGAATTCCGGCGCGACGCAATGACGATACGACGTTTCCGGACGGGATACGCGGCGCATAGATATACCTACATGGGGTTGGAGTATCCTATGTTAGGTATAGGCGTCGTCATCGCGTCGGGAAAAAAAAAAAAAACGTCGCTTGCGTAAAACGGTCATGAATGGGAATGTGACGTCATTGACGTTCATTCACAGATTTTGGAGCATGCGCACGGGGATGTTTTGACACTCGACGCATGCGCAGTACGTTGGCGGCGGGATCGCGCGTAGTTAGCATACTACACGCCCCGTACCCGCTAAATTTGAATTCCGCCGGCTCATTTGTGATGCGCTGCCGCAACTTTAGGAGCAAGTGCTTCGTGAATGACAGCACTTGCTCCTAAAATTTCTGCAGCGCAACGCAAATGAGAAGCGTTACTCCAGAGCAAAGATGCTCTGGACTACCTGAATCTGGCCCTTAATTTTTTTATTGGATATGTTTTATAATAGAAAGTAGAAAATATCGGGGGGGGTTAATATTTTCGATCTTTTTTTTTTGTTTATAAAAACACTGATGATAAAATACAACTAAAAAAAAGCTCTATTTCGTTGAAAAAAGTTATATCAATTTAATTTGGGTACAGCATTGCATGACTGCACAATCAACAGTTACTCACCTGTGTTGATCTCTGGAGGGATTTCCTCCTCTTTGCATGGCTCATCACCCCTTAAGTCCATCTCTTTGTCATCTGTATCTTCGGTTTTATATTCATACCAACTTTCTTCCTACATGTGCAGCAAAATTACAATATTTCCCAGTTTCCGGTAACTGAACACCAAAGCTACAGCTTTTTCAAATACATTCCACCTACCTGATCCTCCTGAGGGATCTCCTGATGTTCCTGTGTGGAGTCCCGGAAATACAGAGGATGGGGGCATCTCTCTGGGGGGTTCCCATTACTGGATCCATCTGTAGGAAATACAGAAAAGCTACAATGACTTGAATAAGAATATTGTAAATGATTACTGTATGTTTCACTTCATAAGACAATACCACCCCACCCCCCCCCCCCAAAAAAAATGGGGGTACTGTCTGTGTGTCTAAAGGAGTGAATATTGACCACAGCCCCCCCCCCCCATCATCACTGCCGGCTGTTGCATTCTGGGAGTTGCATTCTGGGAGTGCCAGGGAACTACAACTCCCAGGATCTTGGAGGCAGGGTCTTGGGACCGATGTGACTAGCTTAGGCTGCAACTTTGCTTGACCCCAGGACAGGAGCATCACCCCCCCCCCCCCCCTCACCAGGACTGGAGAAGGCTGTTCAAGGACCTGCTGAGCTGGCACTAGCAGCTGCCATCACTGAGGTGAGAGACCCTGACACCCCCAGGGCCAGCTGACCCCACATCCCATCTACCCCCCCCCCCCCATACAACCCATTTAATATGCCCCAGTGTCCACCCAGTAAGCTCAAAATAGCCCTCAATACTGTGAGTCCTGCTGGGAACTGGCCATAGTCTGTGGGCCCTGCTGGCCTATGTGTTCTACTGGCCTGTAGGGAGCTGGCCATGGCACACAGGCCATGACCAGCTCCCAGCAGGACCTAGAGACCAGCAGCAAGCAGGACCCACAGGTTCTGCTGGCCTGTAGGGAGCTGGCCATGGCACACAGGCCATGGCCAGCTCCCAGCAGGACCTAGAGACCAGCAGCAAGCAGGACCCACAGGTTCTACTGGCCTGTAGGGAGCTGGCCATGGCCACAGGCAGCTGGCCATGGCACACAGGCCATGGCCAGCTCCCAGCAGGACCTAGAGACCAGCAGCAAGCAGGACCCACAGGTTCTACTGGCTTGTAGGGAGCTGGCCATGGCACACAGGCCATGGCCAGCTCCCAGCAGGACCTAGAGACCAGCAGCAAGCAGGACCCACAGGTTATACTGGCCTGTAGGGAGCTGGCCATGGCACACAGGCCATGGCCAGCTCCCAGCAGGACCTAGACACCAGCAGCAAGCAGGACCCACAGGTTCTACTGGCCTGTAGGGAGCTGGCCATGGCCACAGGCAGCTGGCCATGGCACACAGGCCATGGCCAGCTCCCAGCAGGACCTAGAGACCAGCAGCAAGCAGGACCCACAGGTTCTACTGGCCAGTAGGGAGCTGGCCATGGCACACAGGCCATGGCCAGCTCCCAGCAGGACCTAGACACCAGCAGCAAGCAGGACCCACAGGTTCTACTGGCCTGTAGGGAGCTGGCCATGGCACACAGGCCATGGCCAGCTCCCAGCAGGACCTAGAGACCAGCAGCAAGCAGGACCCACAGGTTTTACTGGCCTGTAGGGAGCTGGCCATGGCACACAGGCCATGGCCAGCTCCCAGTAGGACCTAGACACCAGCAGCAAGCAGGACCCACAGGTCAGCGGCCGGCAAGACCTACAGGTCAGCAGCCAGCTCTCAGCAGGACCCGCAGCCATTTGGTTCTGAATATTTTTGTTTTGGTTTTCCTCCTTTAAGACCTAGGTGCGTCTTATGGTCAGGTGCGTCTTATGGAGCACCTGTTCATTACTCACCCAAGTCAATCTCTATAGGAATTTCCTCCTCTTTAATCCTCACACGTCCTTCTTCCTTCTCCTCAGCTTTGACATCTCTCTGAGTGTATCTGGTGTCTGTGAATAAAGATGAGAGTGAAGCCCCCTGTAATGAGATGTATGAGAGACCCCAGAGAGTGTGTGTGGGAACCCCCAGCTCTCCCCCACTCAGTAGTAACCCCCCCCCCCCCCCGCCCGATCTGCTGATTCCCTGCTTAGTAGTAACCCCCAGCTCTGCTAATCCTCTGGTTTTCTGATCCTCCTGGTCACGTCTCTTGGCTGGTAACACACAATGACATGATGTGAGGAGGAGAGCCGGAGTCTAATAGAGGCTGATGGCTCCTGACCCCCCCCCCCCCCACTGGGCACATACTGTCTCCCCATTACTGTCTACTGACCGAGGAGGGGGGGGAAGAAGAGATTGTTGTAGTGAATGAACAAGGAGGATCTGGGACTCTTCTCTGGATTTAGTGTTTATTACTCACCTGTGCCGATCTCTGGAGGATTATCAGTCTGCTTGCAGGTCTCATCATCCATCAAAAGCATCTCTTCATCTTCCACTTTAACAACAATCAGGTCTTCACACTAGATAAGACAATGTCATAGTTTAAGCTGAATACCAGGTATGGCAATTTTGACATAGTTAGTGTAAGGATCTGAGATACCTGCTGGTGGCACTGTGCTTCCCAGAGCGGAAGTTTGCAGTTCCAGTGTCCACCAGCGGGTGTCTCCCAACAGCCAGCAGTCTCAAGTAATCTGGTTCCATCTGATGCTGGCTGCTGGGAGGGTATTTAGGTCTTCCCCTAATGCCCTGTACACATGATCGGTTCATCTGATGAAAACGGACCGATGGATTTTTTCATGAGATATCCGATGAAGATGACTTTCATCAGTCTTGCCTACACACCATTGGTTAAAAATTTAATTGTGTCCAACGCGGTGGCGTAAAACACAACGACGGGCTGAGAAAAATGAAGTTCAATGCTTTCAAGCATGCATCGACTTGATTCTGAGCATGCGTGGATTTTTGACCGATGGATTTTCCCACGGACGATCGTTTTTTTCTATCGTTTTTTTCACCATAAGAAAATTTTAAAACAGGTTCTATTTTTTTCACCGATGGGGCCCACACACGATCGGTTTGTCCGATTAAAAAGGTCCATAGGTCAGGGCATTACAGTGCCTCATGCTTCAGTGTTTTGCCGCTGCCACAGCCTGTTGCCATTGATCCTGTTCCTGCCCAGTTCACTGTACCCTGTATCCTGCTGCCCTGTGCCTGTTTTCCCTTGTTTCTGTCTGGATTTTCCCTTCCCATCCGCTCCCTGCATCTCCAGTTTACCCTGTTTTTCTGAGTTACACATTTTATATAATATATATATAATATAGTTAGTTGTAATTAGGCTTTCTGTTTATTAGTCAGGTATTTTGTCACTGGGGTTTTGTTCAGTTTTTTTTAAATTTGCTGATGAATTTTGTTTCACTGTAAATAAAAGTCACTTAAAGTGGCTGTAAAACCTTACACATGCCCAGTGAAGTGAAAATCCTCAGGTGATACACAGCGATGAAACAAATTCTCCTACATAAGTTGTACATGTTTATCTGCAGTCTTCTCTTCTCTATATCCATTCAAAGTCCAGATTATATAAAGATTTTCTGTGCGTTTAGAATAAAGAGAATGGAGAGCCAAAGTTAGTCCCCTGTCACCTTTTTTCTCTTGGTGTGAGAAGCGACTCATGCTGATACCAGAGGAAGGAACTAGCAGGCAGAAATTACACTTAGTGCTCTGGATAGAGACAAGTACACTATAGAGGGATGTGCTTTGTTCATATTTCATGTCTGAGTTTTACAAACACCACCTGCCGACCACCTAACTGGCAAAATATATAATTAATCACTTAAGACCCGGACCTTTAGGCAGCTAAAGGACCAGGACAGTTTTTGCGATTCGGCTCTGCGTCACTTTAACTGACAATTGCGCGGTCGTGCGACGTGACTCCCAAACAAAATTGGCGTCCTTTTTTTTCCCACAAATAGAGCTTTCTTTTGGTGGTATTTGATCACCTCCGCGGTTTTTATTTTTTGCGCTATAAACAAAAATAGAGCGACAATTTTGAAAAAAATTCAATATTTTTTACTTTTTGCTATAATAAATATCCCCCAAAAATATCTAAAAAAATATTTTTTTTCCTCAGTTCAGGCCGATACGTATTCTTCTACCTATTTTTGGTAAAAAAAAACGCAATAAGCGTTTATCGGTTGGTTTGCGCAAAATTTATAGCGTTTACAAAATAGAGGGAAGTTTTATTGCATTTTTATGAATAATTTAATTTTTTCACTACTAATGGCGGCGATCAGCGATTTTTTTCATGACTGCGACATTATGGCGGACACTTCGGACAATTTTGACAAATTTTTGGGACCATTGTCATTTTCACAGCAAAAAGTGCTATAAAAATGCACTGTTACTGTGAAAATGACAATTGCAGTTTAGGAGTTAACCACAAGGGGGCGCTGTAGGGGTTATGTGTAACCTCATCTGTTTTTCTAACTGTAGGGGGTTGTGGCTGTAGGTGTGACGTCATTGATTGCGATTCCCTATTTAAGGGAACACACAATCAATGCGGGCGCCACAGTGAAGAACGGGGAAGCTGTGTTTACACACAGCTCTCCTCGTTCTTCAGCTACGGGGACCGATCGCGGGACTCCAGTGGCGTTCGGGTCTGCGAGTCCCGCGGTACCGGTCACGGAGCTTCGGACCGGGTCACATGCACGACCCCACGTATATCGGCATGAAGGGGTCCTTAAGTGGTTAACGTTAATTACCAGGTTTATGGCTGCAGCTAGGTGCCATAAACCCTGTATCATTTGTTCCCTCAGGCGCCGGACTTTCTGATAAAAGTTGTCCGATCAGCATGTTTGCCACTGGGTGACATTTGGAAGTGGCAGGACAGGTCGCTCCCCACCCTCCCCACTTTTCTGGGCAGTTTTCTTGACGAGAAACCTGAGCTTACATGGCTCAAAAGGTATTTACTAGGGCTGTCCCGTTACCAGTACTAGTATTGGTATCGGGACCATTACCGAGCATTTGCCTGAGTACTTGTACTCGGGGCAAATGCTCCGATGCTTCAGCCGATACCTGAATAGTTAGGGTGATCAATGCGGTGGGGGAGTTACAAACACCGATCACCGCTGACTATCCTTGAATCCTCCTCCATTCCCCCTCCATTATGCTGCTGTCCCCCTCTGTGCTGCCATCTTTTTCCATGCTGCTGCGTGTCCCCCCTCCTTTCTGCTGCGTGTCCCCCCTCCTTGCTGCCGCGGTGTCCCCCCTCCTTGCTGCCGCCGTCATGCCCCCCTCTGTCCTGCTGCCGTGTCCCCCCATGCTGCCATAATGTCCCCCTCCGTCCTGCTGCCCTGTCCCCCCTCCTTGCTGCTGCCGTCGTGCCCCCCTCCTTGGTGCCGCTGTGTCCCCCTCGATCTGTCAGGATAGAGAGCGGCGGCGATTGTACAGAGTCATTGATTACAGAGTCTGTTCATTCATATAACTGAAACATTGTAACCTCCTGTGATTGCAAATTTTCAGTTTATGAATGGAGAGAAGCCACTGGCCTCTCTCCTTTCATTTTCAGCGCAGCTGAGGCTGTAGAGAAAGGGACTGGGGAATCTGTGTCCCTAGTCCCTTTCCATATCAGGAAAGGTCTGTTAAGACCCCTGATATCTCACCAAAGACCCCCCCCCCCCAACTGGGCTGAAAAAAAAAAATAATGAATTGTAAAAAAACATACTGACACTGTACATTTTCCCCCACCCCCCTTAAAAAATAAAAAAAGCATTGTAACAACAAAACAAAAAAATTAAAAAATTGTAAAAAAAAAAAATTTGGAAAAATAAAATAAAACTACTGACACATGTGCCACTGTCATATGAGAGTTAAAAAAAGTATCAGTATTCGGTATCGGTGAGTACTTGATAAAAAGTAGTGTTGAGCGGAATACGCCATATTCGATTTTGCGATATTGCGCGAATATATAGAAGAATATTCGCGAATATTCGCTAATATCGAATATTCGTGATATTTTATCCAAAAAAAAATTTGCAAAATGAGGGGAAAATGATTGCGAAATTCTCATAAACAGAGATCATTTCCTGTATTACTAAACTAATATGCACTAAACACTAACTCTACACTAACTCTACTTAAAAGAAAGGAGAATAAGGGGGCAAAAGAAGGGCGGAGAAGATAATCGCGCAATATTCCTATTGCGCGATTATCTTCTCCGCCCTTCTTTTGCATCAGAGCCAATCAGAATAACTCGAATATTCGGCAAAAGGAATATCGCGCAATATTCCTTTTGCCGAATATTCGAGTTATTCTGATTTGCTCTGATGCAAAAGAAGGGCCGAGTAGCTGATGCGATTCTTTTATGTTGCCGAAAATTCGCAATGCGAATTTTCGGCAATATAAAAGAATCGCATCAGCTACTCGGCCCAGGGTCTCTCTCTAATCATACCAGCAATGCTTTTAGACGTCGATGGAGATCACTAGGATGTGATCTGTTTTAAAAATAAATTTGAAAAAATGTGAATATTCGCCGCAATATTCGAGTTATTCGCGAATACCCGAATATGCAATATTCGTAGCGAATATTCGCAATGCGAATATTCGTGAGCAACACTAATAAAAAGTATCGGCACTTGTACTCGGTCCTAAAAAAGTGGTAACGGGACAACCCTAGTATTTACATTCATGCAATCTCAATAAAAGTGTAAAACATTTTTTTTCACAAAAGTAAAAAATGTATTTTTAAAGAGGCCCCTGTTCCTGCGTGCTTGTGCTCAGTGGTAAACGAATACGTAGGTCACGCCACACATGTGAGGTTTTGTCACTAACATCAGAGTGAGAGCAATAATTCTCGCACCAGACCTCCTCTGTAACTCTAAACTGGTAACCTGCAGACATTTTTAAAGCCTCGCCTATGGAGATTTTTAAGTACCGTAGTTTGGCGCCATTCCACGAGCACACGCAATTTTAAAGCAAGACACAATTTTAAAGCAAGAAAGCATAAAAGAGTGGGGCTGCTGCAAAAGAGCAGCTACAACTTACCCCCCCCCCCCGGCAGCCTGCTGAATAAGAAGGAACTTAAACAGAAATGTGCAGGGGGGGTTCTGTGTGGCTGCCAGGAAAGTAGCGCTGTCACTTATCAATACAGAAGCAGCGCTACTGTATTTACAAGTGACAGTAGAACTTTCAGGCTGAAAACAAAGCTCCTGCTGGTGCCCGCACTAGTGCGCCCTGCGGTGCAAGTCACTGGAGCCAAATGCCGTCCCTTGTTCAAGGATTCAGCCTTGATTCGCCGGGACTTCCATCAAATCACGGGATGGTCCCAGTGAATCCGGGACAGTTGGGAGGTTTGCATACATACTTACCGTATTTTCCAGCTTATAAGACGACCTTTTGGATGCAAAAAAATGCATCCAAAGTAGGGGGTCGTCTTATATGCCGATGACAGTCTCCGTCAGGCTGCGGCATCCATGATTTAAAAGCCGCGCCTCCTCCTCAGCCTGTCCCGTGACAGGCGGAACACTCATTTTCCCAGCAAGGCCTCTGTTCAGTGGTCCGCCTATCACGGATGCCTTCTCATCTTCGGACGAGAGGACGTCCGTGATAGGCAGAACACTGAACAGAGGCTATGCTGGGTAAATTAGTGTTCCGCCTATCACGGAACAGTCTGAGGAGGAGGCGCGGCTTTTGAATCATGGATGCCCGCAGCCTGAGACATGGATGCCGGCAGCAAAAAAATAAGGTAGGGAGATCGATCGTCTTGGCCAGGAAAGTGGAGGCATGTGATGGACTGGCACAGTGGGGGCATGTGATGGACTGGCAAAGTGGGGGCATGGGATGGACTGGCACAGTGAGGGGATGGCACAGTGGGGGCATGGAGTGGAATGGCACAGTGAGATTTGAAAAAAGCCTGTTCCTGTCAGCGGTTGTTCTGGCTACCCCTCAGCTTCCAGACAGACTAGTAGGAAGAGGGTAGTCTTATACGGCGAGTATATCCGAAAACCCAAATTTTTCTTCGAAAAATAGGGGGTCGTCTTATACGCCCAGTCGTCTTATACGCCGGCAAATACGGTACATGTAAGTGTAAAGCCTCATACACACGCTTGGTTTTCTCTGCAAGAACCAGCAAGAAAACAGCTGGCAGAGCTTTCTTGCTGAGTAAACCGAACGTATGTACGAGGCTTTTCGGGTTTCTCGTCAAGAAAACTGCCCAGAATCTCAACGAGAAAAATAGAGAACCTGCTCTCTATTTTCTCGTTGTGATTCTCGGCAGCGTCTGTATTCTCACCTGTCGCTGTGAAAACCTGTGCATACTCGAAATGACTTTGACGCATGCACTGTAGCTTCCTAGGTATAGGTAGGGTGTAGCAAGATGGTGGCGACGGCATCGAATGTGACGAGCCCATGCTTGTCGTAGTGGACGACGTCACCGCTTTCGTGCCATTCAAAAGAATGTCGGTTCTTTTGAATAGAGTGGCTGTACACAAGAATCTCATATTTTTCCTGACGAGATTCTGGGACATGTGTAGAGGGTTTAACTATGTAAAGACTGCCATATCTGGAATTCAGCTTTAACAGTATCTATTGTATTTTGAGTTTTATTAAGACCCCAAGTTACTACCTGATAATCCAGAGGAAACGCGTCATCCACTTGTGTGGAGTCCCGGGAATACAGAGGACGGGGACATCTCTCTGGTGGGTTCCCATTACTGGATCCATCTGTAGGAAACACACACTGACTGAATACATTGGGTCAGACCCACAAAACTTGTACGGTGGCATATCTGCAGATACGCCGCCGTAATTTCAAATCTGCGCTGGCATATCTTTACGCCGATTCTCAAAGGCAGATACGTCAAAAAAATAGGCCTCCTATTGCAATTATACGCTGGCCGCTAGGGGCGCTTCCGTATATTTTCCACGTTGAATATGCAAATGAGCTAGATACGCCGATTCACGAACGTTCTTGCGGCCAGCGCATTTTTTTTCCGTCGTTTACGTAAGGCTTCTTCCTGCGTAAAGTTACCCCTGCTCTATAGAGGCGTACGCAATGTTAAGTATGGACGTCGGGACAGCGTAGAATTTTCCGTCGTTTACGTCGTTTGCGTAAAACGTTTGCGAATAGGGCTTTGCGTAAGTTACGTTCACGTTGAAACCAATGAGTATTTGCGGCGTAATTTTGAGCATGCGCACTGGTATACGTCCACGGACAGCGCATGCGTCATTGGTTAAAAACGTATTTTACGTGGGGTCATGGTTGATTACCATGCAACACGCCCACTCCAAGTCTATTTTGAATTAGGCGGGCTTATCCGGCCAATTTATGCTACCCCGCCGTACATTAGGACGCAAGTGCTTTGTGAATACGGCACTTGCCTCTCTAAGTTGCGGCGGCGTAGCGTAAACAAGATAGGCTACGCCCGCACAAAGATCCTCTGATGTCTGTGAATCTGGCCCATTGTTTCTATGTCTTTGGGCCAGATCCACAAAGAAGTGGCGCTGGCGTAGCCTATCTAAGTTACACTACGCCGCTGTAAGTTACAGCTGCGTATCCTTATCCACAAACAATTTCCGCTGTAACTTACGGCGGCGTAGTGTAATTGTTGCGGCGTAAGGCTGCGCAATTCAAATTAGAAAGCTGCGGGCGTGATTTAATTTAAATCAGCTTGACCCCACTTAAAGGACGTTTTTTTTGAACGGCGCATGCGCCATCCGTGGAGATATCCCAGTGCGCATGCGCGAAATCACGTCGAAAATAGTCAATGAAAACGACGTGAACGTAACTTACCCAAATCCCTATTCACGAACGGTTTACGCAAACGACGTGAACGACGGAAAATTCGACGCTGGCCGACGTCCATACTTAACATTACGTACACCTCTATACAGCAGGGGTAACTTTACGCCGGACCTACGCTTACGCAAACGACGTAAAAACACTGCGCCGGGCGTACGTACATTCGTGGATCGGCGTATCTAGCTCATTAGCATATTTTACGTGGAACAACAACGCAAGCGTCCCTAGCGTCCAGCATAAATATGCAACTAAGATACGACGGCATAAGAGACTTACGTCAGACGTATCTTTGCGTAATTCCGCCGTATCTTGTTTTGTGAATACGCCGGTGCAATTTTAAAATTATGTATCTGGAGATACGCCGCCGTAATTATTTGTGGATCTGGCCCTTTGTTTCTTTTGTTTCTATATGTGTATCTAGGGGGATCCTCAATACTCTTCTCTCCTTTAGAAATGAAAGTCTCCTCTTACCCGGTGATGTGAGGGGCGGCCGCTTCTCCATCATGGTGTTCTTGTAGAACTTTCTTGTAAATACTCCCACATCAATACATCTCTGACTGTACTTGGAACACAAGATGGTTTAAAAAGATCATTCTGGAATAAATTACCATAAAATAAGTGTATTTGAAAAAAAAAAGTGAAACAGTGGGGGGTTCTTAACTTTTCATTTACAAACAGCATATAAAACTCATATTTTACATTTGGCATTTCAGGGTTTTGTTTTTTTGCTTTTTCCTGTTGGGGAGATTTTCTTCACCGTCATAAAGATGCCACAGGAAGTGTGAGGAAATCACCACAATGTATTGTGTTTTGGTGGCAACCCTAGACTTTGGATTATTCCTTTGCTCGTCCATCCAAAACCAAAAAGAAAGTTAGGCTTGAGATACACTTTAACCACTTAAGACCCGGACCTTTAGGCAGTTAAAGGACCTGGGCAGTTTTTGCGATTAGGCACTGCGTCGCTTTAACTGACAATTGCGCGGTCGTGCGACGTGGCTCCCAAACAAAATCGGCGTCCTTTTTTTCCCACAAATAGAGCTTTATTTTGGTGGTATTTGATCACCTGTGAAAACTGTGAAAATTACAATTGCAGTTTGGGAGTTAATCACTAGGGGGCGCTGAAGGGGTTTAGTGTGACCTCATCTGTGTTTCTAACTGTGGGGAGGGCGGGGCTGGACGTGTGACAACATTGATTGCGTTTCCCTATAAAAGGTAACACACGATCAATGACAGCGCCACAGTGAAGAACAAGGAAGCTGTGTTTACACACAGCTCTCCCCAATCTTAAGCCTGGGGACCGAAAAAAATAAAAATAAAAATGCCATAAAACTATCCCCTATTTTGTAAACGCGATAAATTTTGCGCAAACCAATCAATAAACGCTTATTACTAGTAAAAAAATAATAGTAAAAATGCCATAAAACTATCCCCTATTTTGTAAACACGATAAATTTTGCGCAAAGCAATCGATAAATGCTTATTGCGATTTTTTTTTTAACAATTTCTTGCGACAAGAAATTGTGACCTGGTGCCCGCGTCCGCCGGTAATCAAAGCCGCGGCTTTGCGGCCTGCAAGGCCACAAAGCCGCGGCCTCAATTACCGGCCGTCAGTAATTTCCAGCCTGTGTTTCCATACACCCCCGCCTCCCGCCGGCAGGCCCGCGACGACCGGTAATTTTTGGGGGTTTTTAATGTTTGGGGGTTCTAATTAGAGGGAATAAGATGGCAGTAAAAATAGTGAAAAATTACACATTAGAACGGCTGTTTTACTTGTAGTTCCAACGGCCACCACGAGATGGAGCCAGGTCACATATGGAAGCTTAGGACTTCACAAGGATGCAAAGCTGCGGCCTCAATTACCGGTCATCGCGGGCCTGCCGGCGGGAGGTGGGGGCGTTACAGGCTGGAAATTACTGACGGCCGGTAATTGAGGCCGCGGCTTTGTGGCCTTGCAAGCCGCAGAGCCGTGGCCTCGATTACCAGTTGACGCGGGCACCAGGTCACAATTTCTTGTCGCAAGAAATTGTTAAAAAAAAAATCGCAATAAGCGTTTATCGATTGGTTTGCGCAAAATTTATCGCGTTTACAAATTAGGGGATAGTTTTATGGCATTTTTATTATTTTTTTTACTAGTAATGGCGGCGATCTGCGATTTTTTTTTATTGGGACTGCGACATTATAGTGGACACATCGGACACTTTTGTGACCAATCACATTCATACAGTGAATATGCAATGATAACTGTATAAATGTGACTGACAGGGAAGGGGTTAACCACTAGGGGGTAAGGAAGGGGTTAAATGTGTAGCCTAGTTTGTGTTCTAACTGTAGGGGGAGGGGGGTGACCGATTGTGTCCCTATGTACAAGGGACACAGATCGGTCTCCTCTCTCCCTGACAGGACGTTACTGGACAGTTACTGGGCAATCGTTGGTTCCCCCGGCGGCGATCGTTCCCGCCGGGCATGCGCATCGTGATCCCAGCAAAGCGGCGCACGCCCCCCCCTAGCAGCTTTAAAAGACAGGACGTCATATGACGTCCTGTCAGAACAATGGAGTCTTCCGCCCGCCGTCATTTGGCGGCGGGCGGTGGACAAGTGGTTAAAGGAGTTGTAAAGGAAAAAAAATAAAAACTGTCTGAAATAACTGTTTACTGGGTATAGAGACATAATAGTTAACTGATTCCTTTTAAAAACGATTAAAAATATATAAAAATCAATCATATAATGTGCCTGCAGTTTCTAGTTTTGTTTTTGCATGTTGTTTCCTGCCTCTCTGCATACAGAGCCACAGAGCCAATACAGGGCAGTAATGGTTTGGAAAACGAAACTGATTGGTGCTGAGGGGTTTTAGACACACAGTAATCACACCTCCTTGATTAGTGACCACAGAGAGAAAGCTCCCAGTACTGTGGTGATCAAGAAACAGACAACCAAGAAGTTTGAAGATCAGAGAAGGATTACAGCAACTTGAGAGCAAAAACGAACAATGAGGACATGAAAACCGCACTGCATTAAGGTAAAGGAAGCTATTAAGATTAAAAAAAAAATCCTTTACAAACCCTTTAAGACCCCAAGTTACTACCTGATATTTCAAAGGAAATGCGTCATCCTCCTGTGTGGAGTCCCGGGAATACAGAGGACGGGGACATCTCTCTGGGGGGTTCCCATTACTGGATCCATCTGTAGGAAACACACACTGACTGATTACATTGTTTTTTTTTTTTTTGTTTATTTATTCATAATAGAAGACTGGTCCACACGACCTACAACAATGGTATAATAGATTAGCATCACAAAACACAATCACCTAAGGGGTAAACATGCAGAGATTCCAGCTTTAGTCGGTATTTAACATGTGCAATAACATACTCCGCCAGGGGCGGGACACGGGCAGCGGAGGGGTCACCCCCCGCCTCCCCCGCCAAAGTCCTCAGAATGATCCCGTGTGAGCCATGTGCATTCGTAAGGTGCTTCGGGTCACTGCGGTCCTGCGGGCCCAGCCTCCCTCTTTTTCCATTAACTAAGTGTGAGAAGAGAAAATAGGAGCGCAGCAGATGTCCAAAGGACAATAGGAGGGGAAAAGAAGAGAAGAGAAAAAGAAAAGAAAAAAGGGGTTAGAGGGTGAATGAGGGAGAGAAGAATGGGGGGGGGGGCTCGCGGGCATGGACAGCCGTCACCTCCAGGCTGAACCACCCAAGGGGCGACCAGCCGAGCGACCCACCTATCCTCGTGTCATGAACCCCGTCGGGGAGCCCTTAACTGCCTCCCCTAAGGGCCTGGCCCTCCTCTGAATATGTGAAAATGTTCCACAGTTGCCAGGTCTGGGAGTAGAGTTCACTCCTATCCTGTTTTGTCAGGATAAGGTCCTCCATCTTGTTAATCTCATCCACCTTCCGCAGCCACATGGCTACCGTTGACGGATGCAGCGATTTCCAGCAGAGCGGAACACATGCCTTGGCAGCATCCATTAGGTGGCGAATGACAGATGTTTTGTATGTGCGTGTGGGGGTGTCGGTCGCATGTAGGAGAAAGTACGCTGGGTCATCAGGGATTATGCGATCTGTTAATTTTGTGAGATTCGCCTGATCTCTTTCCAGTACATCCGCAAACGCGGGCATGTCCAGAAGACATGTAGCAGTGTCCCTTTGTCCGCCTGGCACCTCCAACAGAGGCCCGACACTGTCGGGAAAAGTTTACTCAGCAGGGCGGGGGTCCTGTACCACCTTGTCAGGATCTTGTAGTTGGTTTCTTGTATTTTACTGCAGACCAACGATTTGTGAGTGAACGTCAGAATCCGCTGTCGCCTCTCGGCAGAGAACTGACAGCCCAGGTCTCGTTCCCACCTAGCGAAGCACGGAATCTGATATCCCTCCACTGGCGTAATTAATATTGTGTGCATCATGGACAGGGCATGTGGTAACGTGCCCTCCTCCGAGCATAGCTCTTCCAGGGTCGTGAGTGGTTGGCCTGTGTTGGCGGGGGGGCGGGATGGTTTTCAAAAAGTGGCCAAGCTGGCCGGCCCTCATGAAATCCAGCCTGAATCGGACCCCTTCGTCCATCAGCTCAGCTATGGTCCTCCACCGACCCGATTCGCCAAAATGTGAGGCCTGGTAAATACCAGAATCCCGAAGTGCGAATCCCGAATTTAGCGTCGCCAATCCCAGGTACGAAAAGAGGGGTGCCCAAGATTGGGCGCAACGGTGAGACTGCCGATGACAGGCGGGACTGTGACATTAATCGCGTGCATACCCTAATGGTATTACCTATAAGGGGATGACGGTGCACATCCTTTTGTGTTAAGGAGTGACACCAGGGAGCGCGTCGCAGTAGAATTCCGCATTGCGCCTGCTCCAGTGGTGGCCATAGTTTGGTCGACTCATGTCGGCACCAGTCAATAAGGCGATTCAGGTGCGCTGCGTGGTAGTACGTCCGAATATCTGGTACTGCTAGGCCACCGAATTGTTTGGGTAAGGAGAGGACTGTTTTGTGTATTCTAGGATGTTTACCCGCCCATAGGAATGTTCCAAACATGGATTGCACTTGTTTGAAATACTCTGGTGGGATATGTATAGGGAGGGCCTGCAGGAGGTATAGGAATTTCGGTAGAATGGTCATTTTGAGGATATTGCACCTGCCAAACCAAGAATGAAGACCAGTGGTCCAGAGGCTTAGCAACTTTTGAACTGTTTTTAGCGAGGGCGGAAAGTTAAGTTTAAAGACCTCAGATAGTTTAGAGGGGATTCGCGTTCCTAAGTACGTTAGCGCCACATCCGTCCATTTTAAACTAAAACTGTTCTGGAGGCGGGACAGCTGTGATTTAGGCATTCCCACTCCCATTGCCTCAGATTTGGACAGGTTTATTTTCAAGTTGGACAGTTTCCCGTAAGAGTCAAATTCACGCATCAGGCCCGGCAGGGATGTCAATGGGTTCGTCAAGGAGAACAACATATCGTCGGTGTAGGCCGAGACTTTACATTGATCACTCCCCACTACTATTCCCGTGATGTCGGGGCACATCCGTATGCGTCGCAAGAACGGCTCCAGGGACAGTGCAAACAGGAGGGGCGATAAAGGGCAACCCTGTCTGGTCCCGTTGGTGATCGGGAATGGGTCTGATAGTGTTCCGTTTGCCCTGACCCTAGCCGTCGGATTTGTATAGGCCGCAGTTATCCACTTAAGCATCGTCCGCCCAATACCTATGTGTCTCAGGGTGGAAAACATGAACTGCCAGCTAACCCGATCGAACGCCTTTTCGGCGTCTGTGCCTATGAAGACACAGGGGATCTTTGTAGTGTTTGCGACATGTAACAGGTTCAACACCTTGGACATGCTGTCCCTGGCCTCCCTGGTTGGGAAGAAACCCACCTGATCTAAATGTATGAGGCCTGGGATATATCGTTGGATCCTGGACGCGATTACTTTGGTGAACAGCTTAACATCAGTGTTTAGCAGCGAAATCGGGCGGTAGCTCCCGCATTGCCCCGGGTCCTTTCCGTCCTTGTGAATCACAGCAATCTGTGCCTGCAGGGTGTCAGTGTGCAGTTTTGTTCCCGAGCCTAAGGTGTTTAGTAGGCTCACCAAGCGGTTCCCCAGATGTGGGAGGAGGGTCTTATAATACGAGGTGGTAAGTCCGTCTGGGCCGGGGGCTTTGCCGGGTTTGGAATGTTTCAGTGCCACTTGGAGTTCGGGTAGGGATATCGGTTCGTCCAATAGCTCTCTTGTTTCTAAGGTGAGGGCCGGCATATGTGATGCCGCAAGGTACTCTAATGTCTGGTCGGAACTTGGGTCCGAGGGTGGGGAGGGCAGGTTGTACAGGGAATGGTAAAAGGATCTGAATTCTTGCGAAATTTGTTGGGGTACCGAGAGCTTTCGACCCCCGCGCGACATAATGTGCGGTAGTATGTACAATGCCATATTTTGTGTTCGGATCGCCTGGGCAAGCATTCTCCCGCATTTGTTACCTGATTCGTAAACATGACGCCTACAAATTTGTAACGCAGCCTTGGCTTTGTACTGGAGTATGTCAGTAATTTGTTTACGGACTATATTCAAATCTGAAGACACCTGTATTGTCGGGGCCTCTAGGGCCTGCAGCTTAGCCAGTAGTGAGTCAAGTTGCTCAGTCCTCTGTCTTTTCAGACGAGCACCATGCTTAATTAGTACCCCTCTCACCACCGCCTTATGGGCTTCCCACACTACTCCGGGTCAATGTCCTGCGTGGCATTGGAGTCAAAGTAATGTCCTATTTCTTTCACTACATCTGTCATGGTGTCTGGGTCTTGCAGCAGGCCTTCATTTAACCTCCAGGGGTGCCTCTGGGCTGTTTGGGCATCCCTCAAACCATAGACTAATGTGATCGGGGCATGGTCCGACCACGTGATTGACCCGATCGAAACATCTTTAACCGCCGCAAGGTGTCTATGGGGGATCATGTAATAGTCGATGCGGGAGTAGGATTGGTGGGGCTTGGAGAAGAAGGTATAGTCCTTCTCACCTGGGTGGAAGAGGCGCCAGACGTCCACCAGTTGTGCAGTATGTAATGCCGCATGGATGCGCTTGCGAGCGTCTCCTGGGATAGAGGACATTCCAGTAGAGGTATCTTCTGTCGGTATAAGGGGGACGTTAAAGTCTCCACCCAAAATGAGTTGGCCTTCCGCGAAGCGCGTCAGTTGGTCTATTTGTCTCGTCAGGAATCTAGCTTGTTGATAATTTGGAGCGTATAGGTTCGCAAGTGTGATCAGTGCAGTCCCAATGCGACCCTTCAAGAATAGGAAGCGGCCCTCATCATCCAGCTTCGCATCCACGTGTGACCACGGGACTCTAGCGGACAGGAGTATTGAAACCTCCCTGGATTTAGCCGTGGCGTTTAGAGAGTGGTAGACCGTGGGGTAAAATCTGTTTCTAAGCGTGAGCGGGTTATTATCTCTGAAATGCGTCTCCTGAAGCAGAACTACGTCCGCTCTCAGGCGGCGCCTATCATGAAGAAGCATTCTCCGTTTTTCGGGGATGTTCAGGCCCTTGGCGTTCAAGGACACCACAGTCAGTGTGTCCATGCCCGCGAGAGAGGGGGGGGGGGGAATGAACTCTAGGGGTCCGGGGGGTAGTGTGGAGATTTGTGAGATAGAGAGGGGTCCTGTGAGCACACAGAGCCAGGAAGGTATAGAGCAGAGAGAGGGAAGTAGTACAGTCTCCCTTAGTAGGAGGGGGAAGTAAAAGGTTCAGAAGCTTACAATAGTGCGTGCAGCTTTAAGAAGGATCTAAAGTAGCCCTAGCGGCTATGGCGCTCGCCGACGTCTCCTCGCAGAGAAGGCGTCGGGGTACTGAGCGCCGGCCTATACGGGGTATCAGGCGGATAGGGACTCAGGTCTGGCTACCCGGCCTACCCCCCAACTTATAAATCTATGGTGCGTAACACGTATCGACAGATCAAATAATCATAATAACGTTTTAACTTTTTAAGGTACAAACAGAGCAGCAAGCATAGTATCTTAAGTGAATAGATCAGAGCGAAACATAAGTGCACACAGGAACATAATGCAAACAACAGCAGCAGCCATGAGCAACAGTGGGCGTATGACTGGTAACAGAGAGCAAGCAAGTCTCCCCCCCCCCCTCAAAATCACATCAAGCATCCCACCCCCCTGAGTGTGGGGGACTCATGTTCTTGCCTTTCCCTTTGTCAGTTCTATGGGGGATTTCCTCCGGCCCCGGTAGGGTGTGTCTCCACGGCAATAGCTGTCAGATCGTTAGCTCTTGGGACAGCACCCTTATCCTATCGCAGGTATAAAAAATGTGTCAACTGGGTCTCCAAGTGGTTTCAAGAGTTCTTCGTTTTGACCCCCCACCCCGTGCGCCCTCGTGCTCCACCTCACCACGGTCCAATGCTCCTCTAAGGATGGCCTCTTTCTGGGCGTACCGATGCAGCCTACATATGATGTCACGCGGCCTATCTGCATCCGCCGGTCTCGGGCCCAGGGCTCTGTGTGTGCGGTCCAGGATGATCGTTTCCTCCGGCGCTCCCAGTACCTCCCTGAACAGCCCCGTAACCACCTCACCCAGGTCCTCGCCGTCCGCTCCCTCTGGTACTCCCCGCACCCGTAAGTTTTAAGGGCGGCTGCGGTCTTCAATGTCCTCCAGGTGGAGCTGGAGATCGACGGCCGTGTCACGATGTGTGTCCCTCGATCGTTCCAGCGCTGCCACTCTGGCCTCCAGTGATGACAGGGACGCCTCCCCGGACGTTACTCGCTCCGACAGCGTGGAGACCTCCCCACAAACTTCTTGGATGTCGCGGTTGTGTGTCTCCTCCAGCCGGAGGATGAGGGACTCAATATCCGAGCGCGTGGGGAGGGCCTCAATGTCCGCGCGCGTCGGCAGCCCCAGCAGCAGAGACCTGATCTCCTGGTCCTGCATCTCAGCATCAGGCTGCTGTACCGTGGGTGTCTCCGCTCCGGGGTGGTCTCGGTGTGGCCCAGGGGGCTCCGCCGGTGATGTGGCCGCGACAGGTAGGTCGGCGGCTGCAGATACGGCGTAGGCCTCAACCAGGGGTCCACCGGCCTTACCACGTGGTGTGGTCGCCAGGGTGCCGGGGGACTTGCCCTGTAAACTACAGAAATATTTGTAAATTTCCCCCGACTTCGCTCCTGAGGGTGTGTTGTTTGATGTTGCCCTGGTGCTGTACCTTCTCGCAGGGATCATGCCGGTTTTTAGACGTGTTTTTGCCGTTTTAGGGGAGTCTTGGCCGGGAGCTCAAAGAGAAAGCAGCTTCACAGATCCATGTCCAGGCCACGCCCCCCTGATTACATTGTTTGAATGTAATTGCTTTTTTAAACCGTTAAATCAATCGGTTTAGTTCCCCTTTAACCACTTCCATGTCGCGCCTATTCTGGCACCTCTCTCCTTCATGTAAAAATCATAATTTTTTTGCTAGAGATTTACCCAGAACCCCCAAACATTATATATAAATATATTATTTTAGCAGACACCCTAGGGAATAAAGTGGCGGTCATTGCAACTTTTTATCTCGCACGGTATTTGCGCAAAAATTATTGGAATGCCTTTTTTGGGAAAAAAATAAAACATGAATTAAAACATAACATAACAGTAAAGTTACAATAGAAATTGAGCTGCTGCGGCGCCATCTGAAGTAAGGAGGGGCTCCGCTGGGAACACCTGATGTAAGGAGGGGCTCCGCTGGGAACACCTGATGTAAGGAGGGGCTCCGCTGGGGACACCTGATGTAAGGAGGGGCTCCGCTGGGGACACCTGATGTAAGGAGGGGCACTGCTGGGGAAGCCTGATGTAAGGAGGGACTCCGCTGGGTACACCTGATGCAAGGAGGGGCTCCGCTGGGGAAGCCTGATGTAAGGAGGGACTCTGCTGGGGACACCTGATGTAAGGAGGGACTCTGCTGGGGACACCTGATGTAAGGAGGGGCTCCGCTGGGGACACGTGATGCAAGGAGGGGCTCCGCTGGGGACGCCTGATGTAAGGAGGGACTCCGCTGGGGATGCCTGATTCAAGGAGGGGCTTCGCTGGGGACGCCTGATGTAAGGAGGGGCTCCGCTGGGGACACCTGAAATAAGGAGGGGATCTGCTGGGTACACCTGATGTAAGAAGGGGCTCCGCTGGGTACACCTGATGCAAGGAGGGACTCTGCTGGGAACGCCTGATGTAAGGAGGGACTCCGCTGGGTACACCTGATGCAAGGAGGGACTCTGCTGGGGATGTCTGATGTAAGTAATGGCTCCGCTGAGGACGCCTGATGTAAGGAGGGACTCCGCTGGGGACACCTGATGTAAGTAGGGGCTCCGCTGGGGACATCTGAAGTAAGGAGGGACTCCGCTCGGGGAGCCTGATGTAAGGAGGGACTCCGCTGGGGACACCTGATGTAAGTAGGGGATCCGCTGGGGACATCTGATGCAAGGAGGGGCTCCGCTGGGGACACCTGATGTAAAGAGGGGCTCCGCTGGGGACACCTGATGTAAAGAGGGGCTCCGCTGGGGACACCTGATGTAAAGAGGGACTCCGCTGGGGACACCTGATGTAAAGAGGGGCTCTGCTGGGGACACCTGATATAAGGAGGGGCTCCGCTGGGGACACCTGATATAAGGAGGGGCTACGCTGGGGACGCCTGATGTAAGGAAGGGCTCCGCTGGGGACGCCTGATGTAAGGAGGGGCTCCTCTGGGGATGCCTGATGTAAGGAAGGGCTCTGCTGAGGACGCCTGATGTAAGGAGGGGCTCCGCTGGGTACGCTTGATGTAAGGAGGGGCTCCACTGGGGACACCTGATGTAAAAAGGGGCTCCGCTGGGGACATCTGAAGTAAGGAGGGACTCCGCTGGGGAAGCCTGATGTAAGGAGGGACTCCGCTGGGGACACCTGATGTAAGTAGGGGCTCCGCTGGGGACATCTGAAGTAAGGAGGGACTCCGCTGGGTACACCTGATGCAAGGAGGGGCTCCGCTGGGGACACCTGATGTAAAGAGGGGCTCCGCTGGGGACACCTGATGTAAAGAGGGGCTCCGCTGGGGGCACCTGATGTAAAGAGGGGCTCCGCTGGGGACACCTGATGTAAGGAGGGGCTCCGCTGGGGACACCTGATGTAAAGAGGGGCTCCGCTGGGGACACCTGATGTAAGGAGGGGCTCCGCTGGGGACGCCTGATGTAAGGAGGGGCTCCGCTGGGGACGCCTGATGTAAGGAGGGGCTCCTCTGGGGATGCCTGATGTAAGGAAGGGCTCTGCTGAGGATGCCTGATGTAAGGAGGGGCTCCGCTGGGAACATCTGATGTAAGAAGGGGCTCCGCTGGGAACATCTGATGTAAGGAGGGGCTCCGCTGGGGACAGCTGATGTAAGGAGGGGCTCCGCTGGGGACATCTGATGCAAGAAGAGGCTCCGCTGGGGACACCTTATGTAAGGAGGGGCTCCGCTGGGGACACCTTATGTAAGGAGGGGCTCCGCTGGGGACACCTTATGTAAGGAGGGGCTCCGCTGGGGAAACCTGATGTAAGGAGGGGCTCCGCTGGGGACATCTGAAGTAAGGAGGGACTCCGCTGGGTACACCTGATGCAAGGAGGGGCTCCGCTGGGGAAGCCTGATGTAAGGAGGGACTCCGCTCGGGACACCTGATGTAAGGAGGGGCTCCGCTGGGGACACCTGATGTAAGGAGGGGCTCCGCTGGGGACACCTGATATAAGGAGGGGCTCCGTTGGGTACACCTGCTGCAAGGAGGGGCTCCGCTGGGGACGCCTGATGTAAGGAGGGACTCCGCTGGGGATGCCTGATTCAAGGAGGGGCTCCGCTAGGGACGCCTGATGTAAGGAGGGGCTCCGCTGGGGACACCTGATGTAAGGAGGGCCTCCGCTGGGGACACCTGATGTAAGGAGGGCTCCGCTGGGGACACCTGATGCAAGGAGGGGCTCCGCTGGGGACGCCTGATGTAAGGAGGGACTCCGCTGGGGACACCTGATGTAAAGAGGGGCTCCGCTGGGGACACCTGATATAAGGAGGGGCTCCGCTGGGGACACCTGATATAAGGAGGGGCTCCGCTGGGGACACCTGATATAAGGAGGGGCTCCGCTGGGGACGCCTGATGTAAGGAGGGGCTCCTCTGGGGATGCCTGATGTAAGGAAGGGCTCTGCTGAGGACGCCTGATGTAAGGAGGGGCTCCGCTGGGTACGCTTGATGTAAGGAGGGGCTCCACTGGGGACACCTGATGTAAGTAGGGGCTCCGCTGGGGACATCGGAAGTAAGGAGGGACTCCGCTGGGGAAGCCTGATGTAAGGAGGGACTCCGCTGGGGACACCTGATGTAAGTAGGGGCTCCGCTGGGGACACCTGAAGTAAGGAGGGACTCCGCTGGGTACACCTGATGCAAGGAGGGGCTCCGCTGGGGACACCTGATGTAAAGAGGGGCTCCTCTGGGGACACCTGATGTAAAGAGGGGCTCCGCTGGGGACACCTGATGTAAGGAGGGGCTCAGTTGGGGACACCTGATGTAAAGAGGGGCTCCGCTGGGGACACCTGATGTAAAGAGGGGCTCCGCTGGGGACACCTGATATAAGGAGGGGCTCCGCTGGGGACGCCTGATGTAAGGAGGGGCTCCGCTGGGGACGCCTGATGTAAGGAGGGGCTCCGCTGGGGACGCCTGATGTAAGGAGGGGCTCCGCTGGGGATGCCTGATGTAAGGAAGGGCTCTGCTGAGGATGCCTGATGTAAGGAGGGGCTCCGCTGGAAACATCTGATGTAAGAAGGGGCTCCGCTGGGAACATCTGATGTAAGGAGGGGCTCCGCTGGGGACAGCTGATGTAAGGAGGGGCTCCGCTGGGGACATCTGATGCAAGAAGGGGCTCCGCTGGGGACACCTTATGTAAGGAGGGGCTCCGCTGGGGACACCTTATGTAAGGAGGGGCTCCGCTGGGGACACCTTATGTAAGGAGGGGCTCCGCTGGGCAAACCTGATGTAAGGAGGGGCTCCGCTGGGGACATCTGAAGTAAGGAGGGACTCCGCTGGGTACACCTGATGCAAGGAGGGGCTCCGCTGGGGAAGCCTGATGTAAGGAGGGACTCCGCTGGGGACACCTGATGTAAGGAGGGCTCCGCTGGGGACACCTGATGTAAAGAGGGGCTCCGCTGGGGACACCTGATATAAGGAGGGGCTACGCTGGGGACGCCTGATGTAAGGAGGGGCTCCGCTGGGGACGCCTGATGTAAGGAGGGGCTCCTCTGGGGATGCCTGATGTAAGGAAGGGCTCTGCTGAGGACGCCTGATGTAAGGAGGGGCTCCGCTGGGTACGCTTGATGTAAGGAGGGGCTCCACTGGGGACACCTGATGTAAGTAGGGGCTCCGCTGGGGACATCTGAAGTAAGGAGGGACTCCGCTGGGGAAGCCTGATGCAAGGAGGGGCTCCGCTGGGGACACCTGATGTAAAGAGGGGCTCCGCTGGGGACACCTGATGTAAAGAGGGGCTCCGCTGGGGACACCTGATGTAAGGAGGGGCTCCGCTGGGGACACCTGATGTAAAGAGGGGCTCCGCTGGGGACACCTGATGTAAAGAGGGGCTCCGCTGGGGACACCTGATATAAGGAGGGGCTCCGCTGGGGACGCCTGATGTAAGGAGGGGCTCCGCTGGGGACGCCTGATGTAAGGAGGGGCTCCTCTGGGGATGCCTGATGTAAGGAAGGGCTCTGCTGAGGATGCCTGATGTAAGGAGGGGCTCCGCTGGGAACATCTGATGTAAGAAGGGGCTCCGCTGGGAACATCTGATGTAAGGAGGGGCTCCGCTGGGGACAGCTGATGTAAGGAGGGGCTCCGCTGGGGACATCTGATGCAAGAAGGGGCTCCGCTGGGGACACCTTATGTAAGGAGGTGCTCCGCTGGGGACACCTTATGTAAGGAGGGGCTCCGCTGGGGAAACCTGATGTAAGGAGGGGCTCCGCTGGGGACATCTGAAGTAAGGAGGGACTCCGCTGGGTACACCTGATGCAAGGAGGGGCTCCGCTGGGGAAGCCTGATGTAAGGAGGGACTCCGCTGGGGACACCTGATGTAAGGAGGGCTCCGCTGGGGACACCTGATGTAAGGAGGGCTCCGTTGGGTACACCTGCTGCAAGGAGGGGCTCCGCTGGGGACGCCTGATGTAAGGAGGGACTCCGCTGGGGATGCCTGATTCAAGGAGGGGCTCCGCTGGGGACGCCTGATGTAAGGAGGGGCTCCTCTGTGGATGACTGATGTAAGGAAGGGCTCTGCTGAGGATGCCTGATGTAAGGAGGGGCTCCGCTGGGAACATCTGATGTAAGGAGGGGCTCCGCTGGGGACAGCTGATGTAAGGAGGGGCTCCGCTGGGGACATCTGATGCAAGAAGGGGCTCCGCTGGGGACACCTTATGTAAGGAGGGGCTCCGCTGGGGACACCTTATGTAAGGAGGGGCTCCGCTGGGGACACCTTATGTAAGGAGGGGCTCCGCTGGGGAAACCTGATGTAAGGAGGGGCTCCGCTGGGGACATCTGAAGTAAGGAGGGACTCCGCTGGGTACACCTGATGCAAGGAGGGGCTCCGCTGGGGAAGCCTGATGTAAGGAGGGACTCCGCTGGGCACACCTGATGTAAGGAGGGCTCCGCTGGGGACACCTGATGTAAGGAGGGGCTCCGCTGGGGACACCTGATATAAGGAGGGGCTCCGTTGGGTACACCTGCTGCAAGGAGGGGCTCCGCTGGGGACGCCTGATGTAAGGAGGGGCTCCGCTGGGGACACCTGATGTAAAGAGGGGCTCCGCTGGGGACACCTGATGTAAAGAGGGGCTCCGCTGGGGACGCCTGATGTAAGGAGGGGCTCCGCTGGGGACATCTGAAGTAAGGAGGGACTCCGTTGGAGACGCCTGATGTAAGGAGGGACTCCGCTGGGGACACATGATGTAAGGAGGGGCTCCGCTGAGGACACCTGATATAAGGAGGGATTCCGCTGGGGACATCTGACGTAAGGAGGGGCTCCACTGGGGACGCCTGTGTGACGGTATTAGAGCATATCTCCGCCATCCTCTCCCTTCTTCTCCCATAAAAGAAATCACCCAATATTCCCCGACTTAGGAATATCCCTGGAATCGCCGAATCATCCACACATGAGCCATGGCTTCATACTGGATCTAACAGGACACACTTTAATGAAAGTACACAGCACACTTTATACAGGATTTGGAACATCCCGCCCCCAACAACCGCTTTCCTATTGGTCCATTGTAAAGTATTCAGTCTTCACTCTGGTCCTCTAAAAACCATGCAAATGAGGACTTGAAAATGTCTCCGCAGCGATTGGTCCCAAAGCTTGAATAGGGGTGGCCAGAAGCCTGAATATGTGTGTTCAGACAAAAGCCCCAGGGGGTCAATCAATGTACACAATAACCAGCCACAGCACAATGGAGCCGTCTGGAGAATTGAGACAGGGCAGAAGTCATTTACACCTTATAATAGAAAGGCTTTAAATAGGGTTATTACACAATGGACAATAAGTATCACTTATGAGTCTGTTGACCTGGCTGGGGTTTAGAATAACAATTAACACCTCTACACACTGGACAATAAAATGTATCTCACAAGCCCGACTCCGGTATGCCATTGAAGGGTCATTGTCCAATTATCCAGGTCTAGAGGCACACAGGCATTAAGATTAGCAGGGAGAGAATTACATCTTCTGTAATACATGAATTAGGATTTCATGGTCCATGACATTACTCCCCCTGGGAAATAGTTCAACATCTGCAGTGGGACCCAAACGGGTCACTCGAGGATGTTGGGCAAGTAGTCTTAAGGTTCCAGGACTGTCTGCCAGGATAACCCATCCGCCTTCCTGCTTTGCGGCCCTGGCCCATAATCGGACGGCAAGAGGCTCGCATTCAGTCCTCTCCAAAAGCCCCTGTCCCGGCAAGGCCTGTCACACATCTCCCCTTTTGGCAGGGGACTAACCCAGTCGGAGACACCAGATGGGTTGTCTCTGAATTCAGTCAGTAGTTCCAGTCCCCCAAGGCCGGTATCCATACAGTACCCCAAATCACTTGCTCCAAACCGAGCATTACTCACCCCGCCATCCTCTGCCTCTCTCAGGGAACACGTCTGCCGCTGGGGAGAGGCCTGGACTAGCCCTTCTCCCTGGAGTCCTTTCAGCTGCTGGAGAGATGACAGGGTGGCTGGGCTCAGTCCATCATGCTGTTGGGGATCTGGGCCAACTGGCCACCATTTATGGGTTATACTAGTGGAGACTGAAGTCTCATCCACTGGTGTGAGGTGAAAATCCCCCAGTGCTTGCAAAGCAAAGCCGACATCCTCCTCTTTCAGTCCTGTACCATTTTCTGGGGTTGTGCCAGTGGAGACTGAAGTCCCATCCACTACCACAGGGACCCCTTCTTCTGTTAGGTGAAAGCAGAGGCCCGGGGCACTCTGCTCTGTTGCCAGCTCTTCCGCTGGGTTGCTCTGAGTGGAGACCACAGTCCCATCCACCGATATCCGCTCAAGCTGTAGTGGGGTGCAGCCGCCAGTAGCATCTTGTCCTGCTGCCAGGGATTCTGCTGGGAGTAAGAGCTTTACCACCTCAGCTGGTTGCTGGGGAGGGGGGCCAACCGCCCCGGCTCCCTGGAACTCCACAGTTGGTCCCGGTGCTGGGCAGAGATGGCTGGCAATCTGCCCTGTTGCCAGCACTTCTGCTGGGGGTGCATAATCCATAACATCCTCTGAACAGTCTATACATTCTGTAATCTGTGGCTGGGGAGTGATCGCCATCTTCTCACCCTGAGCCTCCAAAACTGCCACAGGGGTGGGGCAGAGGTCTTGAACCCTCTGTCCGGTGACCAGCGCTTCAGCTGGGGAAGTTCCTTGTAACTCCGCAAATACTGCTCTTGGGGCTGGGCAGAGCACAGTGAAGTGTGGCCCTGATACCAGCTCTTCTGCTGGGGGCCCATCAGGTTGTTCTTCCTCAGCAGAGAAGTCTATCACATCCCCTGTCTCTGGAACTGGTGTCTGGGGATAGGGGTTCACCATCACCTGTCTTTCATTTGGTGCTGCTTCTTTAGGCGTTGTCACCGATCGTCGTATTTCTGCAATTCTCAGCTCATGTTGCCGCTCTCGTTCTTTCTCATCAAAAGCTTTAAAAGCGCTAAACGGAATCTTCCTTGTGTCTGCTGTGCTGTACTCACTGTTTGGAGAATGTGCGGCTGCTTGTCGAACTGCTGCCAGTTTTAACTGTAGTTCTGCGTTTCTTATTTGTTTAGCCTCCTCCGCTACCAGGGTCATCACTTTCAGCACCACATCCGCCGTTGGGTTCGGACCGAACCATGCTAATTTCTCTCTTATTAGCTTGTTAGCTGGTGATTCCTCCTCCTGAATCACTGGTGTCCCCATCTTCTGTACTGCAGGCCTTGCTGCAACCGAGTTCTCCTGGTCTAGCTCCATTTATTCTGCTATGATGACACGCTCGGTTTTGCTGCTAGCAATCCTTCCACAAACTTCCAGTAGTCCTTTCCGTGTATTTCTTTTAAGCAGGGTGTACCAGTCTTCCATTCACTGTTCCCAGTGTCTGCTTGGAATCCTGGTGTAAAGGAAGGTAGAAGGGAACATCCCGCTGCTGCCAACCAGTGTGACGGTATTAGAGCATATCTCCGCCATCCTCTCCCTTCTTCTCCCATAAAAGAAATCACCCAATATTCCCCGACTTAGGAATATCCCTGGAATCGCCGAATCATCCACACATGAGCCATGGCTTCATACTGGATCTAACAGGACACACTTTAATGAAAGTACACAGCACACTTTATACAGGATTTGGAACATCCCGCCCCCAACAACCGCTTTCCTATTGGTCCATTGTAAAGTATTCAGTCTTCACTCTGGTCCTCTAAAAACCATGCAAATGAGGACTTGAAAATGTCTCCGCAGCGATTGGTCCCAAAGCTTGAATAGGGGTGGCCAGAAGCCTGAATATGTGTGTTCAGACAAAAGCCCCAGGGGGTCAATCAATGTACACAATAACCAGCCACAGCACAATGGAGCCGTCTGGAGAATTGAGACAGGGCAGAAGTCATTTACACGATGTAACGGAATGCACCATGACAGACCGAGATTCTCCTATGTCTAGGGTCACCTTATGTCCACTAGGGCCATAGGGTGACAAAGAATCATAATTCATATGTTACAGATGACATTAATAAGGGACATTAATAATACTTCATATTGCAGGACTGAGATATCATGATGACATGACCAGGTCAGCCAGTGAGTCATACCTTTTGTATAATTGGCTATTGAAATACCTGAAGGTGTGGATTACACCCACTCTCACTGCCATTGTGTGATAAAGATGCGGTGCCGACCGGCCTACATGGTTAGCTACCTGAATGCCTTTTAGAGTGTGATTGAAGCCCCCCATGGTGTGAAGGGGGGTGGAGATGGCATTGTCCTGTGATTGGCTGTAACATCTTGTACTGTATAAAAGAGCTGGAAAGATACCAATAAAGTGTTGATAGATTTTTAAACCAGAGAGAACGTAGCTGCGTCTCGTTTTTACTCTGGGGAATGGAATGGGTCGTGTCTGCCGGATTGTGGAGTGTCGCAAGCTGTGTTGGGTGGATGGAAGTTCATAAGCGGTGTTGACCGTTACATTGGTGGCAGCAGTGGGATGATTCCATCTTCAGAAAAACAGCTACAAGGGCACAAGACAATGCAGACACCAGTCTCCATGGAGGAGGAATTCCAAAGAAGGTTACAAGAGATGCGGATACAGCACAGAGGACCAGTATCAGAGGAGGTCCTGCTGGGATGGTCGGATGTGATTTGTTGCCAACTCTGGAAGGAAGCGCTAGCTCTTGAGCAGCAACACCAGGGAAAGGTCCTCCCCTCCTTCTATGAAAGGTACTGGCCGCAGTATGACGTACGAATGCCGTTGTTGGGGGAACAACCGAAGCAGGAGTGGATAGCGGAGTTAAACCGGCTGATCCGGGCAGAGATGCAGCTGGACGAGAGCTACAGAGCCCTCCGGTGGTATGTAGCCCAAGAGTGCCCGTGGTCAGCGGATGACAGTCCCACAGAAGGCTATGACTATGATGGCCCGGGATTGTTGTATTGGAGGATGTCCACGGATCCGGACTTCGGGGATGATCGGGAGTGGCGCCTGGAGGACATAATAGAGCACAGAGAGGGAAAATTGAATATCCCGGAAGGGCACTGGTTACAGGAAGATTTGGAATTTCTGGCCATTCGAGAATGGGAGCTGGAGATCGCCTACATACAGCTGCTAGACTCGGCTCAGCACCAGGGTAGGGCTCCCGTTGCTTGCGACTATGAGAAAAGGTCAGATGACAACTGTGAAATCCTGGCTGATGAATCAGCAGTGGAAAATATGGAGATTGCCATCTCTAAAGCCGAAGCGGATGGTGTGGAGTTCCAGGGAGCCAGGGCGGTTGGCCCCTCTCTCCAGCAACAAGCTGAGGCTGTAAAGCTTTTACTCCCATCGGAAGCACTGGTCACCGGACAGAGGGTTCAAGACCTCTGCCCCACCCTTGTGGCAGTTCCAAGGGCTCAGGGTGAGAAGGTGGCGATCACTCCCCAGCCACAGATTACAGAATGTCTGGACTGTTCAGAGGATGTTGTGGATTTTGCATGCCCAGCGGAGGAGCTGGCAACGGAGCAGAGTGCCCCAGGTCTCTGCTCCCAACTAGCAGGAGAGGGAGTTCCTGTGGTGGTGGATGGGACTGTGGTCTCCACTCACAGCAACCCAGCGGAAGAGCTGGCAACAGAGCAGAGTGTCATGGGCCTCTGCTCCCAACTATCAGAAGAGGGGGTCCCTGTGGTATTGGATGGGACTGTAGTCTCCACTGACACAACCCCAGAAGATGGTACAGGACTGGGACAGGAGGATGTCGGCTTTGCTTTGCAAGCATCAGGGGGTTTTCCCCTGGCACCAGTGGATGGGACTGCAGTCTCCACTGGTATACCTCAGGAAGTGGGGGCAGTTGGCCCAGACCCCCAACAGCATGATGGACTGAGCCCAGCCACCCTGCCTTCTCTCCAGTGGCTGAAAGGACTCCAGGGAGAAGGGCCAGTCCAGGCCCCTCCCCAGCGGCAGGCGTGTTCTCTGAGAGAGGCAGAGGTTGGCAGGGTGAGTAATGCTCAGTTTGGAGCCATTTATTTGGGGTACAGTATGGATACCAGCATTGGAGGACTGGAACTACTGACTGACTTCGGAGTCAACCCGTTTGGGGTTCCCTCCTGTGTCAGTCTCCCACCGAAAGGGGAGAGATGTAACGGAATGCACCATGACAGACCGAGATTCTCCTATGTCTAGGGTCACCTTATGTCCACTAGGGCCATAGGGTGACAAAGAATCATAATTCATATGTTACAGATGACATTAATAAGGGACATTAATAATACTTCATATTGCAGGACTGAGATATCATGATGACATGACCAGGTCAGCCAGTGAGTCATACCTTTTGTATAATTGGCTATTGAAATACCTGAAGGTGTGGATTACACCCACTCTCACTGCCATTGTGTGATAAAGATGCGGTGCCGACCGGCCTACATGGTTAGCTACCTGAATGCCTTTTAGAGTGTGATTGAAGCCCCCCATGGTGTGAAGGGGGGTGGAGATGGCATTGTCCTGTGATTGGCTGTAACATCTTGTACTGTATAAAAGAGCTGGAAAGATACCAATAAAGTGTTGATAGATTTTTAAACCAGAGAGAACGTAGCTGCGTCTCGTTTTTACTCTGGGGAATGGAATGGGTCGTGTCTGCCGGATTGTGGAGTGTCGCAAGCTGTGTTGGGTGGATGGAAGTTCATAAGCGGTGTTGACCGTTACACACCTTATAATAGAAAGGCTTTAAATAGGGTTATTACACAATGGACAATAAGTATCACTTATGAGTCTGTTGACCTGGCTGGGGTTTAGAATAACAATTAACACCTCTACACACTGGACAATAAAATGTATCTCACAAGCCCGACTCCGGTATGCCATTGAAGGGTCATTGTCCAATTATCCAGGTCTAGAGGCACACAGGCATTAAGATTAGCAGGGAGAGAATTACATCTTCTGTAATACATGAATTAGGATTTCATGGTCCATGACAGCCTGATGTAAGGAGGCACTCCACTGGGGATGCCTGATGTAAGGAGGGGCTCCACTGGGGACACCTGATGTAAGGAGGGGCTTCGCTAGGGACGCCTGATGCAAGGAGGGGCTCCACTGCAGACAACTGATGCAAGGAGGGGCCATCAATTGCGCCATCAATTGCTGCCAGTGTGCCATCAATTGCTGCCAGTGTGCATCCACCAAGTAAGTACCTGATGATGATGATGATGAAATCTCTGTCCTGTCATTGTTCTGCTGCCTGCAGTCCTCGGCCATCTCGGGTCTTCTACAGCAGACTGTGCAGTGTGCACAGTGTAAGGTGAGCCAAGGAGGAAGGCTCTGGGGAGTCGGGACCGGGTCATCACTTGTCGGGGACACTCGCTCCACGTGGTGACGGGCGGCTGGGAATGCCATCAGCGGGGGGCGGGAACGGAGGCATGGCTAACACGCCCATGGCTTCTTCGGCTGAATCAGCGGGAAACGAGGTGCTGCTAACACCCACAGCTTCTTCGGCTGCACAAGCCCACAGCTTCTTTTTTCGGCTGAAAAATCTGACTCGGGGGGGAAAAAAGCGGCGCGCAGGTGACGTCATCAAAAACCACAAACCTTCCTCACTGTGCTATATGTTTTGTGCTGTCTTGAGGTGGAACTCTACCACCCACTTCCCTTTCTGTCACTTTCTCCAATTTCCTTTAAGACAGTTTGTAGTCAGAGTCGGAGGGATAAATAGCCCGATGCAAGGGGGGGCTCTGCTGGGGATGCCTGATGCAAGGAGGGGCTCCACTGGGGACGCCTGATGCAAGGAGGGGCTCTACTGGGGACGCCTGATGTAAGGATGGGCTCCGCTAGGGATGCCTGATGCAAGGAGGGGCTCCACTGGGGACACCTGATGTAAGGAGGGGCTCTGCTGGGGACCCTGATGTAAGGAGGGGCTCCGCTGGGGACGCCTGATGTTAGGAGGGGCTCCGCTGGGGACGTCTGATGTAAGGAGGGGCTCTGCTGGGGACCCTGATGTAAGGAGGGGCTCCGCTGGGGACGCCTGATGTTAGGAGGGGCTCCGCTGGGGACGTCTGATGTAAGGAGGGGCTCCGCTGGGGACGCCTGATGTAAGGAGGGGCTCCGCTGGGGACGCCTGATGTAAGGAGGGACTCCGCTGGGGACACCTGATGTAAGGAGGGGCTCCACTGGGGACGTCTGATGTAAGGAGGGGCTCCGCTGGGGACGCCTGATGTAAGGAGGGACTCCGCTGGGGACACCTGATGTAAGGAGGGGCTCCGCTGGGGACGTCTGATGTAAGGAGGGGCTCCGCTGGGGACGCCTGATGTAAGGAGGGGCTCCGCTGGGGACGCCTGATGTAAGGAGGGACTCCGCTGGGGACACCTGATGTAAGGAGGGACTCCGCTGGGGACACCTGATGTAAGGAGGGGCTCCGCTGGGGAGGCCTGATGTTAGGAGGGGCTCTGCTGGGGACGTCTGATGTAAGGAAGGACTCTGCTGGGGACACCTGATGGCATCTGGTGGCAGGTGACGTGACAAGTGACACTCTCAGGGCTTCCACTGATTCTACATTATGGTGAGTTGAACTATTTCATTTCATATTACAATGTCATAATATAAATAATGTGCTTCAATCATCCTGACACCATAACAACCATGGTGTCGGGGGGTTAAAGCGCTAACCCCAGGTGTTTGGAGTATCTTTATCTGCCGATTGTTACATTTTCTGAAATACACATTTCTATGGTGGTGTAGGATCTGGGCCTGCTGTCCCTCCATCCCTCTGTCTTTCCTTCTTTCTCTCTGTTTCTCCCTTCATCCCTTGTTCGTCTCAGACTCTAACCACACCCCTTTTGAGTCACGTCCCCTTTAAGCCAAGCCCAATATTTGGCCTAAACCACACCCATTTTTCTTTCCCCCCATGCCACACCTTTAAACAAAAATGCCCCGCCCCCTAATTATAAGAAGACTCCGCCCACAGACAAAATTAGTGTCCCTATAATTTTTTTTATTTTTATTTTTTATGTTGGGTGGTCATAATGTTATGACTGATCGGTATATACCCCTAAAATACCCCTCCACGTTGTGCCCCATCTAATAATCTTCATATTAGAGGACTTGCAAGAAGATGATGTGTGGAGGTGACATGATCCCCCAATCCAGTCCACACAGAGTGCTGGGACCCCCTTCTCTCATAATAATAATAATAATAATAATAATAATCATAATAAGACATTATTACCTTCTCACACTGGGTACACACTCTCCAGCCTCACAACCCCATCAGGAAATTAAATGACATGTAAAATTAAAATTCCTTCCTCTGAACTACACAAAAATGGCCGTTGTTTCTGTCAAGCTGGCTCCTTCTATTTAATTCAATAAAAACAGCTTCAAGTTAGTGACCCCGTATCTAAATCACTAATGTTAATAACAAGTGTAAACGCTTTTATTAAAAAAAAAAAAAAAAAAATGCTTTTATCGCGTTCGAGCTGCACTACAACAAAATGGCCGCGGGTCCTCTGACGGTAGGATGTTGTTAACTTCTCCCTCTAGCGGTTGCTCGTTTCAGCAGCCCAGTGGGCGGGGTTTTCCTTATAAGGTGGTGTAGGCTCTCTCTCCGCTCTGTGCGCATTCCCAGGACTTCCAGCTGTGCCTGGTTGCCATGGGGACGCGCGCGCGAGCGCAGAAGAAAGGGGATCTCAGGGAGGCAGGCGGCCATTTTGTTGTAGCTCAGCATTGATTTAGTTGCAGATTCCTGCTGGTGGGGAGGGGGGGTGTGTGAGGCTGGAGAGTGTTTGTCCGGTGAGGAGGAGGTAATATTGTCCTTCCTATTATGGCATTATTATATGTTTTATGTTTTTTTGTAAGATTTAGAGTTTCAGTTGCAATGTTTACTTCAGATGCTTGGTGGTGTGTAGCCTAATGACAGAGTTGTCTGCCTTTTTGTTTTTCTTCCAGATGTGGTTTTGTTTATTGTTCTGTTATTGATTTATTGCACTGCAGGCCAAAGCGGGTAGGTTTTCCATAGAAGTGGGAAGGCCAATTAGCGCTAACGCCCCCTTTGGACCGTGATTCCGCCCCAGAAATTTGGGTCATTGTTTTTGGCAAATCAATATGACATGATGAGCCTCATATACTGAAGCACCTGAAAGAAGAACTGTATCTGCTGCCCACAGCAGCCAATCAGAGTCTTCCGAGCCCTAAGGGCCCTTTTAGGAGGGCTTTGCGATTAGATTTGCCTATCTGGTTTTCAGGCAGACCTGATCGGCAGTGCTATGTGGGTCTATGGGGCATGCTGGTGCCCGTGTACACCTGCCTACTTCCGAGAACATTCGAGTGCCCTTTTTCGGATGTAAACCTAAAGGATCAAGGTTAGCCTGATCTAAATGGACATCCAGCCGCCCATGGAGGCGTCTCGGTCTTTTCCTGTTTGCCGTGTAAGGACTACATTGGCGCCTTGTGCTGTGCCATATTTTACTGGCATGGAGTTGCACAGGTTGAGAGGTATATTGACATAGCGCGTTCTTCCTCCGAAGGTCCTGATGCTATTGGGCAAATTTAGACAGGATCCGATTAACCCACCAGCCATAGGCGTGCGCACAGGGTGTGCCAGGTGTGCCCAGGCACACCCTTATCACTCCCTGCAGTGCTGATTCCCCCTGCTACCTGGTGTCTTCTCCCACAGCATTGCAGACTTCCCTCCTCTCCCATTGGCTACCGCAGTGGGCACACATTGATGTCAGGATAAGTAGGGGGAAGGGAGAATGTAATTCACCGGCCTCTTCTCTTTCTGAATGAACACAGTGAGAGATCGGTACTATGTTTTTGAGCTTTCAGGTGCACACCCTAATGCAGTGATGGCGAACCTTGGCACCCCAGATGTTTTGGAACTACATTTCCTATGATACTCAGCTACACTGCAGAGTGCACAAGCATCATGGGAAATGTAGTTCCGAAACATCTGGGGTGCCAAGGTTTGCCATCACTGCCCTAATGCAACAGGCTGTGCACACTTATGCCACCAGCAAGTCTTTAGAGTGTGGGAGGAAACCTACGCAGGCACAGGGAGAATATGAAAACTCCAGGCAGATGATGTTGTGGTCGGGATTTGAACCAGTGACCCTTTTGCTGCTAGGTGAAAGTGTTAACCACTACACCAAGGATTTCTCCTTCACTGACGGGCAGTGATGAGGCTGCATTAATGGGCACCAATGAGGAGGCACTGATATGTAGAATTGATGGGCACTGACATGTAGAATTGATGGGCACCGATAGGCTACATCAGCCTTTCTCAACCTTTTTACCCCAGGGGAACCCTTAAAATTATGTTCAGGTCTCGGGGAACCCCTGATAAAACCCATTCATTGTGGGTCAGTGGGAACAATGCCCCTTACTTTGGTGGTCAGTGAGAAGAATGCCCTTTTTTACAGTGGTGGTAAGAATGGCCCCCTTACAGAGAACTATGAAGATCATTGGTGTCATACCACTGGCTCCTCCAAGTGGAATTGGCTCAGAACTGGGTAGGCACCATCAAACAGGAGGTAAATCAGTCACAGTTCAAGGAACCCCTAGCCACCTCTGAAGGAACCCTAGGGTTCCACAGAACCCTGGTTGAGAATGGCTGGGCTACATTGATATGCAGCACTGATAAGGAGCTGCTCACAGGCATTACTGATTGGTATCTGAAGGGCACTGATTGGCATATTTATGGTCACTGGCACAACCCTTTTGCTGCTAGGTGAAAGTGTTAACCACTACACCAAGGATTTCTCCTTCACTGACGGGCAGTGATGATGCTGCATTAATGGGCACCAATGAGGAGGCACTGACATGTAGAATTGATGGGCACCGATAGGCTACATTGATATGCGGCACTGATAAGGAGCTGCTCACAGGCATTACTGATTGGTATCTGAAGGGCACTGATTGGCATATTTATGGTCACTGGCACAACCCTTTTGCTGCTAGGTGAAGTGCTAACCACTACACCAGGTGCGGTGTCCATCCCTGTGCCAGGAGTCCCAGCCACGTCTATTGGGACACACTCACTGTATCCCAATATGACATCCATGCGGTTGCAGTGTTCATTTAGTTGCCAAAAATATTTTCATCGTCGTTTTTACCAAATGCACGTTTTAAGTAACAAAAAACAAAACAAAAATAAAATTCTTTTTCAATTCAGATGACTAAAATTTAACTAATACAAGTCAGATGTCTAAAATTGAAATTGCATTTTTTTTTGTCAAAAGACTACGACTAAAACTAAATCAACTGGTCAAAAAGCAATATTGTTTGTTTGTTTACAAAACTTGTTTATATTTAGAAGGCTGTTACTTGATTTCATTATTAACCACTCCCCGCCTGCCCTATAGCAGAATGGCAGCTGGGCGGTGGTTGTGCTATCCAGACAGGACGTCATATGACGTCTTTCAGGAAAACATGCCCTGTACTATGCAGGCACAGCGCTTGCGCAGTACAAACCACAGCGGAGCCGCCTAAAATAGCTGAAGATGTAGAGGTGTGAGTCAGGTGTACAGGGCGCCTGTGCAATGAAGACGAGGGGCGGGTGTATTACTGTTATATCGTGTAAGGGGCGGATGGCTACAAAAAGACGTGTAGTTTATTTCTATAATCACCCTCAAGTTATCAGCTCTGCCCATCAATTAAAACAATCGGCCTCTTTTGTAGCCACCCGCCCCTTACACGATATAACAGTAATACACCCGCCCCTCGTCTTCATTGCGCAGGTGCCGTGTACAGCTGACTCAGAGCTCTACATCTTCGGCGGCTGTTGTGGTTCGTACTGCACAAGCACTGCATAGTACAGGGGGAATATTATCAGTAATGCCTGTGAGTAGCTCCTTATCAGTGTAGCCTATCGGTGCCCATCAGTGTCACCTTTCAGTGCCACCTGTCAGTGCCCATCAATTTGTGAGTTAGGGACCTTAGATTGTAAGCTCCTTGAGGGTAGGGACCGATGTGAATGTACAATGTATTGACAGCGCTATATAAGTACCTGAAATAAATAAACATCAGTGCCCATTAATGCAGCCTCATCAGTGCCCGTCAGTCAAGGGGAAAGCAACATTTTATAACAGAAACAAAGAAACCTTTTTTTTGTTTCCAAAATGTTGGTCTTTTTTAGTTTTATAGTGCAAAAAATAAAAACCGCAGAGGTACCACCAAAAAAATCTCTTTTTTGTGGAAATAAAATGATAAAAATTTAGTTTGGGTGCAGTGTTGTATGACTGCGCAATTGTCATTCAAAGTGCGACAGCGCTGAAAGCTGAAAAATGTCCAGGGCAGGAAGGGGGGAAAGTGCCGGGTTTTGAAGTGGTTTAGGCCCCTTTCACACTTATGCAACTTTTCCTGCGAATTTGAACTGCAAAGTCACATGACAAGTTGTACCGTTTATATCTGTTCAACATCAAGTCGCAGCGACTTCAGAGTAGTCCCTACACTACTTTGGTCCCACTTTGATGCGATTTAAAGGGGTTGTAAAGGTTTGTTTTTTATTTTCTAAATAGGTTCCTTTAGGCCCCTTTCACATGGGGCAGTGGAGGTGCGGCGGCGGTATAGCAGCGCGTTTTTTAGCGCCGATGTACCGTCGTATTTACCGCAATATTCGGCCATTAGCGGTGTGGTATTAACCCCCGCTAGCGGCCGTAAAAGGGGTTAATACTGCCCACAATGCGCCTCTGCAGGCGGTATTACCACGGTTTCCCATTGATTTCAATGGGAAGGAGCGGTAAACACCCCGCTCCTATACCGCTCCAAAGATGCGGCTAGCAGGACTTTTGGCGCGGTCCTGCTAGCGCACCGCTTCAGTGCAAAAGCCTTCGGGCTTTCACATTAAAGACTACAGGGCACGATTTTTTCAGACGGTATAGCAGCGCTAATGTACCACCTGAAAAACACCCCAGTGTGAAAGCACTCTTAAGCTAATGCATTGTTGGTTCACTTACCCTTTCCTTCCATTTCCCTTCTAAATGTTTTTTTTTTTCTTTGTCTGAATTTCTCACTTCCTGTTCCTCCTCAGGAAGGTGTTCTAAATGACTTTCCACCGCTCGGATGATGGTGGAAAGTTTACTGAGGAGAAACAGGAAGTGAGAAATACAGATAAAGGAAAACAACATTTAGAAGGGAAATTGAAGGAAAAGGTAAGTGAACCAACAATGCACGAGCTTAAAGCGGGGGTTCACCCTAAAACTATTTTCTAACATTACAATGAGCCCACTCTCTACATTGACACTATGCCAAAAAAAAAATATTTTTTTTTGCTGTACATACCTTCGTACAGCTATTTTCCCCCACAGCTTCCGGGTAGTGCCTCCCGCCGGACTGGGCGTTCTTATCCAGCAGGTGATTGACGTGATGACAAAAACGAGCTCCCCAATCACATAAGGAGCGTCACAAGTTGCCGAAAGAAGCCGAACGGCGAGTCGGTGCTATACGGCGCCTGCGCACCGACGTTCGGCTTCTTTTGGCAACTTGTGACGCTCCTTATGCGACAGGGGGAGCTCGTTTTTGTCATCACGCCCATCACCTGCTGGATAGGAACGCCCAGTCCGGCGGGAGGCACTACCCGGAATCCGTGGGTGAAAATAGCTGTACGAAGGTATGTACAGCAAAAAAATGTCGGCATAGTGTCAATGTAGAGAGTGGGCTCCTAATGTTAGAAAATAGTTTTTAGGATGAACCCCCGCTTTAAAGGAACCAATTTAGAAAATAAAAGACGAACCTTTACAACCCCTTTAACCACTTAAGGACCGCCTCCTGCACATATACGTCGGCAGAATAGCACATCTGGGCACAAGCACGTACAGGTACGTCCTGTGCTAGTACCCAGCCGTGGGTCGCGGGCGCACGCCCGCGGCGCGCTCCAGTGACCCGGTCCAAAGCTCCGGGACCGCGGGATACGCGGACCCGATCGCCGCTGGAGTCCCACGATCGGTCCTCGTAGCTGAAGAAGGGGGAGAGCTGTGTGTAAACACGGCTTCCCCGTTCTTCACTGTGGCGGCGTCTGCGATCGTGTGATCCCTTTTATAGGGAAACACAATCGATGACGTCACACCTACAGCCAAACCCCCTTACAGTTTTAAACACACATTAGGTCACACATAACCCCTTTGGCGCCCCCTTGTGGTTAACTCCCAAACTGCAATTGTCATTTTCACAATAATCATTGCATTTTTAATGCATTTTTTGCTGTGAAAATGACAATGGTCCCAAAAATGTGTTAAAAGTGTCCGCCATATTGTCGCAGTCACGAAAAAAAAAACGCTGATCGCCGCCATTAGTAGTAAAAATAAATGTTTTATAAAAATGAAATAGAACTATCCCCTATTTTGTAAACGCTACCAATTTTGCGCAAACCAACCGATAAATGCTTATTGCGATTTTTTTTTTTTTTTTACTAAAAATAGGTAGAAGAATACGTATCGGCCTAAACTGAGGAAAATAAACATTTTTTTTATATATTTTTGAGGGATATTTATTATAGCAAAAAGTAAAAAAATATTGCATTTTTTAAAATTGTCGTTCTATTTTTGTTTATAGCGCAAAAAATAAAAACCGCAGAGGTGATCAAATGCCACCAAAAGAAAGCTCTATTTGTGGGGGAAAAAAAGTCGGCAATTTTGTTTGGGAGCCACGTCGCACGACGGCGCAATTGTCTGTTAAAGCGACGCAGTGCCGAATCGCAAAAACTGGCCGGGTCCTTTAGCTGCCTAAAGGTCCGGGTCTTAAGTGGTTAAGATACATAGATAGAGCTCAAGATTACACAGGCATTGCTTCAAGTCACGTCAATGTCGAGTGACTTTCAGTTCGTACGAGTGTGAAAGGGGCCTAACAGAGAACTGTTAACATTTTTCCAGTGCATCCAGAAAGTATTCACATTGCTTCACTTTTTCCACATTTTGTTATGTTACAGCCTTATTCCAAAAATGGATTAAATTCATTATTTTCCTCAAAATTCTACAAACAATACCCCATAGTGACAACGTGATAGAAGTTTGTTTGAAATCTTTGCAAATTTATTAAAAACGAAAAAAAAATCTCACGTACATGCCACTCAAAATTGAGCTCCACAATTGTTTCCACTGATCATCCTTGAGATGTTTCCACTGATCATCCTTGAGATGTCTGCACAACTTGATTGGAGTCCATCTGTGGTAAGTTCAGTTGATTGGACATGATTTGGAAAGGCACACACCTATGTATATAAGGTCCCACAGTTAAGGCACTTTCACACTGGGGTCGGTAGCAGTAAAGCGCGGCTAGAGTTAGCGGCGTGCTTTTAGCCCCCCCCAAGGGGTTAAAAGCGCTGCTGCCGAAGCGCTTTTCAGGCGCTTCGGCAGTGCTGCCCATTGATTTCAATGGGCAGGGGCGGTTTAGGAGCGGTGTATGCACCGCCCCAAAGCTGCTGCTTGCAGAATTTCGTTTCTCGTCCTGGAAGCGCACCACTCCAGTGTGAAAGCACTCAGGCTTTCACACTGGCGCTGTAGGTGAGGCAGTTTTCAGGCGCTATTTTTAGCGTTAAATCGCCTGAAAAACGCCTCAGTGTGAAGGCGCCCTTAAAGTGGAGTTCCACTGAAAAATGGAACTTCCACTTTTTGGAACCCCCCCCCAATCAGTGCCACATTTGGCACCTTTCAAGGGAGAGGGGGGAGCAGATACCTGTCTAATACAGGTATTTGCTCCCACTTCCTGACATAGATCACCTTGGTGATCTACGCCATTTCTGGCGCCTACTCTCTACCTCCGCTGTCTTCTGGGAGACACGCAGCTCCCAAAACACAGCGGGGACCAGTGAAGACGCACAGCGCGACTCTCACATGTGCAGTAGGGAACCGAGAAAGTGAAGCCGCAAAGCTTCATTTCCTGATTCCCTCACTGAGGATGGCAGCGGGGCAGCCATTAGCAGAGCGAGTGCGCTGCTTTGGCTGCCGACATCGCGGGCACCCTGAACAGGTAAGTGTCCATATATAAAAAGTTAGCAGCTGCTGGCTTTTAATATTTATTTTTTTTGTTGGACCTCCGCTTTAACAGTGCATGTCAGAGCACGAACCAAGCCACAAAGTCCAAGGAATTGTCTGTAGACCTCAGACAGAATTGAAATTGAATCAAGGCACAGATCTGGAGAAGGGTACAGACATTTTTTTTTTTTTTTAGAACCACTTCCTTTCCTAGATGCGCCTAGTTATGTGAATCCGGGCCGAGGAGTTTATGCCCATCCACTTGGAGAGATTTGGAGTTGCCAAAGGACCACAGGAGGGCCACTCTGTCCTTGGGGTGTGAGAGACCTGTGGCTGCCCGTGGAGCGGGTCTCACCTCTGCACCCCATTGATTCCATCCTGTCACCATCCGCCATATTGATTGCGAGCATGGCAGGGACAGCGGGAGTGAAGGAACCACCATGAACTAGATATTGGTTCAGAAGGTGTTTGAGGGAGAGGTGAGGCAGTTAAGCACCCTAAGGCTGCAGGGAATGGTTTTGTATGCTGATCTTTCCGAAGCCGCTGAGACTCAATCCTAACACATGAGGCACCGGATCCTTTAACTTTGTGGTAATTTCCTCCAACATGTACATTTCCCCAATTGCACAAAGAAAGCAAAAAAAAATAAAAACCCTGATATGCTAATTGTACAATACTTTTTATATGCTGTTTGTACTGTAAATGAAAAAAAAAAAACACTCCTCTTCACAGCCCCTCGCTTCTTAAAAAACAAAAAACAAAACACACTTTACATATTTTTTAAGGTTAATTTATTGTAATGTGATGTTTTTAAACTGTATTATGTTCCAAGTATAGCCCGAGACGTATTGACGTGGGAGTATTTACGAGGATCTGTAGAAGGACGTCATGATGGCGAGCCAGCCGCCCCTCACATCACCGGGTAAGAGAAGACTTAGAATTTCTTGTAAAGGAGAGAAGAGTACTGCGGATCCACCTAGATACACATCCTCTGATATAAAGACATAGAAACAATGTATTCAGTCAGTGTGTGTTTCCTACAGATGGATCCAGTAACAGAAATCCCCCAGAGAGACGTCCCCGTCCTCTGTATTCCCGGGACTCCACACAGGAACATCATCAGGAGATCCCTCAGGCGGTAAGTAGCACTGAGAATCTTGGTGATTTTTTTTTATATCCATTAAATATTTCCTTAGGCAGTCTCACTCAAATGTATGTTTGTATTATAGAGTGCAAATATGATTAAAGTAGAAATAAAAGAGGAAGTAGAAGATCCAGAGGAATGGGAAACCCCTCCAGAGATCGGCACAGGTGAGGAATCAACACTAAATCCAGAGAAGAGTCCCAGATTCTCCTTGTTCAGACACTGCAACAATTTCTTATTTTTTAAAGAGCACTCACAACAAAAAAACCTGCAAAAACGCACTTGACTCGTGCCAAAAAAGACAAATAATCTACTTTGGTGCCAACGCGTTGCGTCCCTCAGGTGTGAATGCAGTTTAAATCCAGAGAAGAGTCCCAGATCCTCCTTGTTCAGTCACTACAACAATCTCTTCTTCTCCCCCCTCCTCTATCAGTAGACATTAATAGGGAGACAGTATGTGCCGAGTGGGGGAGTCAGGAGCCATCAGACTCTATTAGACTCCAGCAGGGCTGGACTAGGACAAAAATTTGGCCCTGGACTTCATCCAGACCAGCCCACTTTAATTCAATAAAATGCTGCCCCCACCCCACGAAAAATCACACCCACCAAAAGGCCCCTACTTCCATTATTGTATATCATGAGAGGGTGAGAGATAGGGGAATAAGAGAGAGGGAGGGAGGGTTGAGGGAAAGGGCTGAGAGGGGGTGGGTGAGAGATGGGGGTGAGCGTAAGAAAAAGAGAGGGGGTAGATAGGAACCCTTTCACATTGAGACGTTTTTCAGGCGCTTTTGGGATAAAAATAGCAGCATCTTTGGGGCGGTGGTGGAGCGTTGTACAAACCGCTCCTGTCCATTGAAATGAATGGCCACCGCTGCTGAAGTGCCTGCAAAGCACTTTGCCAGCAGCTTTACACGGACACATTTAACCTTGAATTTGGCTGCTAGCAGGGGTTAAAAGCGGCTGCTAGACACCGAATAGTGCAGCAAAAACAACAGTAAAGTGCTGCTAAAACCAGCAGTGTTTTACCGTCAATGCCCGCCCCAATGTTAAAGGTGCCTAAGAGTCAGGGAGTGAATGAGACAGAGGGGGGGGGGCTGAGAGACAGGGGGGGGGGGAGCTGAGAGACAGGGGGGGGGGAGCTGAGAGACAGAGGGGGGGGGAGAGCTGAGAGACAGAGGGGGGGGGGAGCTGAGAGACAGAGGGGGGAGGGGAGCTGAGAGACAGGGGGGAGGAGCTGAGAGACAGAGGGGGGAGTTGAGAGACAGAGGGGGGTTGGAGACAGAGAGACGAGAGACGGAGGAGGGGGCTAAAAGAGGGGAGGACTGAGAGACTGAGGGGGGGACTGAGAAAGCCTCCGTTTAAAAAAATTTTTTTTTTTTCTTTTTAAACGGCCCACTGAGCCATTGGCCCACCGGGAAACTCTCTGTAGTCCCTATGGCTAGTCCATCCCGGCTCTCCTCCTCACATCATGTCACTGTTACCAGCCAAGAGACGTGACCAGTCTCCCCTGCCCCCCCCCCCCCCACACACATACTCTCTGGGGTCTCTCATACATCTCAGTACAGGGGGGGTTTACTCTCATCTTTATTCACGGACCCCAGAGACGTCAAAGATAAGGAGGAGAAAGAAGGACGTGTGAGAAATAAGAGTGTTATTTCACATATGTAAAAATTGCATTTTTGACCATGAAATTGCGTAAGACCACACAGAATATTATCTATTTTCTGAAATCATGGGCCAGGTTGAATATAACAATGTAAAAAGCAGCGCTTAAACAGTGAAATGTGAAATTCACTTATCTAAATGAAAATTAAATAAATATATGTGACATATATCATATAAAATAGATCACCTTTTACAGTGAAAACAAATATTAACAAAAGAGCGAAAAAAAGTTAAACATCCTGTGACAGCAGGTGAAAAAGTGAATCAAAGTTCATAAGTAGAATCTGGATATCAATCTTCTCAGTCTTCCACCACACCGCTTGTGCTCAGTGACTCCTCCACCCTTATAGACTGCGCACTTACCACAATTTAATGCCCAGCACTCTCATGTCAGGCATAAATGCAAGAAATCCAAATCTTTCCAAAGTGTAGATATCACAATCCAGTTCAGTAATAAGTTCCAACGTGTTCACATAAATAAAGAAAAAAATTGTACCATAGTGTAATATTGTAAAACCAGTTTTAATCACACCACTGTAAAATCTTCATAAAATGCACTCACAAACGTGATCTTTCACCAAACTTTGAATAATAAATAACAGCACTAGTTCCAAGCTTCCAACCAATAAGCCAGTGGTCACGGCGGACCCTCGATCGCTCCCAGTGTACTCACAGCCTTTGGACACAGCTAGGTGCTAACGAAAATACCATCTCTTCACCTAGCTGTGTCCAAAGGCTGTGAGTACACTGGGAGCAATCGAGGGTCCGCCGTGACCAACCCCCTCTGCCGCTCTAACCGGGCCTCCCGTCCCACCGGGAGACCCAATCTACGAACCGCCACCTCCAGTGCCTAGCCACCGACTGGAACGAAGCCGCGAATGGCTTCGATCCAGTCTCTTCAATGTAAACACAGTAGCAAAGTCACAACGTCACTTCCGGGTTTAAAAAAAAAAAATACACAGTATTCAGGATCGCTCCATAAAGAGTACCTGTCACCACCAATTACTGTCACAAGGGATGTTTACATGCCTTCCGACAGCAATAAAAGAAATAAAAACACAATTTTTATATTATAAAAATAAATAAGAAAAAAAAGTTTTTAAAGCGCCCCCGTCCCTGCGAGCTCGCTCAGCAAAGAAAACGCATAAGGAAGTCGCGCCCGCATATGTAAACTGTGTTCAAATCACACATGTAGGGTATCGCCGCGATCGGCAGAGCGAGATCGAAAATTCTAGCTATAGACCTCTTCTATAACTCTAACCTGGTAACCGTAAAAAAAAATTAAAGCGTCGCCTATAGAGATTTTTAGGTACTGTAGTTTGTCGCCATTCCACGAGTGCGTGCAATTATAAAGCGTGACATGTTTGGTATCTATTTACTCGGCAAAACAACATCTTTACATTATACCAAAAAATTGGGCTAACTTTACTTTTTATTTTTTTATTTTTAATTCATGAAAGTGTCTTTTTCCCAAAAAGTTGTGTTTAAAACACCGCTGCACAAATATCGTGTCGCAAAAAATATTGCAACAATCGCCATTGTATTCTCTAGAGGGTTCTAAGTAATTTTCTAGCAAAAAAAATACGTATTTTTACTTGTAAACGCCAAATGTCAGAAATATGCTTAGTCATGAAAGGGTTAATGCACATAAATGCAATACAATATGTACAAAGGGGTTCTGTCGAGCAATTGGTTACTAAACATGTAGAGTAAAAGTGCATGCATCCTTGATATTGCAAAAAAAAAAAACGATGGTACCCAAAAGTCTCCATAAGCTTTGCTTTAAAAGTCTGTTCATTGGTTTAGAGTTGAACAGAAAGGATGGCCCTCAAATTATTGCTTGCAGTCTGAGGTTTGCAGTGATAGCCTCTCATGTATGGTGCGATCGCGGTTTACACACACCTGTGCGTGTGTGCACAGAAATGGGGGTTTACTTTTTATTTATTTTTTAAAACCTTAATTGTTTTTAATTAATAATGTTATACTCATCTGCTCTGTGTAATGGTTTTACGTAGAGCAGCCCTAAAACTCCTCTTCTGGGGTCCCCCACCAGGACTCCTAGCTTCTCCTTTTCAGTGAGTGCCCACAATAGGAAGCCACTTCCTATGGGGGCACTAGTGCGGGCTCGATCCCAATCTCCGCTGCCTGTGTCTATAGACACAAACAATGGGGCTTAGCTCCACTCCCTCCTCATAGGAGTTGATTGGCAGCAGGAGGCAATGGCTTTCGCTGCTATCATTCTGCCCTGGGAGGAGGGAGAGCGGAGACAAAATTGCTGTTCTTGGGCACAGATTGGGCTCAGTCAGGTAACTATAATGGGTGGCGATCCTGGACACAAAGTCTTCTCTGCATTAAGGTAAAAAACTTTCTAAGGTAAAAAAAAACGTAAAGCAGGGCTCAACAAAATCCGGGCGCCTGGTTGCAATTGCGACAAGAAATTGTGACCTGGCGCCCGCCGGTAATTGAGACCGCGGCTTTGCGGCCTACAAGGCTGCGGTCTCAATTACCGTCCGTCGCGGGCCCGCCGCAATCGCACAGCGGGGGAGGTGGGGGTGCACGGAGGCACAGGAACGAGCCTGTTTTTCAGACTCTGTGTTTACAAGTTAAAAACAATTTGTTTTTGCTAGAAAATTACCTAGAACCCCCAAACATTATACATTTTTCCCCCAATGCCACAGAGAATAAAATGGCGGTCATTGCAATACTGTTTGTCACACCGTATTTGCGCAGCAGTCTTGCAAGTGCAATTTTTTTTTTGGAGACATTTTACTTTTTTGAACTAAAAATAAGACAACAGTAAGTTTAATATTGTGAAAGATGATGTTATACCAAGTAAATCGATACCAACATGTCACGCTTCAAAATTGAGCCCGCCCGTGGCATGGCGTCAAGCGTTTAACCTTAAAAATCTCCATAGGTGACATTTAAAAAATTCTATAGGTTGCATGTTTTGAGTTACAGAGAAGGTCTAGGGCTAACGCTCTAACCATTGCCGCAATATCTCACATGTGTGGTTTGAACACAGTTTTCATATGCAGGCGTTACTCACCTATGCGTTTGCTTCTGCACGTGAGCTCGTCGGGACGGGCGCTTAAAATATTTTATTTTATTGATTTTAAAACCTTTTTTTTTTAAATTAGGTCACCGTTATTCCTATTACACGGAATGTAAACATCCCTTGTAATAGAAAAAAGCATGACAGGTCCTCTTAACCACTTGGCGCAATAGACGTCCTCCCCATTTGCGAGCTCCCCTGTGAGCGCCCGAGCCACTGAGACTCGAGTGATCACAGATCCGAGTAAGGGGCCAGTCCCGGCCCCTTACCACGTGATCAGCTGTCAGCCAATGACAGCTGATCATGTTGTAAACTAAAGCCGGTAATCGTTTTTTTTTCTCCTCACGCTGACAGCATGAGGAGAAAAAAGGGCAGATCACCGGCTTATGTGAAAGGGACATCGGTCCTGAAGAGGAAGGAGGGGCATCTACCTCCTCTGTGCCGCTAGTTCCCCCTTGCCAGTGTCATCTGCAAGTGCCCACCAGTGCCACCTATCAATGCCCACCAGTGATACCAATCAGGGCCACCTAGCAGTGCTGCCTATAAGTGCCCATCAGTGCCACCTATCATTGCCACCTTTTAGTGCCACTTCTCAGTGCACAGCAGTGCCATCAATGCCCTTCAGTGCCACCCACCAGTGCTGCCTTATCGTTGACCATCAGTGTAGCCTCATCAGTGTACATCAATGAAGGAGAAAAATTATCCGTTTGCAAAATGTTATAACAAAATATAATTTATATATTTATTTTGTATTCAGTATTTACATATTTTTTGCGAAAAATAAAAACCACAGAGGTTATCAAATACCACCAAAAGAAAGCGTCAACGCTGAAAGCTGAAAATTGGTCTGGGCAGGAAGGGGGTTTAAGTGCCCAGTAAGCAAGTGGTTAAATATGAGATCTAGGGTCAAGAAGACCTCAGATCTCATATTTGGACTTAAATGCAAAAAAAAATAAAAAATGACAACAAAAAGATATCCCTTTAAGATGTATGGGCGTAATTGTCGTTTTGATGTCGCTTCCGCCCTGCTATGGTATGGAGATGGGTGGGGGCCATCTTCCCCTCACTCGTATCCATACCCAACAGGATGCAGGACCCGATCCCCTCCACCGCTACCGTCGCCTCCAGTAAGCGGGGGAGGGCGCGGGAGGGAGGACCCTCTCCCGCCGCCGCTAACGGTGATCTCGCGGCTAATCTGCCACAGAGACCACCATTATCGTAAACGGACCAGCCACTGAAAAGATGGAAATCTCGGTTGTGGCAGCAGCTGCTGCCATTACCAAGATATCCATCTTTAAACTGCCGACGTATATGTACAGGAGTCGTCGTTAAGTGGTTAAACCGTCCTCAATAAAGGTGTCAACAGGGTGCGGCTGTCCAGTCTTTTCTTCGATTCAGCCTTGGTTCACACTGGGCTGCGGGAGTCGCTGGCAGTCCCGATTTCGGCCGCAATTTAAGAGACATCTGTGCAGGTTTCTGCACAGATGTCAATGTAAATCGCGGGCCGAAATCGCAAAAAGTAGTACAGGAACTACTTTTTGAAATCGGTGCGGCGTCGCACCGATTAGGACAGTCTCATTGCCGACAAATGCCGCCGATTTGAGATGCGATTTCACATGTAAAATCGCATCTCAAATCTAAGCAAATTGTACCCAGTGTGAACCCGGGCTAAGTCCTACATGCAGAGCCAGCACCTGTTTCAATTAGCAGGCGGGATGCATTATCAGTTGTCTGCCTAAAGCAGTGTTCTTTTGTTAACTGTGGTTTACTCCCGCTTCAAGGCTTTTAAACCACTTTAAATGTATTGCTATCATAAAGGGTTAACAAACCCTATGTGTTTGCTTTGGGCAGGTGACAGGTAATCCTGATATAGACATTGGGGGGTCTATTAGACCTTAACCACTTGCGGCCCGCACTATAGCCAAATGACTGGTACATCGCGGACCTGAATAGCCAAGCCGCCGTCAATTGACGGCCGCCCCTTTGGGTGTTCCCAGCGCGCGCTCCAGAGCGTGCAGCGGGGAAGCTCTGTGTTGGCCGTGTCCCTTGGACACAGCCAATCACAGATCGCGGTGAACGGCCAATCCGAGTGGCCGTTCGCAATGCGATCTGCGCAGCCAATGAGAGATGATCTCATATGTAAATATATGAGATCATCTCTCCTTGCCGTTTTACACAGAGACAGCGTCCTGTCTCTGGAGAAGAGACCGATCTGTGTTCCTTGTACATAGGGATACAGATCGGTCACCTCCCCAGTCACCCCCCTCCCCCCACAGTTAGAACAATATGCAGGGTACACATTTAACCCCTTCCTCACCCCCTAGTGTTAACCCCTTCAATGCCAGTCACATTTATACAGAAATTAGTGCATATTTATAGCACTGATTGCAGTATAAATGTGAATGGCGCCAAAAATGTGTCAAAAGTGTCCGATGTGTCCGCCATAACGTCGCAGTCCCAATAAAAAGCGCAGATCGCTGCCATTTCTAGTAAAAAAATAAATAATAATAATTCTGTCCCCTATTTTGTAGGCGCTATAACTTTTGCACAAACCAGTCGCTTATTGCGATTTTTTTTTTTTTACCAAAAATATGTAGAAGAATACGTATCGGCCTAAACTGAGAACATTTTTTTTTTTTTTTAAATTGGGCTATTTTTTATAGCAACAAGTAAAAAATTTGTATTTTTTTTCAAAAACAGGCGATCAAATATCACCAAAAGAAAGCTCTACTTGTGGGGGAAAAAAGGACGTCAATTTTGTTTGGGAGCCACGTCGCACGACCGCGGAATTGTCAGTTAAAGCGACGCAGTGCCGGAAGCTGACATTTCACCTGGGCAGGAGGGGGTGTATGTGCCCAGTAAGCAAGTGGTTAACCACTTAAGACCCGGACCTTTAGGCAGCTAAAGGACCCGGACAGTTTTTGCGATTCGACACTGCGTCGCTGTAACTGACAATTGCGCTGTCGTGCGACGTGGCTCCCAAACAAAATTGGCTTTTTTTTCCCCCACAAATAGAGCTTTCTTTTGGTGGTATTTGATCACCTCTGCGGTTTTTATTTTTTGCACTATAAACAAAAATAGAGCGACAATTAAGAAAAAAAATCAATATTTTTTACATTTTGCTATAATAAATATCCCCAAAAATATATATAAAAACATTTTATTTTCCTCAGTTTAGGCCGATACGTATTCTTCTACCTAGTTTTGGGAAAAATATCGCAATAAGCGTTTATCAGTTGGTTTGTGCACAGTTTATAGCGTTTACAAAATAGGGGATAGTTTTATTGCATTTTTATTAATTTTTTGTACTACTAATGGCGGCGATCAGCGATTTTTTTTTTTTTCGTGACTGCAACATTATGGCGGACACTTCGGACAATTTTGACACATTTTTGGGACAATTGTCATTTTCAAAGCAAAAAATGCATTTAAAATGCATTGTTTACTGTGAAAATGCCAATTGCAGTTTGGGAGTTATTCACAAGGGGGGCACTGAAGGGGTTATGTGTGACCTTGTCTCTGTGTCTAACTGTAGGGGAGTTTGGCTGTAGGTGTGACATCATCAATTGTATTTCCCTATAAAAGGGAACACACGATCAATGACGGCGCCACAGTGAAGAACGGGGAAGGTGTGTTTACACACAGCTCTCCCCGTTCTTCAGCTCCGGGGACCGATCGTGGGACTCCATCGGCGATTTGGGTCCGCGGGTCCCGCGGTCACATTCACGGAGCTTTGGACCGGGTCGCGGGCACGCGGTGTGACCCACGGCTGGGCATTAGCGGTACGTGATTGTGCCCAGCCGCGCCATTCTGCCGACGTATATCGGTCCTTAAGTGGTTAAATAAAGTGAGAAAAAAAATAGGTGGTTGATGGTGATTTCAACCGCTATGACCTAGTCTATTAATCAAAATAGACAAAATAGTTTTATATAGAGTCCCACAGAAGTCTATTGGACGAAATGCGTCAGTGGACCCAGCAGCGTCAGACGTCACACGTCACATCCGAGTAGGGGAAGACTGGCTGTGGAACGCAAACAAGCGTACTACGCGATCCCCATAGCGGAGCGCACCTGTCTTGGTGCTGTTTTTCATTGGTACAGCCCGCAATCTTGCTCACAAGCACGTTTTTAAATGTTTTATTTTTTGGAATATATATATTTTTTGGAATTTATTTTAATAAAGCGCTGGAATTTTTTATGGTACAACACCATGCGGATTTTCCATAAATATCTCAGAGCGCAACACCCCCAATAGGGGGACTACAATCTAATGAGTAGGGATTTTGCAGGGGAGAGTCCGGATGCCACCACACTGAGGGGCACATTCCAGGATAACCACTCACTTCATCACAAGTCACCATTAACCACTTAAGGACCGCCTCCTGCACATTTACCTCGGCAGAATTGCACGGCTGGGCAAATGCGCATACAGGTACGTCCTCGACCCAGTCTGAAGCTCCGTGACCGCGGGATATCGCAGGGATAATATTTATACCCAGGCATACTCACGCGGTTATTACGCTATCACCCACAGCACATTTCCAGGTGGAACAATTTTATAATCCACCTACCAGGATCTTGAGGTTCAATAACCAGGATTACCTCCTGAGAATTCTAAGGGGGCTTTTCTTGCTCATAAGCCCACCCACCAGAGGTATCCAACATTCCATATCACACACCAAGTACGTCACATACTACTCACTTGTTATTGGGAATTAATTTACACATTACTGGAACCTACGTGTTCACCCCAAAGGCAGCGCCACCAACCCTATACCTTATTATTTGAGTAATGGGGAGACAGTATGTGCCCAGTGGGGGGGTCAGGAGCCATCAGCCTCTATTAGACTCCGTCTCTCCGTCTCTCCTCCTCACATCATGTCATTGTGTGTTACCAGCCAAGAGACGTGACCAGCCCCCCCCCCCCTCCCGACACACACACAATCTCTCTGGGGTCTCTCATAAATCTTAGTACAGGGGGCTTCACTCTCTTCTTTATTCACAGACCGCAGAGCTGCTCGGAGAGTGGTCAGTCTTGAGGAGGAAGAAGGACCTGTGAGGATTAAAGAGGAGGAAATCCCATTAAACATCAGCACAGGTGAGCAATAAACACAAAATACACAAAGAGAAACATTTGCTCCACTGAATCATCCTGCCACAGGGCTGTGAGATTCCCTTTCTTTAAAGCCTCGTACACACGATCAGATTTTCCGCAGACAAAGCCTCTAACTTTTGTCCGAAGGGCTTTGGCCAAAAACTTGTCTTGCATACAAACAAGCACACAATTGTCAGCCAAAAAACACAAGCGTAGTTACGTACTACGTCGTTTTTCAGCTCTTTAGCGCCGCCCTTTGGACACCTTCTGCTAAGGTTGTGTTTGGTGAGCATTGCTTCCGAGCATGCATGTTTGTACTTTCGTCTGATGGACTTGTGTACACATGCTCGGAAAATCCGACCGACATGACCGCTGTTCGGAAATTTTTTAAGCCTGCCATCCAACATTTGTCCGCGGAAAATCCGACAAATATTGTTCGATGGAGCATACAAACGGTCTGATTTTCTGCCAACAGCCTGTCATCACACAATTCCTGTCAGAAAATCCGGTCGTGTGTAGGAAACCTAAGTCTAGTTGGCCAGGGAAGTCTCCTTTAACTGCTTCCCGACCAGCCGCTGGTTATATGGCGGTAAAAAAATGTTTTCGAGCGTTATTCAAGCTTTTTTCAAGCGTTATTCGAGCGGTTTTCAAGCTTTTTTCGAGTGGTTTTCGAGCGTTATTCGAGCGAAGCCTCATCTGCAATCCCAATGTGCTGGTAAAGCACCGCTAAGACCCTAACGTTTTAGGCCCCTTTCACACTGGGGCGCTTTTCGAACATTAATCAATCGTTTTTCGAGCGTTACTCGAGCTTTATTCGAGCAAAGCCTCATTTGCAATCCCAATGGCCCCTTTCACATTGGGGCTGGAGCCGCGCTGGCAGTATAGCGGTGCTATACCGTCGGATTTGCGGCCGCTAGCGGTGCGGTAATAACCCCTGCTAGCGGCCGTGACAGGGTGAATATCGTCCGCAATGCACCCCTATAGAGGCGAAATGCGGGCGGTATTGCTGCGGTTTCCCATTGTTTTCAATGGGAAGCAGCAGTATACACACCGCTCCTCTCACCGCTCCAAAAATGCTGCTGACAAGAGATTTTTTTATCTCCCGCCATCACATCGCCTCAGTGTGAAAGCCCTCAGGCTTTCACATTGAGGTTGCTTGGCAGGAGTTTTTCAGGTGGTATAGCAGCGCTATTTTTAGCGCTGTACTGCCTGAAAAACTCCTCAATGTGAAAGGGGCATTTTTACAGCGCTTTCAATTCATTTCAATGGAGAGGGGTGTTTTTGGAGCTTTTTTTTTTTCAGCGCCTAAAAGCTGCTCCAAAGATGCTGCTTGCAGGACTCGGTGTGAAAGGGTCCATTAAGATGCATAGAGAGCGTTTTAATAGCGCTATTTTTAACGCTAAAACACTGTAAAAATGCTTCAGTGTGAAAGGGGTTTAAAAGAAATGTTATGGCTGGAGACGGGCTTTATGTATTTTTTTTAATATACTGTATATCAGGAGTAATCGCGACTAAGGAATGTCATATATTCTATTTATTTTTTTCCTTTTTTTTTCCACTTCAGATGGACAATACAGAACGTCTGCCATGGAAGAATGTTATTTAGATGATGAAGTGATGCCTGACTCAGAAGAAAACTCCACAGTGCCAAATCTTCATCCGGCACATCACAGTGCAGGTCTATCATCTAACCCCACTAGTCGCAGGGCTATCGCACATAAGAGTCACGCAGGAGAAAAGCCATACGCATGCTCAAAATGCGGAAACTGTTATTCCCAAAAGGACCACCTCATCGTCCATCAGATGAGTCATACAGGAAAGAAACCCTTTTCCTGCTCCGAATGTGGGAAATGTTTTACCTGGCGAGAAAGTCTCATTGTACACCAGAGGACTCACGCTGGGGAGAAGCCGTATTCATGTTCTGAATGTGGGAAGTGTTTTCCGTTTAAACATCTACTCCTCCTTCACCACCGAACTCACACAGGTGAGAATCTTCATTTTTTTTTTTTTTTTTTATGAATTTTCCTCCAACTGATGTCCCTCTCACCATTCTGATGTCCCTCTCGCCCTTTAACCACCTAACAACCACTGGCCGTAAATTAAGGGCATGGGCTTTGTGCGGTGATATCTGAATGATGGGTGCAGCTACAGGTATCATTCAGATATCGGCATTTTCTGCCGGCGATTCTGCACACCATAGAGACAATCATAGCGGCTGCTTGATCTTTCTTACGGGCGGCGAAAGGGGACGTCTGCCGCCCAATGCTGTATTCTGGCCTAGGCCGCCAAGGCCTAGGGCAGCACTTTGCAGGGAGGCAGCACAAAAAGAGTCCCCGCCGGCTTCAAGCTAATAGGGTGTGCAGTACCGCATTTGGCCAGAGGTGCAGGGGCACCGATGACACTTGGAATGGTTCAAAAATATTGGGAATCGCAACTCTAGGTGTGACGTCATCGCTCACGTCCCCTTATTACAGGGATGACGCGATTGATGCTGCGGCCACAGAGAAGCACGGGGAAGCCGTGTTTACACATGGCTCTCCCCGTTCTTCAGCTCCAGGGACGGATCGCCGCACTGCAGCGGCGATCGGGTCTTAGCACTATTATATGCAGAGGGGCATAGAAGGAGGAGGAGGAGGGCACGTGAGAGGCTATACCGAACGCGCATTAGCCTCTTTGGCATGGGTGATGAGGAGGTGTCTCGCATCTTCAGATTCAGCCCTGCTGCCATCATAGAAATAACCACAACCCTGCAGGAGGACATCACCAGCCAGACACACCGCTCACATGCACTGCAGCCACTGGTCAAGGTACTGGCAACACTCCATTTCCTTGCCAGTGGATCATTCCAGCGTACAAGTGGAGTTGTGGCTGGGATGTCACAAACCAGCATGAGCAGATGTGTGCACCAGGTTATCCCTGCAATCCTCAGACGCATGTCCCACCACTTCATCAGACCCACCACTGAGCATCTGCGGCAGAAGGCAATGACAGATTTCTACAGAATTGACGGATTCCCACACACAGTGGGGGCCATTGATTGCACACATGTGGCACTACAGCCCCCCCGTGAGACAGAGCACATGTACCGCAATCGTAAGCATTGGCATTTCATCAACGTACAGGTGATAGCTGATGCCAGATACCTCATATGGCACGTCCGTGCCAAACACCCCAACTCCACCCATGACAGCTACATATACCGTCAAAGCACCATCCCAACGGAATTCGAACAGAACGTGTATGGGGACAGCTGGCTGGTTGGTGAGTGACATGGGAGTCAGGCATGATTGTGAGTCAGGCATGATTGTCCGACCCCATGATGCAGAAATCACGAGGGGCACATTCATTAGAATGCAACACACCCACTTCCCTCCTACTTTGGACTTGCGCCGGCGTACGCCGATGAATTTCCGATACGCCGGCGCATCTTGGAACGCATTTGCTCACAGAATACGGTACTTTGCTCTCCGCGTTACGTCAGCGTAGCGCATCTGAGATGCACTACACCTGCATAAATATGCGCGAATCTACGAGAATCTGGCCCACAGGTTAGGAGTGTGCTGACTACGCTCTCCCCATAGCCAGTGGCTGGCTAGTGTAGTCCTAAAATAAGAGGAGGGGCCAAAATGGCCGCAGGGGACCCCAGAAAAGGAGGATCGAGGCCACTCTGTGGAATACCACTGCACAGAGCAGGTAAGTATAGCACGTTTGTTGTCATAATAAAAAAATACTGTATTTATTGGCGTATAACACTCACTTTTTTACCCTGAAAATAGAGGGTAAACTGTGCCTGCGTGTTATACACAGGGGGCTGTGGAAAGTTTTTTTCTGAAACTTTCCTCTTAGAGTTCGGGTGCGTATTATACGCCGATAAATGTGTGTGCTGTGCTGTATTATTACTGATCACTATATTAGTATCACTGGTGACAGTGGCAGCACTGCCATTCCCAGCATCAGTTAATGTCATATTTCCCGCTGCACTATCACAGTCCCACTATACAGTCCTGCTCCTGACCTCCCTGGGGCCCTAAGCAAAATGACAAAATGGGGTGCTGACTTCTTACCTCTTCTCCCATACAGCCAGCGAGTTAAGAAGCGGGGTGAGGGGGGCCAAAAATAACTTCTCACCACCAGACGGGGCCTCTAGTAATTTGTGGGGCCCTAAGCGGCTTGCATAATGAGCGTATACGGTGGAAAACAATTCTTGTTTGTAGACGCTATGCCCCAGATTCACAGAGAGTGGGCGCACATTTATGCTGGCGTAGCGCACACACAGTACGCTATGCCGGCGCAGTGCGGAGAGGCATGCACTGTATTCAGCAAGCTAATGCTCACCAAGATACGCCAGCCTAGCGTATTTTCGAAGGCAAGGCCAGCGTAAGTGGAAGTGGGCGTGACCCAATGCAAATGATAGTCCGAGCATGGTGCAGTGTTTTACGCCCAGCAAATCACGACGACAACGATTTTTACGTTTTTTTTTTTTTACTGCATATGTTTTATAGACAAAAGTTAAAAATATAGTTTTTGTTAAAAAAAGTGGTCTTTTTTTTTTTTTTTTTTTTAGTTTATACAATAAAAAAATACCACCAAAAGAAAACCCTATTTGTGTAAAAAAAAAAGTATGAATTTAATTTGTGTGCAGTCTTGCATGACCGTACAATTGCCAGTTAAAGTAGCGCAGTGCTGATAATAGTTGATTGATCTTAGTTTGTAAAATCTAATGCTGTATTTTTCATTTTTGTTTTTACAGCGGCGATGGCTGATAAATTCACTTCTCCTGATTTTCTGCCGTATTTCATTGACATGTACAGAGATATGCCATGCTTGTGGAAAGTTAAATCAAAGGAATATTCGAACCGTAGCAAGCGGGATGAGGCCTATAAACAGCTGGCAGAGTTATGCACCGCGGTTTATGCAAAAGCCGATGAAAAGTACGTGAAAGGCAAAATCGCTAACTTGCGCACTGTTTTCAAGAAGGAGCTCCATAAAATAGAAGCTTCGAAAAAAGCCGGTGCTGGAGCGGATGACGTGTATGTGCCACGGTTGTGGTACTTTGAAAGCCTGCGTTTTCTAGATGACCAGGATGTACCCAGAAACTCGGTGTGCACCTTGCAGCCAACTACCTCTGACTCCTCTTCTATGTCCCCTGAGCTGGATATGGACGTGCAAGAAGTAATAACGGATACGCAGGTAAGAGTCGTCCACAATAAAAGCTTATTTACCTTATAGATATATTAATACATAACTGTTTCTTAGAACAATGCAGAATTAGGTAACAGGCTGGTTGCAAGTGCAATACTAAATACTAGGGTTGTCCCGATACCGATACCAGTATCGGTATCGGGACCCATACTGAGCATTTGCACGAGTACTTGTACTCCCGCAAATGCTCCCGATGCTTCACCGATACTTTATTTATTTTTCCTCTGAGTGGGGGCGGGGAGCAGTTGGAGAGGAGACTGAGGGGGCAGAGTGGAAGGCGGAGAGCAGAGACCAAGTCCTCGGGTATGTAAAACATGCCACTGAAGGAGAGCTGCTGCCACTTTCGCTGCCGCCGTCTAGTTGTTTGGCACTCAGGGTACATAACAGCTTTCATCTGAATAGCTGTGTTCCCCGCTAAGCCTCGTCATATATAGCCCCTCCCCCTTGTCCGGGCACTACGATAGACAGATCACCCGTCCCAGGATTGGATGGGTGATCTGTCTATCAAAGTGCCTGGACAAGCGGGAGGGGCTATATATGACAACGCGCGGCAGGGAACACACAGCTATTCAAATGAAAGCTGGTATTTTTCTCCGAGCGCCAAACAACTAGACGCAAGGCTGCATTTGTGGGGAGACGCAAGGCTGCATTTGTGGGGAGACGCATGGCTGCATTTGTGGGGAGACGCAAGGCTACATTTGTGGGGAGACGCAAGGCTACTTTTGTGGGGAGACGCAAGGCTACTTTTGTGGGGAGACGCAAGGCTGCATTTGTGGGGAGACGCAAGGCTGCATTTGTGGAGAGACGCAAGGCTGCATTTGTGGGGAGACGCAAGGCTGCATTTGTGGGGAGACGCAAGGCTGCATTTGTGGGGAGACGCAAGGCTGCATTTGTGGGGAGACGCAAGGCTGGGGAGACGCAACATTTGTGGGGAGACGCAAGGCTACTTTTGTGGGGAGACGCAAGGCATTTGTGGGGAGACGCAAGGCTGCTTTTGTGCATTTGGGAGAGACGCAAGGCTGCATTTGTGGGGAGACGCAAGGCTGCATTTGTGGGGAGACGCAAGGCTGCATTTGTGGGGAGACGCAAGGCTGCATTTGTGGGGAGACGCAAGGCTGCATTTGTGGGGAGACGCAAGGCTGCATTTGTGGGGAGACGCAAGGCTGCATTTGTGGGGAGACGCAAGGCTGCATTTGTGGGGAGACGCAAGGCTGGATTTGTAAACGGGCCAGGGGAGGAGGAGATCTGTATGTTTCTTTATGAGTTTCCTAAACACTTCCAAAATTGCACCTACTAGGGCAGTGGTTCTCAACCTGGGGGTCGGGACCCCTTCGGGGGGGTCAAATAACGCAAGGGTCAGCTATTCAATATGTGGGCTAGTGAGGAAAAAAAGTAGAACGTCTGCATATGCAGCCATTTTATAGGCTTTTGAGTTTATATTGAATCCCTTTAGGCCGCGTACACGCGATCGGGTTTGTCCGATGAAAGTGGCCTTAAGGCCAGTTTCAATCGGACCAAGCTGATCATGTGTACGGCCCATCGGACCGTTGTCCATCGGACCAAAGTTTTAAAACTTGCTTTAAAATTGTTCCGATGGATGCCTGACCATTGGACCAAAACGATGGTTAGTACACAAAAGCATCGGACCAAAATCCCGCGCATGCTCAGAATCAAGTCAACGCATGCTTGGAAGCATTGAACTTCATTTTTTCAGCACGTCGTTGTGTTCTACGTCACCGCGTTCTGACACGATCAGATTTTGGATTGATGGTGTGTACGCACATCAGACCATCAGGCCACTTCAGCGGTGACCCGATGAAAGCGGTCCGTCGGACCAGTCTCATCAGGGTTGGTCCGATCGACCTTTCTAATAAAGGGCTCTAGTGATAGGATAAATAGAAGGGGCAAAAGGGGACAACCTTGTCTCGTACCATTGCGTATAAATACTGTGTCGGAGAGAGTGCTGTTGGCTTTGAGTCTGACTTGCGTTTTTTTGATGCAGGTGGAAAACGGAGGGGAAAAACTGTGCTAAATCAAACATAAAACGTGTAGCTGCTAACACGCAAACAAAGTCATGGTAAAAATGGAAAACAAATAGTGGAGCGCTAAGTAATCGCATAAAATGAAAATGTCTATACACTGAAAGAGTACAGTAGTGAAAGCACAATAAGTTAGTGAAAACTAAATGGTGATGAACCACTAGTGGTGAGTATTGTGGAGAGAACTAGGGTGTTATACCATTATATAATAATGAAAATAAAACAATTGAAATGCATAAATGAGTCCACTTCAAAATATGAAAAGATGATAAGTCCACAGACAGTAGACACCAGAGTCCTGCGGGACACAAGATGTTCAACCTGCCCCAGTTGCAGAGTGATAGAGTCGAAACGAGTCGGGTTTGCTATTTTTGCCATACCAAAATATGAAAAGATGGTATAAGTCCACAGACAGTAGACATCAGAGTCTTGCGGGACACAAGGAGTTGGGGAAAAACAATCCACTTCAAGATGCAATAAACAGCATATGGTGAAGATCGGCTATTCAGATGTCTAAAGTCACTTCAAGAGACTCTCAAAAATAAAGCTGGGTACTCTGAGACCGTACACACGACTGAGAAACTCGACGGGCGAAATACAGTTTTCCCTGTTGAGTTCCTTGTTCAGCTGTCGAGGAACTCGTCGAGCCAAATTTTCCCATTGCCGTCAAGGAAATGGAGAACATGCTCTCTTTTTGGCTCGACGAGTTCGACAGTTTTCTCGGCGAAAAATGTGTACACACGACCGGTTTTCTCGGCAGAATACGTCTCCTATCAAGTTTCTTGATAGATTCTGCCGAGAAAACCGGTCGTGTGTACGGGGCCTTACCGGATCAGACGGACACACATACCATATGGCACTGTGTCAAACAGACTCTGAAACCTTGGTTCCTTACACTCCAGGGCTGTGTAGATGAAGAGGCCAAGTGGGGCCGAATGCTGGATCTCAGGACTCTAAACCACACAAGAAAGCGTTGATGGCAAACCAGGCAGGAAAGTCAGTCCCAAGGAGACGATGGTGATGTGTATTCTCACCAGAGGCGTCAACCGTGAGTGAAATACAAAGATTGCTCCATATGGTGCAGGTCAACCAAGATAGGTTTATTTACGAAAAATCACACATCAAATGACGTATGTAGAAATAATAAAATGAAATTAAAAGTGATCAGGAAATATGAAATATAAAAGCAATGTGGAAGGCAAAAATAGCAAACCCGACTCGTTTCGACTCTATCAGTCTGCAACTGGGGCAGGTTGAACATCTTGTGTCCCGCAGGACTCTGGTGCCTTCTGTCTGTGGACTTATAACATATTTTCATATTTTGGAGTAGATTCATACTCATTTATGTATTTTAATTGTTTTTATTTTTATTATTATTTAATGGTATAACATCCTAGTTCTCTCCACAATACTCGCCACTAGTGGTTCACCACCATTTAGTTTTCACTAACTTATTGTGCTTTCGCCACCTTACTCTGTCAGTGTACAGACTTTTTAATTTCATGTGATTACTCTGGTTTTTGATATAGGGCCGATATCCAAGCTAGCATCTGCTTACTTAAATCAATGTGCTTACAGGTTTCAAACGGATAGTCCCACGCAACGTGGTCAAAGGCCTTCTTCGCAACATTAGGAGGCCCTCAATTTCATCGTTTCGAGCCCATTGGATCAGATTAAGGGCCTTTGTGACATTGTCCCGGGCTTCACGCCCTGGCATAAATTCCACTTGCTCTGGGCCTATGAGCTTCTGTAATAAATCACATATTTTGCCTAAAACTTTAAGGGCCAGATTCAGAAAGAGTTATGCCGGCGTATCAGTGATACGCCAGCATAACTCACACTTTGCGCCGGTTTATCTGTTTTCTGTAATCAAAAAACAAGATACGCCGTTTTGCTGCAAAGATCCGACAGGCATAATTGTATTACACAGTCGGATCTGAACTGCAATTTTAAAATGGCTGCCGGGGGCGTTCTCGCTGATTTACGCCGAGAATATGTAAATCAGCGAGATACGCCAATTCACCAACGTACACGGGCCCGACGCAGTCACTTTACGCCGTTTCCGTACGGGTTTTCCCGGCACAAAGATGAAGCTGCCCAAAGCAGGCACATCCTATGTTAAGTATGGACGTCGTGACTGCAGAAAATTTGAAAATGTTTACGTCATTTGCATAACTCGTCCGTGAATGGGGATTTACGTAGATTACGTTTACGTTGAAAACACTGGGATTTTTCTATGGTTGGCGCATACGCAGTACGTTCGGCGCCTGGACGCGCCTAATTTAAATAGGAGATGCCTCCTACCCGCCTATTTTGAATTAGGCCGCCCAATTTACGCTACGCCGATGCAACTTAACACGCAAGTGCTTTGTGAATACAGCACTTGCGTGTTAGGTTGCGGTGGCGTAAATAAAAGAAGTTACGCCGCCGCAACTTTGCACGCGGCTTTATGAATTTGACCCTAAGTCAACATTTATTACAGATATCAGCCTAAGTTAGAGCAATCAAGGTGATCTTTACCTGGCTTAGAAATCAAGCTATATGAGCTAAAAGGGAAGTCTGAAAAATATCTATAAATGGCTAATAGTATTGTGCGGTAAAAGCATCTGGTTTTGGGCTTTTGCCTGTCTTAAGGCTTTTGATTGCTAAGGAGAGCTCATCTGCCATAATGGGAGTCTCCAAGGAGTCCACTTCAGCAGCGGACAATGTGGGCATGCCACTTTTTCCTGAGCTAATTTTTGAGTAACTGCTCTCTATTCCCTATGGTACCCGACGGTTTATGAGAAAGTGGTAAGTTATGAAGCTTAGTGTAATAGGCATGAAATATTGTTGCAGTTTGGTCTGTCTTTCACTATTTCACTATTTTTATTAGAATTGTTGTGGCTTTCTATAATGTTTTTAACCACTTAAGGACCCCCTCCTGCACATATACGTTGGCAGAATGGCACAGCTGGGCACATGCACGTACAGGTACGTGCTGTGCTAGTACCCAGCCGTGGGTCACGGGTGCACTCCCGCAACCCGGGCCGAAGCTCTAGGACCATGGGATTCGCGGACCCGATCGCCGCTGGAGTTGCGGGAGCGCACCCGTGACCCACGGCTGGGTACTAGCACAGCATGTACCTGTACGTGCATGTGCCCAGCCGTGCCATTCTGCCGACGTATATGTGCAGGAGGGGGTCTTTAAGTGGTTAAAAACATGATCGGCGCTGGAGTCCGGCGATCGGTCCCTGGAGCTAAAGAACGGAGAGAGCCCTGTGTAAACAGGGCTTCCCCGTTCTTCACTGTGGCGGCATCATTGATCGGGTGATCGTTTTTATAGGGATACATAATCGATGACGTCACACCTACAGCCACACCCCCCTACAGTTGTAAACACACATTAGGGATCACATAACCCCTTCAGCGCCCCCTTGTGGTTAACTCCCAAACAGCAAATGTCATTTTCACAATAAACAATGCAATTTAAATGCATTTTTTGCTGTGGAAAAAAAGTGTCAAAATTGTCCGAAGTGTCCGCCATAATGTCGCAGTCACGAAAAAAATCGCTGATCATAAGTAGCCATAAGTAGTAAAAAAAAAAGAATTAATAAAAATGCAATAAAACTATCTCCTATTTTGTAAACGTTATAAATTTTGCGCAAACCAACCGATAAACGCTTATACAGTTTTTTTTTTTTTTTTTTACCAAAAATAGAAGACTACGTATCGGCCTAAACGGAGGAAAACATTTTTTTATATATATTTTTGGGGAATATTTATTATAGCAAAAAGTAAAAAATATTGCAATTTTTTCAAAATTGTCGCTTTATTTTTGTTTATAGCGCAAAAAAACAAAAAACGCAGAGGTGATCAAATACCACCAAAAAAAAGCTCTATTTGTGGGGGGAAAAAAGGACGCCAATTTTGTTTGGGAGCCACGTCGCACGACCGCGCAATTGTCTGTTAAAGCGACGCAGTCCCGAATCGCAAAACCTGGCCGGGTCTTTTAGCTGACTAAAGGTCTGGGTCTAAAGTGGTTAAAGCCCTAGCCAGAAATTTGCCACTATTGTCTCCTATTTTTTTTTTTTTATAGAATGGGTTTTGCCTTAAGATTTAACATTAATTGTAGTTGTTCTCTTGTATCAGACCATTCCTTAGCTAAGCATTCAGCTTTGGACTGCTTGTGCTGGGCTTCAAGTGTTGCTATCTTTTGAGTTAGGGTCATAATGGTTGCAGTAGTCTTTTTTTTCTTTTTCTTTTGTGCTCCCATACTAATGAATTCCCATTTTTTTTTTTTTTGGAGGGGGGGGGGGAAATCGGCACAGATGCACACACCCCACCCGGTCAGCAGAGCGGACTGGACCAGGAGGACACCCGCCCACTGTCTGCCTGACACTTACCACATCTTAGTGGCTGGTCAGTCAGTGGGTGAATGGCAGCAGGATTTGTGTCTCTGGAGCGGCTCTGTTTCCTCTCATAGAGCTGCTGTGCGTCTCTTCTCTCCTCCTTGCAAGGCATTCAATAGGATCACCTTTACTGTCAGACAATCAGGTCACGGTACCAGACCCGCTTCCTGATTGTCTGGGAGGAGGATCAGTGTTAAAACAGTGAATATTCATTTGCTGTTGCAACATACCTGGGTGGGCTCAGGACACCTATGGCTAAATAATGTAATGTGCCCGGTTGCCCTGATAGGGGCCAGACACATGAATAGGGGGCGGCCATGTATAAATTCATGCTATTGATTTATCTATTCACTGCATATAAGAGGGTGGAGAGGAGAGGGGGGCGCCCGGATGGTTTTTTTATGAGGTACAGAATAAAAGGTATAGGGCTAGATTCAGCAAGGATTTACGACAGCGTATCTCCAGATACGCCGTCGTAACTCTGAGTGAGTGGGGCGTATCTATGCGCCTGATTCTTCAAATCAGTTACGCATAGATTTGTGTTAGATCCGACCGGCGTAAGTCACTTTTTTTACGCTGCCCGCTAGGTGGCGTTTCCGTTAATTTACGCGTTGAATATGCAAATGAGCTAGATACGCCGATTTACGAACGTAACTGCGGCCGGCGTATCTATTTGCGTCGTTTACGTTAGAGTTACGCCCGGCGTAAAGTTACCCCTGCTATAGTGAGGCGCAGCCAATGTTAAGTATGGACGTCGGGACAGCGTCGTATGTCGTTTACGTCAGTCGATTCAGAATGGGGCTATTTGCGACGTGATTTGGAGCATGCGCACTGGGATACGTTCACGGCCGGCGCATGCGCCGTTCGTTCGGCGCGGCGTTTACATCGGGTCACAATTAGTTTACATACAACACGCCCCCTGCCTGCCCTATTTGAATTACGCTGGGATACGCCGGTCCATTTACGCTACGCCGCCGCAACTTACGGAGCAAGTGCTTTGTGAATACAGCACTTGCCTGTAAAAGTTGCGGAGGCGTAACGTGAATTGGATACGCTACGCCCGCACAAAGATACGCTCTCCATCCTGAATCTAGCCCATAGTCTTTTCCCAGTGGGTGCATGAATTGCCACAAGTACACCATGTTGAAAGTTGTTGGGGAGAAGATATTTTGATAGACAGAGACATAGGGCATATTCCTCTAACACGTGTCATGCGATATGTCAAAAACTCTCCTTCTCCCGCAGGCGCTTAGTTCCCAATATACAGACTTAGATTTTCTTCATTATTACGATGTTTTTATTCTTCAAGACAGGACAGCAAACAGTCAATGCTTACATATTTGGCAGCTGGTAAAAGATGGCAGGATGGTACTTCAGAAACAGGAATTAGATGGTACATCTTCTCTGCTGGATAGAGCTCCTTCCCCCGTCGGGTCGGTTGACCCTGAGGTCCCTCATCTCTCTGGCCGGTGACCCTAAGGCCCCAGAGCTTCCCTCTAGCTATGCACATCACATGTGTTCTTATACTGTTTTTAAGCCATGCTCAGCACAATTTCTTTTTGGAATAGCTCCAAGAAAGGTGACAAGTTTCTGCCTCAAACGTAACACCCCCTTGTGTATATTAAGCAATTCTTCTCCTCCCATTATCTTGACGTGAACTCCAAAAATACATGTAACCTACACAGATGTAATGTCTTATCACTGACCTTGTCTGTCCTTAAGTGACCATGTTTAACCCAAATGATTCAGAAACGTTTATCACATAAAATCTTATAAATTTAAAATCTAACACACCACAGCAAGAGAATTCAATTGGGTTTTTATCCCTTTTTAAAATTTTGTAGGTGATACTAGATTTGCCATTGGAGGCATCCTATAGGGGTTCAAAGGGATGTTGAAGTCACCTCCTAGCTATATACAACCCTTAACAAAGCTTTTTAATTCTGCAACAATATGTCGGCTGAAGGCGAGGTGTCCTGTATTTGGGTTATGGGTTTGTTTTAGCCACATACAGGGTTCCCTGTAAGAAGAGAAATCTTCCCAAGGGGTCAATCGATTGGCGGGCTAATTCAAAATCTGCTTGTGTATTAAACTTAACACACCTTTTGGATTTATGCAGTGGACTCGTTGCGTGGTACACAATCTGGTAATGTTTGTCATATAGTTTTGGCGTCGATCCTGACTTAAAATGTGTCTCCTGTAGGAACACAAAAGAAGGTATTTTTAATGTCTGCCATAAACAGTGATATATCGGATCGGAGTAGGAGAGGGGGTGATCTGGGATATCATTGTCTCTCACCATGTCCGCTGAGGCTGATTGTAACTCCTCACTATAGTCCTCCTCGTAGCTTATTGATGCCATTTTGGCTGTGGCCACCCCGCTGCTCGATCTTGTCTGAGTTCTGAAGAGGTCTGGTATATTATGGGCAATTGGCACCAATGAGGAGCGTCTCGACCCTTTCCCAGAGGAGCCGTGAGTTGGCCTGCTCATTTCCAAGCTTTGGTTCAGGTCAGGAAGCTGCGGGTGTGAGGGATCTCTCTAAGGCTGCATTCACACCTGAGCGTCGATTCGTTCGGTCGTTTTTTCCCGCGTATTTCATTCTTATTTGCACGTTTGCATACAGCGTCGTCCGACGTTTTTGGACTTCAACGTTTTTTTTTTTTTAGCCAATAGGAACACTTATCATCTTTTGATCACTTGTTGCTATGTTGGTAGATTTTTTTTTATCTTCTGCCTGGGTGAAAAGTTCTATTGATTAAAGCGACGAAACGCCCGTAGCAAACGCTCGTTGTCGCGCTAGTCGCTTGAATCGAGCGTTTCCATTACTTTCTATGGGAAATGGAAACACTCAAATACACCCAAACCGCCCGATAAAAAAGAGCCCGGAACGTGTTTGAGCTTCAGGCGTATTTTTTCCCCTCTAGCGTATTTGAGCGTCGTGCTTCAGGCGACAAAACGCTCAGGTGTCAATGCAGCCTTACAGTGCTGCCACCTGTGCTGCAAGCCTAGCCACGCCCCCAGGACTGTTTAATGACTTTCAGCTGCAAGGGGTGTAAACTTGGTTCTACCACAGTTCCAGATTAAATAGATTAGACCTGACCTCTTCTATATCAATCCAATCAAGCAAGGACTTTAATGAAATTGTAAAGAAATGTGCTGCAGATTACTACTCTGCACCCAAAAATTCAATAAACAGTCCCCATTTTGTCCCCAGCCCCCCACTAAACAAATGGGGCCTGTGGAAGCTTTTTTATTTTAATTGCTGAAGACTTTGTGCTGCCATCTCTTGACCCCTGCACTTTAACCACTTGCCTACTGGAAACTTTTACCCCCCTCATGTCCAAACCAACTTTCAGCGCTGTCACATTTCGAAGGACAATTGTGCTGTCATGAAACACTGTACCCGAACAAATTTTTATATATTTTTTTTTTCAAACAGAGCTTTCTTTTGGTGGTATTTAATCTCTGGTTTTATTTTATTTCTTATTTTTTTTGCTAAATAAATAAAGACTGAAAATTTTGACGAAAAAAAAACTTTAATATAGTTTGTAATAAAATGTTGTAAACAGATAATATTTCTCCTTCACTGATGGGCACTGCTGAGACGTCACTAATGGGCACTAATAGGTGGCACTGGTGGACAACACATTAGCAGCACCAGTGGACACCGTTTGGACTGCACTGATAATCTTTTCCCCCTTAGAGAAGCTGGTTATTGGCTCTCTTCTCCTCTTTTCATGCTGTCAGCACGAGGAAAGGAGTGTGGATAACCGGCTTCTATTTACATCCTTGATCAGCTGTGATTGGGCAGAGCTGATTGTGTGGTAAAGAGCCGCTGATTGGATCTTTACCTCAATCTGTGATCAGCAGTGTCCTCCGGAGACTGTGATCACAGAGCCTGCCGCCTGCAGTAGGTGCGATCAATGGAGCCCCTGTCATAACAGCCTCCCAGAACTAGCCGGCCGCATTGTAACTGTCATTCTGCTATAGCGCGGTTGGCACTGGTTAATATACATAGTTCAGGGGTCAGAGGTGAGTAATGTACAAAGTTCAGAGGTTGGGTATGTGTAACGCATACCCACCCCCTGACCATTGCATACCTGACCCCAGCACTGTAAGAAGTACCTACTCCTGACACTTGTACTATGTACATTGCCCAGTTATAACCCCTGTACTCTATTTACCCACTCCTGAACTTTGTACATTACATACTTTTGATACTTCCATTTTGTACATCATATAAACCTGATACCTCTGTATGTTACATACTTTTTGACCACTGTGCCTGTTTTAAACTCCTCCCACTGTTTGTACAATTTTGCCACACCCACATTTCTCTGACACATAATGCCTTCAGGCTAGGGTGAGGGCTGGTTGGGCTCAGGGCATGTAACTGTATGTAGATGAGGCTGCCTTCTGGGTGTAAGATGAGACTTTCCAGTCTTGTACCAGGGACAAATGCCATAGATCAGAGCAGAGCTCCGCCATTCATAGAAAGCTTTGTATGCTTCCTCTGGCTGAGTCTGATAGGCAGACTGATTATGTTACAATCTCTTACTCAACCAATCAGAGGAAGCTTCGTATTTAATAAGAATACAAAGCTTTCTATGAATGGCTGAGTGCCGCTCTCACCAATGCTATTTTGTTCCAGGTGTAAGACAGAAAGGTCCCTTCTCGCACCTGCAAGTGCTGTATCCTGGCTACATATCGATTATACAGCATATCTAGCGGCCACACATGTTGGTGAGAGAAATAATTTGTTCGGGGCAGCTTGACTTGAACAATCTATTTAAACTGAAACTAAAGCTAGAGATCCTTATTAAATTTCACATTTGGAATGGTTTCAATATATAGGACATTCATGAAAAGCAAAGGCATCATTACCCACAAACACAAAGTTTAGTCCTTCTAACGTTTTTCCACCAGTCGCTAAATGTAAGTTGCCACTTTTTGGTCTTTGGAAGTCACTTCTCTCTAATGCCCCCACCTGATTTATGCCCATTTTGTCAATTGACACTCATATTTGCCATTTACAAATGTTGTGGTGAAAATCCTATGTAATTGTATGATACTGAATGCGTATGTGGGCAGATAGGAATATGTTTTCCATCGATTGCTTCTCCACAATTCGGGAAATTCCACAAATCCATGTTTTATTTCCAGTAGCATAGCTTTCCACTCCTTCAAGCTGCTCTGGAACTATAATGGAAAGATGAAACTGGTATTCTTTAGGACACAACACCTTCTATCTACTAATCACAGTATTGTTGTTCTTTTTTTTTCTAGGAAACTTACAACCAAGACCCACCACTGCCAGTGTTACCGGTTGTGACAACACACACAGCAAAAAAAAGAAAATTGAATGAAGATGGCACAGCAAGTTTTCTGAAAGAAGCATCGGCTGCCCTTAAAAGACAAAGTGATGAATGTGAAATTTTCGGCAGCCTTGTTGCTAGCAAACTGCGCAGCATGCCTCCTCAACAAAGACAAATTGTGGAACCCTTAATCTATCAACTGCTTATCAAAGGCCAAAGGGGAGAAGCTACATCTAACACCCGTATTGCAGAGCAGTATACTACCGATGGACCACCATCAGGCCAGACATCACAGCGTCCTCATAATTGGCCGATGAATATGTCCACTCAGGAGCACCCACAGACTTCATGGTCACATGATTCACATTACACTAACCTATAGTTAATTTGTTTTCTATTTCTTTAAATGCTGTTAACCTGTTATGATGTTCAACACATAGTTTTAATAAATAGAATTCTTTTCTATATTGGAATTTACTATTTCTGTGGTTGACACTTTATTATTTTAATACAACTACACAAATTAGATATTTGCTTACCTTTAAATACTCTTACAGCACCTTTACAATGGCAGCACATGTCAGAAATTATCCTGCCAAGCTATTGCACTGATTAAAAGCTTCATATCCTGAAAACTCTGGCTACGCTTTGCTTTGCGCTAATAGCTAGCTGCATCAAAAAACCTTTCTTCTTTAACTGGAGTTCAACTTTACATATTAACAGCTCAAAAGATAAATAGTTACGAAAGTCATCTGGATTGTTCTCCTTTAAATTGTTGATCAGGGACATGTGTGAAATATTTTCGGGTCCCATTGGATGAAACACATAGGGTCAGAGCCTTTAGCACTGATGTTACGCTGCTGTACTCGGATCCCGAGCAACAACTTTCTATGTGAGTTGATCGGCTTTCATTTTTATATGGGCACTATGACTTTATTCTATTTGCTCGTGTGATGAGATTTTTTTGTCACAGTACTAGTCTGGCTTGTTCCCTGGAGGTTATATAAGAGGTGACATATGTGGTGCTCTGGGCCTGTGAATTTAGAGGAGGAAGGAGCAAGCTGTGATCACTATACAGTAATACCTTGGATTACGAGCATAATTAGTTCCAGAAGCATGCTTGTAATCCAAAGCACTCGTATATCAAAGCGAGTTTCCCCAAAGGAAATAATGGAAACATATAATCCGTTCCACAGCCACTGCTGGTCTATGCAGTACTGTATGTGGCCAGAGATGCGGGGGCGCCGGTGTATGCAGTCCCTTGAGGATATGTGGATACACATTTGAAGATTTACTTTCTATTGATTGGCACATGGTGCTGGTCATATTCTTTTATCAAACTTTTACGTTGTTAATATTTGGTGGACTTGTAGCCTCCTCTCAGCTTCAAAAGCTATTTGAAATATTAAATACAAAAAATGTAAAAGTGTGCTATTCCTTTTAAACATTCCCGGACCGCACATTTACTGCGGAAGGGCAGCCCGCCTACGCAAAATCGCGTGTCTGAATGTGATTTTGGGCACACCGTGCAGGGGGTCATGTGTGTGTCGCCGGAGTGCCGCTTCCACTGTGATTGGACACTTTAGTCTAAATTTAGCATTTTAGTCTAATTTTAAGATCTGAGGTCTATTTGACCGCAGATCTCATATTTAAGAGGACCTGTCATGCTTTTTCCTATTACAAGGGATGTTTCCATTCCTTGTAATAGAAATAAAAGTGACACATTTTATTTTTACACTGTTTTAAAAAAAAAAAAAAGTTAAATATATAAGATTTTTTTTTGAATCGCTCTGTCCCGACGAGCTCACGCGCAGAAGTAAACGCATACACGAGCAGCGCCCGCATATGAAAACGATGTTCAAACCACACATGTGAGGTATTTCCGCGATCATTAGAACAAGAGCAATAATTCTAGCCCTGGACCTCCTCTGTAACTCAAAACATGCAACCAGTAGAATTTTTTAAACGTCGCCTATGGAGATTTTTAAGGGTAAAAGTTTGACACCATTCCACGAGCAGGCGCAATTTTGAAGCGTGACATGTTGGGTATAAATGTACTCGGCATAACATTATCTTTCACAATATAAAAAAAAAATGGGCTAACTTTACTGTTGTCTTATTTTTTAATAAAAAAAGTGAATTTTTTCCAAAAAAAAAAAAGTGCACTCGTAAGACTGCTGAGCAAATACGGTGTGACAAAAAGTATTGAAATTACCGCTTTTTATTTCTCTAGTGTGTTCGAATTTTTTTTTTATAATGTTTGTAATTTTCTATAAAAGAAAAAGTTTAACTTGTAAACATAGAGTCTAAAAAAGAGGCTTGGTCCTTAAGGGTTAGCTTACCTTTACAGAAAAAGGAGAGGGAGTCCTTAAACGTTCCTTAAAGTTATCTACATGCTATATATGTTATACGCAGAGTGTAAACTCATGTGTTTTAACTGCACTTTTCCAATCCACTTATTTGCAATCCTAGTGAGAAAGCTCAGTGAATAGTGCACTTGCTTATATCACAGCTGCAAAAACGTAACCACTCTACTAATTAGTGAACTGAGAGCAACATTTTTTTCCTATCAAAGTAGAAAAGATCATGAAAATACAAAAAGAGGGAACACTTTGTAGACGTTCATACTTGTGCATTGCGGGAATGCACCAAAAAATCCTGCAACGCACACACACAACTGAGCTGCCCTTTAGTGCATGTGCAGTGATGTCACTAATTACTAACACATGTGCCAAAAAACATGGTAAAGTACTATGTGTTTTTTTTTTTTTTTTTAAGTGTATTTTGTGCGTGAAGTCGAGAGAGAGGAGCTGGACTGCAGGAGTTGGGAGTAGGCAGACCCTCCCCCCGGAGGCAATCGCCATCCTTCTCCATGCCCCCGGTGGCAATGGCGGGTGTGAGGGGGGGCCTCCCACTCACCCCGCCCTACCTGCTCCACTTGGGGGCCTGACTGGGGCCCAGCGGGACCCCAACGGGGCAGAGGGACTCCCCCTATGAGGGAGTGAGGGGGTCTAGCCCACCCAGCCAGCCCCGTAGGTCCTTCGCCTCTCTTTTATTTTAGGAGACCTTAATGGCCAAAGTACTATGTGTTTTGATACGGAGCTGTTTTAATAAAAAAGGGTCATGGCCTTTGTGTGCATGTTTTTCGAACATGAGAATAAAATAAGATAAAACAAGGTTCGTACAGCATCAAGTTCAGTATCAATGTAAACATCCCTTGTAATAGGAATATGGCATCACAGGTCCTCTTTACAGCGAGATATGGGGGTCAATATGATGGTCCTTATGCTGTAGGGAATCACTGGCTGAAAAAGCTGATATCTGAATGATGCCTGTAGCTGCAGGCATCATTCAGCTATCCCTGCACAAAGTCAAGGACGTCAAATGGTGGACGGGAAATGGTTAAAACACTTTTTTTTTTTTAACACAAAGTTGTCCATTTATACAATATTTCTAACACATAGCATGTATATACCAAAAATGACACCCCAAAATAGATTCTCCTTCCACAGCCTGGCCACATACAGAGGCCGAGCATGGCAGAGTATGGCGGGGTATCACAGAGTATGGGGGGGTATTGCAGAGTATGGTGGGGTATCACTGAGTATGGCTGGGTATGGCAGAGTATGGCAGAGTATGGCGGGGTATCACCGAGTATGGCTGGGGATCACCGAGTATGGCAGAGTATGGCTGGGTATCGCAGACTATGGGGGGGGGGGGGGGGTAGGGTATGGGGGGAGTATGGCAGGGTATGGCAGAGTATGGCTGGGTATCACCGAGTATGGCAGGGTATGGCAGAGTATGGCTGGGTATCACCGAGTATGGCAGAGTATGGCTAGGTATCACTGAGTATGGTCGGGTATAGCAGACTATGGGGGGGGGGGGGGTATGGTAGAGTATGGCGGGGCAATATGGCAGAGTATGGCTGGGTATCGCAGACTATGGGGGGGCTATGGCAGAGTATGGCTGGGTATCACTGAGTATGGTGGGGTATGGCAGAGTATCAATCACCGAGTATGGCGGGGTATCGCAGACTATGGGGGGGGGGGTATGGCATAGTATGTCTGCTAAGGATTTAATTGTTATGTTGAAAGGTTTTGACTCCGAGTCACATCTTGCTTCCCATTATACTCTATGGGCATTCCTTTCTATAATTTACTGTATCTGTCATTCAATAGAAAACAGCTGTAATCCCAAATCTACAAGTTATAGCATCCACAAGCTATGATGCCAATATCTGAAAATGTATCACACCTGAAGTACGGCCTATCTCATTTCTTGAGGCCCTAACATGCCAGAAAAGTACAAATACCCCCCAAATGACCCATTTTTGGAAAGAAGACATTCCAAGGTATTTAGAAAGAGGCATGGTGAGTTTTTTGAAGTTGTCATATCTAAAAATTTATCACACCTGAAGTACTGACTCTGGACCCCGCGGTCATGGACAAAAATAATTTGTTCCACATTGACTTTAATGTCATGCAATACCGCATGTAGCCAGAAGTGGGAGGCGCCCGAGAGCCTCGGGAACACCTGGAAAGTCCCAGGGACAGCTCGGCTGAACTTTGGAAACCCTCGGAAAGACCTGGAAACTGAGTATTTCCGAAATGGCTCCATACGGCTCCGGCACTCCGCACCTCAGGCAAAATGTGGTACTGCAAGCCCCATTAGCTTGAATTCTGCTTGTTTTGCGAGACAACACTTGCAAACCGAGTCAGAATTTAAATAATAAAAAAAAAGTTGCTCATCTTTCAAAATGCTTGTTAACTGCGTTACTCGTTAACCCGAGGTTCCACTGTATAGTGTAGGTCACGTATATCTCAATTTATATGTGAAAAAGGGTGGTGCTTCTACTGTGGTTAGAGAAAATAATGTATGCTAGAATTAACTCCTCCCACACTACAGGCAACCCTATAACAGAACATCAAAGTGTTCCTATCAGTTGCAGCTGTGCTTTCAGCGCCGACGCATTTTGAATGACAATTGCGCGGTCATACTACACTGTACCCAAATTATATTTTTATCATTTTTTTATTTTAATTTTTTGCGCTATAATCAAAAAAAAATATATATATATTTTTTTTTACACAATATTTTTTACTTTTTGTTATAATAATATCTATTTTTCTTTATATTTTTTTCCTCGGTTTAGGCCGATACATATTCTTTTATATATTTTTGTTACAAAAAAAAACGCAATAAGCGTATATTGATTGGTTTGTGCAAAGGTTATAGCGGCTACAAAATAGAGGATAGATTTATAAAAAAAAAATATTTTTTTATTAGTAATGGCGGCGATCTGCGATTTTTTTTTTTGTGTCAGGCCTGCAATATTGCGGCGGACATATCGGACACCTTTGACATTATTTTGGGACAATTCACATTTATACAGCGATCAGTGCTATAAAAATGCATTGATTACTGTATAAATGTGACGATCTGCGATTTTTTTTTTTGTGTCAGGCCTGCAATATTGCGGCGGACATATCGGACACCTTTGACATTATTTTGGGACAATTCACATTTATACAGCGATCAGTGCTATAAAAATGCATTGATTACTGTATAAATGTGACTGGCAGGGAAGGGGTTAAAACTAGGGGGTGAGGAAGGGGTTAAATGTATTCCCTGGGTGTGTTCTAACTGGGGGGGGAGGGGACTGACTGGGGGAGGTGACCGATGCTGTGTCCCTATGTACAAGGGACACAGCATCGGTCTCCTCTCTCCCTGACTGGATGTGGAGCTCTGTGTTTACACACAGAGCTCCACCTCCCTGCTGTCACTGCTGATCGCGGGTAGCTGGCGGACATTGCGGCCACCAGGCACGCGCATCAGCATCTCAGCGATGCGCGGGGCACAGTTTTTTCCCCGCGTGGAGGGCGGGGAATGCAAATAAAAGGACGTCCACCCGGCAGTTGAGAGCCGCACTGTGGACGTCTTTCGTCTACAGCGTGGGTTGTTAAAGCATGTGAAAGTGAACAAATCATAAATGGATATCTTCCAAAATCAGTGAAATAAACTTATAGTGACTATAAGTACCTCAACAGTCTCTCAACATAAGATGGAAACTGCATGTGTTGAAACAAACACCCAGAAGCGCCTTCACTATCTGGAGGGTAATAAGAAGATGGGTACTCTTACCGGACAATTTGGATCCAACTCGCCATATAGCGGTGGATCTCAAAAGCGTAAATATCAATGCTTCGACACGAATCTCGATGGATCTCTTGGACACCTTCTTGGTGGGTCACTGATGTATTCCACACCATCTCCAATCCGTACAGCAATCGATCGAAAGGTCGGAATTTAAATGGGAAAATTCGGTCTGTATTTACACTCACCAGTAGGGGTGTATGAAAAAATAGAGAAGGGGAAAAACAAAACCTTCTAATATCTTCAAAACGTAGATAAAAATGTATACCATAAAAAGTCTCTCACACCCAAATACAAAGCCAAAAAATATACAAAAACATCCAACAATAGCACAGTTGGGTGGCTGGGGCCAGCGTATGTATACCCTACGCGTTTGGTCTTCACAGACTTCCACTGGGGCATATCTCAATTTATAGGCTTTAATGTTGACATGGGTTCACTTTAAAACTGAAAGACTGGATAGGATTGAAAAAAAAAAAAAAAAAGATTAAATCTAAAACTGTTTAAATAGAAAAAATAGCCCACACAATACTTTTTTTTACATATAGAATTTATTAATGTCGCGCTGGAGAAAACGGTACACAAACACAATCCCCTCCGCCATCCTAAAGAAGGTCTGATGTTTGTTCTACAGGGTGGGCCATTTATATGGATACACCTTAATAAAATGGAAAAGGTTGGTGATATTAACTTTCTGTTTGTGGCACATTAGTATATGTGAGGGGGGAAACTTTTCAAGATGGGTGGTGACCATGGCGGCCATTTTGAATCCAACGTTTGTTTTTTCAATAGGAAGAGGGTCATGTGACACATCAAACTTATTGGGAATTGTACAAGAAAAACAATGGTGTGCTTGGTTTTAACGTAACTTTATTCTTTCATGAGTTATTTACAAGTTTATGACCACTTATAAAATGTGTTCAATGTGCTGCCCATTGTGTTGGATTGTCAATGCAACCCTCTTCTCCAACTCTTCACACACTGATAGCAACACTGCATTACATTTTCTGCTGCAATGACATGGTTACTGCGTTCTCTTTGTTTACAGCCATTGACATGTTGCCCAGGTTAACACGTGCAGAGCGGATAGAAATTGTGTTGATGTCTGGTAAACGCAGTAAACGGGTCATTGCAGCAGATTTCAATGCGGCAGCACATTGTACACATTTTCTAAGTGGTCAGAAACTTGTAAATAACTCCTGAAAGAATAAAGTTACGTTAAAACCAAGCCCACCATTGTTTTTCTTGTGAAATTTCCAATAAGTTTGACGTGTCACATGACCCTCTTCCTATTAAAAAAAACAAAAGTTGGATTCAAAATGGCCGACTTCAAAATGGCCACCACCCATCTTGAAAAGCTTCTCCCCTCACATATACTAATGTGCCACAAACAGGAAGTTAATATCACCAACCATTCCCATTTTATTAAGGTGTATCCATATAAATGGCCCACCCTGTACATAGAGTACATGACATTTAATCTATGTGAATTGATATAGCTTGGCTACTAACCTGTAGCACATACAGTACAGGTAATATACAAATCTATAATAGTCACTAATGCTTTGTAGCATGCAGGTCACATGGCGTAAAAAAACAATTGCGTCTTTGTCCACAGCAAGAAATGACTTTAGTCCATCCAATTGCAAGAGCGAAGGTCAAAGACTACAGAGAAAAATAAGAGCAATCCAAAAACTAGAATAGGAATACTACTGTGCTCTTAGGACGGGGCAGCACAGTAACTCAGTGGTGAGCGCTCTTGCCATGCGGCACAGGGGTCCTCCTGAACTTGAATTTCACCATGGAGTCTTATGTATTTTCCGCACCTGTAACTGTAACCTGTGCAGGACTGCGCTACAAATATTAGACTCAGTCGTGCGCACAAGGGTGTGCCCAGGCACACCCTAATCATAATGTACGGCATCGATTTCCCCTACGTAATAATCCCGCCCCTTGCATGAGATAACAAGAATACACCCGCCCCTTGTTCTGCATGAGCATCGGGAGCGCGCTGCTGCATCGTGGTCATTGCGCAGGTGCCCTGTAACAGCCGATTCTCAGTTATTCATCTTTGGCTAACTTCAGAGGCTTTGGTGTGGTTCGTACTGCGCAAGCGCTGCGCCTGCGCAGTACAAGGCGGGTTCATTATACGTCGGGGATCTTTTTCGTCAGGACACTGGCTTCCCAACTCTCCTCTCCCAACAGCTGCTGCTGGGGGCACACACAAGGCAATGTTTTAGGATGAGTGGGGAAAGGGACGGTGGTTATAAGCTGGTGGGTTATAAGCTGTTCCTTTTGAGGAAAATACTTATTGCATGAAACAAAATAAAATAGGACTCTGTGCAGGCCAGTCAAGTTCCTCCTCCCCAAACTTGCTCATCCATGTCTTTATGGACCTTGCTTTGTACACTGGTGTGCAGTCATGTTGGAACAGGAAGGGGCCGTCCCCAAACTGTTCCCACAAAGTTGAAATTGTTTGTAAGAGTTCTCTTCACTGGAACGAAGGGGCCAAGCCCAACCCCTGAAAAACAACCCCACACCATAATCCCCTTCCACTAAATGATTTGGACCAGTGCACAAAGCAAGGACCATAAAGACATGGATGAGCGAGTTTGGGGTGGAGAAACATGACTGGCCTGCACAGAGTCCTTACCTTAACTCGATAGAACACCTTTGGGATGAATTCGAGAATGTGAGCCAGGCCTTCTCATCCACATCAGTGCCTGACCTCACACATGCGCTTCTGGAAGAATGGTTAAACATTCCCATAGACACACTCCTAAACCTTGTGGGCAGCCTTCCCGGAAGAGTTAAAGCTGCAAAGGGCGGGCCAACTCAACATTGAACCCTACAGACCAAGACTGGGATGCCATTAATGTTCATGTGCGTGTAAAGGCAGGTGTCCCAATACTTTTGGTAATATAGTTTACATAGTAGGTGAGGTTGAAAAAAAGACACAAATCCATCAATCCAACCTATGTGTGTGATTTTATGTCAGTATTATCTTGTATATCCTTGTATGTTGTAGTCATCTAATAGTTTTTTTTTTTTTTTTTAACTATTGATGCTGCCCGCTGATACCACTGCCTGTGGAAGGGAATTCCACATCCTTGCTGCTCTTACAGTAAAGAGAACCCTCTACTCAGTTTAAGGTTAAACCTCTTTTCTTCCAATTTTAATGATTGGCCACGTGTCTTATTAACCACTTAAGGACTGCCTCCTGAACATATACATCGGCAGAATGGAATGGCTGGGCACATACAGGTAGGTCCTGTGCTAGTACCCAGCCGTGGGTCGCAGGCGCCCTCCCGTGACCCGGTCCGAAGCTCCGGGAGACTCGCAGACCCGATCGCCAGTGGAGTCCCACGATTGGTCCCCGGAGCTGAAGAACGGGGAGAGCTGTGTGTAAACACGGCTTCCCCGTCCTTCACTGTGGCGGCGTCATCAATCGTGTGATCCCTTTTATAGAGATACATAATCGATGATGTCACACCTACAGCCACACCCCCCTACAGTTGTAAACCCACATTAGGGAACACCTAAGCCCTTCAGCGCCCCCTTGTGGTTACCTTCCAAACTGCAAATGTCTTTTTCACAATAAACAATGCAATTTAAATACATTTTTTGCTGTGAAAATGACAATGGTCCCAAAAATGTGTCAAAATTGTCCAAAGTGTCCGCCATAATGTCGCAGTCAGGAAAAAAAACGCTGATCGCCCCCATTAGTAGTAAAACATTTTTTTATAAATATGCAATAAAACTATCCCCTGTTTTGTAAACACTATAAATTTTGCGCAAACCAACCGATAAAGGCTTATTGAGATTTTTTTTTACCAAAAATAGGTAGAAGAATACGTATCGGCCTAAACTGAGGAAAAAAAATATTTTTTTTTTATATATTTTTGGGGGATATTTATTATAGCAAAAAGTAAAAAATATTGAATTTTTTTTTCAAAATTGTCGCTCTATTTTTGTTTATAGCGCAAAAAATAAAAACTGCAGAGGTGATCAAATACCACCAAAAGAAAGCTCTATTTGTGGGAAAAAAAGGACGCCAATTTTGTTTGAGAGCCACGTCGCACGACCGTGCAATTGTCTGTTAAAGCGACGCAGTGCCGAATCTCAAAACCTGGCCGCGTCCTTTAGCTAACTAAAGGTCCGGGTCTTCAGTGGTTTAAACTCCCTTCCGCGGAAAAGTTTTATCCCTATGGTGGGGTCACCAGTATGGTATTCGGAAGGCAAATAAATAAATAAGGCATGATCTGAGTCAATCCAGTTGTGAAAAAATAAAATAAAAAATTCCCTCCTGATCCCCCAGGAGGCAATCAGATATTCACTCGATCAACGACCCCTGGTGTTTTTACCCCTAAATATAAATATCTAGTTATATTAGTTTGGCATCCACCTCTTTTTTTTCCCACTTCAGCACCGGAGGATTGCACTGGCCAAAGACCAGAGCACTTTTTGCCATTCGGCACTGCGTCGCTTTAACTAACAACTGCGTGCGACGTGGCTCCCAAATAAAATTTACGTCCTTTTTTTTCCCCATGAATAGAGATTTCTTTTGGTGGTATTTGATCACCTCTGCGGATTTTATATTTTTGCGCTATAAAAAAAATAAATAAATAGAGCGACAATTTTGACAATTTTTCAGTTTACGCCGATACGTATTCTTCTACATATTTTAGGTTAAAAAAAAAATGCAAAAAGCGTTTATTGATTTGTTTGCGTCTAGAAAATAGGGGATAGTTTTATGACATTTTTATAAAAAAATAAAATATGATGGACACATTGGACACCATTGTAATTTTGCACCGATTACTGTGAACATAACACTGGTGCTGAAGGGGTTATGTGTGACCTTAGGGGGGTTCTGTTAGGGGGTGTGGCTTGCCGTGACACATCACTGATCGCTGTTCCCAATGATAGGGAACACCATCAGCGACAGTGTCACCTAGGCAGAATGGGGAGATGTTGCATTTACACTAACATCTCCCCCTTCTTCCTCTCCGTAATCGGATCTTTGGTATGCCCGCGGTCGTGGCGGGCGCACACCCACTATGCCTCTTAAAGACGTATATATACAGGTGGTTCTCAAAAAATTAGCATATTGTGATAAAGTTCATTATTTTCTGTAATGTACTGAGAAACATTAGACTTTCATATATTTTAGATTCATTACACACAACTGAAGTAGTTCAAGCCTTTTCTTGTTTTAATATTGATGATTTTGGCATACAGCTCATGAAAACCCAAAATTCCTATCTCAAAAAATTAGCATATCATGAAAAGGTTCTCTAAACGAGCTCTTAACCTAATCATCTGAATCAACTAATTAACTCTAAACACCTGCAAAAGATTCCTGAGGCTTTTAAAAACTCCCAGCCTGGTACATTACTCCAAAGCACAATCATGGTTAAGACTGCCAACCTGACTGCTGTCCAGAAGGCCGTCATTGACACCCTCAAGCAAGAGGGTAAGACACAAAGACATTTCTGAACGAATAGGCTGTTCCCAGAGTGCTGTATCAAGGCACCTCAGTGGGAAGTCTGTGGGAAGGAAAAAGTGTGGCAGAAAACGCTGCACAACGAGAAGAGGTGACCGACCCTGAGGAAGATTGTGGAGAAGGACCGATTCCAGACCTTGGGGGACCTGCGGAAGCAGTGGACTGAGTCTGTAGTAGAAACATCCAGAGCCACCGTGTACAGGCATGTGCAGGAAATGGGCTACAGGTGCCGCATTCCCCAGGTCAAGCCAGTTTTGAACCAAAAACAGCGGCAGAAGCGCCTGACCTGGGCTACAGAGAAGCAACACTGGACTGTTGCTCAGTGGTCCAAAGTACTTTTTTCGGATAAAAGCTAATTTTGCATGTCATTCGGTAATCAAGGTGCCAGAGTCTGGAGGAAGACTGAGAGAGGGAAATGCCAAAATGCCTGAAGTCCAGTGTCAAGTACCCACAGTCAGTGATGGTCTGGGGTGCCATGTCAGCTGCTGGTGTTGGTCCACTGTGTTTTATCAAGGGCAGGGTGAATGCAGCTAGCTATCAGGAGATTTTGGAGCACTTCATGCTTCCATCTGCTGAAAAGCTTTATGGAGATGAAGATTTAATTGTTCAGCACAACCTCGCACCTGCTCACAGTGCCAAAACCACTGGTAAATGGTTTACTGACCATGGTATTACTGTGCTCAATTGGCCTGCCAACTCTCCTGACCTGAACCCCATAGAGAATCTGTGGGATATTGGGAAGAGAAAGTTGAGAGACGCAAGACCCAACACTCTGGATGAGCTTAAGGCCGCTACCGAAGCATCCTGGGCCTCCATAACACCTCAGCAGTGCCACAGGCTGATTGCCTCCATGCCACGCCGCATTGAAGCAGTCATTTCTGCAAAAGGATTCCCGACCAAGTATTGAGTGCATAACTGAACAGAATTATTTGTAGGTTGACTTTTTTTTAATTAAAAACACTTTTCTTTTATTGGTCGGATGAAATATGCTAATTTTTTGAGATGGGAATTTTGGGTGTTCATGAGCTGTATGCCAAAATCATCAATATTAAAACAATAAAAGGCTTGAACTACTTCAGTTGTGTGTAATGAATCTAAAATATATGAAAGTCTAATGTTTATCAGTACATTACAGAAAATAATGAACTTTATCACAATATGCTAATTTTTTGAGAACCACCTGTATATATCCCTCTGCCTGTCCGTGCCATGCTGTCGACATATATCGTCGTGCGTTGGTTGGCAAGCCGTCTACTGAGCTGGCCAGAACCACCTCTGGAGGGAGTCTGTTCCACATGTTCACAGCTCTTACTGTAATGAAGCCTTTCTGTAAGTGAAGGTTAAATCTCTTCTCCTCTAGACGTAAGAGTGCCCTTGTGTCCTCTGTGATGACCTTGAAGTGGTTGTAAACCCACTTGTTGGCCTTCTACCTATAGGTAAGCCTAGAATAAGGCTTACCTATAGGTAGTGGAGATATCTCCTAAACGTGCGCCGTTTAGGAGATATTTTACTTGTAGTCCGCCGAAAATCTTCACTGCACATGCGCAGGGAAGAAACAAAACTAAGTGACGTTTCTTCTCCAGACTGTGCCATGAATTGCGTCTCCCGCATGCTGCTCTGGCCAATCACAGGGCAGGAGTCAGCGGTCCGGAAGGAAGAGGACATAGAAGATGGACGCTGCCTTCTGTGGGGACATCGCTGGATTCTTTTGCAGGTAAGTGGCACATAATGGGCTAGTATGTGATGCATACTAGCCCATTATGCTTTTCATTTACAGACTGTACAGCAGACTAAGGAGGAAGTAAAACCCATCATGGTTTACTTCTTCTTTAAAGTGAATAACAACACCAAGCTCACAAATGCAAACTGAATCACCTCAATGCGCTTATTTCCATCCAGTGTCATCCTTATACTTCAGAAGGGATGAGTCTTACGTTTTTTCCTGAAGGCCCGATGGTTTTCCTCCATGCGGATGTTTGTGGGCAGAGAGTTCCATAGCCGTGGTCCTTGGACTGCAAATCTTCATTCTCCCTTTGATTTGTAGCGAAACTTTGAGATGTGGAGGAGGTTTTGGTTAGTTGATTGGAGAATGTGACTAGGGGTGTAATGCTTTATTTTCTCGCATAAGTATTGAGGAGCGTTTCCTTGTGGGCACTTGTGGATGAGACAGAGGGTTTTCAATGTGATCCTATTCTTTACAGTTAGCCAATGAAGGGTCCTCAGAGATGGGGCCAGTCTGGCTGCCATGTTCTGGACGACTTTTAGACGCGAAATCTGATATTTAGGTAAGCCAATGTACAGTGCCTTGCGAAAGTATTCCGCCCCCTTGAACTTTGCGACCTTTTGCCACATTTCAGGCTTCAAACATAAAGATATAAAACTGTAATTTAGTTCTGAAGAATCAACAACACGTGGGACACAATCATGAAGTGGAACGAAATTTATTGGATATTTCAACCTTTTTTAACAAATACAAAACTGAAAAATTGGGCATGCAAAATTATTCAGCCCCCTTAAGTTAATACTTTGTAGCGCCACCTTTTGCTGCGATTACAGCTGTTAATCGCTTGGGGTATGTCTCTATCAGTTTTTCACATTGAGAGACTGAAATTTTTGCCCATTCCACCTTGCAAAACAGCTCGAGCTCAGTGAGGTTGGATGGAGAGCATTTGTGAACAGCAGTTTTCAGTTCTTTCCACAGATTCTCGATTGGGTTCACGTCTAGACTTTGACTTGGCCATTCTAACACCTGGATATGTTTATTTGTGAACCATTCCATTGTAGATTTTGCTTTATGTTTTGGATCATTGTCTTGTTGGAAGACACATCTCCGTCCCAGTCTCAGGTCTTCTTCCAGAATGGTCCTGTATTTGGCTCCATCCATCTTCCCATCAATTTTAACCATCTTCCCTGTCCCTGCTGAAGAAAAGCAGGCCCAAACCATGATGCTGCCACCACCATGTTTCACAGTGGGGATGGTGTGTTCAGGGTGATGAGCTGTGTTGCTTTTACGCCAAACAAACGTTTTGCATTGTTGCCAAAGTTTGATTTGGGTTTCATCTGAACAGAGCAGCTTCTTCCACATGTTTGGTGTGTCTCCCAGGTGGCTTGTGGTAAACTTAAAACAACACTCTTTATGGATATCTTTAGGAAATGTCTTTCTTCTTGCCACTCTTCCATAAAGGCCAGATTTGTGCAGTATATGACTGATTGTTGTCCTATGGACAGAGTCTCCCACCTCAGCTGTAGACCTCTGCAGTTCATCCAGAGTGATCATGGGCCTCTTGGCTGCATCTCTGATCAGTCTTCTTGTATGAGCTGAAAGTTTAGAGGGACGGCCAGGTCTTCGTAGATTTGCAGTTGTCTGATACTCCTTCCATTTCAATATTATCGCTGGCACAGTGCTCCTTGGGATGTTTAAAGCTTGGGAAATCGTTTTATATCCAAATCCGGCTTTAAACTTCTCCACAACAGTATCTCGGACCTGCCTGGTGTGTTCCTTGTTCTTCATGATGCTCTCTGTGCTTTAAACGGACCTCTGAGACCATCACAGTGCAGGTGCATTTATACTGAGACTTGATTACACACAGGTGGATTCTATTTATCATCATTAGTCATTTAGGTCAACATTGGATCATTCAGAGATCCTCACTGAACTTCTGGAGAGAGTTTGCTGCACTGAAAGTAAAGGGGCTGAATAATTTTGCACGCCCAATTTTTCTGTTTTTTATTTGTTAAAAAAGTTTGAAATATCCAATAAATTTCATTCTACTTCATGATTGTGTCCCACTTGTTGATTCTTCACAAAAAATGACAGTTTTATATCTTTATGTTTGAAGCCTGAAATGTGGCAAAAGGTCGCAAAGTTCAAGCGGGCCAAATACTTTCGCAAGGCACTGCGTAGTCGAGTGGGGAATTGATGGTAGTTCCAAATACTACTGCGTGTCTTCTTTTGGGATGAGTCTAAGCAGCAGCCGGAGGAGATAGTGGGATCCGCTGACTACTGATCCTATTTGTGCATCCATCGAAATTTCAGAGTCAAAGATGACTCTGAAACTTTTGACTAGGGTTGTCCCGATACCACTTTTTTAGGACAGAGTACAAGTACCGATACTTTTTTTTTAGATGTCCCCCCACAAATGCAGCCATGTCCCCCACAGATGCAGCCAAGCTAATACCCCGTCGCCGCTGTCTAGTTGATCAGCGTGGGGAACAATACAGCTTTTATTTGAATAGCTATGTGTTCCTCCGCCGTGCCGCGTCATATATAGCCCCTCCCTCTTGTCCGGCACTTTGATAGACAGATCACCCATCCAATCCTGGGACGGGTAATCTGACTATCAAAGTGCCGGACAAGGGGGAGGGGCTGTATATGATGTGGCGCGATGGGGGAAACACACAGCTATTCAAATGAAAGCTGTATTGTTCCCCGCGCTGATCAACTAGACAGCAGCAGCAGCGGAGACTGGGGGAGGGCTTGGCTTTCTCTCAGAGGACTGCTCTTCTCCGCTCTCCTCCCCCTCGCCGCCCGATCTCTCTCTAAAAAAAAAAAAAAAAGTATCGGTTTGGCATCGGGAGCGTTTGCGCGAGTACGAGTACTTGCGCAAATGCTCAGTATCGGTCCCGATACCGATACTAGTATCGGGAAAAGCCCTACTTTTGACTTTGGTGCTTGGGGTGTCCAAGGATCGTGTGTGGTGTCCATGAAATCTCAGCTTTTGTCTTTCGGTTTGCGTGGCGAAGTTCTGTCTTGGATCCATTGAGTTTGAGGGAGCTCTCAGTCATCCAATCATTGATCAATGCGAGGCATTTTTCTAAACCGTTATATTCTTTTTTTAAAGAGCTGAAAAACCACAAAGTTTGGTGAATGTTGGATGAAAATGTTCTGCCGTCTGTATACAGAACAAGTTAACGGCCAACGCCCATTTGGACCAAAATCCACGGAAAAGTCTGATGGAAGTCCGATGTGTATGAGGCTTAAAATCGTAAGTTTCTAAAGACTGTTGTCAGAGGTTGCATAGTTACGGTCTAGGATCTTTTGATTAAGTGAATAGTTTGTTCTACAGGAGATATAATGGTATGGAAACAAAAAGGCACCTTGGCGTGGACACCTTTTCTCAGCTTTCACCTTCTACTGGAGGAGCCTTCTGAATCTTGTGGGTATTGAGATGTGACACCAGGGTGGACCTATACGAGAACCGTCTCCCGCATTCAGAACAGGAATACGGCTGAGCACCCGTGTGGACTCGCTCATGTCTAATCAAATCTGATTTATCGGTGAAGCCTTTCCCACATTCAGAACATAAATGAGGGCGATCACCAGTATGGACTTTTTCATGTCTACCCAGATTCGACTTGTTTTTAAAACCCCTCCCACACACTGAACAGGAATACGGATTCTCGCCAGTGTGAGTTCGCTGGTGTATGACGAGACGGGCTTTCAACGAAAAACATTTCCCACACTCAGAACACAAATAAGGCATTACTCCCGTGTGAATTCTCTGATGGGTAATAAGCTGCTCCTTCTGAGGAAAACTCTTACTGCATTCAGAGCATAAATATGGCCTCTCCCCCGTGTGGGTTCTCAGATGCCTCTCAAAGTCCGATTTCTCAGAAAAACATTTCCCGCATTCAGAACAGGCAAAGGGCTTATCACCCGTGTGGGTTTTTTTATGTCTCATGAGTAGATAGATTTCAGAGAAACTCTTCCCGCACTCAGGACATGGGAAGGGTTTCTCAGTTGTGTGAGTTCTCTGGTGCTTTAGGAGAAAAGCCCTCCAAGGGTAACATTTCCCACACTCGGCACAGACAAACGGCTTCTCTCCTTTATGAATTTTCGCATGAGTGATGAGCGAAGATTTCCAGGAAAAAAGTTTTCCACATTCAGGACAGGAATATGACTTCTCTGAAGAGTGACTCTTCTGGTGCGAAACAAGTTGTCCTTTCTGGGTGAAACAAGCAGCACATTCAGAACATGAGAAGGAACCAGCCCTTCTACGATGGGTAACAGGAGAGGAGTGCTTTCTAAAACTTCCCCTGTGTGTAGAATCAAGATCTCCACCGGGAGGTGCGCCACGGAAATTTGAAGAGCTATTGACAGCAAGTTGTTCCTTCTCATACCTTCTGTATTGCCCATCTAGAAGAAATTTAAAATTAGAGAGGAAACAGGAGTCGCTAAACGAATTTAAAGAAAAAGAAGCAATAACATTAGATTTTTGTTTTAGTTTACCTGTAAAGGCCCGGATTCACAAAGCACTGACGCCGACGTATCTCGAGATACGCCGCGTAAGTACAAATATGCGCCGTACCCATAGAACTAAGATACGCCAAAAAACTGACTTCATCCGACCGACGTAACTTGCCTACGCCGGCATATAGTGGGCGCATAGTTACGCTGGACGCATTTGGTACTCCCATTGATTTGTGATGCAAATATGAAAATTAGGGGGATACTCCAATTCACGAACGTACTTGCGATCGGCGCATGTTTTAAGCGATTTGCGCAAGGGTTATGCCCGGAGTAAAGTTATTCCCCATATAGGAGGCGCAAGTCATGCAAAGGTATGGAACAGGGAACGAACGCCGGCGAAGTTTACGTTGTACGTGAATAGGGCTGGGCGTACGTTACGTTCACGTCTTAGGCAGTTGTTTCAACGTGATTGTGAGCATTCGCACTGGGATGCGTCCAAGGTACGATGCATGCGCCATTCGTTTTTAAGTATTTGTCTGAAGCTCAGGCCATCATTTGCATGGGGTCACGCTTAATTTAAATGTATCACGCCCACTTCCACTTACGCCGACTTACGCCTAGGAATATACGCTATGCCGGGCCACGTTGGGAGTATTTGTTTTGTGAATTCTGTGCCTCTCTGCGTTGCGCCGGCGTAGCATAAAGAAGATGCGCTATGGCGCCGTAAATATGCGCCGATGTATGTGAATCCGGGCCAAAATCTTTGTCTTGGAGTACATCATAGGATACAAGGTACTTCATGTTAAGGGCTACTCGGGTTATTCTGCCACCTTAAGGTGAATAGATGAAAAATAAAGAGGGGTTGGGACTTTGTATGAGGCGTGTGGTATGCACCACCACAGGCCTCCATCCCTGTAAGGGTGTAAAAAATGGAGGGTTGGGACTTTAAATGAGATGCGATTAGGTGCCCAGGCATTACCTTCCCAGCTCTGCAAATCATCAGTTTTGTAGCAAGTAGGGTTGTCCTGATAGCACTTTTTAAGACCGAGTACAAGTACCGATACTTTTTTCAAGTTTTGTTCACGTCATGTGACAGTGGCACATGTGTCAAGTTTATATATATTTTTTACTATTTTTGTGTTAATTTTTTTTTTTACAATGCTTTCTTAGGGGGGAGTGGATGGTGTCAGTGTGTTTTTATTAACATTGTTATTTTTTACAATTAATTTTTATTATTTATTGCATTTTTTCTTTTTCTTTTTTAGCCCTGTTGGGGGGCTTTGATGAGATTTCAGGGGTCTTAACAGACATCTCCCCGTGGAGACAGAGAAAGGCTCCTCTCCATTCATAGACTGAAGCATCTTAAACACAGGTTAAGATGTTTCAGTTATATGAATGGACAGAGTCAGTGATCACAGACTCTGTTCATTTGCTAAACCGGCTCCTACCTCCGCTCTTCATTGTGACAGAGGGGGGACATGGAGGGTGACACGAGCGAGGAGGGGGGACACCGAGGGGGGAAGCAGAATAACGGAGGACGGCAGATGCAGCACGGAGGGGGGACACAGACGCGGAGTGGGAGAGCAGCACGGATAGGGGAACTGGAGGAGGATACAGGGACAGTCAGCGGTGATCGGTGCGGCTACAAGCACCGATCACTACTGTATGGATATATACTTTCCTTGAAGCGGCTAAGAATTACAGAATCAGAAACACCCCTATTGCCTCGTACACACGTACGTGTTTCCCGGCGGACTTTTTCCCGCCAGAGAACTGTTCGGCAGCTTTTTCCCCCCTACACACGGCCGGTTTTCCTGGCAGGAAAACTGCTATGAGAGATTTGGCTGCGAAACCCAGCCGTGTGTATGCTTCACTGCAGTGCCGAGAAAAAGACCGCCGGGAATTGCGGCAGGAAAAAAGAGAACATGTTCTAATTTTTCCTGCTTGACGGGAAAACTGCCATGGAGAATACACACGGCCAGTTTTCCCGGTCAAAAGCATGTCATTCAAGTCTTGAATTTCAACAGCCATGCTATCAAAGCCAGTAACAGAATGAAAGATTTGACCCTGCAAAGGCAAAAATCTGGCTGATTTGGATGAGCCCACGGCTCAAACGAACGAGTTACCATAATATAAATCCCATTCGCCTTGGCCAAACAGGTGTGATCAGAGTCACCGGAATGTCATTTATGCTACACAACAGGCGAGGAAGATGTTGCAGTGGAGGATTTGCATAGATCGGGGGAAAATTGATCCCAAGGAGTCACCAGGATATCCGCCACAAACAGTTAGTATCCTTGCTCTGGCATACAAACCTGTCCAGCCTGTTGTTGACTCTAGATGCCAAGAGACACATCCAGCATCCCTCACCACAAATCTCTGCAAACAGAAGAGACCATTCCCCCAGATTCAGCTAATGACAGCTGAGAAAGTCAGCCTGTATCAAGAATTGCAACGGAAAAAGATGCGATAACAATTCTTGGCGATTAATCGTGCAGCTCTAATATATATACATATACACTGAATACAAAATTATACACACACATATACAGTACAGACCAAAAGTTTGGACACACCTTCTCATTTTCTCTATTTTCATGACTATGAAAATTGTAGAGTCACACTGAAGGCATCAAATATATGAATTAACACATGTGGAATTATATACATAACAAAAAAGTGAGAAACAACTGAAAATATGTCAGATTCTAGGTTCTTTTGCTTTGATTACTGCTTTGCACACTCTTGGCATTCTCTTGATGAGCTTCAAGAGGTAGTCACCTGAAATGGTCTTCCAACAGTCTTGAAGGAGTTCCCAGAGATGCTTAGCACTTGTTGGCCTTTTTGCCTTCACTTTGCGGTCCAGCTCACCCCAAACCATCTCCATTGGGTTCAGGTCTGGTGACTGTGGAGGCCAGGTCATCTGGCGCAGCACCCCATCACTCTCCTTCTTGGTCAAATTGCCCTTCCCCCGCCTGGAGGTGTGTTTGGGGTCATTGTCCTATTGAAAAATAAATGATGGTCCAAGTAAAACGCAAACCGGATGGAATAGCGTGCCGCTGCAAGGTGCTGTGGTAGCCATGCTGGTTCAGTATGCCTTCAATTTTGAATAAATCCCCAACAGTGTCACCAGCAAAGCACCCCCACACCATCACACCTCCTCCTCCATGCTTCACGGTGGGAACCAGGCATGTAGAGTCCATCCGTTCACCTTTCCTGCATCGCACAAAGGCACGGTGGTTGGAACCAAAGATCTCAAATTTGGACTCATCAGACCAAAGCACAGATTTCCACTGGTCTAATGTCCATTCCTTGTGTTCTTTCGCCCAAACAAGTCTCTTCTGCTTGTTGCCTTTCTTTAGCAGTGGTTTCCTAGCAGATATTCTACCATCAAGGCCTGATTCACACAGTCTCCTCTTACCAGTTGTTCTAGAGATGTGTCTGCTGCAAAAGGTGGCTACTTTGAAGAACCTAGAATATGACATATATTTTCAGTTGTTTCACACTTTTTTGTTATGTATATAATTCCACATGTGTTAATTCATAGTTTTAATGCCTTCAGTGTGACTCTACAATTTTCATAGTCATGAAAATAAAGAAAACACTTGGAATGAGAAGGTGTGTCCAAACTTTTGGCCTGTACACACACACACACACACACACACACACACACACACACACACACACACACATTTAATGAGCCATTCGCAGTTTCACTGTACTGGCCGTGTGTACTTACACGTGCATGGCTTAATCTTTGAGACAAGCATATGCTACTGGCAGGATCAACACACACACAGTAAATCAAGTTTCGCCGACATAAGTGCAAACGTGCGCCGGCGTATCTGTGCTCCTGAGACACAAACCAATATACGCCTAAAAACTGGCCACCCTACGCCAACGTATCTTACTTACCCCGGCGTAACGTGGGCGCATTTTTCGTCTGGACGCATGTTGCTGCTCCCATTGATTAGCCATGCAAATGAGGGAAATGAGTGAGGCAAACGAGTGAGGCAGGCAAACAAGTGAGGCAGGCAAACGAGTGAGGCAGGCAAACGAGGGAGGCAGGCAAACGAGGGAGGCAGGCAAACGAGGGAGGCAGGCAAACGAGGGAGGCAGGCAAACGAGGGAGGCAGGCAAACGAGGGAGGCAGGCAAACGAGGGAGGCAGGCAAACGAGGGAGGCAGGCAAACGAGGGAGGCAGGCAAACGAGGGAGGCAGGCAAACGAGGGAGGCAGGCAAACGAGGGAGGCAGGCAAACGAGGGAGGCAGGCAAACGAGGGAGGCAGGCAAACGAGGGAGGCAGGCAAACGAGGGAGGCAGGCAAACGAGGGAGGGAGGCAAACGAGGGAGGGAGGCAAACGAGGGAGGGAGGCAAACGAGGGAGGGAGGCAAACGAGGGAGGGAGGCAAACGAGGGAGGGAGGCAAACGAGGGAAACGAGGCAAACGAGGCAAACGAGGCAAACGAGGCAAACGAGGCAAACGAGGCAAACGAGGCAAACGAGGGAAACGAGGGAAACGAGGGAAACGAGGGAAACGAGGGAAACGAGGGAAACGAGGGAAACGAGGGAAACGAGGGAAACGAGGGAAACGAGGGAAACGAGGGAAACGAGGGAAACGAGGGAAACGAGGGAAACGAGGGAAACGAGGGAAACGAGGGAAACGAGGGAAACGAGGGAAACGAGGGAAACGAGGGAAACGAGGGAAACGAGGGAAACGAGGGAAACGAGGGAAACGAGGGAAACGAGGGAAATGAGGGAAATGAGGGAAATGAGGGAAATGAGGGAAATGAGGGAAATGAGCCGATTCACGAAAGTACGTGCGCCCGGCGCAGGCTCTACGCAATGCGTGGAAGTTTTCTGTCCGGCACAAAGTTATTCCCCATAAAGGAGGTGTAAGTCAGCACCAGACATGCAAAGGTCTGCACCAGGGAACTCAAGCCTACATATTTTACGTAGGACGTGGGTCTGGCTGGGCGTAGGTTAGGTTAACGGCGTACACAGTAATCCGGTGTGTATCTTAGGCAGTTGTTCCGATGTAGTTGTGAGCATGCGCACGGGGATACGTCCACGCCTCGACGCATGCGCAGTTCGTTTTAAGTACTTGTCTGGCGCCCGGCTCATCATTTGCATGGGGTCACGCTTCATTAGCATTGATCACGCCCACTTCCACCTACTTCCACTTACGCCAGCCAGCGCCTTCTAAATGTACGCTACGCCGGCACAGAGTTGGGAGCAATAGCTTGCTGAATTCAGTGCATGCCGCGGCGTAAATATGCGCCCTTCTCTGTGAATCCGGGTATATATATATATATATATATATATATATATATATATATAATATGAGTTGAAGACCCATTATATACATATACACTATATATATATATATATATATATATATATATATATATATATATATATATATATATATATATATATATATATATATATATATATATATACAAAATTAAATATAGTGTATATGTATATAATGGGATATATATATATAGATTCACAGAGATGGGCGCATATTTACGCCGGCGGAGAGGCATGCACTGAATTCAGCAAGCTATTGCTCCCAACTCTGTGCCGGCGTAGCGTACATTCCGAAGGCGCAGGCAGGCGTAAGTGGAAGTGGTCTGGAAGTAGGCGTGATCAATGCTAATGAAGCGTGACCCCATGCAAATGATGGGCCGGGCGCCAGACAAGTACTTAAAGGGGTGTTCCAGCCCAAAATTGTGTTTATTAAAAGTCAGCAGCTACAAAAAGTGTAGCTGCTGGCTTTTAATAAACACTCACTTACCTGCTCCTGCATTCCAGCGACGCGCCGACCGGGGCTCCGCTCCTCTCCCCCCCTCCCCAGCCGGCGTCTCCATCCCGACTGTGGGCACCCAGCCGTGACAGCCTTCGGCTTCACGGCCGGGCACCCACTGCGCATGCGCGAGCCGCACTGCGCATGCGCGCGCGGCGCGCCGCTGATTGGAGAGGCGATCGCATGGGACCTGTCATGTGTCCCATGTGATCGCCTACAGGGAGGGGCTGGTGTAGGCGATTAAGGCTTAATCGCCTAACCAGCCCCTCGACGGAAGCAGGTAGTGGGACAGGAAGTCCCACTCCTACTGAAGCCCCCACTCCTCCCCAAAAAAATTACATGCCAAATGTGGCATGTAAGGGGGAGGGGAGTGGATTAAAAAAAAGTTGTTTTTTAGGTGGAACTCCTCTTTAAAGGAACACTAAAGGTTAGTTTTTTATTAGATCAATTGATTGCTGTAAGCTAGAGCATTTAAATATCACTTACCTCGTTTTTCCCTTTGACCTCCAAAATACAGTAATCCAGGTTTGAAAATGCCATTTCCTGTCTCTCCTCTTCTTACTTTCCACCAGCATCTGAGCGGTTTTGCATGGTGGAAAGCAGAATGTGCTCACCCCCTCCCTATGACTACAGCCCTGCGTGAAGATGCTCTCTTATGCCTCACAGGCATGGAGGCTAAGCCTAATGGGAACTATAGTTCCCATTAGGCCGTGATGTAGCAAGAATGAACGCGCACCGAAAACCAGGAAGTCAGTGAGAATAACGATTCAGGAGTGACGGAGGTGAACAAAACAGCTCGATTTCAACAGGTATCAAACTAGTTATACTGCAAAACATTACTTTTTACTTTATCAGCTACTGCCAGACTTTAAATTTAGGAGGAAAATATTTTTGTCTTTACAACCCCTTTAAAACGAACACTGCATGCGTCGAGACGTGGACGTATACCCGTGCGCATTCTCACAACCACGTCAGAACAACTGCCTAAGAAATATAAAAAATAATTAAATATAGTGTATATGTATATAATGGGTATTCAACTCATATTTTATATATATATATATATATATATATATATATATATATATATATATATATATATATATATATATATATATATATATATATTTATATTGTGCAGAAACTTTTTGAAGACTGTGTGTATATATATTTACACACATGCATACATATTACATATGTGTGTATGTATATGTATTTTTATTTTTTTTTAATCCCTGACTGAAGGTGGTTAAGACTGAAATCCAGGTTTTATAGTCCAAAGCTCCCCATCCTCCTTTGCCCCAAACAAAACTCCTAAAGATCCCTTAAGAATGTCAGTTTGGACGAAACTCGTCAGGACAGAGTCTCAGTGCCGACGTCACAATGCTGTACACGTTTTCACTGTTTTTCCGCTGTTGCAATGTTTTAACTGGTCCTGGTTCTGTTCTAGAAATAAACCTTTTTTTTGAACTACTACACTATCACTGGCTTTATGTTGGCTCCTTGGGGAGCTCCGTCTATTCCAGGAGGGAGTTACCTTTTTCTGCTACCTAAGAGGAGCGATTTCGGAAGTGGAAGTGCATTCACCTGGGGAAGGTCTGCGTCCAACAAACATGTGCCCACAGCTTATGGTCTGGTTAGTTTGGAATAAGGTGGTGGCACTCTGTTTTCAATGGATCTGCTGAATGGTGGAAGGTCTATTTTATTTGAATGTACATTATATGGACTTTGAGTTAAATAAGACTTCACACATTGAACACCATTTACTTACTTTTGTACGTTTTTATTATAGTCACTGGCGCTGCACCATTTAATGATATTATAGGTGTTTAGGTTGGAATATATGAAACTTTGTTTGCTAGTGGGCACACGTGTTATCACAGCACAGATTACATCAACTTTAGAACCACCATTGTAGCTAGCATGGACAGCTGTGTTACTAAGGCAGCAGAACAAATGTAAAGGACCAAACAGCAAGGAGGAGATTTCTATGTATTCTAAACAGTCTCTTACCTGTGCCAATCTCCACAGTAATCACTTCCTCCTTGATACCCACATCTTCTTCTTCATTTTTGATTTCATTGGGAGTCTCTCTGGTGTCTCTGGGGTCTGTGAATAAAGAAGAGAGTGAAGCCCCCTGTACTGAGATATATAAGAGACCCCAGTGTGTGTGTGTGTGTGTGTGTGTGTGTGTGTGTGTGTGTGTGTGTGTGTGTGTGTGTGTGTGTGTGGGGGATGGGGGGACTGGTCACGTCTCTTGGCTGGTAACACACAATGACATGATGTGAGGAGGAGAGCCGGAGTCTAATAGAGGCTGATGGCTCCTGACCCCCCACTGGGCACATACTGTCTCCCCATTACTGTCTACTGACAGAGGAGGGGGGAGAAGAAGAGATTGTTGTAGTGACTGAACAAGGAGAAAATGGGACCCTTCTCTCTTTAACCACTTAAGGACCGCCTCCTGCACATTTACGTTGGCAGAATGGCACATGCACGTACAGGTACATGCTGTGGTAGTACCCAGCCATGGGTCACGGGTGGGCGCTCGCCCGCGACCCAGTCCGAAGCTCCGGGACCGCTGGATCTGAAGAACGGGGAGGGATCTGAAGAACACGGCTTCCCCGTCCTTCACTGTGGCGGCAGCATCGATCGCGTCATCCCTTTTATAGGGGGGACAAGATCGATGACGTCACACCTACAGCCACACCACCCTACAGTTGTAAACACACATTAGGTCACACATAACCCCTTCAGCACCTTTTGTGGTTAACTCTCAAACTGCAATTGTCATTTTCACAGTAAACAATGCAATTTAAATGCATTTTTTGCTGTGAAAATTACAATTGTTCCAAAAATGTGTCAAAATTGTCTGAAGTGTCCCCCATAATGTCACAGTCCCTCTGATCGGCACCATTAGTAGTAAAAAAAAATTTGCGCAAACCAACCGCAAAACCAAAAATAGGTAGGAAGAATACGTATCGGCCTAAACTGAGGAAAAAAGGGATTTTTAAATACAGCTTACCTGTAAAATCCTTTTCTTGGAGTACATCACGGGACACAGAGCGGCATATTCATTACTATGTGGGTTATATGGAGTACCTTCAGGTGTGGACACTGGCAATCTCAAACAGGAAGTCCCCTCCCTATATAACCCCCTCCCCTAGAGGGAGTCCCTCAGTTTTGTAGCAAGCAGTATGCCTCCCAAAATGGTCACCCAAAAGAGGGGTGGGAGCTCTGTGTCCCGTGATGTACTCCAAGAAAAGGATTTTACAGGTAAGCTGTATTTAAAAATCCCTTTTTCTTTCTCGTACATCACGGGACACAGAGCGGCATATTCATTACTATGTGGGATGTCCGAAAGCAATGCTTTAATGAGGGGAGGGAGACATCTTCCAAAGAAGGATTCAATTTAGAGATAAACTCAAATCATAATAATAATTCCAACTTAGTCAAGAAAAAAACTTTTTTTTTTTTTTTTTCATAACCAAGGGTGTTTCTGATCCCGAGGATTTCAAACTGCAGCCTGTAGTACTGCCTGACCAAAGGCAGCATCCGCATTTCTTCTCACGTCTAGTTGATAAAACCTTGTAAACGTGTGGACTGATGACCACGTTGCCGCCTTGCATATCTGAGCCATAGAGATCTGATGGTGTGCTGCCCAAGAGGCGCCCATGGCCCTGGTAGAATGGGCCTTTACCGACAACGGAGGAGGCAACCTCTTCAACCCGTAGGCTTGAATGATTAATTGTCTAATCCATCTCGAGATGGTGGATTTTGCAGCTGCCTGCCCCTTCTTGGGGCCATCTGGTAGAACGAATAACACATCTGTTTTCCGGATCTTTTCTGTAGCTTTAAGATAGGCCTTCATGGCCCGGACAATATCCAAGGTATGCAGCAACCCCTCCTTTCTAGATGTGGGTTTTGGAAAGAAGGATGGAAGTACCAAATCCTGGTTCAAGTGAAATTTGGATATAACCTTTGGTAGAAAGGAAGGATGGGGCCGGAGAACTGCCCTGTCCTTATGCAGAACGAGATATGGTTCCTTACACGATAAGGCTGCTAATTCTGACACTCTCCTGGCCGAAACTATGGCGACCAAGAAAACCAACTTTCTTGTCAGTAAGAGTAAAGGAATCTCAGCCAACGGCTGTTTCTGTAGAGTGGACAGGACAAGATTTAAGTCCCATGGACAAATTGGTGACTTGACAGGAGGATTAATACGCAAGACCCCCTGTAAGAAGGTCTTTACCAGCGAGTGGGTGGCCAGCGGCCTCTGAAACCACACTGACAGAGCTGAGATCTGTCCCTTGATTGTGCTTAGTGCCAGGCCTTTATCCACTCCTAGCTGGAGAAAACTTAACACCCTATCAATAGTATATTTGCGGGAATTCCATCTTTTGGATTCACACCAGCCTACGTAGTTCCTCCACACCCTGTAATAAATCACCCTGGAGACCGGCTTCCTAGCCCTAATCAGGGTAGGAATTACCTGCCTAGACAGGCCTCTATCCCTGAGAATCAGGGATTCAGCCTCCAGGCCGTCAAATTTAGACGCTGTAATGTAGGGTGGAGGATCGGGCCTTGTGAGAGTAGGTCTGGTTGTAGAGGAAGAGTCCAAGGGTCTCCCACTGCCATCTTCAGGACTAGTGAGTACCAAGTCCTCCGGGGCCAAGCCGGAGCTACTAGAATGACTGGCTTGTTCTCCACTCTGATCTTGCGCAACAGGCGCGGGAGTAACTGTAGTGGAGGGAATGCATATAGAAGTCTGAATTGATGCCAAGGGCAAACCAACGCGTCGGTTCCGAAGGCCATAGGATCCCTCGCTCGCGACACGAACCTGTCTAGTTTCTTGTTGAACCTGGATGCCATTATATCTACGTCCGGCATTCCCCACCTCTGGCAGATTGTCTGAAAGACCTGGGGATGCAGAGACCACTCCCCTGGCAACAGACTCTGGCGACTTAAGAAGTCTGCCTGCAGGTTGTCCACTCCGGGAATGAATATCGCCGAAATGCAGGGTACATGAACCTCTGCCCATTGAAAAATCAAGTTCACCTCCCTCTGAGCGGCCTGGCTCCTGGTTCCCCCTTGGTGGTTTATGTATGCCACCGCCGTGGCATTGTCTGACTGGATTCTCACCGGGAACCCCTTTAATCTGGAGGTCCAAGCCAGAAGGGCTAGGCGGGCAGCTCTGATTTCCAAGATATTGATGGGGAGCTGCCTCTCTGCTTTCACCCAAGTTCCCTGGCGGGAGAACCCCTCGAAGACTGCCCCCCAGCCTGCCAGGCTGGCGTCTGTGGTAACTACCTTCCAGACAACAGGGCTGAAGGATTTTCCCTTTAGAAGATTCTGAGGGTTCAACCACCAGGCCAGGCTTTGTCGGACCCTTGATGATAGCGTCAAAGGGGACTCTAAGGCATGTGCCCTCTTGCCCCAGGCTTCTAGAATGGCTGCCTGTAGGACGCGAGTGTGGATCTGAGCGTATGGTACTGCCTCGAATGTGGCCACTAGCTTGCCTAGTAATCGCATACACAGGCGAATAGTTGGACTTTTCTTGTTTAGAACCAACTGAACCAACCCCTTGATAGCTTCGATCTTTACAAGGGGCAGGAACACCTTTTGATGTTCTGTGTCTAACCTCATGCCGAGGTATTCCAACTGCTTTGTAGGCTGGAACGCTGACTTTCCCCGGTTCAGGACCCAGCCGAATTCTTCGAGGTACTGAACCGTGAGGTTTACTGCCTTTTGCAGACCCGGCCGTGAGTGATCTATGATTAAAAGGTCGTCCAAGTATGCTAGGACTGTGACCCCTTGGATCCTTAAATTGGCCAGAATTGGGGCTAGGATCTTCGTGAATACCCGGGGGGCCGTGGCCAGCCCGAAGGGGAGCGCCCTGAATTGGAAGTGTCGCTGCCCCACCGCGAAGCGTAAAAACCTTTGATGCGACTGAAAGATTGGTACATGAAGGTAAGCATCCTTTATGTCTATGGAGGCCAGAAAATCGTCCTTCTGAAGCGCGGCGGCTGCTGACCGGATGGATTCCATCCGGAAGGAACGAACCCTTAGGTAACCGTTTAACCTCTTTAGGTCCAAGATTGGCCTGACATCGCCGTTGGGCTTTGGTATGACAAAGAGGTTGGAATAGAAACCTAGGCCTTGCTCTTGGGCTGGCACTTCTATAATTACGTCCTGGCAAAGCAGGTGATCCAAAGCTGCCAGCATTGAGGCCTTCCTCGCTGGATCCCTTGGTAGCCTTGATTCTTGAAAATGAGGCGGAGGATACCTTAGAAACTCCAGTCTGTAACCTGTGGTTACAGATGCCCGGACCCATTTGTCGGGGATCTTGGCTTCCCAAACTTCTGCGAAGAAACGAAGCCTTCCCCCCACCCGCAAGAGTGGGGGCGCCCCTTCATAAGGCAGACTTAGGGGCTGTCTTTGACGGCTTGCGATACCACGGCCTCTTACCCCCAGGGGTCTGTCCCTGCGATCTACTGTTAACGTTGGATCGTGCAGGCGGCCGTCGATACTGCCTGGAATTTGAGGGCCCCGAGACAGGAAAGAGCTGCCTTTTAAATGTAGGAGCCCGGAATGTCTTTTTGACCGGTAAAAGGGTACTCTTGCCATTTGAAATAGTCTGAATATATTTATCCAGATCCTCTCCGAAGAGTCGTCCTCCATGGAAGGGAAACCCTGCCAGAAGCTTTTTGCATGGGGGCTCCGCCGCCCAGTTCTTCAACCATAAGAGCCTTCTCATGTGCACCAAACATAGTGATAAACGAGAGGCCTGCTGGATGGAATCTTTTATAGCATCTACCGCAAAACACAGAGCTCTGGGAATATCAGAAAACTCTTCTGCTTGTTGGGTAGGCATGTCCCTTAACATTACCTTTGTCTGGTCTTTTAATGCCTGACAAACTCCAATTGCAGCCACCGCTGGCTGCACCACTGCTCCTGCCGTAGCAAAGGATGCTTTTAAAAGTGTCTCTAATCTTTTATCAACTGGATCTTTAAACATGTGTATGTTTTCCACCGGGCAAGTTAGTGATTTATTCACACATGAGATGGCTGCATCCACTACTGGGAGCCTCCACCTCTTGGAGAACTTTTCCTCCATGGGGTAAATGACCGCAAACCTTTTCGGTGGCAGAAAAATCCTGTCCGGCCGCACCCAATCCCGAAAGATCAATTCCTCCAAGAGAGGATGGACCGGAAAAACTGTGTTGTTTAACGTAGCTTTCAAAGAGCCCAGAGAGGATACCGGAGGAACCTGAGGCTCTGGCAATGGTAAACTAAATGCCGAGCGGACCATGTCCGTCAAAGACTGTACCCACAGTCTTTCTGTCTGGGAGTCTGAAAATGGTTCCTCAGAGGCAGATCCCTCAATCCCTGAACCCTCTTGGTTCAGGTCTAGTTGATCCTCCTGTGATTCCAATTCCTCTGGAGAGAGAATCTCAGCATCTGAGGATACACCTCCTGGTGATGGGGATCTAACCCGTTTCTTACCAGGAATAGCTCTAGCGATCAATGTTGCTATTCTCTCTTCTAGCCCCCCTAGGGATACGGCTAGCATCTCCTCTGTGATGAACACAGGGCTGGGCTGATCTGGGCCAGCCTCCGCACCAGATCCCCCTAATGGCTCATCCAAGGCGCTTCTTAAATTAATAAGTTGCGGGGAAAGTATCGGCATATCAGAATCAGAAAGGGAACCCTTTTGTTTTTTGGTCTTTTTTGTACCCTTTGACCCCGAACCCCTGGAAGCCATAATACAAAATCGAGGGACTCCGCCCACACAACAGACTGTAGTGGGCAGGAGTACAAAAATCAGAGTTTAGGGGACAATAGACCACTAATGCCCAAAAACTGATGGGATCCCGTATGTTCTTTTTTTTTTTTTTTTTTTTAAATATATTATATATTTTCTTTTGACAACATACAGTGACCCCAAACTAAGTTTGCCAGCCTCCAAACCTGCTGCAAAAAAGGGGGATTTCTTGGCTTAACAAAAAGGCATTGGAACAAAGTCCACATGTACTACCCCTCTTCCGCCACCGGGAGTCACTGTTCTGCCGCTCTGCGTCCTCTCCTCTGAAAATCAGCCTCAGACTGAGCACTGACAATGCCTGCTGTCTATAACAGCACAAAGGCGCGCCCCTGTATGACGCCGCAGGCACGCCCCCCCCCCCGCCCTCCTGTGTGAACGGCGCGAAAAAACGTCCATAAGACGTGCGCGCGCACGCGCGTATGCCGGAAACAGGAGGAACATGGAGGAGCCGCGCTGCTGGAGATCCAGGAACGCAGAAACAGGCGGCAGATTCAAACCCCCGGCCAGGTAGGACTCTCCAAAGGCCCCTAGGGATCCTTACTAGCCCTAGGAAGAAACAGCAGGTTTAGCTAGCACACATATTTAGACAGGGGGACCTAGTGATGGGGGGGAAAAGGTGTCATCCTGTCTCTCTTTAGACATAGTGAACAAGGTTGCCCATGCAGAGCATACTTAGGCTATCCCCCCTTTTAGGTTACCCCGGAGAGCCTGCTGTCGAACCAAGTCCCGCAGGCTCCCCCTTACCTGCTCCATGCTGCAGGATGTTTGTCCAGCAAACTGATCCAATCTTCTCCCATCTCCGTGGGTAGCGTAGTAGACCTTCAGGCCCTGGGGTCCTATGAAGGTACCCACTGTCCTGGACCTATATAGCACCCTGGCAAACAGGAACTTATGGTCTTTACAAACTCCAAGTCCTGGGCCCAGCCCTCCAAAGAGGAGCATTATAGGCAAAACCCCACGGCTTGGGGCCCGGGTACTGTCCACTTTGGCACTGAGGCTCCTTGGACAGATCCGGTTAGCCCGCCCTTAATCCCAAGGATGTGGAGCAAAGCTATTCCGTGACCAACACCTAAGACACTGGCGAAAAAACTGAGGGACTCCCTCTAGGGGAGGGGGTTATATAGGGAGGGGACTTCCTGTTTGAGATTGCCAGTGTCCACACCTGAAGGTACTCCATATAACCCACATAGTAATGAATATGCCGCTCTGTGTCCCGTGATGTACGAGAAAGAAAAAATGTTTTATATATTTTTGGGGGATATTTATTATAGCAAAAATTAAAAAATATTGCATTTTTTTTTTAAATTGTCGCTCTATTTTTGTTTATAGCGCAAAAAATTAAAACCGCAGAGGTAATCAAATACCACCAAAAGAAAGCTCTATTTGTGGGGGGAAAAAATTTCAATTTTGTTTGGGAGGCACGTCGCACGACCGCGCAATTGTCAGTTAAAGTGACACAGTGCCGAATCGCAAAAAGGGGCAAGGTCCTTTAGCTGCATTTTGGTCCGGGTCTTAAAGCGGAGTTCCACCCAAAAATCAAACTTCCGCTTAACCCACTCCACACCAACTTACATGCTACATTTGGCATGTAATTTTTTTTTTTTTGGGGGGGGGGGGAGTGGGGGCTTCAGGAGGAGTGGGACTTCCTGTCCCACAACCTCCTTCCGCCGAGGGGCTGGTTAGGCGATTAGCTTAATCGCCTATCTTCAGCCCCTCCCTGTAGGCGATCGCCTAGGACACATCTCAGGTCCTAGGCGATCACCTGTCCAATCGGACGGTGCAGCGCCGCGCCGCGCCATTCGAGCATGCGCAGCACTAGGAATGAAGACGCTGGAACTGTGGAGAAGGTAAGTGTCTTTTTATTAAGAGCCAGCAGCTACACTTTTTGTAGCTGCTGACTTTTAACCACTTAAGGACCCCCGCACGCACATATACGGCCACAGAATGGCACGTACAGGCACAAGGGCGTAAATTTACGTCCTCGCCTAAGTGCGGTTCGGGGGTCCCATCGGGACCCCCTCCGCGGCGTGCGGGGGTCCCCCTGGCTCCGGGAGCGATCCGGGATCTGGGGGCGGATGTCAGCGAATACCCGCCCCCCCGCGATCGCTCCCAGCCAATGGGAGCGCGCTCCCAACCTGTCACTTCCTCCTCCTGTGTTTACACAGGAAGGAGGAAATGATGTATTCTCTCATCGCAGCGCTGTTTCCCAGCGCTGCTGATGAGAGAAGACATCACAAGTAAGTGTGCACCAACACAACACTGACACACACTCACATAGGCATATTAACCCCTTGTGATCGCCCCCCCCCACCCCCCTGTCACAGTGTCACTGAATGCAGTGATCTAATCACTGCATTTAGTGTCAGTGTGACAGGCAGTGTAAAAAACAGTTACTGTTAGGTTTAGGATAGCCCCCCCCACCCCCCCTAATAAAGTTTTAACCCCCTGATCACCGCCCTAGTTAACCCTTTCACTCCCTATTGCCAGCGTCACTAAGCGATCATTTTTCTGATCGCTGTATTAGTGTCGCTGTTCCCGCTAGGTAGCTATTTTTTTTTATTGCGATTTTTTTTTTTAGTAAAGACATGTGGCTAAATAAATTTTGGCCTAAATGTTTGACTAAAATTTAGTTTATTTGATTTTTTTTTTAACAAAAAGTAAAAAAAGTGTTTTTTTTTCAAAAATGTCGCTCTATTTTTGTATATAGCGCAAAAAATAAAAATTGCAGAGGTGATCAAATACCACCAAAAGAAAGATCTATTTGTGGGAAGAAAAGGACGCAAATTTTGTTTGGGAGCCACGTCGCACGACCGCGCAATTGTCTGTTAAAGCGACGCAGTGCCGAATCGCAAAAACACCTTGGGTCATTTACCAGCGTATTGGTCCGGGTCTTAAGTGGTTAATAAACATAAAAATAGGGTGGTTAAAATATGAATGATTGTTGTGGTGTCTGAATAAGGAGAATCTGGGACTTTTCTCTGGATTTAGCATTTATTACTCACCTGTGCTGACCTCCTCCTTATGCTGATCATCATCCTCTTCAACTTTTATGACAGTCACGCCATTTACCTACACAAAGCAAAAGAATATGTATAGAAGCATTTACTTAAAGGAGTTGTAAAATAAAATAAAAATTTTGCCTAAAATTAAAGTCTGCAAGGTAGACAGACAGAATAGTGTAATGATTCTGTTAAAAAACAAGTAAATACCTATTCAATTCCTTCATCTATATCACAAACGGCTTTCTAGTTTCTGTTCTCTCATTCACTTCCTGGTTTGCGGCGCTCGTTCACTACATTTCCATGTATGCATTGCGGCACGCCCAGTAATTCACACCTCCTTGAAGTCTCTAACACAGGGATCCTCAAACTACGGCCCTCTAGCTGTTGCGGAACTACAAGTCCCATGAGGCATTGTAAAACTCTGACATTCACAGACATGACTAGGGCATGATGGGAATTGTAGTTCATGAACAGCTGGAGGGCCGTAGTTTGAGGACCCATGCTCTAACACGTAGAGAGCATCCTGCCGCACAGATGTAGTTCCCAGGAGGGGGTGAGCACATCACTGACCACTGCAGTAAAGCCTCCCTTCACGGTGGTGAGTAACAATCAGACAAGCAGGAAGTGAACAGAACAGAGAAGAAATAGAGCAACTTCTGAGCAAAAACGAACAATGAGGAAGTGAAAAGAGGAATGTCTGCAGGTAAAGGATGCTTATTATGAAAAATAAATAAAAATTCCTTACAACTCCTTTAAATCATTCCAGTAAAGTATTTTCTTGAAAGCACAGAAGATCCTTATCTGGGTCAGCCCAGCTTTGGATTGTCTACGGCTCCTTGTAGAACAGGGGGCTTACATTTCATACCTAGCCGATAACTACTAATTTTCTGATAGTTTTGATTCCTTCATTCCCACTCATACAGCTACAGGTACAGGTACATCATTTCTAAATACCAATGCACACGAGATAACACTAATTACCGTATATACCCGAGTATAAGCACAGCTTATCGGTACATTTTTCTGTGCTGAAAAAGCCCCCCCATCGGCTTATACTTGAGTCAGGTTTCCTACCAGTATTGATGAGGAGGGAAGGAAACCCATACCAAGCACTACATTGTCCCCTCCGATTCACAGCGGCCTTGTGTGTATAGGAAGTCCGCGCCGGCCTGCCTTCTCCTTGTCCGTGACCAGGAGGAGGCGGAGCTTTGTTACAGCGAACGGAGCAGATTTTCTATACACACACACACAACGCCGCTGTGAATCAGAGGGAAAAATGTACTGCGTCATATGGGTTTCTTTCCCTCCTCATCAATACTGAGATAAGGTACATGGGCACAGTGAGGCTGCTTATGGGCACAGTGAGGCTGCTTATGGGCACAGTGGACCCTCTTTTATGGTATATTGGCATAATGTTGTCAGATCAATGGCTCCATCATTGTGAAAGAGATCATGCAACATTTCAGGGGTTTGGACGGATACTGCATTTTAATTTCTGTACTCGCTATCATCTTCCGGCGTAATTAGATAAGGAGATTTCACTATTTGTCTGCTGAATCAGCCACTGCTGATAAATGGAAGTCATCCAAGGATGGGAAGACATCTCACAACATGTTCCTTGTGGAAAAAACATCTACAACCATGCTAGAGCTCAGTTGGCCAGGTTGGATCTTTCTGGCCGAGAGCAACTGCATTCTTTTATTTTTTTCACAAGAAATGGGCAACTGCATTCTTAAAGCCGAGTTCTACCGAAACTACTGCAGCTGCTGACTTTTAATATTAGGACACTTACCTGTCCAGGGCACCCGTGATGTCAGCACCCGAAGCCGAAGCTGCAGTAGCTCTCGGCTGGAGGCTCCACCATCTTCGATGAGAGAATCAGGAAATGAAGCCTTGCGGCTTCACTTCCTGGTTCCCTACTGCGCATGTGCGTGTCGCGCTGCGCCATGTCACTGGCCCCTGCTGTCTTCTGGGACCTGTGTGTCACCCAGCAGACAGTGGGGGGGCCGGACATGACGTAGATTGCCGCAGATACTGTGGCGATTTATACCTGGAAGTGGGAGCACATACCTAGATTAGACAGGTATCTGCTCCCCCCTCTACCCTGAAAGGTGCCAAATGTGACCCAGGAGGGGGGGAGGATTCTGAAAAGCGGAAGTTCTATTTTTGGGTGGAACTCTAGATTTAAGACAAATGTACCTGGTGTAAAGAGGTACCCAAGAGACATGCTGACCCACGGAAGGATTCCAACAGGTAATACCCTTCTATACCAGATTCAAGATTGACCTGGAACAGTTACTAGAACAGTTAAAGTGCCCCGCACCACTCTTTCACCCACTGAATTTATAGACATGCTTAGTTTTATTTCTAAAGCTGGTCATATGCAGTTTTTTTTTTTAGCCCACTGACTGAACAAAAACATAACGGATTCCTTCACCCACAAAAACAAGATGGAGGTGACATGTTCGATGCCAAGGTAAGGGGATGTATGGTCGTTCTCGATTGACTTCTGTCAATAGCTATGAGGGAGGGATTCCCCCATTAACACTAACTCTGTGGATTGGAGAATCAACAGAAATTCTTTCCTGCAACCACTGCCGAGCCTGACGTCCCTGTGGCCCTAAGCAAAAAGCAGAAAAGGAGATCTAATGCTCTCTGGTAAACTTAATTTAATGAAACATATACGTAAAAGGTACACTTACATTTTTAGACACTCTCAACGCCGAGTGTCAGCTGTACAAGCGTGCTATGCATACACAGTCGGCCATGATCGTATGTGACGTCCTGCGTGGCTCCTCCCCCCTGTACGCGTTACGTCCCGTGGGCTGGACTTCTTCAGTGTGGGGCAAGGGAAAACACACTGGACATCCCTATTGGGTATTGTTTATATGTAACCACAGCAATCCTTCGGCCAATCACGTCCATGTGCAGATGCAGCCAATAGCAGCAATTGCATCTCACAGCACGCTGAAGAAGTCCCGCCCACGGGACGTAACGCGTACAGGAGGGAGGAGCCACGCAGGACGTCACCTACGATCGCCGCAGACTGTGTATGCATAGCACGCTTGTACAGCTGACACTCGGCGTTGAGAGTGTCTAAAAATGTGAGTGTACCTTTTACGTATATGTTTCATTAAATGAAGTTTACCAGAGAGCACTAGATCTCCTTTTCTTCTTCCATGTTGCTGGAAAGTGATCTGGTTAGGGTCTGTGTTGTCATCTACAGCCATTAGTTTACCTATGGACGTCTCAATTTGACCCTCGGTTTATATTGACATGCTCTATGACCCGTTCGAAGTCGTAGGGTGAGAGGCCATCTTACACATGGTGGTGGATATCTTTTGGTGTCACTTTTTCACCTACTCTTTATGTGGATTCTTTGGATTGGATCTCTGGATTTATCATCATATGGACTTTTATTCACATGGACACTTTTTCTTCTTTCATATGATTTTTCTTTTATGAATTTATTATATGATTATATATTTGTTTTGGTTTGGCTTTTCATTTTTGCACTGTTTTCACTATATGGTGTGTAATAAGAACTTCATTCCATTTACCTGATAACGGTGTGCAATCTTGTGATGTTTTAGCATAGGATCCTGGGAACAAAGAGGTCTGGGACATCTCTCAGAACTTTTCATTTTACCTGATTCACCTATAGAAAAAAAACACACACACGAACAGAACAGTTTTATGTGAAAGCTCAAAAATGTCTTCATTTTCAAAAAAATGTCAGGGTGTACCAGTGTAAAAATAAGTAGCACCACTTTAAAGCTAAACTCAGAAAATTCAAAACTATCCCTGAATTAGAGCTTCCCCTGTACTGCAAGGGTTAAATGCTAATTTTTGTTTAGGACACCTATAAATTGAATTTTACCTCTCCTCTGAAACCAGAGGAGGCCGCTTCCCTTCAATGCTCTGTTCACAGTTGCAATCTGACGTCATTGCGTGCAATGCAGCAATGTAGGACCAGCAGTCTTGCAAAGCGAGGACGCCCAAGGCCCATCCAAATATTTGTATTCAAAAATGTTAAAAGAACAACAAAAAAGCATATATGAACTGCCTACGCAGAGGCTCAGAGTGCAAAGGCAACTCGGGGGGGAAAACAATCTACAAACCACCAAACAAAAGAAAACAGTTGCAGTGGCTATGCGCCAAGTCTAGCCACTTAAGACCCGGACCAAAATGCAGGAAAAGGACCCGGCCAGGTTTTGCGATTCAGCACTGCGTCGCTTTAACAGACAACTGTGCGGTCGTGCGACGTGGCTCCCAAACAAAATTGATGTCCTTTTCTTCCCACAAAAAGAGCTTTCTTTTGGTGGTATTTGATCACCTCTGCGGTTTTTATTTTTTGCGCTATAAACAAAAATAGAGCGACAATTTTGAAAAAAATGCATTATTTTTTACTTTTTGCTATAATAAAATATCCCCAAAAAATATATAAAAAAAATAGTTTTTTCTCAGTTTAGGCCGATACGTATTCTTCTACATATTGTTGGTAAAAAAAAAAAAAAAAAAAAAAATCGCAAAAATTTATAGCGTTTACCAAATAGGGGATAGTTTAATTGCATTTATATTTTTTTTTTACTACTAATGGCGGCGATCAGCGTTTATTTTTCATGACTGCGACACTTCGGACAATTTTGACACATTTTTGGGACAATTGTCATTTTCACAGCAAAAAAAGCATTTAAATTGCATTGTTTATTGTGAAAATTACATTTGCAGTTTGGGAGTTAACCACAAGGGGGCGCTGAAGGGCTTATGTGTGACCTAATGTGTGTTTACAACTGTAGGGGGGTGTGGCTGTAGGTGTGACGTCATTGATTTTATAGGGATAGACAAGGGATCACACAATCGATGACGCCGCCACAGTGAAGAACGGGGAAGCCGTGTTTACACACAGCTCTCCCCGTTCTTCAGCTCTGGGACTCCAGCAGCGATCAGGTCCGCGAGTCCCAGCATGTGCCCAGCTGTGCCATTCTGCCGACGTATATGTGCAGGAGGCGGTCCTTAAGTGGCTAGAATGTCAATATGGGGGTTCAGGAAAGTCTGTAGAAATATCAACGTTAACCCTTGACCGGTTAAGTCCCTGCTAGTAATGCAATTTGAATACGCACTCAGAGAGTGCAATGTTACCACAAAGAAGAAAAAATTTCAGATGTGTATCTTTGTGCGGGCGTAGCGTATCTGAATCCGGCCTTTGTCTCTATACCCTGTAAACTTTACAGGGTATAGAGACAAAGGCCAGATTCAGATACATCCGTGTATCTTTGTGCGGGCGTAGCGTATCTCATTTACGCTACGCCGCCGTAACTTTAAGAGGCAGGTGCCGTATTCACAAAGAATTTGCGCCCAAAGTTACGGCGGCGTAGCGTAAATGGACCGGCGTTACCGCGCCTAATTCAAAATAGGCAGGCAGGGGGCCTATCTATGTAAATGAATCGTGACCCCACTTAATTGACGCATTTTCCGAACAGCGCATTCTCCGTCCGTGGACGTATCCCAGTGCACATGCTCCAACTTACGCGGCAAATACTCATTGGTTTCGACGTGAATGTAACTTACACAAAGCCCTATTCGCGAACGATTTACGCAAACGACGGCGCTGTCCCGACGTCCATACTTAACATTACGTACGCCTCATATAGCAGGGGTAACTTTACGCCGGACTTACGCTTACGCGAACAAAGTAAAATATGATGACCAGGCGCAAGTACGTTTGTGAATCGGCGTATCTAGCTCATTTGCATATTCGACGCGTAAATCGACGGAAGCGCCACCTAGCGGCCAGCGTAAATTTGCAACTAATATACGACGGCGTAAGAGACTTACGCCGTTCGTATCTTAGCTAAATTCCAGCGTATCTTGTTTTCTGAATACAGAAAAAAGATACGCCGGCGTATCTTAGAAGTTACATGGCGTATCTCGAGATACGCCAACGTATCTTCTTACTGAATCTAGCCCATAATAGTTAACTGATTCCTTTTAAAAACAATTGAAAATAGATAAAAATCAATCATATTAATGTACCTGCTGTTTCAGTTTCGTTTTTGCATGCCGTTTCCTGCCTGTGCTGTACAGAGCAGTGATGGTTTGGAAAACGAAAGTGAACGGTGCTGAGGGGTTTTAGACACACAGTAATCACACCTCCTTGATAAAGTGGGGAGGTCAAGATCACGAAAAAAAGACTCCACTGTGTCTACTGGGGATGGCCCAGTTTGGCATATAGGGAAGAGAATTTTGTAAAATCTGACACAATCTGTGTTGGATTGGAAGTTAGGGCACCCGAGCATATCCGAAGCCGTACAGGGCGATACGGTTTGCCAGCAGAATTGAGTTTCCTAGCCAATATGGCCTAGATTCACGTAGGGCAGCGTAAATATGAGTGGGCGTAGCGTATCGTATTTACGCTACGCCGCCGCAACTTAGGACGCAAGTTCAGTATTCTCAAAGCACTTGCGTCCTAAGTTACGGCGGCGTAGCATAAATGTCCCGGTGTAAGCGCGTCTAATTAAAATGTGGAAGAGGTGGGCGTGTTTTATGTAAATTAATCGTGACCCCACGCAATTGACGCTTTAAACGAACAGCGCATGCGCCGTCCGTGGACGTATCCCAGTGCGCATGCGTCGGATAGAATGCCTAAGATACGTCGAACACTGCCTACGACGTGAACGTAACTTACGCACAGCCCTATTCGCGTACGACTTACACAACCGACGTAAAAAGATACGCTTGTTCCGAGGTCCATACCTTGCATGGGCTGCGCCAGCTAGAGAGCAGCTTTATCTTTACGCTGGCGTATGTCTTACGTAAACGGCGTAACTAATTGCGATGGGCGCACGTACATTTGAGAATCGGCGTATCTAGCTCATTTGCATATTCGACGAGGAAATCAACGGAAGCGCCACCTAGCGGCCAGCGTAAATATGCACCCAAGATACAACGGCGTAGGAGACTTACGCCGCCTGTATCTTGGCCGAATTTATGCGTAACTGATTCTAAGAATCAGGCGCTCATATACGACGGCGCACATTCGGACTTACGACGGCGTACATGGAGATACGCTGTCGTAAGTCTTTGAAAATCTGGCCCTATGTGTCCAGGCTTATCAGCACAAGTATAGAGTTTATGTCTGGCCCACCGAAGGGCCCTCTTAGCCAGGGAGGTAGACAAGAAGTCCAATTGCGTAGCCAGAGTGTCACGGGTCTTTTTAAGTGCAGCGGAGGGGCGTGCCTTCCAGCGGGGCATCTGCCTCAGCCAAACGGGAGGTCAGTTCCAAGATACGCCGCTCCCTCTCACGTTTCATCGAGGAAGCCAGCTGAAAAATGTGTCCGTGAATGGTGACCTTACGGGCTTCCCACAAGGACACTGCTGAAGAAACGGTGTCCACGTTGTCTGAGAAGTAGGTCTTGATGTGGTAAAGGATTTGTTGACAAGAGGCTTCAGTCCTGAAACATATTTAACCCTTTGATTGCCGCTAATGTTAACCCCTTCCCTGCCAGTGTCATTAGTACAGTGACAGTGCATATTTTTTTTGCATATTGTTTTGTTTTCAAAATTGTCAGTCATTCTTTGTTTCTAGCACAAAAAACAAAACAAATGCAGAGGTGATTAAATGGCACCAAAATAAAGCTCTATTTGTGGGGTGGGTGGGGGGGTGTCAAAGTTGAAGTGGATAAAAAAATTGATGTACTGTAATTGGAAAGTACCTCTCCCTCCAAGCATCCCTATCTCTACGACTAAGCCTGTAAGGATGAAATGCATTATAGAGGGGCAGTCTCTAGGTGGGGATTTGTAACATGCACTGTTTTGCTCAATAGAGTTGGTTTTAACAAGTGACATCATTGACGTGTGACTCACTGTTTTACATTTTGGACATGCGCACCTCAGCATGGCCGGCTTGGCTCTTCCCACCAGTCTGCTGAGTAGGGATGCATGTTTTTGCACATTATAACCTCACACATTACAGTCGCTATACATGTCCTTCTTAACCACTTGGCGCCCACACTATAGCCGAATGAAGGCTAGAGCGCGGACCCCAAATGCCAGGGGAACGTCAATAGACGTCCTCCCCTTCGCACGCTCCCCCAGCAGGGCGCGCTGTGATCACCTGAATCACTGAGACTCGGGTGATCACGGAACCCGAGTAAGGGGCCAGTCCCGGCCCCTTACCACGTGATCAGCTGTCAGCCAATGACAGCAGATCAGGTGATGTAAACAAAAGTCTGTAAGGTTGTTTTTTTTCCTCCTCACGCTGACGATTAAAGGGTCACTAAAGGAAAAAAAATGTTTTTGCTGAAATGACTGTTTACAGGGTATAGAGACATAAAAGTTAACTGATCCCTTTTCAAAATGATTAAAAATAGATAAAAATCAATCATATAATGTGCCTGCAGGTTAGTTTCACTTTTGAACTGGCTTCATGTTTCTGTGAAGTAGAAATAGACACACAGAACAAAAACAAACAAATCCAGGGCAGTGTTTTATTTTTAAAATGAATCTGATTGGTTCTGGGAAGTTTTAGACACACAGTAATGACAGCTCAGACCACCGTGAGAAAGCTCCCAGTATTGTGGTTATAAGGAAACAGACAAGCAGGAAGTGTGGAGATCACAGCAGGATTACAGCAACTTCAAAGCAAAAAACGAACAATAAGGACATGAAACCAGTACTGCAGTAAGGTAAAGAAAGCTATTTAGCTAAAAAAAAGCTATTTAGTTAAAAAAAAATCCTTTAGTGATCCTTTAAAAGCGGTGATTCACCCTAAATATGTCCCATGCGATCCAGCATACTGGCGTCAGCGCCAGTATGCCGTTTTTTTTTTAAATTGCTCCACTTACTGTGTAATCATTCATTTTCATTTATCTCCCCCGCGGTGGATGGCGCTGCTATAGCCCGTCACGGCTTCCGAAAATAGCCAAATTAGGACTCGGGTATTTCCGGCGCTAAACGGCGCCTGCGCACAGACCTAGGAGCTGACTGCGCATGCGCCATATTTCTCCGAGTCCTATTTCGGCTTTTTTCGAAGAGCGTGACGCGCCATAGACCTAGGACTCTGAGAAATACGGCGCCTGCGCAGTCAGCTCCTAGGTCTGTGCGCAGGCGCGGTATAGCGCCGGAAATACCCGAGTGCTAAATCGGCTATTTTCGGAAGCCGTGACGGGCTATAGCGGCGCCATCCACCGCGGGGGAGATAAATGAAAATTAATCATTACACAGTAAGTGGAGCAATTTAAAAAAAAAAAAAAAACAGCATACTGGCTCTGACGCCAGTATGCTGGATCGCATGGGACATAGTAGATTTAGGGTGAACCACCGCTTTAAGGATGAGCTCTGGCGTGTTTGCATGGTACACGTGCAGAGCCCGCCAGGAAGTGTGCACGGCGCTGTGCTAATTACAGCCAGGGAGACAATGTCTAGATGCTCGGCTGCAGAGATCGGGAAATGTCTCCCTGCCTGTGATTAGCGTAGCGCCGTGCACACTTTCTGGCGGGCTCTGCGCGTTTACCATGCGAACACGCCAGAGATCATCCTTACTGACGATCACCGGCTTATGTGAAAGGGACATCGATCCCGAGGAGGAAGGAGGCTCATCTGCCTCCTCTGTGCCGCCAGTACCCCCTGCAAGTGCCCACTAGTGCCACCTATCAATGCCCACCAGTGCCACCTATCAGTGCCCATCACTGCCACCCATCAATGCCACCTTTTAATGCCACTTCTCAGTGCCAACCAGTGCCACCTATCATGCCCTTCAGTGCCACCCACATCAGCGTACATAAATGAAGGAGAAAAATTACCCGTTTGCAAAATTTTGTAAAAAATATATATATATATATATATATATATATATATATATATATATATAATAAAAAATATATTATATAATTATATATATATTTTAACAAAAAATAAAAACCGCAGAGGTGATCAAATACCACCAAAAGGAACCTCTATTTGTGGGGATTTTTTTTTATAAAAATGTCATTTGGGTCCAGTGCTGTATGACCGCGCAATTGTCATTTAAAGTGCGTCAGCGCTGAAAGCTGAAAATTGGCCTGGGCAGGAGGGGGGGTTTAAGTGCCCAGTGAGCAAGTGGTTAATGTAACTCGAGGAAGATTTTTCCGGCTTTGTCAGAGGATGAATGTATTTAGAAAGATCCTCGGTACCTTTTACAAGAAATGAAAAGTCTTCTCTTACCTGTTGATTGGAGAGGCAGCTGTCTCTCCATCGTGATGTCCATTACAGAGCCTCGCGTTCTTCTAGATACTTCAAAATAATCTTGTGTGCAGGTCACCCTGCAAAAAAAAAACATCATATCCAATGGAAAAAGGGGTAACTAAATCCTACACAGTTCTTGTAAAAAGCAGCAAAAAATTGCTTTAGGTCCCTTTTTACACAAAGGGTCTGATCAGGTCCGCCTACCAGTTTTTCAGGCAGATCTGATCTGGCCCTACATTCAGCCGTGTGGCATAGCGGGCATAAATGGACTTCCCCCGTCTAGGTGGATTGGGGGGCAGTCCCACATGCCCGTAGAGAAGAACGGACCCCGTTTGGGTCAGCTCTGCATAAACTGAGCGGACACGGACCTGCCTGCTCTGCTCAGTGGACAGATCCAAAACAGAGTCCACCCCGTGTGAAAGAGGCCATGTACGTAGAACAAGGGTAGACAGTCTTGGTGGTAGAGATCTAAAGTGAACAACATGGAAGAAATCAAGGTTCGCAACACCTTTTTTTTTCCTTTTTAACTACTTCCCTACCACCGGCCTTCATACGACGTCCTGGACTTTTGAGGGGGGGGTATCTGGATGAGTGCAGCTACAGGCATCATTCTTTTCTGCGCACCATAAGAACGATCATAGCAGCAGTTCCACCGCTTGATCGTTATTATAGGCGGCGGCGGGAGGGGATATCCCCCCCCTCGCGCCCCCATCCGGTGCTTCTCCGGGCTCTCCCGTGCCATCGGGGGCCCGGAGAAAGAATCGTCCGGCGTCGGCTCACGACGATAGAGATTTGCGGTGACCAGTCTCTATGACTGTCGGAGGCCCGGGCGCAACGTTGTGACTGCGGCTGAGGGAATGAGATCTGTGAATTTTTTTTCCCCGATCTCATGCCTTCCAGCCTGGAGGAGGAGAGTTGTGGGGCCTTATTGACCCCACATTTCTCCATAAAGAGGACCTGTCACAATATATTTTTATTACAAGGGATATTTAAAGTTCCTTGTAATAAAAATAAAAGTGATCAGAAAAACGTTAATGTAAAGAAAAGAAATAAAAGTGTAAAAACAAAAACAAAAATTAAGTAAAATAATAATAAAAAAATAATTGTAAACGCCCCTGTCCACGGTAACTGGCGCTCAGAAGTGAACACATATGTAAACACAGTTCAAACCACATATGTGAGATATCGTCACGTGCGTTAGAGTGAGTGCAACAATTCTAGCACTAGCCCCCCTCTGTAACTCTAAAATAGTAACCTGTAAAAAAAGAAATAAATAAAATAACTAATAAGCGTCACCTATGGAGATTTTTAAGTACAGATGTTTGTCACCATTCCATGAGTGTGCACAATTTTAAAGCGTGACACGTTAGGTATCTATTTACTTGGCGTAACATCATCTTTCATATTTTACAACAAAATTGGGCTAACTTTACTGTTTTGTTATTTTTTCATTCATGAAACCGTTTTTTTCCCCCCCAAAAAGAGGCATTTGAAAAATTATTGCGCAAATACTGTGCGAGATAAAAAGTTGCAATGGCCGCCATTTTATTCCCTAGGGTGTTTGCAAACAAAGAAATATATATAATGTCAGGGCTCGACAAAATCCGGGCGCCACGTCGCAATTGCGATAAGAAATTGTGACCTGGCGCCCGCCGGTAATTGAGGCTGCGGCTTTGCGGCTTACAAAGGCGCGGCAGGAGGCACAGGATCATGTGTCTCCGTGCGCTCCCCTGCCACGCGATCACGGCGGGCCCACGACGGCCGGTAATTGAGGCTGCGGCTATGCGGCCTTGTGTAGTCCCAAGCTTCCTTCTGTGACCTGGCGCCATCTGGTGGTGGCCGTTGGCATTACAAGTATAACCAGTTTTAATGTGTAATTTTTCTCTGCCATCTCCTTCCCTCCAATTAGAACCCCCAAACATATATACTTTTTATTCTAACACCCTAGAGAATAAAATGGCGATCGTTGCAATACTTTCTGTCACACCGTATTTGCGCGGCGGTCTTACACGCACACTTTTTTTGGGGGAAAAAAATACACTTTTTTTTAATTAAAAAATAAGACACCAGTAAAGTTATCCCAATTTTTTTTTTCATATTGTGAAAGATAATGTTACGCCAAGTAAATTGATACCCAACATGTCACGTTTCAAAATTGCGTCTGCTCGTGGAATGCCGACAAACTTTTACCCTTAAAAATCTCCATAGGCGATGTTTAAAAAATTCTACAGGTTGCATGTTTTAAGTTACAGAGGAGGTCTAGAGCTAGAATTCTTGCTCTCACTCTAAAGATCGTGGCGATACCTCACATGTGGTTTGAATACCATTTACATATGCGGGCGCTATTCACGTATGTGTTCGCTTCTCCTTGCGAGCTCCGCGGGACGGGGCGCGTTTTCTGGCTCCTAACTTTTTTAGCTGGCTCCTAGATTCCAAGCAAATTTGTCAAACCCTGTATAATGTTTGTGGTTTCTGACAAATTTTCTAGCAAAAAAAAAAAAAAAGATGATTTTTACATGAAGGAGAGAAGTGGCAGAATAGGCCCAGTATAGAAGTGGTTACATTTTTTAGAGATTAAACTTTTAGGTCTCAATAAAAAGTAAGGCTAGCGTGAAGAACTCTTGAAAAAGTACAAATGTGACGTTAGCCTACCTTAAAAAAGTTAGCTTCAGAAAGAATCTTGGCATTCGCTTTCATTCACAAGTTTTTCATGTCTGGAGAGCAACTGGTCACCCCAAGTCTGATGGCGGAGTCCATCATGAAGGTAGAACAACTGGTAGTGCAGGCCAATTTGCTTGGCTAGTTTCAGGCATGGCTGGCCTAGATTCTGGTCTGCTTTGAGTTATGGTTCAACTGGCTGGTTGGAGTCCTGACCTGGCTGGCTGGCTGGTTGGAGTCCTGGCCTGGCTGGCTGGCTGGTTGGAGTCCTGGCCTGGCTGGCTGGCTGGCTGGTTGGAGTCCTGGCCTGGCTGGCTGGCTGGCTGGTTGGAGTCCTGGCCTGGCTGGCTGGCTGGCTGGTTGGAGTCCTGGCCTGGCTGGCTGGCTGGCTGGCTGGTTGGAGTCCTGGCCTGGCTGGCTGGCTGGCTGGCTGGTTGGAGTCCTGGCCTGGCTGGCTGGCTGGCTGGCTGGTTGGAGTCCTGGCCTGGCTGGCTGGTTGGAGTCCTGGCCTGGCTGGCTGGTTGGAGTCCTGGCCTGGCTGGCTGGTTGGAGTCCTGGCCTGGCTGGCTGGCTGGCTGGCTGGTTGGAGTCCTGGCCTGGCTGGCTGGTTGGAGTCCTGGCCTGGCTGGCTGGCTGGCTGGTTGGAGTCCTGGCCTGGCTGGCTGGCTGGTTGGAGTCCTGGCCTGGCTGGCTGGCTGGCTGGTTGGAGTCCTGGCCTGGCTGGCTGGCTGGCTGGTTGGAGTCCTGGCCTGGCTGGCTGGCTGGCTGGTTGGAGTCCTGGCCTGGCTGGCTGGCTGGCTGGTTGGAGTCCTGGCCTGGCTGGCTGGCTGGCTGGTTGGAGTCCTGGCCTGGCTGGCTGGCTGGCTGGTTGGAGTCCTGGCCTGGCTGGCTGGCTGGCTGGCTGGAGTCCTGGCCTGGCTGGCTGGCTGGCTGGAGTCCTGGCCTGGCTGGCTGGCTGGCTGGTTGGAGTCCTGGCCTGGCTGGCTGGCTGGCTGGTTGGAGTCCTGGCCTGGCTGGCTGGCTGGCTGGTTGGAGTCCTGGCCTGGCTGGCTGGCTGGCTGGTTGGAGTCCTGGCCTGGCTGGCTGGAGTCCTGGCCTGGCTGGCTGGCTGGCTGGCTGGTTGGAGTCCTGGCCTGGCTGGCTGGCTGGCTGGTTGGAGTCCTGGCCTGGCTGGCTGGCTGGCTGGTTGGAGTCCTGGCCTGGCTGGCTGGCTGGCTGGCTGGCTGGTTGGAGTCCTGGCCTGGCTGGCTGGCTGGAGCCCTGGCCTGGCTGGCAGGCTGGCTGGAGCCCTGGCCTGGCTAGCAGGCTGGCTGGAGCCCTGGCCTGGCTAGCAGGCTGGCTGGAGCCCTGGCCTGGCTAGCAGGCTGGCTGGAGCCCTGGCCTGGCTAGCAGGCTGGCTGGAGCCCTGGCCTGGCTAGCAGGCTGGCTGGAGCCCTGGCCTGGCTAGCAGGCTGGCTGGAGCCCTGGCCTGGCTAGCAGGCTGGCTGGAGCCCTGGCCTGGCTGGCAGGCTGGCTGGAGCCCTGGCCTGGCTGGCAGGCTGGCTGGGCTGAGTCTGCTTTGAGTTCTGGGCTGGCTGGCTGGTTGGAGTCCTGGGCTGGCTGGCTGGCTGGGCTGAGTCTTCTTTGAGTCCTGGGCTGGCTTCCTGGCCCAACTGGTGGGTCTGAGTTCTTTCTTGACTGGCTGGATTGAGTTCTTGCCTGGCTGAGCTGTAAGAATAGTATACGATATTTGAGCACTGATTCTGGGTATACAGTTGCAAATGTGGCTCTATATTTATGTATAGACTGTATCTGGACGATAAACCAGCTGCTCTGAATACCAGTTGGTAAAATGGTTCTATATTTAGGATGCACCAGGGTCATAAATCAGAGGCTCTGGATCAGTGGTCTCCAAACTGTGGCCCCGGGGCTTGATGCAGCCCTTTGCTTGCTTTTATTTGGCCCTTGGGGTGCCATTTTATTTACTGACACCAATGAAGGGTACAGTAACATCAAATGACACCAAAAATGGGGGTCCAATGACACCAACAATGGGGCACAATTCCTCCCAATGACACCAATGATGGGGAATTGTTTACTCGCACTGATGCTGGGACATTTTATACTGCGGATGGCCACAGTCCAGTTCCCCTTAAAGGGGTTGTAAAGGTACAATTTTTTTCCCCTAAATAGCTTCCTTTACCTTAGTGCAGTCCTCCTTCACTTACCTCATCCTTCCATTCTGCTTTTTAATGTCCTTATTTCTTCTGAGAAATCCTCACCTCCTGTTCTTCCGTCTGTAACTCCACACAGTAATGCAAGGCTTTCTCCCAGGTGTGGAGTGTCGTGCTCGCCCCCTCCCTTGGACTACAGGAGAGTCAGGATGCCCACTAACACACAGCTCCTTTTGCTATCTGCAACATAGACTCTCCCGTAGTCCCAGGGAGGGGCGAGCACGACACTCCACACCAGGGAGAAAGCCTCGTATTACTGTGTGGAGTTACAGACATAAGAACAGGAAGTGAGGATTTCTCAGAAGAAATAAGGACATTTAAAAGCAAAATAGAAGAAGGATGAGGTAAGTGAAGGAGGACTGCATTAAAATAAAGGAAGCCATTTAGGGGGGGGAAAAAAACGTACCTTTTCAACCCCTTTAACTGCTTGCCGACCAGCGCACCACTATATACGTCGACAGCATGGCTCGGACAGGCAGAAGGACGTACCTGTATGTCCCCTTTAAGATCACAGCATTGTGGTCGCACGAGCCCCATGAACCCAACCATGGGGTCCGCAGACTCGATCGCCGTGGGGATACCCACGATCGTCTCACAGCGAGTTAGAATGGGGATATGCTGATGTAAACAAGCATCTCCCCGCTCTGCCTAGTGGCAATGACCGTGATCACCGCTTCCTAATCGGAAGCGGTGATCACTGTCTTGTCACACACAGCCCATCTCCCCCTACAGTAAGAATCACTGTGCCCACTTAAGTGTGCCCACTCACTAGGGCACACTTAACCCCTACAGCGCCACCTAGTGGTTAACCTTCACTGCCAGTGTCATTTTCACAGTAATCAGTGCATTTTTATAGCACTGATCACTGTAATGTAATGACAATGGTGCCAAAAATGTGTCAAAAAGTGTCCGCCATAATGTCGCAGTCACGATAAAAAACGCTAAACGCTGCCACTACTAGTAAAAAAAAAAAAACTTAATAAAAATGCCATAAAACGATCCCCTATTTTTTAAACGCTATAACTTTTGCGCAAACCGATCAATAAACGCTTACTTCGATTTTTTGCACCAAAAGTAGAAGAATACGTATTTTGCCTAAACCGAGGAAAACTTTTTTTTTTTTGATATTTTATGGAGATATTTATTATAGCAAAAACATTGCATTTTTTTCAAAATTGTCGCTCTTTTTGTTTATAGCGCAAAAAATAAAAAAACGCAGGAGGTAATCAAATGCCACCAAAAGAAAGCTATTTTTGTGGGGGAAAAAGGACGTAAATTTTGTTTGGGAGCCACGTCGCACGACCGCGCAATTGTCGGTTAAAGCGACGCAGTGCCGAATTGTAAAAAGACCAGTGGTCTTTAGCTACTTGAGGCCCGCGATATAGCCAAATGACGGCTACCGGCTACCGCGCGGACCTGAAAATCCAGGAGGCCGTCGATAGACGTTTTCTCCTTTGGGCGCTCCCCTGCTGGGAGCGCGCTGTGATCACCCGAGTCACTGAGACTCGGGTGATCACCGATCCGAGTAAGGGGCCGATCCAAACCCCTTACCACGTGATCAGCTTTCAGCCAATGATAGCTGATCACGTGATATAAACAAAGAATCAGTAATCAGCATCAGGAGGGAAAAAAATAAATAAAAAAAATGATCACCGGCTCGTGCACAAGGGATATTGTTTCCCGAAGAGGAAGGGGCAGATGTGCCTCATCAGTGCCAGCTGCCAATTGCTACCTGCCAATGCCCACAAGTGTCACCTATTAATGCCCACAAGTGATGCCAATCAGTGCCACCTAGCAATGCTGCCTATCAGTGTAACCAGTTTAGCAGACAGCAGCATTGTCAGTCTGGGGGGGGGGGGGGGGGGGTTTAGATGTACTAGCAGATTTAGATACACCAATAAAAAGATAGCCAAATTCCAGTTTTATAATCAGTTATAATCTCATTCTTCTGACGGCACCATCTGCTGGAGAGCTTGTGCTTTTAAACAACAACAGACTTGCTGGCCAGATCACCAGGTGAAAACAGAAAGAAAGCATAAAAATATAAAACGAATGCAGCCATCACATCTAAGAATTGGTAAGCTGCAATATCATAAATGTTTGCTTTGGGTTTTAACCGCTACCTGGGCAGGTAGGCACGGCTGCACTCATCACCGTAGCTATTCGGCGTTCGCGTGCCCGCGGTGTGTCCGCGGAGCCGATGTGCTTGTGCGATGTCCACCGGGCACCCACGATCGCTTGTGACAGAACTAGAATGGGGATATGTGTGTGTAAACACACACATCCCCGTTCTCTCAGGGGAGAGGAGACAGATTGTGTGTTCTTACTAAGTAGGAACATCGATCGGTCTCCTCCCCAGTCAGTCCCATCCCCCTACAGTTAGAACACACTAAGGCAGAGGTGGCAAACACAAGGCCTGCGGGCCGAATACGGCCCTCCAGGCCATTTCATGTGGCCCTCGCACCTCTCCAGTCTTCCTCCAAACCCTTACTTTATGCTTTCAAGCAATGCATCCAGCTTCTTCCCAGCAGCAGCATGAGGAAAGGGGGTGCACTGTGATGTAAGGGAGAGTGGGGGACTCAACTTCTGATGGTGGGGTGGCTCTTTAGATCTAATGTAAGGGGAGGGAATGCGCTGGACATCTAATCTTACAGATACAACCGGCCCTTTTGAGGGCAACCATAATGCTGATACGGCCCACGATGAAATTGAGTTTGACACCCCTGCACTAAGGGAACACATTTAACCCCTTGATCGCCCCCTAGTGTTAATCCCTTCCCTACCAGTGACATTTATACAGTAATCAATGGCTATTTTTATAGTATAGATGTCAATGGTCTCAAAATAGTGTCAAAAGTGTCCGATGTGTCCGCCGCAATCCGAATAAAAAAAAAAAAAAATCGCAGATCGCTGCCATTACTAATAAAAAATTATTATTATTAATAATAAAAGTTACATTGATCTATATCCGCTATAACTTTTGCGCAAACCAGTCAATATACGCTCATTTCTTTTTTTTTTTTCAATAGAAAGGTTTTTATTGAAAGTTTAGAAAATACAAAAATCATAAAGAAAACAATGCCACATACATAACAATAGAGAGAGATCAGGTATCAATAATAAGTAACAAAAGAAGAAGAAGCAGAATTGCTTTTTTTTTTTAACCAAAAATATGTAGAAGAATATAAAATTGGCCTAAACTAATGAAGAAATTCGTGGTTTTTTTTCGATTTTTATTATAACAAAAAGTTCAAAATATTGTGTTTTTTTTTTCAAAATTGTTGCTTTTTATTTTTTATTTTTTTTAACAGTGCAAAAAACTAAAACCGCAGAGGTGATCAAATACCACCAAAAGAAAGCTCTATTTGTGGGGAAAAAGACGCCAATTTTGTTTGGTTACAGCGTCGCCCGACCGCGCATTTGTCTGTTAAAGTGTCATAGTGCCGTACCCAAAAAAATGACCTGGTCATTAAAGGTGTTGTAAAGGAAACATTTTTTTTTTCATAATAAGCATCCTTTACCTGCAGACATTCCTCTTTTCACTTCCTCATTGTTAGTTTTTGCTGAGAAGTTGCTCTATTTCTTCTCTGTTCTGTTCACTTCCTGTCTGATTGTTACTCACCACTGTGAAGGGAGGCTTTACTGCGGTGGTCAGTGACGTGCTCACCCCCTCCTGGGAACTACATCTGTGCGACAGGACGCTCTCTACATGTTAGAGACTTCAAGGAGGTGTGAATTACTGGGCGTGCCGCAATGCATACTGGGAAATGTAGTTCTTACATGAACGAGCGCCGCAAACCAGGAAGTGAATGAAAGAACAGAAACTAGAACGCCAGAGGTGATATAGATGAAGGAATTTAATAGGTGTTTACTTGTTTTTTACTTTTTTTTTTTAACAGAATCATTACTCTATTCTGTCTGTCTACCTTGCAGACATTCATTTTAGGCAAAAAAAAATAAAAAATTTCCTTTACAACTCCTTTAAGGGGGGGGAGGGGGGGGAATATCTGGGGCTGAAGGCGTTAATGCCGCTTTAAACTTCACAACTACAATGAGCTGTATTATCGCTAAGACAGCGGGCAACATTTTATAGAAAGTTATACTCCATGAACGGTATCCTGAACACACCCACTACCATTGTTATCCAACAGCAGCGCAGAGTTCTATGGATTGTTTCCCTGTTCATCGCAATGCGGTGATATGAGCGCCTTAAAAAAAAAAAAAAATGCTGATTTTGCAACAAAAATACTTCAAATTGTGTAATCCTGCGAGAAAAGACGCCACATGCAAAACATCAATGGGAACACATGTCTACAAATTCAGCGATATACAACGATACCCCACCTCCTGCGACAGGTGAACCAGCCAATCAGAGCTTTTCTGATTGCCACTGACTTAAAATGCCACAATATATAGTGCAATCACATGAAAAATCACAACATGAGACACATTGTTCCATGTACTTGTAGTGGGGGCTACACAGCAGGAAAATTATAATTTGTGGGGGTGACATGATCCCCCCACCCAGTCCACACAGTGCTGGGACCCCCTTCTCTCATAATAAGAATATTATTATTACCTCCTCACTGGACAGACACTCTTCACACTCACATCCCACCATCAAAAGAATTCTGTTACTGTTGGAGCTCCTCCCGGACCTTTTACGGGGACTACAACAAAATGGCGTACTACCCACATTTCTCTGCAACCAAGTAAAATCATTCCTTTAACAGCAATTGATGCCATATATAAAATTCCTCGACTCAAAAGTTGTAAAAAAAATCTGTTTCTAGTTCAATAAGCGAAGTAAACAAAACAAATTTTCGATACTACAGCAAAATGCTGGACGCCCCTCCTGCACTAAGGACACTTCCTCTTATTACAGGAAATACGGTCTCCCTCTAGTGGTGGCTCTGGCTCTACAGCGGAACGTCACTTCCGGGGAAAACTGTGATGGGTGGCCAGATGTGACGAGACACCCCCAATGATAAACTCCCATATTATGTAAAAAATAAAGCATTGTTGACTATCCTATCCAGCCTATTGTCCTCAGTGCAGCAACTGGCGGCCATTATCTTGTAGTCCAAGCAGTTTGCTTTGAAGCGGAGGTTCACCCGATTTTTTTTTTTTTAAAGCCAGGTGCTACAAATACTGCAGCTGTTGAGTTTAAGAAAATGGACACTTACCTGTCCAGGTCTCCGGTGACGTCGGCAGCCGAAGCTGAACTACCGCTAGGCTCTGATTCCCTAATGCGCATGCGCGAGTCGCACTGCGCCGTCCTCACTGGTCCCCGCTGTGTTCTGGGAGCTGTGTGTTTCCCAGAACACAACGGGGGGGCACTAATGCGAAGGGGCGGGAGTCTATACGTGGAAGTGGTGCAAATACCTGTATTATACAGGTATCTGCACCCCTCCCCCCTGAAAGGTGCCAAATGTGACACCGGAGGGGGGGGGGGGGGAAGGGTCCGAAAAGCAAGGTTCACTTTTGGGTAAACCTCCACTTTAAAGCAGAATTGTACAAAAAACAAGATTGGGTAACCCACATCCTGCCGCTATTCCTCGGTGAGGAAATCAGGAAGTGAAGCGTTGCGGCTTCACTGCCTGGTTCCCTATTGCGCATGTGCGAGTAGCGCAGCGTGCCGTCACTGGTCCCCGCTCTCTCCTGTGTGTTTCCCAGGAGAACACTGACACCAATGATGGGGCACTATTCCTCTTACTGACCTCAACGATGGGGACTAATCATCCCACTGACACCTACAGTGGGGTACAATTCCTCCCACTACCAACAATGGGCTACTATTCCCCTTACTGTAGGGTGACCAGACATCCCCAGTTTCAGGGGACAGTCCCCTGATTGAGGACACTGTCCCCGGACCAAGTCTGTCCCTGGTTTTGTCCCCAGATTGGATTTAATAAGGGGCAATTTCAAAGACAGTCAGTGCAGAGTTAAAATAAAAAAATTATAATTCCACCCCCGCTCCGCCGTGCCTACTAGCATAGGGGGGGTGTATTTTCCCCATTATCTGTGCCCCTTTCTGATGATCATGTGCTGGTCGGAGCGGAGGGAATATTTCTTCAGTTTCGGGTGCATGCTCTTCTGCCTTGGCTCAAATCCTGGCCAGCCACCCGCTTATCTCCTTGCCTTTCCTGCGGAGTGATCTCCCTCCGCTCCCCATCCAGAAGTAGCCGGGGCTCCGAGAGTAAGACATGAGAGGCTGTGAGGCGGGTTGCCATTACTAGTAAAGAAAAAATATGTCCCCGGATTTAATTTTAAAAATCTGGTCACCTTACCTTACTGACACCAACAGTGGGGCACTGTTCTTCCCACTGACACCAATGATGGGGCACTATTCCTCCCACTGACACCAATGATGGGGCACTATTCCTCCCACGGACACCAATGATGGGGCATGATTTCTCCCACTGACACCAATGATGGGGCACTATTCCTCCCATCGACACCAACAATGGGGCACCATTTCTCCCACTGACACCAATGCTGGGGCACTTTTTTTCCACTGACACCAATGATGGGGCACTATTCCTCATACTGACCAATAATGGGGGCACTATTCCTCCCACCGACACCAACAATGGGGCACTTTTTCTCCCACTGACACCAAATGATGGGGCACTATCCTTCCCGCTGACAACAACGATTGGGCACTGTTCCTCTGACTGACACTAACAGTGGAGTACTATTCCTCCCACTGACACCAATGATGGGGCACTATTCCTCCCACTGACACCAATGATGGGGCACTATTCCTCTCACTGACTCCAATGATGGGGCACTATTCTTCCAACTGACATCAACGTCCAGCCCCCCCTAAAGTCTGAAGTAGCCCTTTGTTTAGAAAGTTTGGAGACCCCTGGTCCAGGAGGACAGAATCATTACATCATTTTCTTTTCTTGAAAGCATGAAATAAATTTTTCATCCATAAAGAGGACCTGCCATGCCTCATTTCTATCACCAGGGGTTTCTTGTGATAGAGAAAAGTGATCGAAAAAAACAAAAAAAAAAAACAATAAAGGAACTGTGTAAAAATAAAACAATTAAAACAAATACAAATTTTGTATTTTTTATAACGAACCCATCCCTCCGCGCTTGTGCGCAAAAGTGAACGCATACGTAGGTTGCGCATGCGTGTGTAAAAGATGTTCCACATGTGAGGTATCACAGCGAACGTTGTAGCAAAAGCAACAATTCTAGCACTAGACCTCCTCTGCAACTCTAAACTGGTAAACAATTTTATAGCGTGGCCTATGGAGATTTTTAAGTACCACGGGCGTGTCAAGCATGACATGTTAGATATCTATTTACTCGGCGTAACACCAAAAAATGGAAAATTGTATACTCACCTTTTCCGTAATTTTCCTTTCCTGACGCATCTTCATGGCAGCACACACTGGGTTGTGACTCCGCCCCCACAACCTGACAGGATTGGTTAGCTATAAATTTGAAGGGGAGACGCCCCGCACCATTCTCTGTATATATCATCATAAAACAGCAGGGTGGGCATCTGTGTGCTGCCATGAAGATGCGTCAGGAAAGGAAAATTACGGAAAGGTGAGTATACAATTTTCCATTTTCCTGACGCATTCATGGCAGCACACACTGGGAAATAACTCGCCAGTCGGGAGGGTGCAAGAAAACAGTAATATTTATTCTTTATAGCGCTGAGGAATTGGCTCTAAGAACAGATCTGCCGAAGTCGACGGTAGCCAGGAGAGCAGAATTCACTCTGTAGTGAGAAATGAAGATGTGTTGGGTAGACCAAGTTGCTGTTCTGCCTATGGTTTCCGGTGAAGTCCCGCAATATGCCCCTGTCGAATGAGCCCTAATGCCCCCTAGGAGTCGTAAGTTGCTGGATGGAATAGGTCTCTTTGATAGCCTTAACAACCAAGAGTTAATGGTACGGGAGGTAGCTGGCTGACCTCGTCTGTTCCCATGTGGGATAATCAAGAGAGAATCCGTCTTCCTGAGATGTAGCTGTGACGTAACTGGAGATGGTAGACTTGACATCCTAGTCATGGGACTCGCCCCTCTCATTAGTAAGAGACGGAAGGACGATGTCCTGGTTATAATGAAAGGAGGAAGTTACCCTTGGATAAAAATGGTCTGAGGGCTTCAGAACCACTCTGTTAGGGAAGAACACTAAATAGGGGTTCCGTAGCCATAAGTGCTGTATCTCCGACGCCCTCTTATCTGAGGTGATAGCAATACGGGAAGCCATCTTCAGAGCTAGGTTCCACGGTGACCGGTGAGACTAAGTTGAATGGAGAAAAAGGTGGATTGGACAGGGCCCCGAGTACTACACAGAGATCCCCTGTTGGAAAGGCTGGCCTCCTAGTTGGTCTGATCTTACGTAGGCCCTGAGGAACAGAGTGACCGGATGATGAAGAGCCCATCTAGTACCCATCATGGCTGAAAGGGCAGATACTTGCACCTTCAGGGTACCCGAGCCCGGGCCCTTGTTAAGCCCTGACTGAAGAAATTCAAGAATTTGAGATGGGATTCCAATTCTTTGCTGCAATGACACGAACCTCTCCCAAATCCTAGTATAGGTGACATCAGTGGAGCTCCTTAGAGCTTGTACTAAGGTTGATATTACCTCCTGAGAGTATCCTAGTTCCCCTAACCTAGCCCTCTCCACTTCAAAGCTGGCAAATGCAGCTTCTCTGGGCTGGATGGAAGAATTGCCTCTGATGTATGAGATCCCAGGTTACTGGAAGATGTATTGGAGGCCGCGTACCTAGCTGTAGCGGGGTCGTAAACCATGGCCTTCTCAGCCGGAACGGTATTAGTACAATAACCGTGGCTGAGGACTTCCGAAGTCGGGACAGGAATCTTGTAATCCGAGAAGTTGGAAGAAAAATGTACCCTAGCTCGCAGCTCCATGGAAGAACTAGGCAGTTTGTCCCTTCAGGTAATGGAAAGTGGGCTCTGGACAGGAACCTCTGACACTTGGAGTTCTTTGGCGTGGCCGCTAGGTCGACTTCTGGTACTCCCCAACGAATTCTGTGTTGCTGGGACGCATACTCCCCACAGATCTAACAGGTGCACTTGTGCCCCTTCCATTATAGGCAAACTTCCTCCTGAAGCGTGCGACTCCTGATGCCCCCCTGTCTCTGGATACATGACACCGCTACTTGTTGTCCATCCTGATCAGGACACTCTTCCTCTCTAGAAGAGGCGCAATGGCCAGGAGGGCCAGAAAGGCTGCTCTGAGCTCTAAAATATTTGACACTATGCCCCGAGCCCGAAAGTGCCACTGTCCTTGGGCTACTCAGTCTAGATAGTGTGAACCCCATCACCCCTGGCTGGCGTCCGATGTTACTACTTCTGGACTTGGGGGAACTTTTGGAATGGACTCCCTGAGGTTGGACAGGTGTGTCCACCACCATACTAATTGCTTTACCAAAGTTCGGGATGTGAATGGTTTGGAGTATTGATGTTCTATTCCACTGCCTGAGAAAGGAGTTCTGTAAGACTCGCATGTGCCACAGGGGCCACTGTATCAAGGGTATGGATGCTGACATGGACCCCAGGGTACTGAGGCAGGCTCTGACAGTTAGACGTCTGGATGATAGCAGATTCTGTATCTTCTGGAGCAAGGGCTTCAGCCTCTCTTGAGGGAGTTGCACCCGGTACAACCTGGTATTTTATTCTGCCCCTAGGAACACCCTAACTTGCCGAATGCTCTGGGTGCTGAGGCGATGCCGAATGGGGGGCACCAAAATTGGAAATGGGATTGATCGATTGAGAACCGAAGGGACGTCTGGAAGTTAAGATGAACTGGGATGTGAAGGTAAACGTCCGAAAAATCTAGAGATAGCATCCAGTCTCCCACGTCCACTGACAAGAAAATGGACTGAAGGCTTTTCCAATCTGAGGGCCTCTATTTTGATCGTCTGTTGAACTTCTTTAGGTCCAAGACTGGACGTAGATCCCCGTTTTTTTTTTAATTATATCAGAAATAAAGGAGAATAAAACCCCCTCCCTTTCTGGTGCGGAAGTACTTGGTAGGCTGGAATGTGTTCCCTGGCAATCTGCCCATGAATTTCCAATTGTGACCGGTCTTGATAGAGGATAGTGTCCATGGATCTGTTATACGAGTTGCCCATATCCGAGCGAATCTCTTGAGTCTGGTGCTCACCTGAGCTGGGTGGGCAGACGGACCCTCAAAAAAGACTTCTGCTGTTCCCCAGCTGTGATTGGCTTACTGTATCTACATGAAGGAGGGTCGAGTCTTCCAGTCCCTCCTAAATTCCCTGCCGGGGCGGTAGGATCTAACATCCCTGTATTTGACAGGAAGATCACGCCTGTAAGTGGGGTCCTTCTGGGGCTCTGGTTTCCTATCGGAGGGAATCAGCCTGGACTTTCCCCCGGTAACCTTGGAGATGGCCGAGTCCATCTTTGTGTGGAATACACTTGAGCCGCCATATGGAATTTTGCACCAGTTGATTTTGACGCTGCCTTCGCTATCCAGGGTCTCAGCCATAAGGCACTTCCCAGCCATGAAGTCGCCCCCTCAGGAGCCGTAAACCAACTCAATTTTCCTGCAGGGAGGAGAATATCTTCCCCTGGTTGACTCCTTCTAGAATGGAATTCTCAACATTAGCCGCCCATGCAGCGATAGTTTTAGCGACTGCCGCCATGGTGATAGCCGGCCTACAAGCGTCTCCTGTCGTGGAGCAGGCTTTCTTCAGTTCTATATTGATTTTACAATCAAGAGCGTCCCGGAAGGTAACTGCGTCTTCAATTGGTAGAGAAACGTCTCTAGCAAGGCGCATTAAAGATGAATCCACCGTAGTTGCATTGATCAAAAGAATTGATCTTAGAATCCCACAAGGGGTACAATCTGCAAACTTGTCGCTCATACTGGGCCGCTTATGCGATCCAACCACTTATCCTTTATGAGGTTTTCCAGCTCTTTGATGAAGGGAAATGATTCAGGACCCCCTTTTCAGCACCAGGAAATATTTCTGAACCTTCAGAAGTTCTGCCATAACCTCCTCCCAGCCGATCGCTTCCTTGACTGAATGGGCAAATGGTTCAACTAAAAAGATACAGTCCGACGCCTGCTCACACTCCTCATTCTTAGAGAGGGTTACTGCAGCCTGGCGTAACGGCCGGGCGATGTGCTTGGGGAAGGATCGCCCACATATGATCCCTGTGGCGAATCTCCTAGGAGCTCAGTATCTACTCTGGCCTCTGAATCCTTGGTTACTTCAATGAAGCACGAGCGGCAGGCCAATTCCCCTGGCAAGGCTGGCACCCCACATATTTGGCAAACATTTGCCGTGGTGTGGGTAAGATACCTCTGTCTGGGATGAAGGTAATCGTCTGCGATGGGACCGACTATGACGGGAGTGGCTGTGACGCGAGCGGCTATGCCTTGATTGAAGAAATCAAGAGGGTAACCTTGAGCGACTTCTTGCGCCTTCTGCCGGAAGCATGGCTGGAATCTCCCTCTGTGCCGCAAACTTGCGTCTCTTGACCCGATAGGGCTACCAGAACTGTAGCGTCAGTGGCCAGGCTCTCTTTTTTGTCTCCCCTCTACTTACCACCTTCTGGACGGCCTCTATACCTGGTCAGCTGACGGTGGTCTGAGAGGGCAGTGGCCCCCATGAGGATAGCAGAGAGACAGCCCGAAAAGGTGGGAAAAAAAGAGAGAAGGGAAAACATTACAATATGTTCCCCCCCAGCATTTCTATTTATTAAATTAATATAGTAATTTTATATACATATATCTATCCTTTTTTTTTTTTTGGATTATATTAATTGTTTAATTATGGATATACTTTCTCCTATGGTATGTTATAAATTAATATATAAATGTATTAGATCTTCTATCCTACATGTTCCTTTTTTTTTTTTTGTGTGTGTAATCAATTAGCCCAGGCTGATCTGGGACATGCCTGCACACACCTGGTGCAATCTTCACTCTGAGTAGAGCAGAGCAGCAGGGCGGCAGCCAGAACTACAGAGCAATAGGACGGTTTCTTTTCTTTTTTTTTTTTTTTTTTTATGACGCACGCATGCGTCTCCCCTTCAAATTTATAGCTAACCAATCCTGTCAGGTTGTGGGGGCCGAGTCACAACCCAGTGTGTGCTGCCATGAATGCGTCAGGAAAGTTGGGTTATATATTATGTTTTTCAAAAAAATGTATTAAAGTGTATTTTTCTCCCAAAAAATTGCTTATGATAAACTGCTGCACAGATATCATGTGACGTAAAAAATTGCAACATCCACCATTTTATTCTCTAGGGTCTCTGCTAAAAAATATATATAATGTTTGGGGATTCAAAGTAATTTTCTAGCAAAAAATGGAAACAAACAGTGCCAGAATAAAATAATATCGGATGAACTGTCATGATCGGCTCTCAAAAGCTCTGTATAACGATCCGATTACCGTACGATTCTTTTTTGGGCGACATTTTCCGGAAAATCTCCTATGGGGGACCGAGAAATAAAAAGCTGTCTGAAACTTTAGCCTTCCTTCGTTTAACTGCCACCATACCCTCCCATACCCTTCTCCATACTACCCACCTCCATACCATCCAAACTCTTCTTCTTTACAAACCCCATCCCTCCATCGCCTCCTCTCTCCATCCCTCCATCGCCTCCTCTCTCCATCCCTTCATCGCCTCCTCTCTCCATCCCTTCATCACCTCCTCTCTCCATCCCTCCATCGCCTCCTCTCTCCATCCCTCCATCGCCTCCTCTCTCCATCCCCCCATCGCCTCCTCTCTCAATCCCTCCATCGCCTCCTCTCTCCACCCCTCCATCGCCTCCTGTCTCCATCCCTCCATCGCCTCCTGTCTCCATCCCTCTATCACCTCCTCTCTTCATCCCTCCTTTGCCTCCTCTCTCCATCCCTCCATCGACTCCTCTCTCCATCCCTTCATCGCCCCCTGTCTCCATCCCTCCATCGCCTCCTCTCTCCATCCCTCCATCTCCATCCCTTCATCACCTCCTGTCTCCATCCCTCCATCGCCTCCTGTCTCCATCCCTCCATCACCTCCTCTCTTCATTCCTCCTTCGCCTCCTCTCTCCATCCCTTCATCGCTTCCTGTCTCCATCCCTTCATCGCCTCCTCTCTCCATCCCTCCATCGCCTCCTCTCTCCATCCCTTCATCACCTCCTCTCTCCATCCCTTCATCACCTCCTGTCTCCATCCCCCCATCACCTCCTCTCTCCATCCCTCCATCGCCTCCTCTCTCCATCCCTCCATCGACTCCTCTCTCCATCCCTTCATCGCCACCTGTCTCCATCCCTCCATCGCCTCCTCTCTCCATCCCTCCATCGACTCCTCTCTCCATCCCTTCATCGCCCCCTGTCTCCATCCCTCCATCGCCTCCTTTCTCCATCCCTCCATCTCCATCCCTTCATCACCTCCTGTCTCCATCCCTCCATCGCCTCCTGTCTCCATCCCTCCATCACCTCCTCTCTCCATCCCTTCATCGCCTCCTCTCTCCATCCCTCCATCGCCTCCTCTCTCCATCCCTCCATCGCCTCCTCTCTCCATCCCTCCATCGCCTCCTCTCTCCATCCCTACATCGCCTCCTCTCTCCATCCCTCCATCGCCTCCTCTCTCCATCCCTCCATCGACTCCTCTCTCCATCCCTTCATCGCCCCCTGTCTCCATCCCTCCATCGCCTCCTCTCTCCATCCCTCCATCTCCATCCCTTCATCACCTCCTGTCTCCATCCCTCCATCGCCTCCTGTCTCCATCCCTCCATCACCTCCTCTCTTCATTCCTCCTTCGCCTCCTCTCTCCATCCCTTCATCGCTTCCTGTCTCCATCCCTTCATCGCCTCCTCTCTCCATCCCTCCATCGCCTCCTCTCTCCATCCCTTCATCACCTCCTCTCTCCATCCCTTCATCACCTCCTGTCTCCATCCCCCCATCACCTCCTCTCTCCATCCCTCCATCGCCTCCTCTCTCCATCCCTCCATCGACTCCTCTCTCCATCCCTTCATCGCCACCTGTCTCCATCCCTCCATCGCCTCCTCTCTCCATCCCTCCATCGACTCCTCTCTCCATCCCTTCATCGCCCCCTGTCTCCATCCCTCCATCGTCTCCTCTCTCCATCCCTCCATCTCCATCCCTTCATCACCTCCTGTCTCCATCCCTCCATCGCCTCCTGTCTCCATCCCTCCATCGCCTCCTCTCTCCATCCCTTCATCGCCTCCTCTCTCCATCCCTCCATCGGTTCCTCTCTCCATCCCTCCATCGCCTCCTCTCTCCATCCCTCCATCGCCTCCTCTCTCCATCCCTCCATCGCCTCCTCTCTCCATCCCTCCATCGCCTCCTCTCTCCATCCCTCCATCGCCTCCTCTCTCCATCCCTCCATCCCTTTGTCTCTTCATCCCTCCATTGCCTCCTCTCTCCATCCCTCCATCGACTCCTCTCTCCATCCCTTCATCGCCTCCTCTCTCCATCCTTCCATCGCCTCCTCTCTCCATCCCTCCATCGACTCCTCTCTCCATCCCTTCATCGCCTCCTCTCTCCATCCCTCCATCGCCTCCTCTCTCCATCCCTCTATCGCCTCCTCTCTCCATCCCTCCATCGCCTCCTCTCTCCGTCCCTCCATCGCCTCCTCTCTCCGTCTCTTCATCGCCTCCTCTCTCCATCCCTCCATCGCCTCCTCTCTCCATCCCTCCATCGACTCCTCTCTCCATCCCTTCATCGCCTCCTCTCTCCATCCCTCCATTTTTTCTCTCCATCCCTCCATCGCCTCCTCTCTCCATCCCTACATCACCTCCTCTCTCCATCCCTTCATCGCCTCCTCTCTCCATCCCTCCATCGCCTCCTGTCTCCATCCCTTCTTTGTCTCCTCTCTCCATCCCTCATCACCTCCTCTCTCCATCCCTTCATCGCCTCCTCTCTCCATCCCTCCATCGCCTCCTCTCTCCATCTCCATCGCCTCCTCTCTTCATCGCTCCATCGCCTCCTGTCTCCATCCCTCCATCGCCTCCTCTCTCCATCGCCTTCTCTCTCCATCCCCCCATCGACTCCTCTCTCCATCCCTCCATCGCCTCCTCTCTCCATCCCTCCATCGCCCCCTCTCTCCATCCCTCCATCACCTTCTCTCTCCATCCCTCCATCGACTCCTCTCTCCATCCCTTCATCGCCTCCTCTCTCCATCCCTCCATCGCCTCCTCTCTCCATCCCTCCATCGCCTCCTCTCTCCATCTCTCCATCGCCTCCTCTCTCCGTCCCTTCATCGCCTCCTCTCTCCATCCCTCCATCGCCTCATCTCTCCATCCCTCCATCGACTCCTCTCTCCATCCCTTCATCGCCTCCTCTCTCCATCCCTCCATTTTTTCTCTCCATCCTTCCATCGCCTCTTCTCTCCATCCCTATATCACCTCCTCTCTCCATCCCTTCATCGCCTCCTCTCTCCATCCCTCCATCGCCTCCTGTCTCCATCCCTTTTTTGCCTCCTCTCTCCATCCCTTCATCACCTCCTCTCTCCATCCCTTCATCGCCTCCTCTCTCCATCCCTCCATCGCCTCCTCTCTTCATCGCTCCATCGCCTCCTCTCTCCATCCCTCCATCGCCTCCTCTCTCCATCCCTCCATCGCCTTCTCTCTCCATCCCTCCATCGATCGCCTCCTCTCTCTCCATCCCTCCATCGCCTCCTCTCTCCATCCCTACATCGCCTCCTCTCTCCATCCCTCCATCGCCTCCTCTCTCCATCCCTCCATCGACTCCTCTCTCCATCCCTTCATCGCCCCCTGTCTCCATCCCTCCATCGCCTCCTCTCTCTCTCCATCCCTCCATCTCCATCCCTTCATCACCTCCTGTCTCCATCCCTCCATCGCCTCCTGTCTCCATCCCTCCATCACCTCCTCTCTTCATTCCTCCTTCGCCTCCTCTCTCCATCCCTTCATCGCTTCCTGTCTCCATCCCTTCATCGCCTCCTCTCTCCATCCCTCCATCGCCTCCTCTCTCCATCCCTCCATCGCCTCCTCTCTCCATCCCTTCATCACCTTCTCTCTCCATCCCTTCATCACCTCCTGTCTCCATCCCCCCATCACCTCCTCTCTCCATCCCTCCATCGCCTCCTCTCTCCATCCCTCCATCGACTCCTCTCTCCATCCCTTCATCGCCACCTGTCTCCATCCCTCCATCGCCTCCTCTCTCCATCCCTCCATCTCCATCCCTTCATCACCTCCTGTCTCCATCCCTCCATCGCCTCCTGTCTCCATCCCTCCATCGCCTCCTCTCTCCATCCCTTCATCGCCTCCTCTCTCCATCCCTCCATCGCCTCCTCTCTCCATCCCTCCATCGCCTCCTCTCTCCATCCCTCCATCGCCTCCTCTCTCCATCCCTCCATCGCCTCCTCTCTCCATCCCTCCATCGCTTTGTCTCTTCATCCCTCCATTGCCTCCTCTCTCCATCCCTCCATCGACTCCTCTCTCCATCCCTTCATCGCCTCCTCTCTCCATCCTTCCATCGCCTCCTCTCTCCATCCCTCCATCGACTCCTCTCTCCATCCCTTCATCGCCTCCTCTCTCCATCCCTCCATCGCCTCCTCTCTCCATCCCTCCATCGCCTCCTCTCTCCATCCCTCCATCGCCTCCTCTCTCCGTCCCTCCATCGCCTCCTCTCTCCGTCTCTTCATCGCCTCCTCTCTCCATCCCTCCATCGCCTCCTCTCTCCATCCCTCCATCGCCTCCTCTCTCCATCCCTTCATCGCCTCCTCTCTCCATCCCTCCATTTTTTCTCTCCATCCCTCCATCGCCTCCTCTCTCCATCCCTACATCACCTCCTCTCTCCATCCCTTCATCGCCTCCTCTCTCCATCCCTCCATCGCCTCCTGTCTCCATCCCTTCTTTGTCTCCTCTCTCCATCCCTTCATCACCTCCTCTCTCCATCCCTTCATCGCCTCCTCTCTCCATCCCTCCATCGCCTCCTCTCTCCATCCCTCCATCGCCTCCTCTCTTCATCGCTCCATCGCCTCCTCTCTCCATCCCTCCATCGCCTCCTCTCTCCATCGCCTTCTCTCTCCATCCCCCCATCGACTCCTCTCTCCATCCCTCCATCGCCTCCTCTCTCCATCCCTCCATCGCCCCCTCTCTCCATCCCTCCATCACCTTCTCTCTCCATCCCTCCATCGACTCCTCTCTCCATCCCTTCATCGCCTCCTCTCTCCATCCCTCCATCGCCTCCTCTCTCCATCCCTCCATCGCCTCCTCTCTCCATCCCTCCATCGCCTCCTCTCTCCGCATCCCTTCATCGCCTCCTCTCTCCATCCCTCCATCGCCTCCTCTCTCCATCCCTCCATCGACTCCTCTCTCCATCCCTTCATCGCCTCCTCTCTCCATCCCTCCATTTTTTCTCTCCATCCTTCCATCGCCTCTTCTCTCCATCCCATCACCTCCTCTCTCCATCCCCATCGCCTCCTCTCTCCATCCCTCCATCGCCTCCTGTCTCCATCCCTTTTTTGCCTCTCTCTCTCCATCTTCATCACCTCCTCTCTCCATCCCTTCATCGCCTCCTCTCTCCATCCCTCCATCGCCTCCTCTCCATCGCTCCATCGCCTCCTCTCTCCATCCCTCCATCGCCTCCTCTCTCCATCCCTCCATCGCCTTCTCTCTCCATCCCTCCATCGACTCCTCTCTCCATCCCTCCATCGCCTCCTCATCTCCATCCCTACATCGCCTCCTCTCTCCATCCCTCCATCGCCTCCTCTCTCCATCCCTCCATCGCCTCCTCCTCCATCCCTACACTCCCCCCCCCCGCCCTCCTCTCCATCCCATCGCCCCCTGTCTCCATCCCTCCATCGCCTCCTCTCTCCATCCCTCCATCTCCATCCCTTCATCACCTCCTGTCTCCATCCCTCCATCGCCTCCTGTCTCCATCCCTCCATCACCTCCTCTCTTCATTCCTCCTTCGCCTCCTCTCTCCATCCCTTCATCGCTTCCTGTCTCCATCCCTTCATCGCCTCCTCTCTCCATCCCTCCATCGCCTCCTCTCTCCATCCCTTCATCACCTCCTCTCTCCATCCCTTCATCACCTCCTATCTCCATCCCCCCATCACCTCCTCTCTCCATCCCTCCATCGCCTCCTCTCTCCATCCCTCCATCGACTCCTCTCTCCATCCCTTCATCGCCACCTGTCTCCATCCCTCCATCGCCTTCCTCTCTCCATCCCTCCATCGATCCCTCTCCTCCTCTCTCCATCCCTCCATCGCCTCCTCTCTCCATCCCTCCATCTTCCTCCTCTCCATCCCTTCATCACCTCCTGTCTCCATCCCTCCATCGCCTCCTGTCTCCATCCCTCCATCGCCTCCTCTCTCCATCCCTTCATCGCCTCCTCTCTCCATCCCTCCATCGCCTCCTCTCTCCATCCCTCCATCGACTCCTCTCTCCATCCCTTCATCGCCTCCTCTCTCCATCCTTCCATCGCCTCCTCTCTCCATCCCTCCATCGACTCCTCTCTCCATCCCTTCATCGCCTCCTCTCTCCATCCCTCCATCGCCTCCTCTCTCCATCCCTCCATCGCCTCCTCTCTCCATCCCTCCATCGCCTCCTCTCTCCGTCCCTCCATCGCCTCCTTTCTCCGTCTCTTCATCGCCTCCTCTCTCCATCCCTCCATCGCCTCCTCTCTCCATCCCTCCATCGACTCCTCTCTCCATCCCTTCATCGCCTCCTCTCTCCATCCCTCCATCGCCTTTTTCTCTCCATCCCTCCATCGCCTCCTCTCTCCATCCCTACATCACCTCCTCTCTCCATCCCTTCATCGCCTCCTCTCTCCATCCCTCCATCGCCTCCTGTCTCCATCCCTTCTTTGTCTCCTCTCTCCATCCCTTCATCACCTCCTCTCTCCATCCCTTCATCGCCATCTCTCTCCATCCCTCCATCGCCTCCTCTCTCCATCCCTCCATCGCCTCCTCTCTTCATCGCTCCATCGCCTCCTCTCTCCATCCCTCCATCGCCTCCTCTCTCCATCGCCTTCTCTCTCCATCCCCCCATCGACTCCTCTCTCCATCCCTCCATCGCCTCCTCTCTCCATCCCTCCATCGCCCCCTCTCTCCATCCCTCCATCACCTTCTCTCTCCATCCCTCCATCGACTCCTCTCTCCATCCCTTCATCGCCTCCTCTCTCCATCCCTCCATCGCCTCCTCTCTCCATCCCTCCATCGCCTCCTCTCTCCATCCCTCCATCGCCTCCTCTCTCCGTCCCTTCATCGCCTCCTCTCTCCATCCCTCCATCGCCTCATCTCTCCATCCCTCCATCGACTCCTCTCTCCATCCCTTCATCGCCTTCTCTCTCCATCCCTCCATTTTTTCTCTCCATCCTTCCATCGCCTCCTCTCTCCATCCCTATATCACCTCCTCTCTCCATCCCTTCATCGCCTCCTCTCTCCATCCCTCCATCGCCTCCTGTCTCCATCCCTTTTTTGCCTCCTCTCTCCATCCCTTCATCACCTCCTCTCTCCATCCCTTCATCGCCTCCTCTCTCCATCCCTCCATCGCCTCCTCTCTTCATCGCTCCATCGCCTCCTCTCTCCATCCCTCCATCGCCTCCTCTCTCCATCCCTCCATCGCCTTCTCTCTCCATCCCTCCATCGACTCCTCTCTCCATCCCTCCATCGCCTCCTCTCTCCATCCCTCCATCGACTCCTCTCTCCATCCCTTCATCGCCTCCTCTCTCCATCCCTCCATTTTTTCTCTCCATCCCTCCATCGCCTCCTCTCTCCATCCCTCCATCGCCTCCTCTCTCCATCCCTCCATCGACTCCTCTCTCCATCCCTCCATCGCCTCCTCTCTCCATTCCTCCATCGCCTCCTCTCTCCATCCCTCCATCCCTCCATCGCCTCCTCTCTCCATCCCTCCATCGCCTCGTCTCTCCATCCTTCCATCGCCTCCTGTCTCCATCGCCTCCTGTCTCCATCCCTCCATCGCCTTCTCTCTCCATCCCTCCATCGCCTCCTCTCTCCATCCCTCCATCGCCTCCTCTCTCCATCCCTCCATCGCCTCGTCTCTCCATCCCTCCATCGCCTCCTCTCTCCATCCCTCCATCGACTCCTCTCTCCATCCCTCCATCGCCTCCTCTCTCCATCCCTCCATCGCCTCCTCTCTCCATCCCTTCATCGCCTCCTCTCTCCAGCCTTCCATCGCCTCCTCTCTTCATCCCTCCATCGACTCCTCTCTCCATCCCTCCATCGCCTCCTCTCTCCATCCCTCCATCGCCTCCTCTCTCCATCCCTCCATCGACTCCTCTCTCCATCCCTCCATCGCCTCCTCTCTCCATCCCTCCATCGCCTCCTCTCTCCATCCCTCCATGGCCTCCTCTCTCCATCCCTCCATCGACTCCTCTCTCCATCCCTCAATCGCCTCCTCTCTCCATCCCTCCATCGACTCCTCTCTCCATCCCTCCATCGCCTCGTCTCTTCATCCCTTCATCGCCTCCTTTCTCCATCCCTCCATCGACTCCTCTCTCCATCCCTCCATCGCCTCATCTCTTCATCCCTCCATCACCTCCTTTCTCCATCCTTCCATCGCCTCCCATTTCCATCACCTCTTGTCTCCATAATGCCATGTTTATACAATTGTAGTATGATGTACACTTTTCATTTAAGGGCACAGCTGTTTAGGGAACAGGCTAGAGTACATATGTCCTGTCCTGGGTCTACTTTTGTATAGTCAATCTATAAGGTAGGGCTTCACAAACTGGAACAATGTATAGCAATATTTCTAATGTTACGTGAGTGACAAGAGGAGAAAATTCTGCAAATCCATAAAGGCTGAATGTACATGTGGGAAGCATTATCTGATAGGAAGTCCGAGAACGCAAGCTTGCCTTGCTTGTGTGCCTGTCCTGAGCTGGTCTGTCCGTGGTGTGTGTGGATGCCTGGGAAGCTGCTGGGCTGGCCTGTGACTCCGTCCATGTGAAATCTGGATGGTCCAGACACTCCACCAGACCACCACGAGGGCTCCTCTATTCCGTACCACACAGAGCCACCACACAGATGTCTCTATCTCTATTGTAAATTGGAGAAGTGCGAATTCCATTGTGAACAGGTTAAATTCCAGGGAGGCCCAGAGTGACAGGACAAAAGGATAACGGAGGGCCGGGCATGACTGGGGTGGAGGATGGCCAACAGAAGGGTTAACTTTTGAAGGAGGTACTTCAGGGGAGTGGCTGTGAGGCTGTGGAGAGTGGGGGGAGGAGCCCTATATATACAGGGGTGGGGAATCCCACGTGGCACAAGTGGGGAGGACACAGGGAGGCAGGTTTTGTTCTCTGCTCCCTGTACCAAGGCCTAAGCATGGACAGCGTGGACTTAATTTTGGCGCGGTTGCGCTCAGCGGCGGCTTCACGGGCACCAGGTTGGTTGGAGGAAAAGGTGGGGGGCCTTTTGGTAGAGGAAGCTGGGGGGTCCCAAGACGCTGATCGCGGCCGCCGGATCGGTACTTGCCTGGGCCTACGGCGGTGTCCCAGCGGCGCAGCAGGAGTCCCCTGGAGGTGCAGTCACCCCCTCCTGCAAAACGGACATCCACTTCGTGTGGGGGGGCAGACGGTCGGGACACAGGGTGACGGACGACCTCGGGAGGCGGAGCTATGGGCAGGAATGGTGCCCGTTCCGTGCCCGATCGGCGGGGCAGCGGTGAGTGATCGGTTCCCCCCTCCACTATGTAGTCTTCAGATATATACTACAACACACTGCAGGGCCGGCGAGGGGGGACTCAGCGTAGGAGGTGCAGTGACACGACTGGGGGGCCATCCCGGATCGCGGCCACCGGTTCCAGGGCAGGGGGGAGGCCGGAGTCCCCAGGTTGCAGCGGTGGGTCCAATCGGGGCCCTGCCAGACGGAGTGGGGGTGCTGAGACGTCCACGGCTGGGTCGAGCGTGAGAGGACGATCCGCCGGGAGTTATGTAATTTCCACTGCTGGTTTTTCGATGGACCCAGAGAAACTTTCAGCAGTCCTACAGTGGCCCTGACCCATGGATTTACATCCTCTGCTGCGTTTTCTTGGCTTTGCCAACTATTATCGGAAGTTTATTCGTAACTTCTCGTCTCTGGTCAAGCCGCTGACTGATATGACCAGAAAGGACAGTAACCCACAAAGTTGGTTTCCGGAGTCCATTAAGGCTTTTGAGAGTCTCAAGGCTGCCTTTGTTTCTGCTTTTTTGTTGGCACATCCTGATTCTACATTACCTTTTATCCTTGAGGTTGATGCTTCTGAGACTGGAGTTGGTGCTCTTCTGTCTCAACGTCTTATCTCTGAGAGCGATATGCTTCCTTGTCGCTTCTTTTCCAAGAAATTGTCACCTGCGGAGTGCAATTACGAGATTGGGGACAGAGAGCTGTTAGTGATCATTTTAGAATGAAGACATCTCGAAGGTACCGCTGTGCCGATTCTCATTCTTACTGATTATAAGAATCTCACATTCTTTTCTGAGGCTAAACGCCTCTCTCCCAGAAAGGCACGATGGGCTCTCTTCTTGTCAAGTTTTTTAATTACATTGTCTCGTTCTACCAGTACTAATAATGTAAGGGCCGACGCTTTGTCACAACATTTTTTTCCACTTCCAAGATGGAGTCGGTTTCCGGTTCCTGTGATTCCTTCTGATCATATTCTGGCTACGATTCGCACCAGACTTGCTTCTCCCTTGGGTGACAAAATTCTTGCTGCTCAGGTCGATGCTCCTCTGAGAAGCCTTGTGATGCTTTGTCCCTGATAGTCTCCTTACTTCCGTGCTCCAGACTTACCATTCTCCCAAGGCTGCTGGCCAACCCTGGGAAGAATCAACTCTTTTGGGCCATTTCCCAACAATTCTGATGGCCTAGTCTACGTGCTGATGTAATCGCCTTCGTAGCTGCCTGTTCCGTGTGTGCTCAGCGTAAGACTCCACAACACCTTCATGTGGGCCATCTACAACCCATACCCAATGGAGAGAGGCCCTGGACCCATCCATCTATGGATTTCATTGTGACTATACCCAACTCTCTTGGCAACACAATTGTCCTTATGGTGGTTGACCGTTCTTGAAAATGTCTCAATGTATTCCTCTTAAGAATCTGCCCACTTCTAAGGAATGGGCTTACATTTTTGCTCAGGAAATCTTTAGCTTTCATGGGCTACATAAGGTTATTGTCTCAGACAGAGGAAGTCAGTTTGTGTCCCTGTTCTGGCGAGCCTTTTGTGCACAGTTGGGAATTCAGCTTCCTTTCTCCTCTGCGCATCACCCACAGTCTAATGGGGCAGCAGAATGAGCGAATCAGTCCTTGGAGCAATTCCTATGTTGCTATATTTCTGACCATCATAACAACTGGTCAGACCATCTACCGTGGGCAGAGTTTGCTCACAATAGTGCCTTGAATTCTGCTACACGATTGCCCCCGTTTATGGTGAACTATGGTTTCCAGCCTTCCATGTTGCCTGACTCGTTTTTTTCCGCAGAGTATTCCTGCATTAGAGGAGCATCTCCGTGGTCTTCATTCAATTTGGGCACAAGTCCAGGAGGCTTTGCGACATGCTAACAATAGGTACAGACTCCATGCTGACCACAGACGCCTGCCTGTGCCTTCCTACCAGGTTGGAGACAGAGTCTGGATGTCATGTTGCACACTTTTAGACTTTGTCGCACCTTGGTTTATTGGGACTTTCCGTATCCTTTGCAGGGTTAACCCAGTGGCTTACACGTTAGACCTTCTTCCTAGTATGTGTATCTCAAATGTTTACCACATCAGTACCACGTCCTCACCCTATACAGGTTGAGAACCATGAGGAATATGAGGTACAATCCATTGTTGATTCCTGTAGGTTCTATGGGCGGATACAGTACCTGGTGCATTGGAAAGGGTACGGTCCAGAGGAACGCTCTTGGGTCTCATCCTCAGACGTACATGCCCCTGTACTCCTCCATGATTTCCATAGACGTTTTCCCCTCAATCCCGGTGGTGCTCCGAGGGGGAGGGTGAGATGAGGAGGGGGTATTGTCAGGGCTGGGCTCAGCCCTTCCTTCTGTTAGCTGGCCGCTCAGCTGTCGGCTAATTGCCAGATCCTATCTCTCCACAGTGACTCACCTGTTGCTCCATCAGTCATGTCTACCTAAGCCTTCCAGCTCAGATGATCTCTGCCTTTGCTTTGGTCAACATCAGAGACTTTCTCCTGAGACTTTGCTTGACTGACATCTCTTTTGGCTCCTGATCCTGCTTGCTGTTCTACTACGTTCATCTCTGGCTCCTTGACCTTTGGCTTGTCTGAGTATCCGATCCGATTCCTGAACTCTGGCTATGTTTTGACTACGCTTACTCTGTTTATCTTTTTATTATTTTATTTTTTTTAATGTTTATTGAGTTTTTTTTACATTACATTAGTACATGGGTCTTCAAACTACGGCCCTCCAGTTGTTCAGGAACTGCAATTCCCATCATGCCTAGTCATGTCTGTGAATATCGATGTGTTACAATGCCTCATGGGATGTGTAGTTCTACAACAGCTGGAGGGCCCTAGTTTGAGGATCCCTGCATTAGTACTTGGTAAACGAATTTTGAATATACAGTCTTTAAAAAAAAAAAAAAAAAGCGAAAAATCAATAGCACAGTGATTACCTGTATAACAATATTACAGCATCAGGATGATAAGATAGTACAAAGCCTAGTGTCTTTAGGAGGGGAAGCGAAGTTTGGAGTATTAAAAGTAAAAAATGGTAACCTTGGACATTAAACTGGCTGTAGAAGTTGCAATGGGTGAAGTTTACAGATGAGGGTATGAAAGAATCAAGACCGTAAAGGAGCGTCAAAGATATGTTTTCATGGTTCAGGGTGGAAGAAACGCAGAGGGGTCAGACAGATTGGTTAATGTAAGGATGCCTAGGGAGTTTGTAAGGTCTCGTTTAAGATCTCAATCTGTATAGCGGAACAGTTGCATGAGTTTTTGTAGATCCTTCTGGGTCGAATGTGTGTCTATGAATTTCCGCCATCTCGTAAAGAATCGTGAGGTGGAGCGAAAATTCAACACAACGGTGTCTAACCTTTCCAGATAGAAAAGTGATAAGAGGGCTTTTTTTACCGCCGGTAATTTTGGCGTGTTGAGTTGATCCAATGAGACATGATAGTCCTGCTGGCCACCAGGAGGCATATATGCGTTCAGTGGGAGACATGAAGTGGACTCTTTGTTGGTGGCATGGATAAGGGCTGTTCACAGCCAAATAGACATAAAGGGTAATGTCTTGGGATCCGTATTTTAGTGATCTTGTAGATAAAGTTCAGTACCAGACCCAGTATGTAATGATGGGTTGGCACTCCCAGAGGCAGTGAAGCAGTGAAGCAGTGTTGGGTGTAGTGTGGAACACCACGGGCTCCGCTCTTGGGCTGGTTCGGCTTGTTGATATGGAAAGATTAGTATCCTCTGTGGAAAATTTTAAATTGCGTCTCACGCCATGTTTGGGATATGCTACTTTTTTGCACTTTCGTCCTTAAATATTTGGGACTATTTCTGGAATGGTTTAAGATGAAATTTGGCAGTCTGATGGTTAATGAGGTGATAGTATAGGCTGGAAATGGAGTAATAAATGTAACATTTAAGAACACCAACTCCAAAGCTGAAACTATAAGATTCAAATAGACACTCCTCCCGTCAGGAGGACACTACCATAGCTAACGTATGCATATGAGAAAAAGAAATGGTCCTAGTAGGAGCCCCAAGATGAGGTGCCTCTATGGGCCAAGAAGCTATAAAGGTAGTGACGGACAGTGATTGAATACAAAATAGAATTTTATTAAATATACAAGGTGATGATATAATTTTAAGTTATATACAGTCTCTTGTGTATAAAAAGTTCCAAACTGGAACAATTGTTGCAAATGATTCAACAGTAAGTGGCCGGCCAAAATTGCACCTGTGAAGATGGAATTTCACTAACTGGTGCTAACAAAAAGAACATGTAAGACAATAACAAGGACATACAGAGACAATATAAAATGTAGAGACTTCTGTCCGGACACGGGTAAGACAAACCTGCTGTCGTTCCCGAGGATAATATTGCCAAATGGCAATAATGTGTATATCCTGGTGGGCAACAGCTGGAAGTCCCCGGGGGGAGATGGGGTAAATTGGGGCTGGTATACGTGAGGACCCTTGTGTTGGACTGCTATAACACTAAAAAAATCAGATGTATTTGATGCTAGAATGTATATTGGTCGGGGGGTATATATATAATATTACCCTAGTCATGCCAAACTGCATGAATTAATGCCACTGTAAAAACTACGCATAGTCCAGGATATGTAAGGAGTGAGGAAACCATGTAACAGTAGTCCTATGTGTGGACCAGTACACAGCCTGATGTTCCTGCTTGCTAACTACTGCAAGAATCCAATGAAGATGGAACAGCTGAACATTCTGGGGAACTCCTATAATTCATTTCCTAGTAGGTAGTTATGAGACGTGAAGTTCTATCTCAAAAAAGCTCACGTCCAGACGAAGCTACGCAAATTGCCATTGCGAAACGCGTTGACGTAAGACGCTGACGGACACGACGGCAGCCGACCCCACACGATTGGAGGGGAGATTCACGCCCACGGGAACCACTTGAGGAGCCGGGTGCTCTTGAAAAATCAAGGAGATTAACCTTCCCACTGATGCTACCCTATACATACCTTTCCTAAGGTGGATACTATCATCAGAAGAAGAAAAGCTGCGCTTAGGAGGGTCTAGGTATAGGGAATAGGACAAGAATGAATATGTGACTGCAGCCCCCCCTAAATATAACTCCCCAGAGGGGGTATATGAAGAACAAGAAAAAAGAAGAACAAGATCCAACGGGACTTATTTTCTATGCCATAGATCTCGTGAAAGACAACTGGAGGGGCGGTAATAAGACCACAGCTATTTCACAGAACGAAACTAGCTGGATCTACCGTCTGGGGTCTCTTAAGCCGTACAGGCTAAATGTAGATATAGATCTCAATTGTTTTTTGGCAAACCCATGATCTGCCCCCACCACAGATAATTCTACATTGGGGGTTAATATATTACTCAGCACCGATACCAACATACTCGTGGAATAACATCACCAAAAATGTAATGCTAAAGTGTGATATTTAGGTTTTCTCCCCCCCTGCTGGACACCTATAGCTATATGGGTATGGCTATTGCACATTGCAACTACCCATACGGGACAATAGGCACTAACTCCACTTAACTGACTTCACTTACACAGTGACCTATGGAGACACCATCAAGATTTATGTTTGGCTATTCTTCATATACTTTTACATTAACTATATTAATAGCATAGATACACAGATATACATGGATATATATATGTCTATATACATATGTATATAGACATATATATATATAAATACACCATTGGCATAGATATGCCAACCCACAGTATATAGTCCCAGACAGACCACTCTTGCCTTACCCTAGCTTATTTGCGATTTATGCTCATAAGGTAGTCCTCTGAATAGGACATACAGCCATTATTAATATACACATGCTTACTTTTATGCATGTAATACACTTCAGATCACCCTCTAACCGTGACACTCCCACACGGTCTTATATGTTTCACACTTTTATTTTATTTTTATTTATATATATATATGTACATATTTTCCAATATGACATGGCACTATGACAACACCTTATGTCACTTATAGAATCACACTTCCCTATATGGATTCTCTGCAAATAACCTCTAGGGTTAATAATAACTCCGGCTATGACCTATTACACTCAGGAATGACAATATAGCCATATGGTTACCTCTACCCCATATTGTTGCACTGCATCTAGCCACTATATGTTGGTATGTCTTACAGCAACCATAGACACGCCCCTATTAGGCGTGAGATTTATCACGGGACATGACAATAAACCCGTCACTCTTTCTTATATTAACTAATGTCCCCCATATACTTTAGGAGATATGATACAAAGAAAAAAATTTCCAATGTCATATATACAATTACCTACTCCCCTCTTTACTTGCAATATTCCCCTGACTATAACCTAACCATTCCCTGTTAGACTGTATAACATTGGGTGTAGATACGCTGCTAATAGATGTGAGGTCCTATTATAAGTCATTATATTAAATATAACGGCTTTGATCTCGCTAACTAATGCTATTTTCCATATTATACGTGTTACATGTTTTCTATGTGATCCTTATCTGTATATAATTAGTGACGACCTGTACTTCCTGTCACCTTTGGGGTCGTCAATATGGCAACTAATATAAACATCCGGTTTACATTGGGTCCACACTATCACATTGCGGTGTACTGAGCATTAATAACTGCACACACGCCCCTTTGAGACGTACGGCTCATCCGTACGATAGGACAATGAACCCGATACTCTCCACCTGATTGGGCATTAACAGCTGCACACACGCCCCTACAAGATACATATGATAGGACACCGGACCTGTCACTCCACACCTGATTGGATGACGCCCATGAGCGTCTGTGAATTGCCATGGTGACGTCCCCTATTTAAACAGACAGCACCGGTATGTGTGTACCCGCTTCTGAAGACGTATAACATACGAAACGTACGTAAAGCGGCCACGCGCACACCTACACGCACTTCCTGTCTAAACCAGTGGTTTGCCTTTGGAACGCACGCCGTTCCCTAGCTGGTGCAAATAGCAATTGGACAGTATCAGTGCAGTGTACCCTTATGCCGCGTACACACGGTCGTTTTTTGCGATGAAAAAAAACGACGTTTTTTAAAACGTCATTTAAATTGATCGTGTGTGGGCAAAACGTCGTTTTTTGTCTTCAAAAAAACGACCAAAAAAAAATTCCAACATGCTTGAATTTTTTGTGTGGTTTTTCAAAACGTCGTTTTTTGTTTCACAAAAAGTCACCGTGTGTAGCAAAAACGTCTTTCAAAACGACGTTTTTCAACCCGCGCATGCCCAGAAGCTAGTTATGAAGCGAGCTTCAATGGAAAAGAGTGGTGAACGTAACCTCGCTTTTTGTGAAAAAACGATGGTGTGTATGCAAAATTGTCTTTGAAAAGTGACGTTTCAAAAACGTCGTTTTTTACTTCACAGAAAACGTCGTTTTTTTTCATCGCAAAAAACGACCGTGTGTACGCGGCATTAGAGCCCAGCACTTTGGCTGCTATATACTTGTTTTTAATCTTTGTCTCTGACACTTTGATTGCTAGCTGTGTATATCACAGTCTGGTGTCATTTTTTATTTTAATTTTAACCCTTTTGTATATTTTTGTATTTTTGTATATTTTTGTATACTTGCACTTGTGCCCACTCAATTGGCTGACAGTGCCAATAAAATCCTTCTTTTTAAACATATCACACTATGGAAGCCTTTCTTTCTTATTTTGGAGGAAACTAGAAAATCCACTCAATTCCACACCATTTACCACCTATACCAAAGATATACCTCAGGAACCCGGGTGATCCATTAGGAATTGAGGAAATCCACGAAAAGGAGCCACCGCACTTTGGAGCAACTGCTTGATTGACACGCACTATACCCCAGCAGGGGTGAGTGCTTCTGGTGAGTGGGGACCCATAAGGGGGAACACCGGACCCACTGCGATTTTCACTCGATATATTGTTTACCACCTATCCAAATAGGTGCACCTTGATCTTCACATCACTTGTTTTTTGATTTATGGACTACTTTATTCTATTTCACTTTTGTTGATCATTTTGTGATGTCTCTATGATCTTATGTACATCTAACTAGATCTGCAAACTAAGTTTTTTATTGACTTATGGCCTAATACGATCGGTTAGACCTATCAAGGTAGTATATACTGATTCGTGTACTTCACTCACTTTATATTACTACCTCTGCTGGCACTTATCAGGTACTACCTCTTGTGTTTACACAAATTTATCAATCAATATATATTTTTCCACGTTTTATAACATTATATAGATATTTTTAGGGCATGTTGTCCCATTAAAGCCCACCCATCAATTCATTGGGTTCATTTAGTGGCTCAGCCAAACAACATATCAGTGACAGCGCCACTACCCCCACCACCTCCTTTTTTCTGGATACTATCATCGCCAGCAGGGACTTTTTTCATTATTATAACAAGGAGGATACGAGGAACCTTCTGAACGAAGGGAACCTATCAATAACACACAGACGGACGGTCTATACGAGACTACGATACTCAGGAGCTGCAGATACATCTCGCTATGCGGCAGTTTATCCTTTAAGCGTGAGACCCGCGGCACATATGACACCAGGAATCGGGTAAGATCGTTGCATATCCCCGAGTCATCTATACATGCATCAATTGGGCTCATGTCTTTTCCGTCCCAGCAATAATCTGTGTGTTCCACGACCTATAGCTTTTTTGAGATAGAACTTCACGTCTCATAACTACCTACTAGGAAGTGAATTATAGGAGTTCCCCAGAATGTTCAGCTGTTCCATCTTCATTGGATTCTTGCAGTAGTTAGCAAGCAGGAACACCAGGCTGTGTACTGGTCCACACATAGGACTACTGTTACATGGTTTCCTCACTCCTTACATATCCTGGACTATGTGTAGTTTTTACAGTGGCATTAATTCATGCAGTTTGGCATGACTAGGGTAATATTATATACCCCCACCAATATACATTCTAGCATCAAATACATCTGATTAGCAGTCCAGGGTCCTCACGTATACCAGCCCCAATTTACCCCATCTCCCCCCGGGGACTTCCAGCTGTTGCCCACCAGGATATACACATTATTGCCATTTGGCAATATTATCCTCGGAAACGACAGCAGGTTTGTCTTACCCGTGTCCGGACAGAAGTCTCTACATTTTATATTGTCTCTGTATGTCCTTGTTATTGTCTTACATGTTCTTTTTGTTAGCACTAGTTAGTGAAATTCCATCTTCACAGGTGCAATTTTGGCCGGCCACTTACTGTTGAATCATTTGCAACAATTGTTCCAGTTTGGAACTTTTTATACACAAGAGACTGTATATAACTTAAAATTATATCATCACCTTGTATATTTAATAAAATTCTATTTTGTATTCAATCACTGTCCGTCACTACCTTTATAGCTTCTTGGCCCATAGAGGCACCTCATCTTGGGGCTCCTACTAGGACCATTTCTTTTTCTCATATGGAAATGGAGTAATCATCCCTACGTAGTACAGTATCAATAAAGGACTTTTGGAGGGGATCAGTCCCAGGTCCGTAGCATGAGCATAAATAACTGACCAATTGGTGGTAGAACACGCTGGTAGAGAGAATTCCCTTTATAGGGTTTGGAAGGATTTGAACTTGCCAGGGGTATTGAGGTACATTCAGGTAATGTTGGTAAGACCCTTAGCGCTCCATTGTTCAAAGGCTTTGTGTAGAGTGGATGAGAGAAACATAGGGTTGCCTAGGATTGGCAGGTGGCAAGAAATACTGGAGGGTAACCCCAGTAGTCTCCGCACCCCTCTCCAATCTATAATTGTGTCCTTGATGAGTACACTCGATCTGAGGTATGTTGGTCGTTTGTTAGGATTTGAGTGGAGAATGGCTGGTAGAGCATATAGAAAGGTGGAGGCACCCTTGAATATGGTATTGAAGTATCTAGATCTGCCAGATAACCAGTCAAGGCCCTGCCTGAGTAGGGAGGCGAGATTGTGAAAATGTTTATTGGCCAGGCCCCCCTTCAGACTTTGGAAGACACAGTTTTTGTAGGGCAATGCGTGATTTTTTGCGAGACCATAGAAAGACGGACAATGCCATATGGATTTTTTTAACATCAGAGTGTTTTAATAAAAGAGTTATGGTCTGCATAGGGTAGAGTAGGCGTGCAAATGACACCATTTTTAAAAAAGGTGACATCTCCCAAAGAGCGAGGGGGGGAGGGCCTCCCAAGCTTCCAGCTCCTTTACAATTTTTTATATTAACGGTGAGAAGTTAAGTGTATATAAAATGAAAGGTTCTCGGCTGATTTGAATGCACAGATACGTAATGTGTTGTGTTTCTATGGCAAAAGGAGATTGGTGTCGCCATTTGGCAGACATCCTGGGATGGAGTGATAGAACTTCGCTTTTGTCTAAGTTAACCACTTAAGACCCGGACCAATATGCAGGTAAATAACCAGGCCCCTTTTTGTGATTCGGCACTGCACCGCTTTAACTGCCAATTGCGCGGTCGTACGACGTGGCTCCCAAACAAATGGCGTCCTTTTTTTTGATTTTATTTTTTGGCCTATAAACAAAAATAGAGCGACAATTTTGAAAAAAAAAAAACAATATTTTTTACTTTTTGCTATAATAAATATCCCCGAAAAATATATAAAACAATTGTTTTCCTCAGTTTAGGCCAATACGTATTCTTCTACCTATTTTTGGTAAAAAAAAAAAAAATCACAATAAGCGTTTATCGGTTGGTTTGCACAAAATGTATAGCGTTTACAAAATATAGTTGTATTGCATTTTTATTAATAATTTTTTTTTTTACTACTAATAGCGGCACTGAGCGATTTTTTTTCGTGACTGCAACATTATGGCGGACACATCAGACAATTTTGACACCATTGTCATTTTCACAGCAAAAAGTGCTATAAAAAAGCATTTACTGTGAAAATGACAATTGCAGTTTGAGAGTTAACCACAAGGGTATGCTGAAGGGGTTAAGTGTGACCTCATACATGTTTCTAATTGTAGGGGGCGGGGCTGGACGTGTGACGTCATTGATCGCCTTTCCCTATATTAGGGAACAGACGATCAATGTCAGCGACACAGTGAAGAACGGGGAAGCTGTGTTTCCACACACACCTCTCCCCGTTCTTCAGCTCCTGTGACCGATTGCTGCGGGACTCCGGCAGCGATCGAGTCTGCCAGTCCCACGGTCACGGAGCTTCGGACCAGGTCGCAGGCAAAACACAGCTGGGCACTTAAAGAGGACATACAAGTATGTGATTGTGCCCAGCGGTGCCATTCTGCCGACGTATATCGGCGTTAGGCGGTCCTCAAGTGGTTAATTCAAAAGCCAGAGCAAAGTCGAAAGGAATGAAAGAGTTTCCGGAGTCTATCTAAGTATGTGAGGGATTATGTGGAGAATAACAATATGTCGTCTGCAATCAGGTCGGAACGGAGAGTTTGTTTACCTATTTTGATGCCACTGACCCAGTCAGGTGAGTTTAATAGTCTGGATAAAGAATCGATAGCGATGTTGAAAAGTAGAGCGGAGAGGGGGCATCCCTGTCTAGTTCCTTTTGTCAGGGGGATCGTATCGAAGATAGAGTTGGGGGTGCAGTTGGGAATTTGTACATTCGCTATAAAAAAACGCACAACTGGACCCCAAAAACCGAAGTCTGCCATCACTTTGAATAGCCAGGACCAACTGATATTGTCAAATGCCTTTTCGGCATCCAGTGACATTATAGCGATGTCTTGTTCAGGGTTCGATCTAGCATTTTCTAATGCCATCAGAACCTTGCATATGTTTAGGGTGGCCAAGTGTCCCTTGACAAATTCTGATTGTGCCGGGTGTTAGAAAGAGGGGAGAAGGTGGGCTACTGTAAGCGTGACGCGATTATCTTGGATAGTATTTTGACATCTTTTGATTGAGATTTGGCGGTACGATTCTGGAAGTGAGGGTTCCTTACTTTTTTGGCGATTAGTCTAATATGTGCCTGCATTCCTGTAGGGAGATAGGGGCCCCCATCCCAAATGGCTGCATATACATGTTTCAGGGTATCAGGAATAAAGTCTTTAGCTAGCATATAGAATTTGGCTGTGTATTACAGCCTCCGGGCCTGGGGCTTTAGCAGACCACAAAGATTTGATCGTCAGTTGGATTTCCTCAACAGTGATGGGCTCGTTGAGAGCAGCTAAATGGTCCTCCTGAAGTTTGGGCAAGCGGATATTAGGTAAGAGGGCTTCGGCAGTAGGTTGGTCATTTGGGTCCACCAAGTATAGAGTAGTGTAATGGCCTGCTAGTAGATTACTAATTTCAGTAGGGGAGGTAACCAGTGAACCAGCTGCAATTTTCAGGGCAGAGATTTGGGTGGGTAGTCTTAGTCCGGTGCAGTTTTCCGCCTTTTACCAAACTTATGAAAGTGTAAAATAGAATAGGAGGTTTTAGCCATTTCTTGTTGCTCAGCCCATAGGTCGAATTCTCGTTTGGCTTTTCTCCAGGCGTGTATGTTGTGAGGTGTACGGTTAAGTTTAAGTATTTTGGCCCAGATTCACAAAGCACTTACACCGACGTATCTCCAGATACGCCGCGTAAGTACAAATATGGGCCGTTGTATCTGTGCGCCGAACCGACAAACTAAGATATGCCTAAAAACAGACTTCATCCCACCGACGTAACTTGCCTACGCCGGTGTAGAGTGTGCGCATATTTACGCTGGACGCATGTGGCGCTCCCATTGATTTTCTATTCAAATTTGCAAATAAGGGAGATATGCCGATTCACGAACGTACTTGCGCCCGGCTCATGATTTACGCGGTTTGCATAAGTTTTACGTTCGGCGTAAAGTTATTCCCCATAGATGAGGCGCAACCCATGCAAAGGTATAGACCAGGGAACACAAGCCTACGTATTGTATGTTGGACGTCTGTGAATATGAGCCGACGTGGGTCTGGCTGGGCGTAGGTTACGTTCACGGCGTACACAGTGATCCGGCGTATCTTAGGCAGTTTTTCCAACGTGTTTGAGCGCATGGGGATACGTCCATGTCCCGACACATGCGCAGTTCATTTTAAGTACTTGTCTGGCGCCCGGCCCATCATTTTCATGGGGTCACGCTTCGTTAGCATGGATCACGCCCACTTCCACTTACAAAATATACGCTACGCCGGCGCAGTGTTGGGAGCATTTGCTTTGTGAATTCCATGCTTGCCTCTCTGTGCTGCGTCGGCGTAGCGTAAAAGATACGCTACGGCGGCATAAATGTGCGCCGATGTATGTGAATCCGGGCCTTTGTGTTCTGAGCGTTGAGCTTCACTAGCTCGCATGTAGTGTTGTTTGGCATTCCTCTTAAATTGAGTGGTGTAATTTTCCCTCTCATGAAGGCTTTTTCAGCCTCCCAGAAGAGGTATGGGTCTGTGAGGCCCTGTACACACAATCAGACATGTCCGATGAAACAGGTCCGACGGACCGTTTTCATCGGACATGTCTGAAGGGATCTTTTGGTCTGATGTGTGTACACACCATCGAACCAAAATCCCCTCGTACCAGAATGCGGTGACGTAGAACACACCGACGTGCTGGAAAAAGGAAGTTCAATGCTTCCACGCATGCGTCAAATCAATTCGACGCATGCGCTGGATTTCGGTCCGATGGTTGGGCGTACTAACCATCGGACATGTCCGACGGACAGGTTTCCAGCGGACAAGTTTCTAAGCATGTTTAGAAACTTTTGTCCGCTGGAAAACTGTCTGCTAGGCCGTACACACCAGCGGACATGTTCGATCGTGTATACGCGGCCTAAGGCGCATCGCGTTGGTAGAGGCACATTCTGTCCATGCTCCATAGAGCATGTGGAAGTCCTCATTGTCCACTAGGTAAGAAGGGAAGCTCCATATGGGAGAAAAGGGTTGGGCATTGATCAATTGTATTGCGTTGTTGATTTCTGAGTCGCAAAGCATTGGGAGAAGTGCGGGGAGGCAAAAAAAAGTCAATGCGAGAGAAGGAATTGTGGGGGAAAGGGAGTAGAAGGTATAGTCCCGCTTCGCAGAGTGTGCTAATTGTCATACATCTATCAAGTGCATGGAATCTATGGTTTGTGTTAACAGCTTTTGATGATAAAACAAGTTTTTTTTTTATTATTATACTTATATTGTGACATGTAAGGAATTTATTCACATGATAACGTTTCTGAAAGGTCCACTTTATTTCCCTCTGAAAACATTTTCCCGTACTAAGAAGAGGAATATGGAAAACATCCTGTGTGAGTTTTTTGATAAGCAGCAAGCCTAGCTCTCCGGGCAACGTGTTTCCCACATTCAGACCATTAGTACGGCTTTCATGACGTCTCATGTGTTTTGAGACTTGATTTCTTTAAAAAAAAAAAAAAACACAAGAAAGTTTTATCTTGAATGAATACTCTGATGCAGAGCTAAAATCCGACTTGTGCGAAACCGTTTTAAACATTTAGAACATGAGAAGCCTGCCACTTCTGGGTGAGTTTTTTGATGTTCATGAAGTTGGGGTCTAGAATAAAAGCACTTCCCACATTCCAAACACAGATAAGGCTTCTCCCCCGTGTGAAGTCTCTGGTGTACGATAAGAGAGTGTTTTCGATTAAAGCATTTCCCACATTCCGAACACGAAAAGCTCTTCTCCTCGCTCATCGGTACTGGCTGCCGATTTGGCATTATGGGGTTTTCTTCTGTAACACAGACTGTGATGTCATCACCTGCAATGTCAACATCTGAAGATGTAGTAGGATATCTTTCTGTGTTTTGCAATCTGTATTGTCCATCTGGAAGAAATGAAGGTAGAGGGGAATGACAATGTAGAAGAACAAGCAAAAATAATAAACACACCTTGTAACGCATTAATAAAAAAAAAAACAAAAAAAAAAAAAAACACTCTTAACCACTTAAGACCCGGACTATTATGCAGGTAAAGAACCTGGCCAGTTTTTGTGATTCGACACTACGTCGCTTTAACCACTTAAGACCCGGACCAAAATGCTGCTAAAGGACCAGGCCCCTTTTTGCCATTCGGCACTGCGTCGCTTTAACTGACAATTGCGCGGTCGTGCTATGTGGCTTCCAAACAAAATTGGCGTCTTTTTTTTCCCTACAAGTAGAGCTTTCTTTTGGTGGTATTTGATCACTTTTATGGTTTTTATTTTTTGCGCTATAAACAAAAATAGAGCGACAATAAAAAAAAAACAAAAAAAAAAAAAAACTTTTTGCTATAATAAATATCCCCCAAAAAAGATATAATTTTGTTTTTCTCAGTTTAGGCTGACACGTATTCTACATATTTTTGGTAAAAAAAAAAAAAAACATCACAATAAGCGTTTAACGATTGGTTTGCACAAAATTCATAGCGTTTACAAAATAGGAGATAGTTTAATTGCATTTCTAATATTTTTTTTTTTTCTACTACTAATGGCGACGATCAGCGATTTTTCTCGTGACTGCGACATTATGGCGGACACATCGGACAATTTTGGACACATTTTTGGGACCATTGTCCTTTTCATAGCAAAAAATTCTATAAAAATGCATTGTTTCCTGTGAAAAGGACAATTGCAGTTTAGGAGTTAACCACAAGGGGGCACTGAAGGGGTTAAGTGTGACCTCATATGTGTTTCCAACTGTAGAGGGGCATGTCTGAACGTGTGATGTCATTGATCGTGTTTCCCTATATCAGGGAACAATGAAGCTGCCACTGTGAAGAACGGGAAAGCTGTGTTTACACTCACCTCTTGTGACCGATCGTGGTCACGGAACTTCGGACCAGGTCGCGGGCGTGTGCCCACGACTAGGCACTTAAAGGGGACGTACAGGTACGTGCCTGTGCCCAGCTGTGCCATTCTGCCGACATATATATGCAGGAGGCGGTCCATAAGTGGTTAAACTCAACACATGTACAAGTAGGCACTGAATTCTCAATGACGCTCTAGTTTTCCAACCAAATTCTTATTATGTTACCCTGTATGCAGCTCTGACACCTCCTATCATTGCCTACACTTCTGAGGTGTTGGAGCCTTTCTCTGGATGTTAGCCCACAGTGACCCCCCAACCCCTGGCTTTGAGTCCACCAGTTTTACCAGCATAAGACAAAAGGGGTTCATTTAATAAAGGCAAACCCAAGTGCACTTGTAGTGCAAAGTGAAAGTGCAGTTGCTGTCAATCTGAGGAGAAAGATCAAAATGAGGGGAAGCTCTGCTGATTTCTATCATCTAATCATGTGCTTTTTAATTTCCCTTGCATGTCCTACTCAGATGTACAGCGACTGCACTTCCAAATGCATGTGTAGTGCAAAGTGGATTTTCCTTCAGTAAATAAACCCCAAAACGTTGAGATCATAAAACACTTAGGGGCAATTCACACTATACACCAGTGCCATACGATTTACTGCATTGTAAAATATCTGTCACCGCAGGGACACAAAGGCAACAATTGTTCCCTATGTGTCTCATTCACACCGCAATGCAGCCTAACGCTGCAGCGTGCTGCGATTAAATACAGACATGGTGCATTCTATTGCAGCGCACTGCAACGTAATGCAGTGCAGCACATTGCACCACCCAACATTGTAGTGAATGAAGTGCACATTTTGTACACTTTAACCACTTCCTGATGGCAGTACGACTATATACGGCCGCAGGGTGGATCTTAAATTCTGAGTCGCCAGGCACTCGCGATCGCATACCTCCCAAGTTTTTGAGATGGTAATGAGGAACACCATCACCATGTTGAGCGGGGTGTGTTTCCGTAGATCCGAGTTGTTGAGCCGGAAAGGGGGGGGGGGGGGGGGGGGGGGGGGGGGGGGGGGGGGGGGGGGGGGACACACGTGGACCTGGGGAGTTAGTTTGTTGAGCGGGGCGGGGGGGACGTGGATCTGAGCTGTTGAGCGGGGGGGGGGGGACGTGGATCTGAGTTGTTGTTGAGCGAGGGGGGGGGGGGGGGGGGGGGGGTTCACGGATCAGAGTTGTTGAGCTGTGGGTGGGGGGGGCAAATCAGTTGTTGAGCACAGGGGGGGTTTCGCAGATTGTTGTTGAGCGAGGAGCGGGAATCAAGCCCTGATCGTGGGACCTTGGGATTTAACGTGAAATCCGGGACGGTTGTGAGGTATGCGATCAGCGGCGGTTACAGAGATCAGATCTACGTCCTGTCAGGGGAGAGAGAAGAGCGATCTGTGTCCCTATAACTATAACTTTTGCGCAAACCAGTCGCTTATTGTGATTTTTTTTTTCTTCAAAAAATATGTAGAAGAATACGTATCGGCCTAGACTGAGAAAAAATATGTTTTTAAAAAAAAAAGTAAAAAATATTGTTTTTTTTTCAAAATTGTCGCATTTTTTTGTTTATAGCACAAAAAATAAAAACCGCAGAGGTGATCAAATACCACCAAAAGAAAGCTCTACTTGTGGGGAAAAAAAGGACGCCAATTTTGTTTGGGAGCCACGGCGCACGACCGCACAATTTTCAGTTAAGGCGACGCAGTGTCGAAAGCTGAAATTTCACCTGGGCATGTGCGCAGTAAGCAAGTGGTTAAATAAAGTCAGTACAAAATAAAACTGTTTTGCAGAGTGGCCCCGAACCTGGTCTTCTGGGGTCTCTCGGTTTTGGCTCCTCCCCACAAGAACTAAACACTTTCATGCAAGCTCTTTCCCATGGGGGTTAGTTCTTGGGGGCACACTCTTGGGCTATAGCCACTTACTCTATCACTCGGCCCTGCCCCCCCCCGGCGCGCCACATCATTGGATGTGATTGACAGCATTGTGAGCCAATGGCTGTGCAGCTTTCAATCTATCCACTCTAGCCAATCATCGGCCAGGCTGAGCGGCGAAGACAACGTCGGGGGCGAGCGCAGCAGGTAAATGGGCTCAGGTAAGTATAACGGGGGGGGGGGGGGGGTTTTATAGTCGGACGTTTTTTCACCTTAATGCATTAAGGTAAAAAAACATGAACCTTTAGTGTCCCTTTAAGCCTGGATTTACATTGACATTATCGGGTACTGCGCCTTAAAGTGGAACTAAACTCATTGACTTAAAGCGTAAGTAAACCCATCGATTTAACAGTTTCAAGAAGCAGTTATATTCCGGGCACGTGCTGCAAATGTTACCGTCACATTGGTTGTGCTCTCAACCAAACTGTCAAACCATCCAATGCTTGGTGTCATAACTGATCACATGGGCAGTTTCATGACTGTCGAAGATTAAACAGAAGGACAAGATGGCAGCATCCTTGGCTGAAAAACGATAAGAGGGTTTATTTCCACTTTTACAGTTTTGAAAAAAAAAAAAGAAGATTACATTCCTAGCACATGTCGGAAATGCTGTCACATTGGCTTTGCGGTCAACCAAACTATCAAACCAAAAAAATCAGGCTACAGTGTGTAGTGGGTGAAGCTCCTTTACCACTTAAGACCACCTCCTGCACATTTACGTCGGCAGAATGGCACGGCTGGGCACATCCACGTACAGGTACGTCCTGTGCTAGTGCTCAGCCGTGGGTCGCGGACGCGCGCTGTGCGATCCGGTCCAAAGCTCCAGAACCGGGACTGCAGGACCCGCGGACCTGATCGCTGCTGGAGTTCCGCGATCGGTCCCCGGAGCTGAAGAACAGGAAGAGATGTGTGTAAACACGGCTTCCCCGTTCTTCACTGTGGCGCCGTCATCGATCGTGTGATCCCTTTTATAGGGTAATACAATCAATGACGTCACACCTACAGGTGTAAACACACATTAGGTCACACAAACCCCTTCAGTGCCCCCTTGTGGTTAACTCCCAAACTGCAATTGTCATTTTCACAATAAACAATGCATTTTAAATGCATTTTTTGCTGTGAAAATGACAATTGTCCCAATAATGTGTCAAAATTGTCGGAAGTGTCCGCCATAATGTCGCAGTCACGAAAAAAATCTCTGATCGCCGCCATTAGTAGTAAAACATTTTTTTTAATAAAAATGCAATAAAACTATCCCCTATTTTGTAAACGCTATACATTTTGCACAAACCAACCGATAAACGGTTATTGCGATTTTTTTTAACCAAAAATAGGTAGAAGAATACGCATCGGCCTAAACTGAGGAAATGGAAAACAGCAGGGGGCGCTGAAAACTGATTTTTAAATACAATAGTGAACTATGTATATCCCCATCAAAGGAGATGATCAGACAAAAGGTGCAATACAGTGCAAATAATTAGTACATAGTTAGTACATAAATATATATTAATAATAAAATATCCAAACGAATATGTGCAGAAACCAGATCCAAAAATTATGAAAAAGTGTCCATAAAAGTGCAAAAGAATTAGGAATATCCTTAAAAATCCTTGTGACTTGTTTTCTCATATAAGTAAATATAAGTGATCGCAAATGAAGTGTTTCCACCTTCACCAACTAAACACCGACAGTGTAAACAGGATGGCTCCTTACCGCAGACAGTTGACCTTTCTCGTTAGAAAATAGGTCAAATAAAGCGTTGTGTCTCCACGGACAGTAGATAGCCTGGATTCCCTTGTTTGAATGCGTTAAAGGGCAAAGAAACACAGAAAATTGCCGCCATAGCGTGATACCGTTTTATTAAAAGACATGGATACAAACACACAATGCCGAGTGGCTCCTTACTATTTTTGGTGCCCTCCGTCCCGGCACTGAGGCTAATGGCTTGGGTCAATGGATAAGATGCGTCCTCGCTGGGGGAGCACTCGCGTGCGTTCCACTTCTCTTGTGTAGAGAACCAGCTGGACCGGAAGTTGCTGTGCGTGGTCACGTACCGCCTCGACGTACGTTTCAATAATTCGTCATCAGGAAGCGCACTAGACACACGCACTGGACCAGGTAATATAGGTCTCAGCTATCAGCAGTGGGATAATTTTGGCCAATCACAGCCTCGGTCCCGGTTACCTCTGCAACCAATGTACATCTCACAATATATTGCACATAATAGGAACGCTTATATAAAGCACATAGCATAAACATATAACAATAATTTCTCGTTATGATCCTTAATGAAATCCAGATAAATAGATATCACATACAATATATATTTAAAACGATTTAAAATTTAAAACTGCGAGTCTGTATCAAAATAATAATAATACTATAGTAATAAAAATAAAATTAAAATTAAATTAAAAATTAAAAATATTTTAATCATTAGTAAGGAAACAATTTAAATCGAGCTCAATGTTGAGACCCTGTGGTCGCATAGTTCTCAACCGATGCAGCCACTGGGTCTCATTTTGGGATACTGCCCTGGTGAGGTCGGTACCTCTCCAGTGGCTGGTAATCCTATCAATCCCAAAAAATCTAAGTTTACGGGGATCTCTATTGTGAAAAAGATCAAAATGTTTAGAGACACTGTGATCAGGGTAGCCTTTGATGATATTGGCTACATGCTCATTGATCCTTACTTTCAGCTCCCTGGTAGTTCTACCTACATATTGAAAGGTACATGGGCACTCCAAAACGTACGTTACATACCTAGAGTGGCATGTAATGAGTCGTTTAATAGTAAATTCCTGTTTGGTTACACTAGAACTAAACTTGCTAACTTTTCTGCCTGTTCTATTCGTTTTTTTACAGGATCTGCATCGAGTGCAGTAATGAAAACCAGAGCCATCTAAAAAGGTTAAAGGTCGCTCGGGGGGGTCTGGCACATTGCCAGCAATCATATTCCTGAGGCCAGGGGCCCTCCTATAGATGAAGGTAGGTTTAGGAGGTAAAATCTTGGCCAGATCATTGTCTTTCAACAAGATAGGCCAAAATTGTTTAAAAATCTTTTCAACCTGCCTGTATTGCCTATGATAGCCGGACAGAAAGGATATTTCTCCCTGGTGAGGAGGTTTAGGTTTAGATTCCAACATGGTTTCTCTATTCATGTTCCTAACCTCTTCTTTAGTTACTAGCAGCCTGGTTTTAGGGTAGCCCTTTGCAATGAACTTGTCAATCAGCAGATTCGATTGCTGATCGAAATCAACAATATCATTGCAATTTCGACGGATTCGCATCAGTTGCCCTTTAGGAACAGCTCCCAACCATTTGGGGTGGTGACAACTATTCATGGGCACAAAGCCATTGCGATCCGTGGGTTTAAAAAATGTTTTGGTACAGATATTGTTGTTTACCTTAGTGAGCGTGAGATCTAAATAATTTATGGTAGTCAAACTACTTTCCGCTGTAAAACTAAGACCATAATTATTGACGTTCATTTGGAGTAAAAAGATGTCCAAAGATGTCTGGGGTCCCTCCCACAACAAAATGATATCATCGATATACCGTTTATAGTATACTACTGATCCCATGTTAGCTTTAAAAATTGACTCTTCTTCCCATTTATTAAGAACCAAATTTGCCACACTGGGGGCATATCGAGCCCCCATGGCGACCCCTTTAATTTGTTTGTAAAAATTACCTTGAGCCCAGAAGTAATTGTTCCCCATTGCAAGCAAGAGGCCTTTTACCAGAAACAATATCTGTGCATCTGGTAAGGTGGACTTTTCATGGAAAGCCTCCATGACAGCTGTGATTGCATCCTGTTGTGAAATATTAGTATACAAAGATTCCACATCTACTGTCACTAACCAAGTGTTCTCTGAGACAACCACAGGAGCTAAAGATTTTATAAGTTCTTTGCTGTCTTTTAAATATGCTTTCCCTAGTATGACCATAGGTTGCAAAAATATTTCTAAATATTCTCCTATTCTGGAGAATAAAGAATCGATCCCACTCAGTATGGGTCGACCAGGGGGCTTGGTCTTATTTTTGTGTATCTTTGGAAGAATGTAAAATACTGGAGTTCGTGGTACTTTCGGTACTAGGTATAAAGCCTCTTTCTCTGTCAGTATAGTTTTAGTCAATCCCTCATTAACCCAACTTGAGAGTTCTATTTTAAGTTTAGACATGGGATCTCCCGGGAGCGGTAGGTAGGTAGTGGTGTCACTAAGGAGGCGTTGAATCTCTTCATAATATTCCTCCTTTTTGAGTAACACCACTCCACCCCCCTTGTCTGCCGGACGTATTACTATATTCTTATTTTGTTCTAATTTCTTAATTCCCTCTGTCACCAATTGGTTGTTAGTATTGTGTTTCTTCAACTCCAGATCCTTTATTTTTTCCTGTACCATGTTCTTAAACACCTCAACATGATGGTGTGAGCCCTTGTTGGGGTTGAAAACAGAGTTGTTCTTAAGGCCACTATGTTGATAGTTATTGGGAATAAGTGGAGGTGGATTACTGGTTTGTTGGCAAAAATGTTTTTTGATATTGAGTTTCCTTACGTACTTTTCAATATCCAAAAAGAGGTCGAACTTATCAATGTTTTTATTTGGGGCAAATTTTAGGCCTTTTGAAAGGACTGTTAATTCAGCCTCTGATAGTTCCACCCCTGCTAAGTTAAATATTCCTTCATCTAATTGTCCCGGGGCCTTTTTCTTTCTGGCTCCCCCTCTTTTACCTCTCGGTCTGTGTTGTCTAAAGGGACCTTGGGTATAACCGGGGGAATTTTGTAGGGCTCTCTCCTGAGGAAAACTATTTTTTTTTTATATATATTTTTGGGGGATATTTATTACAGCAAAAAAGAATGCATTTTTTAAAAATGTTTGCTTTATTTTTCTTTATAGCGCAAAAAAATAAAAACGCAGAGGTCATCAAATACCACCAAAAGAAAGCTCTATTTGTGGGGAAAAAAGGACGCCAATTTTGTTTGGGACCCACGTCGCACGACCGTGCAATTGTCTGTTAAAGCGACACAGTGTCGAATCGCAAAACCTGGCCAGGTCCTTTAGCTGCCTAAAGGTCCGGGTCTTAAGTGGTTAGAGACTTCCTTGCTCCTTGGAGACAAGGCATGTGACCAGGCTCTTCCCAACTATTTTTTTTTTTTTTTTTAGAACTGCGAGTTATAACTTAACTTTAGAAACAATCACTGGACATTTTAAAAGAATTCAATATGATTTACAAATGTTCTGAAGAGCACAGAGCAAAGGAGTCAAGTTTCTACCCCTCAGTGTTTGATCTGCAGAAACATTTCTTATTTTGAAGACGCAAATCCATTCCAGGATTCTTCAAAGTACAGTTGCCCTGTAGGTTAGTTTGGCATCTGGCCTACTTGCCTACTGTGCACATATACCCCCTTCCTGCCCAGACAAAATTTTAGCTTCCGGCACTGCATCGCTTTAACTGACAATTGCGCGGTCGTGCGACGTGGCTTCCAAAAAAATTGACGTCCTTTTTTTCCCCACAAATAAGAGCTTTCTTTTGGTGGTATTTGATCACCTGTGCGGTTTTTATTTTTTGGGCTATAAACAAAAAAAAAAAAGAGCGTAAATTTTGAATAAAAAACACAATATTTTTTGCTTTTTGCTATAATAAATATCCCATTTAAAAACAAAAAAAAAAAAAAAATATCTCAGTTTAGGCCGATACGTATTCTTCTACAAAAAGAAATAAAATAAAATTCGCAATAACCATATAGTGACTGGTTTGCGCAAAAGTTATATTGCCTACAAAATAGGGGACATAATTATGAGGTTTTTTTTTTACTAGGAATGGCGGCGATCTGCGATATTATAGCGGACACATCGCACACATTTTTGGGACCATTCACATTAACCACTTGCTTACTGGGCATATAAACCCCCTCCGTTCCCAGGTTTCCAGACGAAATTTCAGCTTCCGGCACTGAGTCGCTTTAACTCACATTTGCGCGGTCGTGCGACGTGGCTCCCAAACAAAATTGACGTCCTTTTTTCCCCCACGAATAGAGCTTTGATCACCTCTGCGGTTTTTATTTTTTGCACTATAAACAAAAAAAGAGCGACAATTTAAAAAAAAATATGTATATTTTTTACTTGTTGCTATAATAAATATCCCATTTTTTTAAAAAGAAAAACTTTTTTTTTTCACAGTTAAGGCCGATACGTATTTTTCGGCGTATTTTTGTAAAAAAAAAAAAAAAAAAATCGCAATAAGCGACTGATTTGCGCAAAAGTTATAGCGGCTACAAAATGGGGAACAGAATGATTTTTTTTATTATTATTTTTTTTACTAGTAATGGCGGCGATCTGCGATTTTTATTGCAACTGCGATATTGCGGCGGACATATCGGACACTTTTGACACAAGTTTGGGACCATTCACATTTATACAGCGATCAGTGCTATAAAAATGCACTAATTACTGTATAAATGTGACTGGCAGGGAAGGGGTTAACACTAGAGGGTGAGGAAGGGATTAAATGTGTATCCTGGGTGTGTTCTAACTGTGTGGGGGAGGGGGTGACTGGGGGAGGTGACCGATGCTGTGTCCCTATATACAAGAGACACAAATCAGTCTCCTCTCCTTTGACAGCACGTGGAGCTCTGTGTTTACACACAGAGCTCCACGTCCCTGCTGTCATCTGCTTGTGTTACCGCCGATCGCGTGTACCCGACGGACATCGCGGCCGCCAGGTACATGCATTGTTTCTTCAGCGATGCAGCGGGACAGCGTTTACCCGCGGCGCGCCACCCAGTGGCGCGAGCGGGTAATGCACTAGAAATCACATCCAAAGACGTCCAGTTGTCGCCTCAGGTCCGCGCTGTTGACGTATTTTTTCAATAGTGTGGGTCTGAAGTGGTTAATTCAGTGAACAGTGCTATAAATATGCATCGATTACTGTATATGTGACTGGCAGGGAAGGGGTTAACCACTAGGGGGCGGGGAAGGGGTTAAATGTGTAGCCCAGTGAGTGTTCTAACTGTAGGTGGAGGGGGGTGACCGATTGTGTCCCTATGTACAAGGGACACAGATCGGTCTCCTCTCTTCCTGACAGGACATGGAGCTTTGTGTTTACACACAGAGCTCCACGTCCCTGCTTAGTTACTGGGCAATCGCGGGCACGGGCACTGTGTTCCCAGTGACGCGGCGGGTGCGAGCGCATGCCCCTTAGCAGCTTTAAATGACAGGACGTCATATGACGTCCTGTCAGAACAACAGGGTTTTCTTCAGCCCACGGTCATATGACGGTGTGCGGTACACTAGTGGTTAAGGACAAGATAAGACAGCGCCACCATGCCAACCTGTGATGAAGAAATTACCAGCTTATGAGTTTTGCCTTTCTTTTTTCAGTGCCTCCAGATCCACGATCCAAACTCCAGGTAATGAATTAAAGTTATAATAAAACTTTGATAGAGGAAGAAAACAAGAGGAGTGGTGTACAAGAACATATGACTGTTATGTTTTATTGTTTAATACTCACCAATGCCAATCTCTAGAATAGCTTTCGCTGTGGTATTCACATCTTCTTCATCCTCCTCAGCTTTAACTTTTCTCGGAGTCTCTCTTGTGTTTTTGGGGTCTGTAAATAAAGATAAAAGAGTGAAGCCCCCTGTACTGAGATGCACGAGAGACCCCAGAGAGTGTATGTATATGTATATATATATATATATATATATAAATATATATATATATATATACACACACACACACACACAAAAATTGGTCTGCATGGCTGTCGTCCCAGAAGGAAGCCTCTTCTAAAAATGATGCACAAGAAAGCCCACAAACAGTTTGCTGAAGACAAGACTAAGGTCATGGATTACTAGAACCATATCCTGTGGTCTGATGAGACCAATTTGGTTCAGATGGTGTCAGGCGTGTGTGGCGGCAACCAGGTGAGGAGTATAAAGACAAGTGTGTCTTACCTACAGTCAAGCATGGTGGTGGGAGTGTCATGGTCTGGGGCTGTATGAGTGCTGCCGGCACTAGGGAGCTACAGTTCATTGAGGGACCATGAATGCCAACATGTACTGTGACATACTGAAGCAGAGCATGATCCCCTCCCTTCAGGGACTGAGCTGCAGGGCAGTATTCCAACATGATAACGACCCCATACTCACCTCAAAGGCGACCACTGCCTTGCTAAAGAAGCAGAGGGTAAAGGTGATGGACTGGCCAAGCATTTCTCCAGACCTAAACAATATTGAGCATCTGTGGGGCTCCTCAAACGGAAGGTGGAGGAGCGCAAGGTCTCTAACATTCACCAGCTCTGTGATGTCATCATGGAGGAGGGGAAGAGGACTCCAGTGACAACCTGTGAAGCTCTGGTGACCTCCATGCCCAAGAGGGATGAGGCAGTGCTGGAAAATAATGGTGGCCACACAAAATATTGACACTTTGGGCCCAATTTGCACATTTTCACTTAGGGGTGTACTCACTTTTGTTGCCAGCAGTTTAGACATTAATGGCTGTGTGTTTAGTTATTTTAAGGGGACAGCAAAATTTACACTGTTAGACCCCTTTCACACTGGGGTGCTTTGCAGGCGTTATAACGCTAAAAATAGCGACTGCAAATCGCCCTAAAACAGCCGCTGCGATCTCTCCAGTGTGAAAGCCCCAAGGGCTTTCACACTGGAGCGGTGCACAAGCAGGACGGTAAAAAAAAGTCCTGCTAGCAGCATCTTTGGAGCCGTGTGTATACTGCTCCTCGACCACTCCTTCCCATTGAAATCAATGGGCACCGTGGCTATACTGCCGGCAAAGTGTCTCTGTAGAGGCGCTTTGCAGTGGTTTTAACCATTTCTGGGCCGCTAGTGGGAGTAAAAGTGCCCCGCTAGTGACCGAATAGTATCGCGAAATAGACGGTAAAGCGCCACTAAAAATAGCGCCACTTTACCGCTGACGCACCCACCGCCCCAATTGTGAAAGGGGCCTTACAAGATGTACACTCAATACTTTACATTGTAGAAAACTGCAACTTCTTCAGTGTTGTCACATGAAAAGATAGAATAAAATATTTACAAAAATGTGAGGAATGTACTCACTTTTGTGAGATACTGTGTGTATATTTATATATGGGCACACTCACATATACATTTATATACACATACAAATTAATTGCACTGATACCACGGTAGTTGCAATCCGCCATGTCAAGACAAGTGCGGTTTTTGCACAGCAATGTGCCTCTAAATTTTGTGCGCTGGTGTGTTAAATTCGGCACCGAGACTGTGACAAACTTAAAATTTCACAAATCAAGACTTTTTTTCTGGATCAGTTTTTTGGATTTTTTCCTCACATGTGCTGATCTCTATAGGATCCTCTTTAATCCTCACATTTCCTTCTTCCTCCTCCCCAGTGTCTCCGGGTCTGTGATGAGAGTGAAGCCCCCTGGACTGAGATGTATGAGAGACCCCAGAGAGTGTGTGTGTGGGGGGGGGGGGGACTGGTCACATCTCTTGGCTGGTAACACACAATGACATGATGTGAGGAGGAGAGCCGGAGTCTAATAGAGGCTGATGGCTCCTGACCCCCCCCCCCCCATTGGGCACATACTGTCTCCCCATTACTGTCTACTGACAGAGGGGGGGGGGGGGGGAGAAGAAGAGATTGTTTTAGTGACTGAACAAGGAGGATCTGGGGCTCTTCTCTGGATATATGTTTATTACTCACCCGTGGCGATCTCTGGAGGGGTTTCCTCCTCCTTACATGGATCTTCACCCATCACATACGGCTCTTCTGCCTCCTCTTTAACTTCAGTTTTAACAGCTTGTTATACTGAAGAATAAAGAAATAAAAATAAAAAAAAGCACATATTACTGTTAGATCCTTAACAGATTACATATAAATATACAATAAGCAGGGCTTGACAAATTTGCTTGGAATCTAGGAGCCAGCTATAAAAGTTAGGAGCCAGGAAACCGCCCCGTCCCGCCAAGCTCAAGCAAACACATACGTTTGTAGCGCCCACATATAAAAGTGGTGTTCAAACCACACATGTGAGGTATCGCCACAATAGGGAGAGCGAGTGCAATAATTCTAGCCCTAGACCTCCTCTGTAACTCAAAACATGCAACCTGTAGAATGATTTAAACGTCACCTGTGGAGATTTTAAAGGGTAAAAGTTTGTCGCCATTCCACGAGTGGACGCAATTTGAAGCGCGACATCAATTTACTCGGCGTAACATTATCTTTCACAATATAATAAAAAAAAATTGGGATAACTTTAATGTTATCTTATTTTTTTTATTAAAAAAAGTGTATTTTCCCCCAAAAAAGTGTGTTTGTAAGAACGCTGCGCAAATACGGTGTGACAGAAAGTATTACAACGAGCGCCATTTTATTCTCTAGGGTGTTAGAAAAAAAATGATATATGTATATAATGTTTGGGGGTTCTAAGTAAAGGGAAAGAGGTGGGTGGGCAGTGAAAAAACAGGCAGGGGAATCTCCATTAGCATTGTAGTTTGTCTTGTCATACTAACGGCCACCACAAGATGGCGCCAGAGAAGTATAGGACTGCCGAGAAGGCCGCAAAGCCATGGCCTCAATTACCGGCCACCGCAGCCCAACGCGATCGTGCCCGGCGGTGTGGGGGTTGGGCTTGCACAGATAAGACAGGATACCCCAGCTGTGCCGCCCCAGGTCCCTAATTCTAGTCACAATTGCGACCTGGTGCCCGTGTTTCTCAAACCCTGCAATATAGCATTCTACAAGAGCCTCAATTTCATCTACCTGATAACAGCCTAGGGTCTTATGCTGTTCCTGGGTGGAATCCCTGGGGCTTTTCTCTGGGGGATTTCTGTTACTGGATCCATCTGTAGGAAACACACACTGACTGAATACATTGTTTCTATGTCTTTATATCAGAGGGGGATCCTCAATACTCTTCTCTCCTTTACATGATATAAAAGTTTCTTCTTACCTGATGAAACAGGAAGATTGAACCATATGGTGGCAGTTGCTGATGCTGCCTAACCAATATGTGATCACCTAGAGGGGGGGACGTGCTGGACTATCTCGATACTGATAACATTGACACATATAGTATCGTAAAAAACAACAAACAATACCCCACCCAAAGGCAACAAGTTACTAACGGGTGACCCTGTGAATTTTCTGTTGAGGTAGAGTAAAGCAGGTTCCTCTACCTGTTTTGCGGACTAAGTCGCTTCTTCAGAAGGAATGATCTATATAACAAATAGAATAGTAAACCAGAAAATAATAAACAGCATGCAAAACAGTAATACAAAAGTTGTATACAGTCATTGTTTACAATAGTAGGGCAGTGGACCGGCGAAGGCTCAAAAATGCCCCCTGTGGCGAACGAGGGGGAATGTAAGTGCCACTCTCCGATATAAAATAATATAATCATTATATTTATTATTAATGATAGCCAGGGAAAGCTTGAACACCACGTGGGTAAGTGCAGGACCAGGTTGGGAACAGGGGAGGAAAAGGGGGGGGGGGGGCGGGGGTTTTCCCTGACTATCATTACTAATAAATACAATTATTATATTATTTTTTATCAGAGAGTGGCACTTACGTGGCACTTACTCACCTCGTTCGCCACAGGGGGCATTTTTGAGCCTTCACCAGTCCACGGCCCTACTATTGGGTGAGCAAGTCTTCTTATTGTAAACAATGATTGTAAACAAATTTTGTATTACTGTTTTGCATGCCGTTTATTATTTTCTGGTTTATTATTCTATTTGTTATATAGATCATTCCTTCTGAAGAAGCGGCTTAGTCCCCGAAACCAGTAGAGGAACCTGCTTTACTCTACCGCAACATAAACTTAACGGGGCCCCCCGTTAATAGTAACTTGTTGCCTTTGGGTGGGGTATGGTTTGTTGTTTTTTAGAATTTTTGATATTTTTTTATATTCAATAACCTCATTTTTTTTAGGATACTATATGTATCAATGTTATCAGTACCAAGATAGTCCAGCACGTCTCCCCTCTAGGTGATCACATATTGGTTAGGCAGCATCAGCAACTTCCACCATATGCATTGGCGTCCGCTCCATAGGGCAAGGGGGGGCAATTGACCCCCCCCCCCCCTTGGAAAATCGAGACGGTGTTGAAGAGTTTTGCAGCCTCAGGCTGTCTGAGTGGTCCTGGGCCGGATGTCACACAGGCACAGTGAGCAGAGTGAAGCCGCCTCCCCCTCCAGTGTTTGTGTACACAGGGGAGGGGAACCTGCTGTGCCTGTGCAGTGCTGATGGCTGATCTGAGGTACTGAATGGGGGGGAAGGGGGGTCTGTTTGTGCTGAATGGGGGGTCCATCTGTGCTGAAGGGGGGGTCTATACTGAAGGGGAAGTATGTGCTGAAGGGGGGGGGGGGGGGTTCATCTGTGCTGAAGGAGAGGTCTGTGCTTAAAGGGGGTCCATCTGTGCTGAATGGAGGGGTTTGTGCAGAATGGGGGGGGGGTCTGTGCTGAAGGGGGTCCATCTGTGCTGAAGGGGGGTCTGTACATTTTCTAGGCTATATTTATATGGGCATGGAGTGAAGCTGAATTATCTCAAGAGCGATTTCACACTGCAAGCTGGCCATATTATCGGTAAAGCAGTGCTAAAAAGCGACGCTTTGCCATAGTTTTAGCTGCGATATTCAGTCGCTAGCGGGGCGCTTTTAACCCCCGCTAGCATTTGAAGAATGGGTTAAATGCGGCTGTGTATCGCCGCTGCCGAAGTGCCCCTCCCTAAAAAAATTCCAGCGGACACCCATGACCATATGTTCACTTTTCATATTAAAATCTGGGGTTCCCTGAGCCCTCTTGCTATCTAATTAGATTTTGGATGATGGTACTACTTTTAATTTAATGATATGTATTCTATTGAAGAGGCTAACAATTCATTTATATTCAAATTTGGATTATTGGTACGTTTTGTCAAATTTTTACTGAGCTTTACATGAGGCTATACTCAAAAATGTGTTACCTGATGAAATGAGGGGTGGCCAATTATCCATCAAGATTTTATTGTGCAATTGAAAATCTGGATTCAACATTTGGAATCAAACATGGACTGTAGGGTTCACTTTCACAATAATCAATAAAATTGGATCTGTAAAACAAAACAAAATAGTAAATGTAGCAGTATAACAGGTCGGTATAACACACGTCTCCCCTGCCAAACCCTCCGACCCAGGTTATCACAATCAACAAACAGACCAAGGATCAGAATACTTCTGAAAACAGCCTTCCTTAACCACCTAAGACCCGGACCTTTAGGCAGCTAAAGGACCCGGCCAGGTTTTGCGATTCGGCACTGTGTCGCTTTAACTGACAATTGCGCAGTCGTGCGACGTGGCTCCCAAACAAAAATTGCCGTCCTTTTTTTCCCACAAATAGAGCTTTATTTTGGTGGAATTTGATCACCTCTGCGGTTTTTATTTTTTGCGCTATAAACACAAGTAGAGCAGGTACGTGGATGTGCCCAGCCATGCCATTCTGCCGACGTATATCGGCGTGAAGCAGTCCTTAAGTGGTTAAAGGAGTTGTAAAGGAAAAATAAATTGCCTAAAATGAATGTCTGCAGGGTAGACAGACAGAATAGTGTAATGATTCTGTTAAAAAACGAGTAAATACCAAGAGGCGCATGCGTGAAGCCTAGCGGGACAGACATGCCGGGCTAGAGCTCCGCTCCGTGAAGGAGAATTCCCGCCGATATAGTACCGAAAATCAAGGCGAAAACGAACAGGGATTCGGTACAACCTCCACAGAGGTGAGGGACACTTTTTATTCGAAAAATGGTGCTGGGAAGAGCAAGAAACAAGGACAAAACGAATCCTGTCAGCGGTGCTCAGCTGGCTAAGAGCGCTGCAAAGAAAGCACCTGTCCCCTCAGAGAGCCACACCTCAGTGAAGGCACACCAAAGCACAGCCAAAGCTGCTAAAACTGCTGCACTTATGGCATCCCTCAGAGACTTGGACTCAGACAGTGAGGAGGAAGACAGAAATGTGGGAAAACTATCTACATCACAGGACGCCACAATCCCCTCAGGTATTTTAAAACAATTTGAAAGAATGCTCCATAAAGCCCTGCAAGTCACCTCAGACCAGATTACAGCCAACCTTACCAAGGAAATCAGGGAGCTGGGTAGCCGCACGGAAGCCCTGGAAACTAGAGTAGAAGAAATAGAAATATACACCCAGGAATGCCTGTCAGAAATAGACACTCTCAAAGAAGAAAATTTAATACTGCAAAGCAGATTGGAGGACTTCGAGAACAGGGCCAGGAGGTCTAACCTAAGGTTTAGAGGTATCCCTGAGTCAGTCACAGACCTGCAAGCCACTACTCAATTTTGTTATGGCATTGTGCCAAGAGCTTCTCCCTGGGATACCGGTAGAAAGGCTATAAATGGACAGAGTACATAGGGCACTCACCTCTAAAAAAGCCGACGGTCCCCCTAGGGACATAATAGCAAAATTTCACTTCAACAAGACAAAAGAACAAATACTGGAAGCCGCCAGAGGAAAAGAATGTCTATCATTTCAGGGCCACAAATACCAGATCTTTGCAGATATATCGCAACTGACTATAACTAAAAGGAGGGCTATGAAGCCTCTCCTAATGGAGCTACAAAACCGCAATATAAAATATCAGTGGGGTTTCCCCTTCTCACTGCGATTTACCTATCAGGGGACAAAAATTGTATGCAGAACACCAGACCAGCTTCACCAAGCTCTTTTAGACTTCAAGTTAATCGACAGGCCAACCTCAACAAGTACAACACGCAGGAGAACAGCATCCTCCTCTCCACGCAATGATTCACCATACCAGGAACAAAATAACGGCGTGCAACAATCAAGTAAACGTGGCAGATTCATGGACCAGCCCCAGGAACAAGAAACAGATACTATGGACTGAACTTTCCATACAAGAGCATTCTAACAATGCACTTCTCCCTTTACCCAATAATCCGATTAATCTGGCACCCCAATCTGACTCTACCTCTGCACAGGAGGCCGCAACACCCCACCAAATTTGACCTCACTTTTCTATCTAACCTATAGCAGCTCCCCCCCCTCTTTTTTTTTCACGTTCTAGAACTCCCAACTCCAATTACTAAGCATCTACCCACTTTATATGGAATGGGGCAGAAACCCGCTGTCTTGACACATCCCCTTGCAGCACTTTCACATAGATGCTCTCCCTAGTACCACTTATTCCTGCCCATAGATTGGAAGCAAAGCAACCCTGCCTGCACACCTCAGGCCCCCATCTAAGCTAGGCTCCATTTATTTAGAAATGCTCTCCCTAGGGCACTGCTAATCAAACACCCTACCCTCATCAAGCTGACACTCTTCAGCAACGCAACTTCAGGCACCCTGAAAGTTTTATCTTTTGCCTTTTTGTTTCTTTTTTTTCAGTATGCGGGTCTCCGATGCACGGAAACAACATGCGCCACCTTAGACCCTCCTCTGGACCCGGCTATATAATGCCGGACCTAGACGTGGGCATTTTTTCCCCTGAAGGGAACTTGTTCTCCCCTTCACGGGCCAGACTTGGACACTCAGTTAATATAAAGTTGTTTAAGAATTCTATGTCTTGTAATGTTTTCTATCTTTTTTTCAAGGATAATATTTTTGACACCCCCCCCCCCCCCCTTTCTTCTCCCTTCCTGTCTGCATGGGCTGGACCGGGACATCGCACCGCGAACGGCCAAGGTAAGATTTTCATGATGGTTTGGCTGCCATGGCTCCGTTAAACTTGTTATCGCTCAACGTACAGGGCCTCAATGTTCCTCAAAAACGTTCCAAGGCATTTAGACACTTTCAGGCTAAGAAAGCACATATAGTTTTTTTGCAAGAAACCCACTTTACCCCTCAATCTACTCCTAAATACTATAATGCATCCTACCCACAAGTATACACAGCATCCGCCTCTACCAAAAAGAGAGGCACCCTTATTGCATTCCACAGATCAACACCCTTTACCTTGAAGTCAGAAATAAAAGACCCAGAGGGATGCTACCTAATCCTAACAGGGCACATAATGGACACGGTAGCGACGGTAGTGTCATACTATGTGCCTAATCAGAACCCATTACCGTTCATGTCACATCTCCTCCAAATCGTTAACACGCACAAGATGGGAGCTCTCTTCATGTGCGGTGATTCTAACCAGGTTATCCTCCCTTTCTTGGATAGAACCCCTTACGCCCCCCCAAAACAGAATACTAAGGGGTCCCTCCCCAACCTATTATCTAAACATAAATTGGTGGACACTTGGAGAGAATCCAACCCAACGAAACGTATATATACATACTACTCGAACCCTCATAGATCTTCTAGCCGTATTGACCATATTTTTACTACCATTGGAATGTTGCCAGAAGTACTTGATTCTAGCATCATTCCCATTCCCTGGTCAGATCACAATGCAGTCTTCACAACTTTCTCATTCACAATGACGTCATGGGAGCTATAAAAGAACTTAAGTTAAATAAAAGACCAGGTCCCGACGGGTTTTCAGCCAGATACTACAAAACCTTCACTAGCATAATCTCCCCCACTTTAGCAGATGCATACAACGACCTCTTAAAATCAAACTCCTTCAGGCAGGAATCACTAACAGCCACGATCTGCATGATCCCAAAACCACACTCTGACTCCACCCTTAGCGAAAATTTCCGCCCTATATCCATGTTGAACACGGATATTAAACTCTTAGGTAAAATTCTAGCCAGCCCGCCTAAACAAGATTATAGGATCATTGATTCACCGGGACCAGGTGGGTTTCATGCCCACTAGACAGGCAGGGGATAATATTCGGAGGGCATGCTTGCTTGCTCATTCAGCCAAGGCGAGGAAAATCCCAGCCTGCTTCATATCTCTGGACATCAAACAGGCCTTTGATTCCGTCTCGTGGTCCTACATGGAATATACCTTACAGAATTGGGGCTTCGGTCCAAATTTTAGAAATTGGGTTATGGCACTGTACAACAATCCAAAAGCTTACGTCAAATACGCAGGTTACAAATCTGATACGTTTGCAGTCCAGAGAGGAACAAGACAAGGCTGTCCCCTATCTCCTTTGCTGTTCGCCCTCCTGATAGAACCCCTAGCCCAAAGAATTAGATTGGACCCTAAGATATTAGGCATAGAATTGGGTGGGTTTAAACATAAATTATGCCTCTACGCGGATGACATTTTACTTTTCTTATCCTCCCCCCAAGTGTCCGGCCCTAACCTCATCCCAATTCTGAATCATTTCGCAACTATATCAGGTTTAGCAATTAATCCTAAAAAATTTCTTGCCCTTAACATTTCATTATCAGACACAGAATTAACAGCTACCAAATCTGGACTCCCCTTTAACTGGCCCAGGAAAAGCATCCCCTATTTAGGAATCCACCTAACAGCAGAAATAGCAGACCTATTCTCGTATAATTACCCCATACTGTTAAAACATATATCAAGTCTACTTAAATCTTGGACGCAACTTCCCCTGTCGTGGTTTGGGAAATTAAACGCAGTAAAAATGACAATATTGCCAAAGCTCCTATACCTTTTTAGAGTACTCCCTATACCAATTCTGGCATACTACATGAGAATAATCCAAAAACGGATCTCTTCCTTTATTTGGGGTCCCTCCCAACCCAGAATCAAACCACAAGTCTTGGAACTCCCCAAAACCAACGGCGGGATTGGGTACCCCAACTTCACAAAATATTACCAAGCGGCCCAATTGGCGACTCTGACAAAATATCACGCTAAATGTGAAATTCCCCTTTGGGTTTCAATTGAAGCTTTAGATTGTGATCCCATCTCAATATCCAACTTACTGTGGATCCCCCCCAAATCTCGTAAAAATATTAGCAACCCTATCACCAAACACTCACTTACCCTCTGGGACAAGATCAAGGTAAAGAAAAACCTACAATCTCCACATTGCCCTCTGCTGTCTTTTATTAAAAACCCAGATTTCTACCCCGCCTGGGTCTTCCCTAACACATTCAAAGAATGGATAAAGAGAGACTGTACTCAAAAGTTCCAGTTTTTTAACTCCAACTCCATTGTCCCCTTCCCGTCACTCTGTGATTCACATGGTATACCACATGGTGAACTTTTTAGATACCTGCAAATAAAAAATTTCTTTCTCCCACCAGTAAATACACCAATTTCACCCATCATATACTCCGGTTTTGAAAACATATGTAAGGACAATCCACACGCCAGAAGTGTGATTTCCACCCTTTACGCCCAGCTGCAAACACAATCTGACTCTTGGAAACTACCATATGTTAGTAAATGGGAGGAGGACCTTGGTGCAGAATTGAGCCCCGCAGAATTGAATCAAATTTTGCTCAATACCAAAACTGCTTCAATTAATGTATCAGCCTCTGAGACAAACTATAAAGTGCTTTCAAGATGGTACTTGGTGAAGGTAGGTACGTAGGTAGGTGTTCCTCGGAGGTAGGTACCCGGACCGTCCCCCGTGCAGATAGTCCCTGACTATCGGTTGGCCCGTGTTGTGCCCAAGGGTACCCGGGAGATCAATTTCACCATAGAAAAGGACACAGAGTCATGTAGCAAGTGAAATCAGAGCTCTCCGTTTATTTAGGCTCGTCTAGATCTTTTATATGGTATAAAGAGGGGTGTAGAATACATTTACAAAAGATAACTTATTAACATTCTATAGGTAGATGTAAATGAGGAGGTTATAACCAGCTGTGACCGACATCTCAGAGAAAAACCAAGGAGGACAAGAACATGTTGTTCTGCAGAGGAGTGTAAAGGAAGATAAGAACATATTGTTCTGAGAAAGGCTGAGAAGACAGATCTAAGACAGTTTCAAGGTAACACATACCACAGACATGGACGTGCAAAAGCAAATATCTAAAATGGAGATGAAGAGTGAACAAAATGGCGTTACTATTGCAAAAGCATAAAAACTCCTTCAATCCCCTCTTAAAATCATGTATATGTACAAAAATGATTTTCATCTATCTTCGTGTGAAGGATGTCATCAGGGACCTAGTCTCCCTGGGTGTGGGAAGTGTGAATAGGTGACTGAGCCTTGGGTTCCTTGCTAGTATAAAAAGGGGCCTATTCCACCCATCCTAAACAACGAGGTTACGCTTCTTTCTCAGCTTATGTTTCTTTATGTAATCAGCATAGCCTTGGGGGGAGGGGTTAAAAGGGATCTCCAAGTCGGAGGTTACAGTGGAAAGCATTGAAAGATTATCTATACCTTTGCTGAACATTTTTCGAAAGCAGGGGATCACACAGCAGACTATTACTCCTATTACAAGGAGTACTACAACTATAAAAATTCCTAGTTGGACTAGGATTTGTTTCCAGTTAGCAAACCACCCAAACCACTGATCCCAGGGGCTGGTTAACCCTGAATTCTTCTTCAGTTCCACAGATAGGTTTTCTAGTTTCTGAATTGCTAGAGTAACCTTACCATTGGGACCAGTGTTATCAGGAATGTAGGTGCAACATCCTTCAGTTTTACCAATATATACACATGTGCCCCCCTTCTCGGCCAGAATCATGTCCAGAGACATCCGGTTCTGGAAAGTCATTTGGGAAGTGTATTCGAGCTGTTCTGCTATTCCCTTTAGGGCATCCCTTGTATCATTAACAAACCTCTGTTGGTTGTAATAAATGTAATTTATCCAATCAACATTCTTATTTATGGTTATGATAGGGATGAAGGACTCAAAACCTGCAGCAACTTGATCTCTTGCTTTAAATTCACTAGGGACCCCTCTTGGCACCCCTATCGAATCTATATATACATGTGGATCAAAACTTCCTCCTGGGGATTCTCTCTTTCTTCTTCTTAGGGGGTTGGAGGAAATCTGATCATTATCAGGATTACTTTCTGACACTATGTGTAGGGGCATTATAACTTTGGCCAGGGCGCATTCCATGGGGAATCTAATTTGGTTCTTAATTTCATATCACCACATATCCAATAAATGTCCCCGAGGGACCTTGTTTGGTTCGCAATTGTTGTATTCCTTCCCTCATGGCAGTAACCCTCAGGAAATACCTGGAGGTTCCTGCCTTTACCCTTAGGTGTACCTTTGGACGTGTAACAGGTATAATTCCCTGGGTATATGGTGATATGACTACCTGGATTTGGGTTTTTCGATAAGATAGGATACTCTTTCTTCCATTTCTCGCAAAGTGTGTTATTAGTGGGTGTGGAGGTGAAGAGGCTCAGGAAACATTCCTCTTGGTTGGAAGGGATATTGAGGGGCACAGTACCCAAGTGAGGTCTGGCCTTACCACACACATAGCAATTACTTTTATTATGGGTGTGGGCATTATACTTCATCCATTCCAACCATAGGTTGACATCTGAGAACCCAGTTTCTATGGCTAGAGTGTCTTCATATGTGGGATCTGCTATGGCCATCATATCCTTAAGGGTGTGTAAGTGGGGCTTGAGTGAATTAAGGAGTTCCTGGCCTGTCAACTCGTTTGACTGATACATATCTTTGATTTGAAACTTACAATGTGTCATATGGTCCCCGTTAAAATATACACCCAAGAGGTAAGAACCTTCGTCTTCTCCACTAGGGTTTTCTATATTAAGGGTGAGTTGTAGATTGTCAGTGAATCCCTTCTGCACTGTGTAGGGGTAGGAATGGGTAAAGGTAGTTGACCCTTTCATGAGAGTCATACGACTGATGAGGGACCTGCCATTGTTGTCCCTTCGGTCTAATGCACTCCGAGGTCGGTACCCCCAATCATTTCCTGTATTCCACCCCACTGACCTCCAGTATCTGCAGTTCTGTCCCCAGTAATCATCAATCACACATATGTAGGCCTGAGCTCCCGTGGGTATTATAATACGGTCACACAAGCTATGGTTGAACATAAATGTCGCTACTTGGGTACTGGAGGAGTTAAACCAGAAAGTAGTAAGAGCCCCCTTTACATTCCAAAAATAATCCCTCCCATCATTAAACCTTTTTTATAACAGGTGTCCCCCCAGTTTGTGTTATTGCTACTTGTTGGGGATCAGGGGGAGAAAGAGGGGCACTTCTCCTTGTTCTGGAGGGCTGTTTGCTTGTATGAGTTTTACCACAAATAACCCGCAGCCCACCCAAGTCCTCTGGATGATAAATGCAATTAGTTGTGATCCACACAAGGGTGAACACTGAAAATGAAACCAGTCCTATTAGTAGCCACAATTTGCCTGAATCCGGGGGAAATCAGGATTGTCATTTTCTACAGGGTCAGGGCTGTCTGCCCCCGTTAATACCCCCTTTTCTTGACTGTCCTGTTCGAGGTCAGGGCTGTCTGCCCCCGTTAGTACCTCCTTGCTTGCTTCTGGATCCTGTTCGAGGTCAGGGCTGTCTGCCCCCGTTAGTACCTCCTTGCTTGCTTCTGGATCCTGTCGCTCGGGTCCTTTCTTGACCAGTTTTATTCGTGTGGCAAGGATCCAGGTAGGACTGTGTTCAGTTAGTTAGTTTCCCTTCTTCAGCTGTTCTATCACCACTACATCTCCTTCCTTGAGAGGGTGAGTGTTGCCCTGTGGAAGAAACGGAAACTTGCGAGTAACATTGTCTTTGACTTCTATTAAAGTTTCAATCAACTTTCTCATATATTCATCCCTAATGTTGTCAAGATTGTCTTGTGTCATGAATGTGCATCTGGCCCAAGGTGTTGGGAAAGGCCCACCCATCAGGGTTTCAAAAGGAGAATATCCTAGGGTTGCATTTGGTGCCATTCTTATCTCAGCAAGGACAGCTGGGAGGTATCTTTTTTACTTTTTAAACGTACCTCTCGTAGCTTTCCTTGGCCTGTCTTTGATTTGGGAAGTAAATGCTGGGCCTTGGTCTGAATTTATTTGTAGTGGTATTCCCCACCTGGGGATGATTTCCCCTGTGAGGATTCCCACTACCGTTTTAGCATCTTTCTCTTTTTGTGGGAAACATTTCAGGCCAGCGGGAGAACACGTCTGTAATCATACAGACTGGTTGTTGTCCTCCTTTCGCTGTGAAATGTGGGTGAAATCAATTTGAACTTTCTACCAATTGCCTGTCATCTGTAACATAAAAATCTTTTAGTAGTTTTTTTAGAGTGTGTTTCCAACCTAGGAGTCCTATCTCACGATAGTGTGTAATGTATATTGGGGCACTATACTGTGGGATGCCTGTGCAATGTATTGGGGCACTACACTGTGGGATGCATGTCTCCCCTCTTTGCAGATCAATCCAGTTCTAGGATTTCTCTGCAAAAACAGGATAACACCAGTCCTTGGGACGTCGAGCGCTGGAGATCAGCAACCAGTGGGACTTCTTCTTGGAGAATAGGGACCAGGGCGGGCATTTGCAACAAGGTCTCCCCTCTTTGGGCCACTCGCTTTGCTTCTTGGTCAGCCAAGGCATTCCCTTTGCTGATCTCATCAGTACCCCTAGTGTGTGTTCTGCAGTGTATAACGGCAAGTTTACTGGGAAGGGTGATGGCTCTGAGAAGTTTGTCAATGAGCTGTGAGTGGGAAATTATTTTCCCATCAGCTCCTAAGTTTCCCCTTAGGGACCACAGTACCCCATGATCAAAGACAAGCCCATGTGCATATTTCGAGTCAGTGTAAACAGTCACTGGTTGGTCTGTGTAAATTTCACATGCTCTAATGAGAGCAATGAGCTCAGCTGCTTGAGCTAACTGGTAAGGGATGGACTTGGCTTCTAAAACCACATCAGGAAATTTAACTACTGCATACCCTGCCAGGTAGGTGTTGTCATTGGGCCTAGTACATGAACCATCCACAAAAACAACATCTGCACCCGGGATGGGTGTGTTCATCATGTCCAGTCTGGGGGAAGTAACCATTTTGATTGCCCCCAGACAGTCATGACAATCGGGTCCTTTATCCTCAGCTGACTTCATGCCTAGAAGTGCATCTAGGATCATGGCCGGGCCCGAGTTACTGCCACTATACTCAATGTACAGCTGTGGATTACTGAGCAGAATAACCTCATACTCACTTAATCCCTGAGCTGACATGTGTTGGATGTGTATGCCTTTAAGCAGGCTTACTACATCATGTGAGGTAGTTAAGGTTGTACTGTAGGATGTCCTAATGTGAACCCAGATGCCATTTCTACCACCATAGCGCATGTTGCCAGAGCCCTAAAACAGGACGATAAACCCTGGACCTGTAGAGGCATGACCTTTGAAAAATAAGCTACAGGTCGTAGCTTGCCCCCGTGTTCTTGGGCCAGCACACCCGCCATGGTTTTACAATTGTCTCTAGCATACAAATTAAACATCAATGAAAAGTCAGGGAGGCTCAGTCAAAGACTCATTACTATAGCTTCCTTTAATGCCTCAAAGGCATGTAACATTTCATTAGACCATTTAACATTTTCAGGAGAATCTTTCAGAGTGGCTTGTCTCAGAACATTATCATAAAAGGAACAATCAGGGATCCATTGCCTGCAATAATTAATCATACCAAGGAAGGATAGCATCTCCCTCTTGGTTTGTGGGGTGACCAGGCCCACTATTGCATGGATACTTGAAATACTGATGTTCCTTTTGCCTTTTGTGAAGACAAAGCCCAAGTATTCAACATTTTCACTGCACCATTGCAACTTTTGCCCAGACACTTTATGACCACATTCACATAACCATAACATTAGTGATTCACTGTCTTGTTGACAGGCCTCCCTAGACTTACTACAGACCATCAAATCATTGATATACTGTAGTACTACCGAACCCTGGGGGGAGTGCCATGGCCGAGTGTGGACTGAAAAACAGTACTGTATACCACGGGGAAGTCCACAAATCCTTGAGGCACTTTCAACCAGTTTAACTGGCGTTCGCCAACAAGGGAAAAAGGAAAAAAAGAAAACAAAAGGTCTGGTCTTCTTGTCAACAGGGACACCAAGAAAAACATTCTTTAAGTCTATAACAGTAAAATGTGTGGCATCATGTGGTATGTTGGCAAGCACGGCATGGAGGTCAGGTTTCAGAGTGACCCTGTAAGGGGCACAGGAGATTAGGCCAGTGTCATACTCATACTCTCCTGTGCCAAAACATCTCCAGACAGGTCCGGAGGATCCAGATATGCCTGCATGTTATACATGGTCACAATGTATGATTCAGTGAAAGCATCAATGGGTAACACCGAGGATTCAACAATTAATCCTCCTCCTTCCTCTATGGGGAACAGGTTACAACTGTTCATATTCTTGGTCCATGCACTTAAATTATCTATGAATGGGTTAATTAAATAACCGGTCCCACAAATGCGGGCCACATAATCCTCACAATCCTCACCCGGTTGGGGTGAACTATGTTCAGACTCTGCAGCGCCCATTACCGGGACATAAAACCGCTGAAACAATCAATGAACAGCTGTAATCAACCCAGAGTCTGCCCAATATAATCTTTAATTGGTACAGAGAAATAACAATTAAGTTTATATAATACTTGGTTCTTGCAACAGCGCCTGGGGGGTCTACTGCCGCAAAAAACATGGGGTAGGTTATATGGTCTCTCACTAATATGTGGCTGTTAATGTGCAAAACAATAAAACATATTTTTAAACAAAATAAACCTCTTGTTTAGAAAAATACACATTTGGCATAATGCCAACTATTTTATCGGACCCACATTGGATAAGTCCCATATACAGTCAGCTTGCAGCTCATTTAAACAATACAAATAATAAATGCACAAGTTCATTTTAATATTCCTGCATGCTTAATCAACCGGGCTACACAGACTACTTTTAATTCGTTCACAGAAAACCCTAAGGGTCTTCTGCGAAACTTCACTCACACTTAACATTTTTCAAATGTTTTGTTTTTGTATTAGCCAATGGACTCCAGACACCGATTAGTTATTGACCACTGATAACAAAATTTAATGACAATAACGGTTTGTCATTGCGGCCGCTCTTTTGCCAAAAGCGGGGTTCACTCATCTTTTCGGTCTGGGGTGTCCATTGACCCTCACTATCAGAATTTGTCATTTTTTTTTTTTACATTAACTCATAGAACACCATGGAGGTATAAGACTTTCATGTACCTTCACATAATCACAAACAATCACTTCATTCACTTCAATTGTCTAACAAGGTGTAAGTTATTGTCAGCTTTAGTATGCTTAAGTTCAATTACACAAACACAATACTTGCATGTCATTAATGTCTTTATATGCGTTATTAGTATTTTCCAACAGAAAGACAACCAGTGGTTCGTTATCCTTGCAGTACTGGCAGTCTATCTGCTACAAAATATATGTGGCTGCAGATGGTAGATGTTTCTAACCTGCCTATAAGTAAGCCCGAGTTGATTACAGTCTATTTCTCCATGGAAATTGATTCTGTAATAAATTGTTCTACACTCGGGACGGCAGGAAATAACTCGTCTACCTAAGAATTTATTTTGCCCTGCAGGTGGGGTTATTGAGACTAACTGGCAGCATTTAACTCATGATTTGTTATGTTAAAATTTAGACACTGAGTACAGGACGGGCAGGTCATCAGTCAACACAGTCTCTACTTGTCATAAATACAGCTTCAGTATATGTTAGATCAAATCTGTGATGTTCAATGCAGCATGAATCTCTTCATTCGCTCCGACTCCACCCTTGATTGGTTTTAACCTCGGTAATAAAATCGAGGTTAACCTGATCTTTAGATGGAATCAGCCTAGACCAGACGCATGCTCGAGCCAGCCCGTATCTTGTTGACCATCACTATAGATTGACCATTAGACATACACTGAAGTAAACATTCAATGATTCTTATTACTTTAAATTCAATCAATGATCACAGTCCGTATACTCACTAACCGGACTATTGGACCATACAAACAGATTATCTTAAACTTCTACGCGACAGGTAAGAGAAGCAAAGCAGTTTTAGGCACAACACGGGTCAATAATTTGTCTCCCTGAGACAAGCTAATATTTCCCTGAAATATTAGTTTTGTTTTACACTCCCAGAGTGTTCACATTCCCTGAATGTGCTTTTTGTTCACGCTCCCGGAGCGTGTTTGTTATAACTTTGCTCACACTCCCTGAGTGTGTCTGTTATAACTTCATTCACACTCCCTGAGTGTGTTCACAATCCCGGATTGTGTTTCTTGTTTCACGCTCCCAGAGCGTCCACACTCCCAGAGTGTGTTTCTAAGGTTCAGGGATCGGAAACTTAGTCAGAGCCCTCCCCTCCCGGACAGTTGGAAAATAAAATATTTCAACTTACCGGGTGGGTGAGTAGGGTTGACGTTCCGATCCCGGACGAGCCCCCAAACTGAAGGTAGGTACGTAGGTAGGTGTTCCTCGGAGGTAGGTACCCGGACCGTCCCCCGTGCAGATAGTCCCTGACTATCGGTTGGCCCGTGTTGTGCCCAAGGGTACCCGGGAGATCAATTTCACCATAGAAAAAGACACAGAGTCATGTAGCAAGTGAAATCAGAGCTCTCCGTTTATTTAGGCTCGTCTAGATCTTTTATATGGTATAAAGAGGGGTGTAGAATACATTTACAAAAGATAACTTATTAACATTCTATAGGTAGATGTAAATGAGGAGGTTATAACCAGCTGTGACCGACATCTCAGAGAAAAACCAAGGAGGACAAGAACATGTTGTTCTGCAGAGGAGTGTAAAGGAAGATAAGAACATATTGTTCTGAGAAAGGCTGAGAAGACAGATCTAAGACAGTTTCAAGGTAACACATACCACAGACATGGACGTGCAAAAGCAAATATCTAAAATGGAGATGAAGAGTGAACAAAATGGCGTTACTATTGCAAAAGCATAAAAACTCCTTCACTTGGTGCCGGCAAAAATAGCTAAATTTTCACAAAATCATTCAGACCTGTGTTTCAGAGGCTGTACAGAGAGCGGAACATACTTTCACACTTGGTGGTCATGTCCAAAAGCCCAATCATTTTGGTCCGAAATTTTTCAAATAGCACATACTTTAACTAATAAAAAAAATACCATTAGACCCCAAACTGGCATTGCTCAACCTAAAACCCAGTATCTTGTCGCATATACAATTTAACCTGATTAAGCAGCTTCTTACGGCAGCAAAGCAGACCATAGCGAAGGCATGGAAAACCTCGAGCATTCCAGTGAATGAAACAATCAACAGAATGAGTAACGCGATGTTATATGCCAAAACGACGGCAATAGAAAATGACATGATCACCAGGTTTGAACAAATTTGGACGCCCTGGATTACATACACAACACTGAAAGCTTTTAATAAAGATGTATTGTTGCCATGGTAGCCCACCCATCGAAACGGCAATTGAACCATCTTGGCGGTTGATGGGATTTCCCGGTCCGGTCCTGCAGACACCCCTCCCCCAATCCCCTCCCTTCATGCTGTATTTCTCTTTTCTTTTTTTTTTTTATTCTTGATGTTACAATTTTTACTCTATTAAGGAGTTTTTCTTTTTCTTGTAAGTTGGTATGAACTGTTAGTAACTCATGGGCAGATATTTTATATAGATGCCTCAGTTAACTTTATCGTATAATCTACTAGACATTAAGGTACGAACTGAACATAAAAGGAAACATCTCCTTTGATCCGTTCATTACTTCACTGTACCAATCTTATATGGCAAAACCGTAAAGTACGCCCTAACGGTTTTCACAAGAGGAATGTTATTTCATGTTAGAACTCCTCTCAACACTGCTAAGTTTCTTTATTTCTACAATTGCATATTTGTACTCTCTTTGTTTTTCTTTTGTTTAATATTCCTTATATTTTTTGTATACCGCCTATTTCATATTCCAATAAAGATATATTTGACAAGAAAAAACGAGTAAATACCTATTAAAGCGGAGCTCCAGCCGCAATTTTTTATTTTTTTTAAAGTCAGCAGCTACTAACAGTGTAGCTGCTGACTTTAAATAAGGACACTTACCTTGTCCTACTTGCCCGCGCTGATGGGCCCCCGGTGCCGGTCCCACGATCGCTCCGGGTCCTGCGCCGCCATTCACACTATGGGAAACAGGCAGTGAAGCCGTACGGCTTCACTGCCCATTTCCTACTGCGCCTGCGTGAGTCTCACGCTGGCTTGTGAAAGGGCGCGCTGCTCTCTGAGAACACACACAGTTCCCAGAAAGCAGCGCGCCCCATTCACAAGCAGAAGGACAAGAAGAAAAGGCACCGTGGAGTGGAAGAGGCAGATTACGGACTTCCGCATAGCAACAGGTATTTCGGGTGAGTATTTTTTTTTTTTCAGGTTTTTTATTTAATTTTTTTAAACAATATGGGGAAATTTTGTTTTCCTGGGTGGAGCTCCGCTTTAAATTCCTGCATCTATATCACCTCCGGCGTTCTAGTTTCTGTTCTCTCATTCACTTCCTGGTTTGCGTCGCTCATTCATGTAAGAACTACATTTCCCAGTATGCATTGCAGCACGCCCAGTAATTCACACCTCCTTGAAGTCTCTAACACGTAGAGAGCGTTCTGCCGCACAGATGTAGTTCCCAGGAGGGGGGCGAGCACGTCACTGACCACTGCAGTAAAGCCTCCCTTCACGGTGGTAACAAACAGACAAGCAGGAAGTGAACAGAACAGAGAAGAAATAGAGCAACTTCTGAGCAAAAACGAATAATGAGGAAGTGAAAAGAGGAATGTCTGCAGGTAAAGGATGCTTATTATGAAAAAAAAAAGTTTCCTTTACAACCCCTTCAACTGTCTTATTCTGAACATGAAAAGACCCAACTCACTGAAAAAAAAACCACATTTATGCTTTGAGAAGTTGATAAGAAAGATAGCCAGCAGTTAAAGGGGTTGTAAAGGTACAATTTTCCCTAAATAGCTTCCTTTACTTCAGTGCAGTCCTCCTTCACTTACCTCATCCTTCCATTTTGCTTTTAAATGTCCTTATTTCTTCTAAGAAATCCTCACTTCCTGTTCTTCTGATAAGGTGACTCTCCTGTAGTCCAAGGGAGGGGGCGAGCATGACACTCCACACCAGTGAGAAAGCCTCACATTACAGTGTGGAGTTACAGACAGAAGAACAGGAAGTGAGGATTTCTCAGAAGAAATAAGGACATTTTAAAAGCAAAATGGAAGGATGAGGTAAGTGAAGGAGGACTGCACTGAGGTAAAGGAAGATATTTAGGATTTTTTTTTTTTTACCTTTACAACCCCTTTAATTTCATCTTTGAGCGGGGCAATCTTGCCTGTAACAGGGTGATCTTCCCACTGTCACTTTCTGGACGTAATCATCCAAAGCAGGGCGAATACTCCCCTTGGAAGGGTAACTGACCAAGACTTCAGCCATAAGATCATGCACAGACTGATAGGCTGCACTGGTGGGCACTGATAAGGCGGCACTTCTGGGGACAGCCAAGGAGGCACTTCTGGGGACAGCCAAGGCGGCACTTCTGGGGACAGCCAAGGCGGCACTTCTGGGGACAGCCAAGGCGGCACTTCTGGGGACAGCCAAGGCGGCACTTCTGGGGACAGCCAAGGCGCCACTGATGGGGGCAGCCAAGGCGCCACTGATGGGGGCAGCCAAGGCGCCACTGATGGGCACTGGTAGGTGATAATGAGACTGTTGAGACAGTGTGGGCACTAATGGGTGACGCTATGGGCACTGATTAGTGGCAAACATGGGCAAAGATGAGCTAGCGGCAGCTCTCCCTGATCGGGAGTGATGTCCCTCTGTCAGCCACCTGTGATCGGCTTTCTTTTGTCTCCTCACGCTACTAGCGTGAGGAGAAAAATAGCCAATTACTGGCTCTGTTTACATCACACGATCAGCTGATCACATGGTAAAGAGGTTGGGATCGACCCCTTACTCTGATCTGTGATCCAGCAAGGAGGGTGCGAAGGGAATTCGAGCACGGAGTACGTCTATTGACGGCCTCCTGGCAAAGTAGGTCTGCGCTGTAGCCATAATTCGGCTATCGTGCGGATCTGAAGAGGTTAAAATAAAAAATGTTTAGGTATCGGTACTAGTCCCTCACCCCACCTTAGCCGACTTCCTTACCGGAGCCCTTGTTCGATTCAGCGCTGTGCCATCGACTCCCACAGCTGTGAATCAAAGCCAGTGATGAGGGAGTGGTGGGTGGGGCTGGGTCAATAGATGACACAGTGGGGCTCGGGAGCGAGTGCGCGCACACACGTGTACCCCCATGGGAAGTGGATTCCTATTGGGGGCACTTGCCAGAGAGCAGGAGCCAAGAGCGCTGGTGGGGGACACAAGATGAGGAGGATCAGGGCCGCTCTGTGCAATTCCATTGCACAGAGAAGGTAAGTATAGACGTGTTTTTTATTTAACCACTTGGCGCCCAGGATACATCATATGACGTCATGTGCTTTGTGGTGGGATATCTGAATGATGGGTGGAGCTACAGGCATCATTCAGATATTGCCGGTTTCAGCTGGCGATTTCCTGCACCATATGAATGATCACAGCGGCTGTTTCGTCGCTTGATTGTTCTTACGGGCAGCGGAAGGGATGTCCCCCCTCCCACCGCTTCTCCCGACTCACCGCAGCGATCGATGAGTCAGAGACAGATGATGATCACAGAGGTTTCCGGCGGACCAGAAGGTCGCTGGAGTCTCTATGATCGTCGGAGACCAGGCGCAATGTTATGACGTCACACCCGGCCTTTGCATTGCATTTTTTTTAGGCTTCCCAGCCTAGTGGTGAGATGTGGGGTTTTATTGACCCCCCATATCTCACTGTAAAGAGGACCTGTCATGTCATATTCCTACTACAAGGGATGTTTACATTCCTTGTAATAGGAATAATAAAAAAATAAAAATAAAGATAATTTTTAAAGTGTCAAAATAAAAATAAAAGAGAAGTAAACTTTACAATAGAAAAAAAAAAAAATGTTTTAAAGTGCCCCTGTCCCCGTGTGTTTGCACACAGAAGCGAATACGTAAGTCCCGCCCACATATGAAACTGGTGTTCAAACCACACGTGAAGTGTCGCCGCGAACGTTAGAGCGAGAGCAATAAAATGTAGCCGGCAATATTTTTTAAAGCACCTAAGTTTGGCGCCATTCCACGAGCGTGTGCAATTTTGAAGCGTGACATTTTAGGTATCTATTTACTCGGCGCAACTTCATCTTTCACATTATGCCAAAAAATTGGGCTAACTTTACTGGGGGTTTTTTAAAGCGGGAAACTTTTTTTTTCCCCCAGTAAGCAAGGGGTTAAAGCAGGGGTTCACCCCAAAAAAATATTTTTTAATATTATATTCAGCCGAGTTGTGAGATAGAGATTACGGCAATGAAATAATAAAAAAAAAAAAACAGCGTACATACCGTATTTTCACCGCGGCTTCCGGGTATGTAATCTGCGGCACTGCGTTCCTGATTGATAGGCTTCCGACTGGCGCATACAGTGCGTCACAAGTTGCCAAACGAAGCCGAACGTCTGTGTGGCTCTATACGGAGCCTGTGCACCGACGTTCGGCTTCTTTCGGCAAATGGTGACGCTCTATATGCGCCGGTCGGAAGGATGTTAATCAATTAGGAACGCCCAGTCCCGCAGACTACATACCAGGAAGCCGCGGTGAAAATACGGTATGTACACTGTTTTTTTTATATCATTGCCGTAATCTCTGTGTCACAACTCGGCTGAATATAATGTTAAAAAAAATTTTTTGGGGGGGTAAACCCCCGCTTTAAGTGGTTAAACATGTTCATGCAGACCCCCATCTCCTCCTAACACCCAGTGCTGACCAGTGGGTAATCCTCTCCCTTGCGACTACCGTCACATTTTTTTAATCCTCAGGTTGCACAGCAGCATCATTCATTCAAAGGTCTCGAAAAAAAAAAAAAAAAAAAAAAAAAAAAAACTACAAGTCCCATCTGCCACCGCAGCAGGCGGCTCGATCCCAAAGAACTGCACTGATAAGCGCCCTCTGTAGTGCACTGACACTTCCTAGAGCGTTCAAAGTGAAAGCCCATAAGAAAGCTGGAGGAGGAGATGTGTGCAGGAGCCGGACATTGCACCCCTGATCCAGTGCAATGCTCTGCAGTCTTGTGTAAAAAAAAAACATGTGCATTTCCTTATCCTTTAACCACCACCCTCCAAGAATAAACTAACATTACAGATCTACACATGCGCACTCCAAACCCTGTCCCAATACTACAATCTATAATATCTCAGGTCTATTAGTGATATTATTGCACAGACACACAGCCAATCACCCTCTTAGTACCAGTTTAACAACAATTACCTCCTTGGTAGCGGCTAGTTCCTGCCCAGTAGAAGGACCCTTGTGATGTCACAGGAAACATGTGACCAGGAAGCAGGAAATAGAGGGCGGGAACATGAAGTGAATAGGAGGTGCAGAGAAGAGCAGAGCACATGTTATTATCCTGAAGGTCTCTCCCTCCCCCTCTGTCCATCTTCTTTTATATTATATCATCTCTGTATACTCCCTCTCTCTCCCTGTATACCCTTTCTCTCTCTCCCCCCCTTCTCTCTCTCCTCTCTCTCTTTCACCTCCTTCTCTCTCTCTTCTCCCCCCCTTCTTCCCCCCATTCTCTCTCTTCTTCCCCCATTCTCTCTCTCCCTTCTCCCTTTCTCTCCCCCCCCTTTCTCTCTCTCCTCTCTCTCTCCCCCTTTTCTCTTTCCCCCCCCCTTTTCTCCTCTTTCTCCCATCCCTTCTCTCTTATCCCCCCCCCCTTCTCCTCCCCCCCTCTCTCTTCTCCTCCCCCCTCTCTCTTCTCCTCCCCTCCCTCTCTCCTCCTCCCCCCCCTCTCTCTCTCTTCTCCCCCCCCTCTCTCTCTCTTCTCCTCCCCCCCTCTCTCTCTTCTCCTCCCCCCTCTCTCTCTTCTCCCCCCTCTCTCTCTCTCTCTCTTTCTCTCCACCCCCCCTTTTCTCCTCTTTCTCCCATCCCTTCTCTCTCTCTCTTCTCCTCCCCCCCTCTCTCTCTTCTCCTCCCCCCTCTCTCTCTTCTCCTCCCCCCTCTCTCTCTCTCTCTCCTCCTCCTCCCTCTCTCTTCTCCTCCCCCCTCTCTCTTCTCCTCCCCCCTCTCTCTTCTCCTCCCCCCTCTCTCTTCTCCTCCCCCCTCTCTCTCTCTATCCTCCTCCCCCCTCTCTCTCTCTTCTCCTCCCCGCTCTCTCTCTCTTCTCCCCCCCCTTCTCTCTCTTCTTCCCCCCATTCTCTCTCCTCTCCCCCCCCTTATCTCTCTCTCTTCTTCCCCCCCTTCTCCCCCCCTTCTCCCTTTCTCTTCTCCTCCCTTTCTCCCCCCTTCTCTCTCTCCCCCCTTTTCTCTCTTTCTCCCCACCTTTTCTCCTCTTTCTCCCATCACCTCTCTCTCTTCTCCCCCCCCCTCTCTCTTCTCCCCCCTCTCTCTCTCTTCTCCTCCCCCCTCTCTTTCTTCTCCCCCCCCCCTCTCTCTCCCCCCCCTTCCCCTATTACATCACTTTTCCTTGGTTTGCTCTGGTTTGAAGTCACCAACAGGAGGACTGTACATCTTTTAGCCTTTTTTTTTTTTTAATCATCAGCTGATGTGGATGGTGGGGGTGCGTATAGGGGGGGGGTGATGTGTCTGGAGTGTGGGAAAGAGGTAGGTGAAGGGGAAGACACTCACCTTAGGATCAGCATGAATGATTAGAGCCGAGTGTGGTGCTCTTTAACAAACTTTATCTTTTAGTCTTTGATGGGTCTCTCATCTGATTCTCATACAGACTGACCAAAGGCTTCATTAATACCATCCGCAAATACCCCTTCCCTGTGATTTTACCCCCCCATCTCCAGCCCCACTCAGCTCTAATCATTCATGCTGCTCCTATGGTGAGTGTCTTCCCCTCCCCCTTTCCCACACTCCTGACACATCATCCCCCCTATACGCACCCCCACCATCCACCACCTTTCTTCCCCTTCCACCTCTACATTATCTATTTTCTTCCCCCCTCCTCTACCCGATTCTCTTTTCTCTCTCCCTCCCTCCACCTCCTACCCTCTCTTTCTTTCTTTCTCCCTCCCTCCTCCACCTCCTACCCTCTCTACCCCCCCCCCCTTAGTCCCTCCTTCCTCCACCTCCTACCCTCTCTTTTTTTTCTCCCTTCCTTCCTTCACTCCTTCCTCCACCTCCTATCCTCTCTCTTTTCTCCCTTCCTTCATCCCTTCCTCCTTCCTCTACCTCCTACCCTCTCTATTTTCTCCCCCCCTTAGTCCCTCCTTCCTCCATCTCCTACCCTCTCTCCCTCCCTTCCTTCCTTCACCTACCCTCTCTCTTTTCTCCCTCCCTCCACCTCCTCCTACCCTCTCTCTTTTCTCCCTTCCTCCCTCCACCTACCCTCCTCTCTTTTCTCCCTTCCTCCCTCCACCTCCTCCTACCCTCCTCTCTTTTCTCCCTCTACCTCCTCCTACCCTCTCTCTTTTCTCCCTCCCTCCTACCCTCTTTTTTTCTCTCTTCTTCCTCCTTCACCGCTACCCTATCTCTAGTGAGTGTATAAAATAACTCATCAGCCATTAATGTCTAAACTGCTGGCAACAAAATGATGACACCCTAAGTGAAAATGTCTGAATTGGGGACATGGTGTCAATATTTTGTGTGGCCACCATTACTTTCCAGCACTTCCTTAACCCCCTTGGGCATGGAGTTCACCAGAGTTGTATACTATGCAGGATTTCTTATACTGAATAAAGAAATTATTTACAGTAATAAAATGTAATACTTATTTGTGTTTTTCATTATCATAATAAACAAAATGTATTTTTATTATTATCTATTTGATTTGTCTTTTTTTTTTATATTCAAAAACACTGTACATTAAGGTGCCTTGTGTTTGACCTTATGAGTGGATGACATCATAACAGGATCTACATGTCCCCACTATTTGCACAACCCTAAACATCATAGTGACTGCCCATGTGATAATGTATGACAATAAACACAAATCTCCTGTTCCCAATAATTTATAGAACTCCTGGCTTAGAGCTTGTACTTGACAGATAAAAAATACTTATAAAACCCTGGCTTGTCTAATAGATGGGGAGGGGAAATGATTTAAAAATGAAATCAGGAGCCCATGATAAAGGGAAACAGAAAAAAGCTTAGATTCCTTGGTAATATATATATATAATTATATGTAGTTGCAATTTTAAAAAGATCTAGATATATAATTTATATTTTAAATGATGCGTAAAAATCCTTCAAAAAATACAAGTTTAGGAAGTTACTGGAGACCATGGCTTTGTATTTTGGAGTGGAAGAACTATAATGAGGGATTGTGAATTTAGTACCACTAAGTCTGTTCTTAACATTCCCGTATACTAATAATCCAAATACTTAAAGGTACATATATATCAAAAAAGAACTAGCATCTTCATAGTGAGCCGTCTAGTTCCCATCCCTCTATATGACCTGTATGGTAATAATGAAGAAAGGTCATTTAGCAGGATAGGAACTAGCTCTCTCACTGTGAATTGGATAGTTCCTATCCCTATACAGGACCTGACCACTATAGAGAAAAAGGTACTTTCACAGGATAGGAACTAGCTCTTTCACTGTGAACGTCTAGTTCCTATCCTTGTAAAGGACCATTCTTAGCTGGAGGGATAAAGGTCCTTTGGCTGGATGGAAACTAGCTACCTCACTGTGAGTTGGCTAGTTCCTATCCTTTAACAGGACCTGACCACTATGGAGAAAAAGGTACTTTAGCTGGATAGGAACTAGCCTACTCACTGTGAGTTGGATAGTTCCTATCCCTATACAGGACCTGACCACTAGGGGGCTAAAAGGTCCTTTAGCTGGATAGAAAATAGCTCATTCACACTGAGCAAGCTATATCCTACCCTGAGAAAGGACAGGGTCCTTCTACTGGCCAGGAACTAGTCGCAACCGATTCATATCTCCCCAGTAGCTTGATAACAGGACTTCCTTGTTTTGCGTTCCACCTGCTTCACCAACTTCCTGTTGTATGCGTTCCACCGGCTGCTCAGTTCTACCAATAACTTCGATTGGGCATCGTCGCTGTTGCCATCTTGTGGTAGACTTTAGGAACTGCACGCTTTAGCTGTATTAGGTTTCTAGCGAGGACTTCTACGCCCTCTAGTGTGCAAGTGTTGGAACTGCAGGCGACATACCACACAATGACAATAGAACCCTTATGCCCCGTACACACGATCACTTTTTGTGATGAAAAAAAATGTCATTTTTCTTCATGAAAAAAAATGACATTTTTCAAACTTCATTTTAAAAAATGACGTTGCGTACACACCATCATTTTTGGAAAATGATGAACAAAGTGATGGCACTCTAAAGGGGAAGTTCTATTTGCCTTGAGGCTGCTTTTAGCTGGTTACTTGTTAGTAAAAGATGATTCCTGCTTTTTTGTCTGATACAGCGTGATGAATGTGCTTACTCCATTATGAATGGTAGTTTTACCTCCCGTCTCCTAACTTGCTTCTGGGCATGTGCGGGTTTAAAACGTCATTTTTTACGTAGTTTTGCCCACACACGATCATTTTTTATGACACAAAAAATGACATTTTGAAAAATGACATAAAAAATTCGAGCATGTTCGAATGTTTTTTTGGTCATTTTTCAGAAGACATAAAATGACATTTTGCCCACACACCATCATTTTAAATGACATTTTTAAAAATGACATTTTTTTTCATCACAAAAAGTGATGGTGTGTACGCGGCATAATGCCGCGTACACACGGTCGTTTTTTGCGATGAAAAAAAACGACGTTTTTTGTGAAGTAAAAAACGACGTTTTTGAAACGTCACTTTCAAAGACGATGTTGCATACACACCATCGTTTTTTCACAAAAAACGAGGTTACGTTCACCACTCTTTTCCATTGAAGCTCGCTTCATAACTAGCTTCTGGGCATGCGCGGTTTGAAAAACGTCGTTTTAAACGACGTTTTTTCTACACACGGTGACTTTTTGTGAAACAAAAAACGACGTTTTGAAAAACGACACAAAAAATTCAAGCATGTTGGAATTTTTTTGGGGTCGTTTTTTTTAAGACAAAAAAACGACGTTTTGCCCACACACGATCAATTTAAATGACGTTTTAAAAAACAACGTTTTTTTTCATCGCAAAAAACGACCGTGTGTACGCGGCATAACAGTGCAATCACCAGGCTTTTTCTTTCAGTTGTGACCCCCCCCCCCCCCCAGAGCTGTATATCTCTGCTGGTATCCCTAATGTTAAACCAAATCTAAAGAGGTTGCTGGAAACTCTGCTAGACCCTAGGGCAGCCTTTTTAAACTTTATTAACCACTTCCATACCGGGGGGGAACTTACGCACCTTCCTGCCCAGGCCAATTTTCAGCTTTCAGCGCTGTCGCACTTTGAATGACAATTGCGCGGTCGTGCTACACTGTACCCAATTTTTTTATAGTTTTTTTCCCACAAATAGAGCTTTCTTTTGGGGGGTATTTGATCACCTCTGCGATTTTTATTTTTTGCGCTATAACTAAAAAAAGACCGAAAATTTAGAAGAAAAAAAATAGGTTTTTATTTTTATCTTTTATATTTTTTTGTAAGTAAGTTTTCTTCTTCAGTTACGGGTACTGATATGGCGGTACTGATGGGCACCGATAAGGCGGCACTGATAGGCAGCACTGGTATGCGGCACTGATGGGCAGCACTGGTATGCAGCACTGAAGGGCACTCATAGGCAGCACTGGGCACACATAGGCAGGACAGATGGGCACTCATAGTCGGCACTGATGGGTACTTATGGGTGGCACAGATGGGCACTGATAGGTGGGCACAGGGCATGGATGAGCACTGAGAGGTGGCACTGATGGATACTGAGGGGTGGCACTGATGGAATTGCTGGGCATCACTTCAGTCAGTGCCCATGTTGTCAGTCAGTGCCCATTTGTGGGCACTGATTGGCATCTATTGTGCTCATATTTTCTTTGTCGTTTTATTGGGTCCTGGCGGCTTCCCCAGTGTGGGCATCCGAGCAGGGGAGGGCTGGCAGGGGGGCAGGGTTGAAATCTCCCCCTGGGCTGGTGACACTATGCACAGCCACCGGCCGCCACTACCAAATGCTGTTTTTGCAGAGCAGGAATATGCCTGCTGGAGCTCTGTTAACACAGGTCATGGCCCCCATTCACCTGCCACTGTGCAGCTGTGCCTGTGTCAGCCCCGAGGTAGATGATTGCAGAGCTGAGCTATGTCTCGTCTCCCACATAGCTCAGCCTCAGTGCACACCAGCGCTGACATCCCCTTCTCTCTCTGCACAGACACGAGGACTCTGATGTAAGGGGAGGCTCTGTGCAGACTCTGATGTAAGGGGGCCCTCTGTTTGGACTCTGATGTAAGGGGGGCCTCTGTGCAGACACTTGTGATCATGAAAAATCTTAGACTGTTTTCCTTGATCCATCACTTTTCCACACTCTATAGGCCACTTGACTGGACTTTCCCCACAGGCCTAAGGCTGCCAGCCCTCCCCTGCATCCGAGGGGGGGCTACGCTGATAAACAATCAGCGCAAACTTCCCCTGTTAGGAAAGCCGCCTATCGGCTCTCCTCTACTCATGTCTGTCAGGCGCGAGTGAGGAAGAGACAATCAACGGCTCTTTCTGTTCCATCCCACCCTCCCTCCTTCCATCTCCATCCCACCCTCCCTCCTTCTATCTCCATCCTCCCTCCCTCCCTCCTTCCAACTCCATCCACCCTCCCTCCTTCCATCTCCATCCCACCCTCCCTCCTTCCATCTCCATCCCACCCTCCCTCCCTCCTTCCATCTCCATCCCTCCCTCCCTCCTTCCATCTCCATCCCTCCCTCCCTCCTTCCATTTCCATCCCTCCCTCCCTTCTTCCATCAACCCTCCCTCCTTCCATCTCCATCAACCCTCCCTCCTTCAATCTCCATCAACCCTCCCTCCTTCCATCTCACCCTCCCTCCTTCCATCTCCATCCTCCCTCCCTCCTTCCATCTTCATCCTCCCTCCCTCCATCTCCATCCACCCTCCCTCCTTCCATCTCCATCCCACCCTCCCTCCTATCTCTAACCTCCCTCCCTCCTTCCTTCCATTTCTAACCTCCCTCCCTCCATCTCCATCCTCCCTCCATCTCCATCCCACCCTCCATCCCCCCATCTCCATCCCACCCTCCATCCCCCCATCTCCATCCCACCCTCCCTCCTTCCATCTCACCCTCCCTCCCTCCTTCCATCTCCATCCCACCCACCCTCCCTCTAAATCCTCCCACCCTCCTTCCATCTCCATCCTCCCTCCCTCCCTCCTTCCATCTCCATCCTCCCTCCCTCCCTCCTTCCATCTCCATACAGAGCCCCATCCTTCCATCTCCATACAGAGCCCCATCCTTCCATCTCCATACAGAGCCCCATCCTTCCATCTCCATACAGAGCCCCATCCTTCCATCTCCATACAGAGCCCCATCCTTCCATCTCCATACTGATATGTGTGTGTGGGTGCCGGATGGAGAGATATGTGTATGGGGAGGATAGGTATGCAGGAGGGTACAGAGGGGGAACAGATATGAGACCTGAAAATACAGGAATTGGGGCATGGAAGGCTTTTTAGTGAGGGGCAGAGAGGGCGGGAACAGATATCTGTGTGTGGTGATGATCTGAGACCTGAAAATACAGGAATTGGGGCGTGGAAGGCTTTTTAGTGAGGGGCAGAGCATGCGTGGGGAGGCGCAAAATTAGGTATCGCCTAGGGTGTCAACGTTTTCCTTGCACCAGCCCTGGGTGTCAGTGTTCTCCCCCTTTAAGCTACTAGTTCTAGCGGTCCCATCTGATGGTGCACACTCGAGCATAAAAAAAATGCAAAAGATCTGCAAAAACGCTGTACACTGTGGAAAACGATTCGGAAAATGGTCCCCTCTCCATCTTCCCTGCCATCTTGATCAACTAAGATGGCAAGGAAGATGGTTTATTTCCTGGCCAGCTTTGGTACAGGGTACTGCAGTCTGCTGAAATAAATTGTAATAAAAACATCTTTGCCATTCTCCAACCACTTTGCACATACAGGTCCCAGAAGGCAGCGGGGGCAGGGGGGAAAAGAATATCCACAACGAGGGGTCTTTCCTTTGAGACCAAGTTGTACAAGTGGGTGGAACTTCTGCTTTAATTGATGGAAAGATAAGAAAATTACTGAATGCATAAAACATTATTAAGGTAAAAAAATCTTCAATGTTTACAACCCCTTTAGCCCCTTCCAGCCAAAGGCTGGAGTGGGGATATCTCAATGATACCTGCAGCTACGGGGGGCAACATTTAGATGTCCTTGTTTTCAGCCGGTGATTCTGTGCACCATAAAAATTATCGTAGAGGCATGATCGTTCTTACAGGCATTGGGAGGGGACATCCCCCCTCACGTCGCCATCCGGTGCTTCTCCAGGCTTCTCCCGTGCCATCGGGGACCCGGAGAAAGAATCGGCCACCGCTGGATGACGACCATAGAGATTTACGGTTACCAGATGGTCCGATCTCATGCTTTCCAGCCCCGGAGGAGAGATGTGGAGTCTTTTTGGCTCCACATCTCACCCTAAAGAGGACCTGTCACAAATCATTCATAATAATTATTATTATTTTTTTAATATAAATACAAAAATAAATAATAATACAATTATAATTTAAAGCTCCCCGTCCCGACCAGCTCACTCGCAGAATGAACGCATACGTGAGTAGCACCAGCATATGAAAATTATGTTTAACCGCTTAACGCCCACCGCACGCCTATGTACGTCCACAGAATGGCACGTACAGGCAGATGGGCGTACATGTACGTCCCTGCCTTCTAGCGGGTCGGGGGTCCGATCGGGACCCCCTCCGCTGCGTGCGGCGGGCAAATTAACTGCGGGAGCGATCCGTCTTGAGGGGGCGGCTGTTAGTTTCTGTCCACCTCCTCGTGATCGCTCCCAGCCAATCACGGGATCCCCTTGCCGTGTCACTTCCTCTGCCTGTATAATGTAAACACAGGCAGAGGAAGTGATGCAGCTCTCCTCTCGGCGGTATTTTCAAACCGCCGAGAGGAGAGAACAGTCACAGTAAGTCGCACAAACACTACACTTACACCAGTACACATAGGCACATTTAACCCCTTCTGATCACCCCCCCCAGCCCCCTGTCACTGAATGTGACAGTTCGTGTGACAGGCAGTTAGTGTTAGGTCCAGGGTAGCCTCCGTACCCCCCTAAATAAAGTTTTATCCCTTGATCACCGCCCTAGTTAACCATTTAATTCCCTAGTGCTAGTGTCACTAAGCGATCGGTTTTCTGATCGCTGTATTAGTGTCGCTGTTGCCGCTTGGTAGCTAATTTTTTTTTTTATAGCGATTTTTTTTTTTTACTAAAGACATGTGGCTGAATACATTTTGGCCTAAATGTTTGACTAACATTTAGTTTATTAGATTTTTCTTATAACAAAAAGTAAAAAATATTGATTATATTTAAAAAATGTCGCTCTATTTTTGTTTTTGGCGCAAAAAATAAAAATCGCAGAGGCAATCAAATACCATCAAAAGAAAGCTCTATTTGTGAGAAGAAAAGGACGCAAATTTTGTTTGGGAGCCACGTCGCACGACTGCGCAATTGTCTGTTAAAGCGACGCAGTGCCGAATTGTAAAAACGCCTCTGGGCATTTAGCAGCATATTGGTCCGGTCCTTAAACCACACATGTGAAGGTATTTCCGCGATCATTAGAGCAAGAGCAATAATTCTAGCCCCAGACCTTCGCTGTAAATCAAAACATGCAACTTGTAGAATGTTTTAAACTTTGCCTATGGAGATTTTTTGAGCCAATTTATTTTTGTCATTTTTTTAAATGCCATTTTTTTCTTTTGTTGCATTTTAGTCTAAATATGAGATGTGAGGTCTTTTTGACCCCAGATCTCATATTTAAAGTGGAGCTCCACCCTAAAGTGAACTTCCGCTGATCAGAACCCTCCAGTGTCACATTTGACACCTTTCAGGGGGAGGGGGGTGCAGATACCTGTCTAAAGACAGGTATTTGCACCCACTTCCGGCCACACAGTTGGGTAAAAGATGTTTTTTTTTCCCACATCCAGTCCGTCCCCCACTGTGTGCTGGGAAGACTCGGCTCCCAGCACACAGCGGGAGCCAATTGGCGGGCATGCACCATAGGGAACCAGGCAGTGAAGCCGGAGCGCTTCACTTCCTGGTTCCCGCACTGTGCACAGATGGAGAGGGGAGCAGCAGCTGCAGTATTTGTAGCTGCTGGCTTTAAATATTTTTTTTCAGGGGGACATCCACTTTAAGAGGACCTGTCATTCCTTTTTAATTACATGGGATGTTTACATTCCTTGTAATAGGAATAAAAGTAACCTATTTTTTTTTTTAAATAAGTGTAAAAAAAAAAAATATATAATCTAGTAAAATAAATAATAATGATAAAAAAAAAAAAAAAAATAATGAAAGTGCACTATCCCGACGAGCTCGCACGCAGAAGCGAACGCATACATGAGCACAGCCCGCATATGAAAACTGTGTTCAAACCACACATGTGAGGTATCCCCGTGATCGTTTGAGCGAGAGCAATAATTCTAGCCCTAGACCTCTGTAACTCAAAACATACAACCTGTAGAATTTTTTAAATGTCGCCTGTGGAGATTTTTAAGTGTAAAACCATTCCACGAGCGGGCACAATTTTGAAGCGTGACATGTTGGGTATTAATTTACTCGGCGTAACTTCATCTTTCACAATATCAAAAAAAATTGGGCTAAGTAAAGTTAGCCCAATTTTTTTTTTATATTGTGAAAGATAATGTTGCGCCGAGTAAATTAACATAGTAAAAGTAAAATATTCAGAGCCAAAATAAATAACTATTAAATATAAAAAAGCTGCTCCTCATAGGCAAGGATGAGCTTCGGCTTGTTCGCATAGAACACATGCAAAGCCCGCTCAGGAAGACAGCGCGGCGCTGCGCTGCGCTAATTACAGCTGGGGAGACATTTCCCGATTTCTGCAGCCGAGCATCGTGAAAATGTCTCGTTATTGAACTTCTTCAGGGGGGGCATTCAATAACGAAACGTACATCGGTTCGGCGGTATCTGGTCACGCGACATGCTCTTCGACCTGTGGAGCTAGCAGCCGGGAATCTGTGCATTTGCTACGGAGGTGGCGAAGATCCCAGACGACCCACTACAAACCGCAGATTGGCGGCGAAGTGTCTGCAGCCACAGTGCCGGGAGGCAGTTTTACAGTAAGAGGCCATTTGGCTTTCATTCCATGTTTTTAACCACTTGCGGACCTCCTCATGTACATTTACGTTGGCAGAATGGCTCGTACAGGCACATTGGCGTACCTGTACGTCCCTGCCTAGATGTGGGTCGGGGGTCGGACCCCCCCCCCCCAGTACCTGCGGCGGTCCCTGTGGCTTCAGGAGTGATCCGGGATGAGGGGGCAGCTGTTGGTTTATGTCCGCCCCCTCCGGATCGCTCCCAGCCAATCCGTGCGCTCCCCCTGTGTGTCACTTCCTCCTCCTGTGTAAACACAGGAAGGGGGAAGTGATATAATCTCTCCTCTCAGCATTATTTTCAACCGCCGCTGAGGAGAGAAGACTCACATAGTAAGTCTGCACCAACACTACACTAACACACACTACACATAGGCACATTAACCCCTTGTGATCACCCCCCCACCCCCTGTCACATTGTCACTGAATGCAGTGATCATATATGTACTGATCACTGCATTTATTGTCAGTGTGACAGGCAGTTAGTGTTAGGTCCAGGGTAGCCTCTGTACCCCCCCTAATAAAGTTTTAACCCCTTGATCACCGCCCTAGTTAACCCTTTCACTCCCTATTACCAGTGTCACTAAGCGATCATTTTTCTGATCGCTGCATTAGTGTCGCTGTTATTTTTTTATTGCGATTTTTTTTTACTAAAGACATGTGGCTGAATTTTGGCCTAAATATTTGACTAAAATTTAGTTTATTTGATTTTTCTTATAACAAAAAGTAAAAAATTGTTTTGTTTTTTTCAAAAATTTCGCTCTATTTTTGTACATAGCGCAAAAAATAAAAATTGCAGAGGTGATCAAATACCACCAAAAGAAAGCTCTATTTGTAGGAAGAAAAGAACGGAAATTTTGTTTGGGAGCCACGGCGCACGACTGCGCAATTGTCTGTTAAAGCGACGTAGTGCCGAATTGTAAAAACCCCTTGGGTCATTTAACAGCATATTGGTCCGGTCCTTAAGTAGTTAAAGTTGTAAATAAAACAGCATTACGCTATTGGCTTTCCCCTGTTTTTCATATACCCCTATTTGGAACGCTGGAGATGAGGCTAATTATCCCGTATCCTGTCAACATGTGTGCAGGCACAATCCTGCTCAGGCTCATTCGACTATCTTTTCACCAAAGTAGTCAAATTTCTCTGGTAAGCGCATCCATTTTCCTCAGCACTTTTTTGGGTGAAAGAAGATTTGATTGTGGTGATGGCACTTTCTTCACTTTAAACAAGATCACAGCGAATAAGAAGAGTGAACTAATCTACTTTTGCATTTAACTATTGGGACTTTTTTGTCTTGGAGTTTTCCAAGACCTAGAGACACTATTGATATATTTATTATTGATGATTATTTTTATGATCGATTAGTAATTAATAATAATAATATCATTTATTTTGTTGATTATAGGTGAGTAAATTAACATGTCTTATTTTTTAATTCAAAAAAGTTTTTTTTTTTCTATAGAAAGTGCGCTTGTAAGAACGCTGCACAAATACGGTGTGACAAAAAGTATTGCAATGAAGATGGAGGACGACATCTGAGCTTATGGCCCAGACTGGGCCATACCAATTAGATTTTTTGAGAGCGGGTCAACTTAGCCATTTTCTTAGAACCATGACCCCCCCTCTGACCAATCATAGTCCCACGCCTTTAGAAGAGATGTGTCTGGGATCAGAAACACTGCCACATGCCCTGTCGCTCCTACACGCCCTGCTGATTGCACCCCCAGAGGGATACCAAATCCCGAGCCTGGACAAATGGGAACGAGACCTGAACCACAGGTTCTCATCAAGTGAGAGACAACATATCCTCACATTTACACACAAGTCCTCGATCTGCGCCAGGATCCAGGAGACCAATTATAAACTCCTGACAAGGTGGTACAGGACCCCAACCCTATTGAATACACTGTTCCCGACGACTCCTGACACCTGCTGGAGATGCCAGACAGATAAGGGCACCCTGTTGCACATCTTCTGGTCATGCCCACGCATTCGACCATTCTGGGAAGAGGTAAGACGAATTATACAAAAATTTACAGACCGAATAGTCCCTGATGATCCAGCATACTTCCTACTACATGCAACGGGCACTCCCGCACGCGTCTATAAAAAGTCCATTGTCCGACATTTGCTGGACGTGGCCAAGGCCTGCGTCCCGCTTTGCTGGAAGTCTCCACACCCACCGACGGTAACCATGTGGCTACGGAAGGTCGACGAGATTAGCTACATGGAAGACCTGGTTTTGTCCAAACAGGACAAAGCAGAGCTTTACTCCCAGACCTGGCAACTATGGACAATGTTTAAATACTCGGAGGAGGGTCAGGCACTTAGGGGAACTGATTAACCAATCTGCCAAGCTTCCCCTCCCCTCCTCCTGTGTTCTCTCCCTTGCGGGATAAAACGAATCGTATTGACGATACCCGCCCCCTATGCTACAAGACAAATTCGTCGTGGAGGTCCATGCCCAAGTACATTCCCCCCCCCTCCTCCTTCTCTATCTTCCTTCTCCTCCCCCTCCTTCCCTGCTCATTGAGCAGTGTCTAGCTACATATTCTTCTTTCTCTTACCCACTTTAACTTTGAAAACGGAAAGTAAGGGAGGCTAGACCCGCGGGCCCAAGGAACCTCAGCGAAGGTCGAGACGTACATGCAGGGGATAGACCCGGGGTTGGTGCGTGGTGGGGACGGGGGCATGGTATAGACGAGGGCATACCCTTCGGTGCCTGTGCCCTCGTCTCCGACTGCGGACTGCCCACACTGTGTTGCTTCACGGCTGCGGCCGCCAACCGAATGTAATACCCCGATATGTATGTACTTTGGATGACTACGCCTATTATATTGTACCTGTTGTATTGTTATTGATGCGGTCCATGTGGACTGGCCTTCTGTTTTGAATAAATAAACAATTTAAAAAAAATAAAAAAAGTATTGCAATGATCGCCATTTTATTCTCTAGGGTGTTAGAAAAAAAAAAAAAAGTATAATGTTTGGGGGTTCTAAGTAATTTTCTACCAAAATTAATTTTTTTACTTTTTTAAGTCTTAGAAAGAGGCTTGGTCTTTAAGTGGTTAAAATGTACCATCAAAACAGCATCACAGATGTCGGCATACTATAGTTATTTATATCCGCTCACTTTATGGCTAAAATTACTCTGAAATGTAAGACGTAGTTGGGTGTAGTAAGATGTCTGCCGCCGCCTTCTGAATGCAGGTGTTCTGTCAGATTAGCAAACCGGGTAGCGGTGGAAGCATGCGCAGCTGACGGAACATCTTAAACATGTGGTCTGCGGCCCAACGCCGGGCCGTAGTGCCTCTGCTGCCGGGCCGCGGAGGAGACAAGTGATGTCAGCGGTGTGGCGAAGGGGAAGAGAGATGACATCATCTCTCGTTGCCCACACCGCTGTTCCACCCTTGCTTACAGGGCCGCGAAGGCTGCTCTACACCAAGGTGCAGCCGCAACCCAGAATGACGTCTCTCACCGCCCGCCCTCACTCTCATCTCTCCCTCGACTGTGCCTGTGTTTCACTTGCAGCTATTTTACCACGCCGGGGAGAGGCTGACAGCGTTGTACCTGGCTGCAAGTACTCTGCAGCCATGTTACATGTAAATGAATTAATGACAAACTGCTATTTTATTAATGGCAGACAGGTAACTGTGGCAATCTCCATGATGCTAGCAGGCATAGTGGCAAGTGACATCCTCATCTGGTGGTAGGCATAATGGCAAGTGACATCCTCATCTGGTGGCAGATATAGTGGCAAGTGACATCCTCATTTGGTGGTAGGCATAGTGACAAGTGACATCCTCATCTGGTGGCAGGCATAGTGGCAAGTGACATCCTCATCTGGTGGTAGGCATAGTGACAAGTGACATCCTCATCTGGTGGCAGGCATAGTGGCAAGTGACATCCTCATCTGGTGGTAGGCATAGTGACAAGTGACATCCTCATCTGGTGGCAGGCATAGTGGCGAGTGACATCCTCATCTGGTGGCAGGCATAGTGGCAAGTGACATCCTTATCTGGTCCCCAGTGCCCAAAAAAGTTGGGGACCGCTGACTTATGTTACCTCACATGCCAATTCTAATTTACCTGGAGAGTGTCACATTTGCACACTGATTCTCCTGCAGCACAGTGAGCAGATCCTTCTGTGTATTCCCAGCCAGACCCATAGGAGTCAAAGAATACAGACATCACACCCTGACACATATAGGGGCCAAAGACTTGCAGGAAGATGACGATGTGTGGAGGTGACAAGATCCAGTCCACACAGAGTGCTGGGACCCCCTTCCCTCATAATAAGAGGACATTATTACCTCATCCTCACTAGGAACACACTCACCAACCTCACACCCCCACTAGCTGTTGCAAATTCTAGTTATTGTTCTGGGTGGGCTTCAAGAAAATGGCGCCGAACGCTAGAGAACAGTCCGTCCACTTCCGACCTCATACACAAGAGCACAAATCATTTCCCACTATCTGTACTATTCCTTGCAGCAGCCATTTTCTTGTAGTGCAAATCACCTAACATATGCAGATTATCTTTATTTATTTTTTAAAAAGGAGTATTTAATAACGGTTAGGTATACACAGTCTAATTTCAGATTAATATCTTTAATTTAAATTATAATATTATTTATATTGCTCTTGTTTACATATGAAGCAATAGAGTTGTCTCCACAACCGGGGGTGAGTGGCCATTTTGTTGTAGTCCGGGTTTTTTTTTTGTTCTTGCTTCACAAATAATGGTGATTGGTTAGATAAATTCCCACAGAAAGGGGCCATGAATGGAATATGCCTCAAAGTCCCAATCTCTTTCCATTCCAAGAGGGATGTCATGTGACCTCCCTCACTTCCTGTACCCAAAAACACAACAGGAAGTCAGAAGAAATCTTCATAAAGTGAGAGGAAACCTCAAGTGAACAAGAAAATGTCTCTTCTACTTCTACTGTGTTTATAGGGACACTCAGGAAATGGTTTCTGTGTACAACGAGGAGTGTCTTAAGACAGGGCTTGACAAATTTGCTTGGAATCTAGGAGCCAGCTAAAAAAGTTAGGAGCCAGGAATGTGAGCAGCGCACACGTGAGCAGCGCCCGCATATGAAAGCGGTGTTCAAACCACACATGTGAGGTATCGCCTCACTTGGTAGAGTGAGAGCAATAATTCTAGCCCTAGACCTCCTCTGTGACTCAAAACATGCAACCTGTAGAATTTTTTAAACGTCGCCTATGGAGATTTTAAAGGGTAAAGTTTGTCGCCATTCCATGAGCGGATGCAGTTTTGAAGCGTGATATGTTGGGTATCAATTTACTTGGCGTAACATTATCTTTCACAATATAAACAAAAATTGGGCTAACTTTACTGGTGTCTTATTTTTTAATTTCAAAATGTATATTTTTTCCCAAAAAAAATGGGCTTGTAAGACCGCTGCGCAAATACGTGTGACAGAAAGTATTGCAAAGACCGCCATTTTATTCTCTAGAGTGTTAGGCCCCTTTCACACTGTGCGGATCACTAATGATCCGCCCTGTGAATCTCCATTTGCTCAGCGGGGTTTGCTCCGTTGATCCCCGCTGAGCCGGCGGATGACCGGGCGGTCCCCGCACACTGTGCAGGGACCGCCCTGTCTTTTCTCCACTCTCCCGTATGGGCGGGATCGGATGAACACGGACTGTCTGTCCGTGTTTACCCGATCCGATAGAGGGATGGAAAAGTAGATTTTTCCTTGTCACACTTTGTCGGGTCCACCTAAAAAACTGTCAGGCGGATCTAAATGGGCCACCCGTGTGAAAGAGCCCTTAGAATAAAAAAATATATATAATGTTTGGGGGTTCTAATTAGAGGAAAGAAGATGGCAGTGAAAACACTGGGGAAGCTCCATTAGCATTGCTGGTTGTCTTGTCATACCAACGGCCACCACAAGATGGCGCCAGATCACAGAAAGAAAGCATAGGCCTGCAGGAAGCCACAGCCCTAATTACCGGCTGGCGCACAGAGACACAGAATGACCCAGGCGCCAGGTCACTAATTTCAGTTGCAATTGGCACCTGGCGCCCGGGGTTTGTCGAACCCTGTCTTAAGAGAAAAGTCATATGCAGAAAGAATTTGGTTCCCAACTTTATTTGTAATTTGGTATCAGAAATACAGCCAAAGGGTTTTGGGAGATTTGGTTTCTCCCTTATCAGATGTTGCCAAGGAACCACTTATAAAAACATTTCAGAGACTTTTGCCGCGTACACACGACCGTTATTCATGTCATTGAAAAAAAACAATGTTTTTCTCAGCGTGATTCTTGTCAAGACTGCATTGCCTAGACACGATCGTGAAAATAAAAATGCTCTCGCAAAGCGCGGTGACGTACAACACGTACGACGGCACTATGAAGGCGAAGTTCCATTCGAACGGCGCCACCCTTTGGGCTGCTTTTGGTAATTTCCCCATCTCATAACTTGCTTCTGAGCATGCACGTTTTTTTCCCCCCTCGTTAAAGCCTACACACGACCGCTTTTCACGACGTGAAAAACTACCAGAGCAGGTTCTAAATTTTTAACGACCATTTTTCTCGTTGAGAAAAATGCTCTGGAGCCTACAGATGATCGTTTTTCATGACCGTTATGAAGAAATGGTCATGTGTATGTGGCATATGGGTTGTGACAATGTGTAAATGTATTAACTGGAAACACATGGAGTTAACCCTAGCAAGGGTCACTAGGGTTGACTTTAGGGCCGTTCGCCATTATGAATTTGTTGACTTCTCTCAAATTCAGAGATGTTTACCCACTTCAATACCGGCCCATAGTCATATGACGTCCACAGAGGGGATCTCCCATCCTGGGTGGGCGTCATATGACGTCCTGGGCTTTGCAAGGGGATATCTGAATGATGGGGGCAGCTAGAGGCATCATCCAGATATCATTCGTTAGTTCCGGCAATCCTGCACACTATAAGCATGATCATAGCGGCAGTTCCGCCTCTTGATCGTTCTTTTAGGCGGCAGGAGGGGACATCCCACCCCTCCCACCGCCTTGGGACATCCCACCCCTCCCGCCGCCATCCAGTGTTTTTCCAGGCTCTCCCGTGCCATTGGGGGCCCGGAGAAAGAAGCGGCTGGCGCAGGCAGGAAGCATAGAGATGACTGGTGACCAAATGGTCACCAGTCATCTCTATGACTGTTGGAGGCCCGGGCGCGATGTGATGACGTCACGCCCGGGTACCCGTAAGTAAACAAAGCCGTGATTGCGGCTTGAGATCATGAGATCGGTGACATTTTTTCACCGATCTCATGATTTCCAGCCTGGAGGAGAGATGTAGGGTCTTATTGACCCCAGATGTCTCCATAATGAGGACCTGTCACACACATTTCCTATTACAAGGGATGTTTACATTCCTTGTAATAGGCAAAAAAAAAAAGTGTAAAAAAAAAATAAAACAATAAAAAAATGTTGGAAAGATGATGAATAAGCACTGTATGAAAGTGTGAAACGCGTCAGCTTTTTCATCTGATTTTTTTGCTGTGACATGTTTGTTTTGTGACCAGTTTTAATAAAAAGGAAAAGGAACATTGTTTTTGGAGTGCGGCCATCCTAGTTTTTCTCTACAAATCTTGCAATAAAAAAAAGTGCGCAGAAGCGAGCGCACACGCAAGTCCCACTGACTTATGTAAACACTGTTTAAAACGCCGTTTAAACCACACATGTGAGGTATCGCCACGTGCGGTAGAGTGCCAGCAACAATTCTAGCACTAGATCTTCTCTGTAAATCTAAACTGGTAACCTGTAAAATGTTCAAAGCATCGCCTATGGGGATTTTATAGTAACAAAGTTTGGCGCCATTCCATGAGTGTGCGCAATTTTAAAACGTGACATGTTGGGAATCTATTTACTCGGCATAACATCATCTTTCATATTTTATAAATAAATTGGGCTAACTTTACTGTTTTTTTTTTTTTCAATTCATGAAAACATTTTTTCCAAAAAAAATAAGTTTGAAAAATGATTGCGCAAATATCTTGCAAGATAAAACATTGCAATGACCGTCGTTTTATTCCCTAGGATATTTTTTAATGTATAGGACGTATATACTGTTTGGGGGTTCTGAGTAATTTTCTAGCAAAATAATTAGGATTGTCCCGATACCGATACCAGTATCAGTATCGGGACCGATACTGAGTATTTGGTGAACCACAAGGTGTGAGCTATGGGTATAACTTTTCCCGCACACCAAGCAATGATAAGGTCGTTCCCCGGTATGAGCCCTCTGGTGGGCAACCAGTGCCGTCTTGTGCCGGAAGGACCGGTTACACTCCAAACACGAATATGGCTTTTCCCCAGAATGGATCTCCTGATGAATGACCAGCAGCGAATTGCGGGAAAAGCACCTCCCGCACTCCAAGCATTTGTACGGCCTCTCCCCAGAATGGGTCAGCATGTGGTTGTCCAGCACTTGCCGCCGAGCCAAGGATTTCCCACAGACCGCGCAAGGAAACGGCCTGCCTCCCGTGTGAGCGTTTTGGTGCGTGGCGAGCTGCGACTTCATCCAGAACGACTTCTCGCACTGCGGGCAGGTGTAAGGTTTTGGCCCCGTGTGGGTCTGCCGGTGTTTAGCCAGCTGCTCCCTCCCGGCAAAACATTTTCCACACTCCGAACATAAGAGAGAGGGAGGCCCCTGGCCTGCCGGCTGGAGTTGTAGTGCATCAGAGCTGCTGGCGAAGGTTTGCTTGCACCTGCCAGAACTCTGTGATGGCGGCCAATGTGGGGCTCCTGGCTGAGTTATCTCGCTAAATTCATCTTCAAACACTAATGGATTCCCAGTTACTCCCTTATCTTTATCCCAAAGGGAGTCCACCTGTGCACGATGCTCCAAAGATTCCCATTTATCTTCTCCACCATCTGCCCTAAAGTTATAAACCCCCAAATCTTCTTTAATTTGAGAAATTGGTGGACTTCTCTCAAATTCCGAGATGTTTAAGTTTCAAGGCGAGTCCTCTGTCCTTTTGGCCAATGGTAGAGTCCTAGGGGTCCAACGGTCCCCATCCAAGAAGTGTTCTTCCTTAACGTTCACCGTCGTATAATCCGTCTCTATATCGCCTCCCTCTAAGGCGGCGTACACACGATCGGACATATCCGATGAAAACGGTCCGCGGACCATTTCCATCGGATATGTCCGATCGGGAGTTTGATCCGATGGCGTGTACACACCATCGGATCAAATTCCCCGCCGCCGGACGGCGCGGTGACGTAGTGGTGACGCGGCGGTGACGTTGACGCCGCCGCGTCACCGCCACGTCACCGCACCAGGAAGTAAAACACTTCCGCGCATGCGCCGAATCCATTCGGCAGCGGCGCGGCGGCGGTGGGGGCCGTCATGTCTGCTGGTAAGTGTACTAACCAGCAGACATGTCGGGCGGACAGATTCCCACCGGATAGATTTCAAAGCTTGCTTTGAAATCTGTCGGGTGGAGAAATCTGTCCGCTAGCCCATACACACGAGCGGAGATGTCTGCTGAAACGGTCCATCGGACCGTTTTCAGCGGACATATCCCCTCGTGTGTACGCCGCCTAAGAGATTGTGTTCCTTAGCATGATACGATTCCTCCTTGACGGCACTGGAGGTCTGTGGCATCTCAGCCCTTCCAGATAAATCTGTTTAATATGAAGACGATTGGGTTACTGGACCAATCACACACACTGGCAGAAGAGCTCTTTCTCTAACCAGTTCATAATTGTGGCAGAATCTGCATGGTACAAGTACCGATACTTTTTTTTCAAGTACTTGCCGATACCGATTACCCATACTTTTTTTAATGTCAGATGACAGTTTTAAAGCACAGTACAGATAAGGTGGCAATGGTATGCAGCACTGATGAGTACTGACAGGTGGTGGGCACTGACAGGTGGCACTGACGACTGTCATTGAGGATTGGCACTGATGGCTGGCACTGACAAAGGGCACTGGTAGATGGCACTGACAGGTGGCTGGCACGTGGCTGGCACTGATAGATGGCAGTGATAGATGGTACTGACAGGTGGCTGGCACTGATAGATGGTACTGACAGGTGGCTGGCACTGATAAATGGCAGTGGTAGATGGCACTGACAGGTGGCTGGCACTGGTAGATGGCAGTGATAGATGGCACTGACAGGTGGCTGGCACTGATAGATGGCAGTGGTAGATGGCAGTGATAGATGGCACTGACAGGTGGCTGGCACTGGTAGATGGCAGTGATGGATGGTACTGACAGGTGGCTGGCACTGAAAGATGGCAGTGATAGATGGTACTGACAGGTGGCTGGCACTGATAGATGGCAGTGATAGATGGTACTGACAGTTGGCTGGCACTGATAGATGGCAGTAATGGTACTGACAGGTGGCTGGCAGTGATAGATGGCACTGACAGGTGGCTGACACTAATAAGTGACACTGATTAAGCAGCACTAATGAGCACTGACAGATAGGCATGAGATGATTTATTTTTCTATGCTGCCTCTGCGACGCCCATCTTATTATACCCCCTGCACTCGGCCTCAATAAAGCAGCAGTAGACATCTTGTTACACCCAGCCTGGACTACATGGGCTGGGTGTAACAAGATGTCCGCTGCTGCTTTATTGAGGCCGAGTGCAGGGTGTACCAAGATGGGCGTCACAGATTTTCAAGCACGGACAGTGTAACGGCAAAACGGAGCGTCACTTCCTTTTACCAATGTGACGGCAAGCTTGCCTGAGGACTTTCCGCTCCGCGCTCTGCTCAGCCCCTCCCGCCCTCCGCTTGCCGACTCCGCCCGCTGACATCTCAGGTATCGGCAAAGGCATCGGGAGCATTTGTACAAGTACTCGCCCAAATGCTCTGTATCGGGACAACCCCATTTGTGACTATGGAAGTTTCTAGATTTTTTTAGTACCTGGCTGCACCTCCCTCTCAGCCTGACCTAGTTCCTTCCTGAAGTTCATGGAAAGTTCCTGCTAGGAGACAGGAGGGGTGGCCAGCCTTTGTTCACTTACAGACCTTTGCCCTTCACATCTCCCCCAGGGGGAGGTTATAAAGCTATGGTTGGGGTGTTGCTTGCTGCAGTTACACAAGGGGACTCTGTAGACCGACTAAAAAGTGGCAAGCTACGGGGGTCCTTTGCATCTAATACCCCCCAGGAGACAACCCACCCTATGGATGAGCAACCTGGTGGACTGGATACTACATGGAGCAGATCACTCCCCGATTCCCCCATTTACTGGCCTCACTATGGGACCCAAGGAGGAGTGGGCACCAGTAAAGGGGTCCCTGGGATGTGTTTTACTTCATGTAATGGTTTTATAAATTCAATCCAATATAGAGATAATACAGAATAAATGGCACCATACCGGGTGATCTGAGGGTCTTCTGATTCTCCATGTTGACCTTCTTCCTGACAGACCTGCACTCTTCTAACAGCGCCTGTATGGAGAAATAGACAGTGACATCCTGACACCTTATATGAACCTGACACACACAATGATACCATCACCATCCAGACACATCCCTTGTCTGTTACTGGATAATGTCCCAGAATTCCCGCACCACTCACCTCTCCTGTCAGCAGATCAATGATCTTCTGGGTCACTTCTAGGATCTTCTTGTCGTTGTTCCTCTCAGGTGTTGGGGAGGGAGGTGGAATATCCCTGGTGGGACTTCTACTCCCTTCTCCAGACGGATACATCCCTTGTAGGAGACCCTCAATGTACACCATCTTCACCACCGCACATTTCTACATAGGAGGAAATACAGATCCAGAGCGATGTCATGTGACCTCCCAGAATCCTCCTCACCTCTCCGGACAGGTCTGTGTTTTAATAATAGAGAGAAGAATGACGTCATGTGACCTCCCAGAATCCTCCTCATCTCTCTGGTCAGCTCTGTGTTTTATTAACCCCTTCCATACCGGGCACTTATGCCCCTTCCTGCCTAGGACAAATTTCCACACCAGAGAGAAAGCCTTGCATTACTGTGTGGAGTTACAGACAGAAGAACAGGAAGTGAGGATTTCTCAGAAGAAATAAGGACATTTATAAGCAAAATGGAAAGATGAGGTAAGTGAAGGAGGACTGCACTAAGGTAAGCTTGTTTAGGAGAAAAAAAAAATTGTACCTTTACAACCTCTTTAAGGCAGAAAACAAAAGGGAGGGGGTAGGAACGTTATTAGAACTTTTGTTCTTTTATCTTAAAAATACGATATAAAGTTTTGACGGGAAAAAAAATAAAAAATCAGCACTGCGTCTCTCGGCTGGCGTGTCCTCTCTGGTGCAGACGGAGGTGGGAGCTGCTGGTAAAGCACTTCTCGCAGTCGGGACAAGAATAAGGCCGCTCCCCGGTGTGAGTTCGCTGGTGGCAGATCAACCCAGACTTCTGGGTGAAGGACTTCCCGCACTCCGAGCACAGGTACGGCTTTTCTCCTGAGTGGATCCTCTGGTGGACGGTCAGGTTGGTCCTCTTGGTGAAACTCTTCCTGCACTCGGAACAAGGGTAAGGCCATAGGCCGGTGTGGGTCTGCTGGTGGCTGATCAGCACCGACTTCTGATTGAAGGATTTCCCGCACTCCGAGCACACGTACGGCTTCTCCCCGGAGTGGATCCGCTGGTGGACGGTCAGGTTGGTGCTCTTGGAAAAGCTTTTCTGGCACTCGGCACATCTGAAGGTCTTGGACTCGGCGCCAGTGGCTGGGATAAAGTGGCTGGTTGAGCATTTCTTTCGTGTCCGTCCCTGGGTGGGTCACCACCTTCTTCTTGGCGCTGAGTCCATAGGGTCGAGTACGTGTGCCTAATCCTCTCTGAAGGGTACTCTTCGTCTTCTGAAAACAATTCCTCTTCAATACGACAGGCTATATAGTCCAACCCAAGATTTTCGCTGCCAGACTCCTCCTTGATATAAATGTGTCTCTCGGAGTCGAAGATGTTTCTATTTTGTGGGGAGTCCCCCCCCAATCGTAGCTGGTGGTTGGAGGCTTCTATGGGTCCAACAGTCTCCATCCGAAAGGTCCTCCTTGGAGTAAGGTTCTTCCTTGACGTTGTCCATCTCTACACCAATTCCTCCATCCAAGAGAGACTCTTCTTCATGAGAGTCCGTGTCCTTTATATCCTCGGGGGTCTGCGACGATTCCGTTCTTTCGGATGAGTCTGCTGGAAAAAATAAAAATTAGGTTGCAGATTTATTTTACATTGTTCACATTGTCACGTATTATGTATGATGTAGCTGGTCTCATCAATGTGCCGTTTTATAGGAAGTCTACAGCCATGCTGTAGTGGGTGCAGGAGCGACGTCACTCAAATTAGTGTACAATACATAGAGCAGTGATGGTGAACCTTGGCACTCCAGATGTTTTGGAACTACATTTCCCATGATGCTCCTGCGCTCTGCAGTGTAGATGAGCTTCATGGGAAATGTAGTTCCAAAACATCTGGGGTGCCATCGCCATTACTGACATAGAGATTCATGCATTGCATGAATCTCTATGTATTGTCGCCGCTGCTGCCGCCCACTATTCAGATGGCCGGCCCCCTGGTGAGTGTCGGCAATCTGAATAACGACAGCTGGTTGGCTCTGGCTCTGATAGGCTTTGCGATGTCAGCCTGTGGGCTGTAATCGGCTTCCAAATAGTCAACCAGGGGACGCAGTGTGTGTGTGCGTTCCCTAGTTAACACTGACACTCGTCTCAGCCAATCAGGTTCACCGGTAACCTGATTGGCTGAAGCGACATCGAGGGCGGGACTCGGGAGAAGACATTGCGGAAGGATGGCTGACCCAAGAAAGGTAAGCGCTGTGGGGGGGGGGGGGGGCAGCAATCTGGTGGTTTTTGAGGGGGCAAACTGGTGCCAATTGATGGGCACAGTGGCTGCGTTTGATGGTACAGTGGTGACAATTGATGGTACAGTGGCAGCAATTGATGGGCACAGTGGTGATAATTGATGGGCACAGTGGTGATAATTGATGGGCACAGTGGTGATAATTGATGGGCACAGTGGCTGCGTTTCATGGCACGGCACAGTGGCTGCGTTTCATGGCACGGCACAGTGGCTGCATCTCATGGCACGGCACAGTGGCTGCGTTTCATGGCACGGCACAGTGGCTGCGTTTGATAGCACAGTGGTGGCAATTGATGGGCACAGTGGTGGCAATTGATGGGCACAGTGGCGGCAATTGATGGGCACAGTGGCGGCAATTGATGGGCACAGTGGCTGCGTTTCATGGCATGGCACAGTGGCGACAATTGATGGCACAGTGGCAACAATTGATGGCACAATGGCAACAATTGATGGGCACAGTGGCGGCAATTGATGGGCACAGTGGCAGCAATTGAGTACAGTGAGGCTGACAGTGTCTCCCCCATCCCTCCATCACTGTGAGACCATGCTGCTGGTAAAGGGACAAACAGAGGAAGGAGTATTAGCAGGCACAGCTCCTGTTCCTACAGTAACCAGGGGGGGGGGGTTACGAGGTGCTTACAGCACGAGAGCTAGCTAGCATGCTTGACGAGGCGTTGACCAGCTGATCTCTATGGCACACACCCTGCATCATCTACCCTCAGCTCTGTCATGACCTTAAGTCTGCCCAGGAAGTGAGGCAGAAGTAATGGAGAAGTGTATTTAACCACTTCAATACCAGGCACCCCCTTCCTGCCCAAGCCAATTTTTCAGCTTTCAGCTCTGTCGCTGTTTAAATGACAATTGCGCAGTCATGCTACAGTGCACCCAAACAGGATTTTTTGCATTTTGTTCCCACAAATAGATTTCTATTGGTGGTTTTTGATCACCTCTGCGTTTTTTTTTATTTTTTGTTTGTTTCGCAAAAAATAAAGGACAGAAGATTTAGAAAAAACTTTTTTATTTTTATTTCTGTTATACAATTTTGTAAATAAGTAAATTTTATCCTTCACTGATGGGCACTGATAAGGTGGCACTGATATGCAGAACTGATGGGCTTTGTTCGACGGCACTGATGGACACTCACAGGTGGCACTGAAGGGTACTTATGAGTGGCACTGATAGGCGGCACTGCTGGGCACTGATAGGTGGCACTGATAGGCATCACTAATGGCAGTGGCAGGCATTGGGGATGGACAATGATTGGCAGCTGCCTGGGCACTGATTGGCATTTCCCTGGTGGTCTAGAGTGGCATACCTGGTGGTCCAGTGTGATGGCCATCCCTGGTAGTCCTGGCAGCATCCTGGCGGTCCTGGGTGGGCATCTCAGGGGGTGGGGGGCTGTGCTAACAAACAATCAGCACAGAGCCCCCCTGCCAGGAGAGCAACCGATCGGCTCTTATCCACTCACGTCAGACGCGAGTGAGGAAAAGCCGATCAAAGGCTCTTCCTGTTTCCATTATGATCAGCCATGATTGAACACGGCTGATCACGTGGTAAAGAGCCTCCGGCGCCCCCTCGCTGCTGCTGTGCTGTGATTTGACAAGGCGATCAGTGGGTGTCACTGATCAGCAAGGAGAGATACAGAATACTCTGCCTATGTATACAAGAGCCAGAGCTGACAAACGGGGGTAAGTGATGAATTTTGTGTCCCTGGGGCAGGGAATAAAATCCATCACGTCCCTAAGTAAAAGACATAGTAAACACAAACACTGGTTAGGCACACATTTAACCCTTTGAACCCCCTACATGTTTAACCCCTTCCCAGCCAGTGTCATTAGCACAGTGCATTTTTTTTTATAGCACTGATCACTGTATTAGTGTCACTGGTTCCTGCAAAGTGTCCGACTGTCTGCTGCAATGTCGCAGTTCCGCTGGACGTTGCTAATCACTGCCATTACCAGTATAACAAAAAAAAAATGTATATATATATATATACACACACACACAAATTCTAGTATATATACACACACCAGCCCTCAAAAATCCCACTCGCCTGCTCGCATTTTGCGAGTGAAATTATAAGGTGTGCGAGTGTGTACTGGGCTGCCCTGTCCCAGGAATGTAAAGCCAGTGAAACCCCCTCCCCCCCCCCGCGCACCGCACACAGGCTTGCAGCCGGTCATTACAATATTAGGTATAGTTAGCCACCGGGGACCGCCCCTCTCCCTCACTCCGTGCCACACACCCCCGCCCCCTCCACTCGCAGCGCAGACATACAAGAACGTTACAGAAGTCAGCCATCTATGGACCGCCCCTCTCCCTCCCTCCTTGCTGCACATCCCACCCTCCGCACTCGCAGCACGGGCATACAGTAATTAGCTCCCGGGGACCGCCCCTCTCCCTCCCTCCTGCACATCCGCCCCCCCGCACTCACAGCACGGGCATACAGTAATTAGCTGCCGGGGACCGCCCCTCTCCCTCCCTCCCTGTCACACATCCCACCCCCCGGGATGGATTGGGGTTAATTCAAGGCATAGGTATAATGGATTGGGTAGGGGTAGAATTGGAGGCATAGGTCTGAATCATGCCTCCAATTCCACCACCCCTGCCAATCTATCATACCTATACTTCCAATTTCACTGCATTTCATTGGGGCTGCATTGATGGGCACTGATCAAGCTGCACTGATGGGGCCGTATCGATGGGCACTGGTAAAGCTGCATCGATGGACACTGGTAAAGCTGCATCGATGGACACTGGTAAAGCTGCATCAATGGACACTGGTAAAGCTGCATCAATGGACACTGGTAAAGCTGCATCAATGGACACTGGTAAAGCTGCATCAATGGACACTGGTAAAGCTGCACCAATGGACACTGGTAAAGCTGCACCAATGGACACTGGTAAAGCTGCACCAATGGACACTGGTAAAGCTGCACCAATGGACACTGGTAAAGCTGCACCAATGGACACTGGTAAAGCTGCACCAATGGACACTGGTAAAGCTGCACCAATGGACACTGGTAAAGCTGCACCAATGGACACTGGTAAAGCTGCACTAATGGGCACTGGCGAGGTTGCATTGATGGGCACTGGTGAGGTTGCATTGATGGGCACTGGTGAGGTTGCATTGATGGCTGCATTGATGGGCACTAATCAGGCTGCATTGATGGGCACTGATGAGGTTGCATTGATGGGCACTGATGAGGTTGCATTAATGCGGCTACACTGAGGAGATGGCACTGATGGGTACTGAGATGCTGCACAGATGGGCAACGATAGGCTGCATTAAAGGGCACTGATGGGGCTGCACTTTGTTAATATTTGTTTTTGTAATTTATTTCTGCATAAAACATTTAACAGTGTAATTTCATGAGATCATTTATGAGGGCGTGTTTAGGGGTGGAATTATGGGCGGGGCAGGGTAGAGAGTCGGGTGGGGCAACTGGTGGCGAGTAACTCTTAAGGCCTGGCTAGTAGCTTAGGTCTTGAAATTTTGAGCCCTGGTGTACTTATGTATACGAGCACACGGTAACAAGGGGGCTTTACATATTTTTTTTTTATTGTTCATTTTACTTTATTTTAGTTTGACACGTTTTCCCCCAAAAATAAATGTTTTGATCTCTTTTGTTCCTAGTACAAGGGATATAAATATAGGAATAATATAGCATGACAGGTCCTCTTTACAGTGAGATAGGGGATCAATAAGACCCCAAATCTCACCTCGCCTCCCGTAAGAATGATCAAGAGGCGGAACAGCCGCCATGATCGTTCTTACGGTGTAGGGAATCGCCAGTTGAAAAAGATGATATTTGAATGATGCCTGTAGCTGCACCCATTATTCAGATATCCCCGCACACAGTCAATGAGGTCATATGACGGCCGACGGGCAGGAAGGGGTTAAAATGCATTTTGTTTTCCAGAGTATTTTTTGGGTATTGCAGAGCATTGGCCGGGTATTGACGCGAGTGGAGGGGGCGGGGGAATTTCGGAAATATGAATTTTTCAATTTTTTTATTTTTTAGATTTTTATTAATTTTTACATTTTCAATTTTTTTTTCCCAAATATCCGAATTAAACAATTTTTCATTTTCTAATTTACAATATTTAAATTTTTCGAATTTTCGATTTTTTTCAATTGTCAAATTTGGAATTTTTAAATTTTCGAAATTGGAATTTTTCAATTTCCGAATTCTCGAAGTTCTGAATTTTTTAATTTCCGAATTTTTGTATTTTAAAATTCCCAAATTTTCGTATTTCCGAATTTCGTTAATATGATTTTTTAATTTATTTTTATTTTCATTTTTTTTAATTTTCTATTTTTTTAATTTTCATATTTTTAAATTTTTAAGTTTTCGAAAATCCGAATTAAACAATTTTTCATTTTCGAAAATTTTTATTTTTTTCATTTTCGAATTTTCAAATTTTTCATTTTCGATTTTTTTTATTTTTCAATTTTCGAAATTTGGAATTTAAAATTTTTTGAATTTCCGAATTTTTCCGAATTCCAAATTTTTCATTTTCGAATTTTTCAATTTTCGAAAAAAAAAAATAATATACGTTTTTTTTCGGAATTTTTTTTTCCGTTTAATTCATTTTTTGCTTATTCCAAATTTCTTAATTTTTTACGCATTTCTGAAAAAAGAAATAAAAACGAATGAAACAAAAAAAAAACTTTGAATTTCCGAATTAATAAAAAAAAAAAAAAAACTCAGATCTCATATTTAAAATGCAAAAAAAAATCTCATTTGAAAAAGTTACAAAAATAAATTGTCCCAAAAAATTTCCATAGGTGACGTGTTTTGAGTTACAGATTTTTTGCACTCGCTCTAACGATCGCGGCGATACCTCACATGTGTGGTTTGTACACCATTTTCATATATGGGCACCCATCAAAACTACCCCCATCATATTTTGCCCCATAAAACGGCCCCCATTAAAATTTGCCCCATAAACTGCCCCTTATCAAAATGCCCCCCTCAAAACTGTTCCCATCACCAAATTTGAAGATCCTAGCATTTATGGTTTTTGAGATATTGACCAGCAAAGCAAATTGTGGAAGTCCCGAAAGGGGAAAAATTCAGCAATTGTGTCCAGGAAGGAGTTCCAGGAGGTCGGGTAGATTTGTGAGAGAGGTCCCTAAATGAGCAGTGACTAATATTTTCATAGGGCAGCGGGAGATGTGGCTGCAGATATATAGGGAAGGAGAGTGTGACAAGACATGATTTCTAACCTGTGACCACTCCCTCATTTTCAAGCCAACCTACACATATCATATATCAAAACGTTCAGCTATCCCTGCTGCCACTACACGTGTCCATGGCTAAGTCATAGTCGCAAGCGTTTTCATAATACGGCCATTTGTTTGCAACCTACGCCATCCAATGACCTCCATTGACTTCCTTTGCAATGACAAGTCAAGACTCCTAGAATTTGAAAGGTAATTTGTAAACTGCGACTGTGCCTTCAATTTTTATATTTCAGAGATATACTATACATCAAACTGTAGGTCTGAGTCCTGTGATTCACACAATATAAAGATATTTCCTGTACGATTTACAGTTTTTAAAATACAAGCGTTTGAAGGAGGAGACATTTTCAAAAAAGGGCAAAAATCTGAGCCTGTGCTTTAGAGAGGCTGCCTATAAAGAAACATTGGTTTCCTAGGGAACGCTGAGATATTTCAAACTCCTCGCACACAGCTGGGAGGCACTAACGCTTCTGAAAAGCCAACCGCTCAAAAAAACCTGACAGCCACTTTACAGCTCCCTTGCTGGAAGCGTAAGACCGCTAGCCAGGCTCAGATTCCACCTTGTCGGCATTAATTTTGTATTTTACCGGTCAATATCTCCGGAGCCATAAATCCGAGGAACTTCAAATTTGGTAGAGAGGCGCTCCTTACCGACCTCCATATGTCTACCAAGTTTAGAGTCTGAGGCACAAAGGGTCCTGAAAAGCCACCCACCCAAAGAGAACCGACCGGCACTTGATATGTCCTTTGCGGGAAAACTTAGCAGTAAGAGATCAGACCTTTAATCATGTTTACATGCACCATCTGAGTTTTTTTCTCTCTTCTATGATCTGGAACATATACTAAGGAGACCTGGACAAGACCAAGCTTAGCTGCAAGGTCACATGCTCTGAGGTGAGCGGAGCGTGGAGCGTCCATTACCTTGGGGGAGAACCTGTGTGACAGCACTCTGATTCAGTTTTTTTGGTTCACTAACTGGGCTGTGTGGTTTTATCAACTGTAATATCATTCCAGGAATGCTGCTTTTTGAATATCACATGCTTTAAGCTGCAAAGTCATGTCTCGTGCATAAAAGAAGAGGGCCTATTGAAGTTAATATATATATTTTCGGAGCCAGCCACCCAATGAATGGTGAAGCCTAGAGTGGACAAAAAATGAAAAATAAGGACATGATTTCTAAAATGGCAGCATAAAAGAAAAGGAGGATATTGAGATTAACTCCACCATGGCCAGTCCCAAGTCCGTGCTGAGAAAGGAGGAGGGCTTTCCATCTGGGCCCGTTAATAAATTATATACCATATTTGCCAAAGCAAATTGCAGAAGTCTAGACAAGGGAACATTTCAGCAATTGTGTCCAGGAAGGAGTTCCAGGAGGTTGTGTAGATTTGTGAGAGACTGTCCCTAAATCAACAGTAACTATTTTCATAGGGCAGCGGGAGAGGTTGCTGCGGATATATAGGCAAGTATATTTTCGGAGCCAGCCACCCAATAAATGGTGAAGCAGAGTGGACAAAAAATGAAAAATCAGGACATGATGATGATGATTTCTAAAATGGCAGCATAAAAGAAGAAGAGCCCATTGAAGTTAACTCCCACCATGGCCGGTCCCAAGTCCGTGCTGAGAAAGGAGGAGGGACTTTGTGCAAAAGGGCTAAAAAGAGGTGGTACAGTCGTAATTTTAAGTTCCACTGTACATCTCTTCTCTGCTGTCCCGTCTGCGTGCTGTCTCGACTGTAAAGTGTGGGAAGAGGGTGTACCCCTTTACGGAGGATAGACAGCAGGATCCGTTCGCCCCGAGTACATTGTAGGTGTACAAGTGTCGGAAGAGAGCAGTTTGGTATCAAGGTTTGCCAATATTGCCGTCTTGGAGAAAGTATCTCAAAATCTCCGACATTTGATCAACCTTGAAGGTCTGTGTAACGGGATGAACCGTGACAGACTGAGATATTCCTATATCTATAGGGTCACCTTATGTCCACTAGGGCCATAGGGTGACAAACAATGAATAAACTAATAGTAGGAAGTGTGGCTTGGAAAAATAATTAAAGCAATAGAAAAATTACCTGTATAAATGAATAAACTGAAAGTAGGATGTGTGGCTTGGAAAAATAATTAAAGCAATAGAAAAAATTACCTGTATAAATGAATAAACTAATAGTAGGATGTGTGGCTTGGAAAAATAATTAAAGCAATAGAAAAATTACCTGTATAAATGAATAAACAAATAGTAGGATGTGTGGCTTGGAAAAATAATTAAAGCAATAGAAAAATTACCTGTATAAATGAATAAACTAATAGTAGGATGTGTGGCTTGGAAAAATAATTAAAGCAATAGAAAAATTACCTGTATAAATGAATAAACAAATAGTAGGATGTGTGGCTTGGAAAAATAATTAAAGCAATAGAAAAATTACCTGTATAAATGAATAAACTAATAGTAGGATGTGTGGCTCATAGCAGCAGGCAGGTTCTACCAAAATACAATTAGTACCAAAATGCAATTTACTGGTGCATTTGTCAGTGCTGGTGTCAGTGTTCTCTGTCAACTGAGCACCCAATGTCAGAGGCTTTAAAGTGGTTGTAAACCCACTGTAGGTATAAAAGAATATCTCCTAAACCTGTACGGTTTAGGAGATATTCCCCTCGCAATGCTCCACTGGAAGGGCCGGCCGCTACAGACCCTAGCCGGAATGAAGTCTCCCGCTCATCGCTAATCACAGCGCTGGAGCAGCGATACCCGGAAGACACACCGGCGTGGACCAGGTAAGTCACTTCTAGTTGCGAGGCAAGTATTTCATAATGAGCCAATGTAAATGTAAATGCAGGTTTACAACCGCTTTATGCTACCATCTAGTGGTCCCATCTGATGGGTGCACACTCGAGAAAAAAAAAACTGCAAAAGATCTGCAAAAACACTGGTACACTGGAAAATGATTCGGAACATGGTCCTCTCTCCATCTTCCCGTCTTCCCTGCCATCTTGATCAACTAAGATGGCAAGGAAGATGGTTTATTTCCTGGCCAGCTTGGCGTGGGAATATAGGTAAATTGGGAGCCCAAGTACCATAGGTGTCAGCCCAGAACTCAGTTTTATGCTCAATCAAATGCACCATCAAAGAAAAAATGGTGAAGGGAACAGGGTACTTCAGTCTACTGAAATAATTTGTAATAAAAACATCTTTGCCATTCTCCAACCACTTTGCACATACAGGTCCCAGAAGGCAGCGGGGGCAGGAGGAAAAATATATATCCAAAAATGAGGGGTCTTTTCTTTGAGACCAAGTTGTACAAGTGGGTGGAACTCTGCTTTAATTTATGGAAAGATAAGAAAATTACCGAATGCATAAAACATTAAGGTAAAAAAAAAACCTTCAATGTTTACAACCCCTTTAACCACTTCCATCCCAAGGCTGGAGTGGAGATATCTCAATGATACCTACAGCTACGGGTATCATTTAGATATCCTTGTTTTCAGCCGGTGATTCTGTCCACCATGAAAATGATCGTAGAGGCATGATCGTTCTTACAGGCATTGGGAGGGGACATCCCCCCCTCCGGTGCTTCTCCAGGCTTCTTCCGTACCATCGGGGACCTGAAGAAAGAATCAGCCACCGCTGGATGACGACCATAGAGATTTACGGTTACCAGATGGTCCGATGTCATGCTTTCCAGCCCGGAGGAGAGATGTGGAGTCTTTTTGGCTCCACATCTCACCCTAAAGAGGACCTGTGACAAACCATTCATATTACAAAGGATGTTTAAATGCAACCCATTTTTTTTTTTTAAACAGTGTAAAAATAAATAAAATCGAGAAAAATAAATAAATTATAATTTATAGCACCCCGTCCCGGTTCGCTCGCTCGCAGAATTAATGCGTACGTGAGCAGCTCCCCTATATGAAAATGGTGTTTAAACCACACATGTGAGGTATTGCCGCATATTAGAGCGAGTGCAATAATTCTAGCCCCAGACCTCCTCTGCAATTCAAAACATGCAACCTGTAGCATTTTTAAATGTTGCCTATGGAGATTTTTTGGGCCAACTTATTTTTGTCATTTTTTCAAATTACTTTTTCTTTTATTGCATTTTAGTCTAAAAATATGAGATCCAAGGTCTTTTTGACCCCAGATCTCATATTTAAGATGATCTGTCATTATTTGTTTCTATTACAAGGGATGTTTACAATCCACATTCCTTGTAAAAGGAATAAAAGTGAATTTTTTTTTTTTTTTTTAATAAGTGTAAAAAAAAGGATTTTTAATAAACAGCTTACCTGTAAAATCCTTTTCTTGAAGTACATCACGGGACACAGAGCGCATAGCCATTACACTTGGGTTATATGGGTACCTTCAGGTGTGGACACTGGTGTAATCAATTTCACAGGAAGTTTCCTCCCTATATAACCCCCTCCCACTGGGAGTGCTTCAGTTTTGTAGCAAGCAATTCTCCAGAGGTTACACAATGTTCCCCAAAAGAGGGGTGGGAGCTCTGTGTCCCGTGATGTACTTCAAGAAAAGGATTTTACAGGTAAGCTGTTTATTAAAAATCCTTTTTTCTTTATCGTACATCACGGGACACAGAGCGCATAGCCATTACACTTGGGATGTCCTAAAGCAATGCTCTATGAAGGGAGGGAGACCGTAAGGCCAAGAATAGCCAAATAAAAACATTGTCAGGAGAAAACATGGCTCCACCAACAGAAAAACAAGGGGGCGTGAACCGGGCCAGAGGATTCTATACTGCTGCCCGTAGGACCGCCTGCCCAAAAGCTGCGTCCGTACCCTTTGCAACGTCCAACTTATAAAATTTAGTAAACGTATGTACGGAAGACCAGGTTGCCGCCTTGCAAACCTGTGCCATAGAGATCTGATGGTGTGCTGCCCAGGAGGCACTCATGGCCCTCGTAGAATGGGCTTTAACTGATAAGGGAGGTGGAACGCGCTTCAGACCATAGGCCTGAAAAATCAGCTGCTTAATCCACCTAGCCAAGGAAGACTTCTTGGGGCCATCCGGAAGAACAAAAAGCACATCTGTTTTCCGAATCTTCTCTGTAGCCTTGAGATAGACCCTCATTAATCGAACAACGTCCAAAGTATGAAGCCGTCTTTCCTCTCTGGACTGGGGAGTAGGAAAGAAGGATGGTAGGACTAGGTCCTGATTCAAGTGAAACCTGGATATGACCTTAGGAAGGAAAGAAGGTTGAGGCCGCAGAACCACTCTGTCCTTATGCAGAATAAGGTATGGCTCCCTGCATGACAAGGCTGCCAGCTCGGAAACCCTTCTGGCTGAAGCCATAGCCACCAAGAAAACCAAACTTTCGGGTTAGTAGCACAAGAGGGATTTCTGTCAGAGGTTCAAACGGCTGCCTTTGTAAAGCCGACAAGACCAGATTTAAATTCCAGGGGCAGAGGGGAGCTCTAATAGGGGGATTCACATGCAAGACCCCCTGCAAGAAGGTTTTCATAAGCGAATGGGTGGCCAAGGGTCTTTGAAACCATATTGATAAAGCCGACACCTGCCCCTTTAGAGTACTAAGAGCCAACCCTTTGTCAACGCCAACCTGGAGGAATCGCAAGATCCTGTCAATAAAAAACTTTCGAGGATGCCATTTTTGAGACTCGCACCACTCCACATAGGTTCTCCAGACTCTGTAATAAATATTTCTGGAGACCGGTTTCCTAGCCTGAATCAACGTAGATATGACCTGATCTGAGAGGCCTCTGCCCTTAAGAATTAGGGATTCAGCTGCCAAGCCGTCAAATTTAGCTGCTGTGAAGCAGGATGGCAGATTGGGCCCTGAGACAGCAGATCTGGGCGCAGGGGGAGCGGCCCCGGCGCCCCGACTGACATCTTCACGATGAGTGCGTACCAAGCCCTCCTGGGCCAGGCTGGGGCCACCAGGATCACAGGCCTGCGCTCCACCCGGATCCTCCGTAGAAGGCGGGGAATCATCTGCAGTAGAGGGAACGCATACAGAAGAGAAAACTGGTGCCAAGGGCAAACCAACGCATCGGTCCCGTAGGCCGAGGGATCCCTGGCTCGGGATATGAATTTGTCCAATTTTTTGTTGGATCTCGTTGCCATAATGTCCACATCTGGGACTCCGAATCTTTGGCAAATCTCTTGGAATACCTGGGGGTGAAGAGACCATTCCCCCGGGAGCAACTGTTGACGACTCAAAAAATCTGCTTGAGAATTGTCTATCCCTGGGATGAACACCGCCGAGATGCAGGGTACATGGGCTTCGGCCCATGAGAAAATCAGGTTTACTTCTCTTTGGGCTGCTGGGCTCTTCGTGCCCCCCTGGTGGTTTATGTATGCCACCGCAGTGGCGTTGTCGGACTGTATCCTTACTGGCAGACCCTGAAAGGGGAGAGTCCAGGCGATCAGGGCCAGTCGAGCAGCTCTGATCTCCAAGATATTGATGGGAAGCAGTTTTTCTGCCCCCGACCACAGCCCTTGCTGGGTCTGTTCTTCTAGAACTGCCCTCCAACCTAACAGGCTGGCATCCGTGGATACTATCTTCCAAGTGATGGGGCAAAAGGATTTCCCTTTTGACAAATTTTGAGAGACCAGCCACCAAGACAGGCTGCGCCGGACCTTCGGAGAGAGCACCAACGGACGATCTAACGCCTGAATGGATTTGTTCCAAGCAGAGAAAATGGCTGCCTGAAGATATCTGGTATGGATCTGGGCGTAGGGCACAGCCTCGAAGGCGGCCACCATCTTCCCCAGCAGTCGCATACATAGGCGAATAGTCGGCCTCTTCTTGCCTAAGATCACTTGAACTGCTTGAGTTATTGATCTGATCTTTGCTTGAGGTAAACTTATCCTCTGGCAGTCTGTATCTAGCCGAAGGCCTAGATATTCCAACTGCTTTGTGGGTTTCAATACCGATTTTTCTAGGTTTACAATCCACCCGAATTCCTCTAGATGCTGAACTGTGCGACCTACTGCCTGATTGAGGTTGGAAGCTGAGCTGTCGATAACCAGAAGATCGTCCAAGTATGCCAAGACTAAAATGCCTTCTGTCCTTAGGACGGCTAGCACCGGGGCTAACACCTTTGTGAATACCCGCGGAGCTGTTGCCAACCCGAAAGGGAGGACTACGAACTGGTAATGGCGGTGATCTATCATACAACGAAGAAACCTGTGATGTGCCGGGTAGATCGGCACGTGCAGATACGCATCTTTTATGTCTATAGATGCTAGAAAGTCGTCTTGATGTAGGCTGGCTGCCACCGAACGTATGGACTCCATACGAAAGGTCTGAATGTTTAGAAAGCGATTTAGGTGTTTGAGGTCCAAGATAGGCCTGACGTCGCCATTGGGCTTTGGTATTATGAAAAGGTTGGAGTAGAATCCCAGACTCCATTCCTGGGTTGGTACTTCTACAATTACTCCTTGGAGCCAGAGACGATCCAATGCTTTTACAAGAGAGGCCCTCTTTAATGGGTCGCTTGGAAGACTTGACCCCTGAAGATGAGGAGGGGGGACTTCCCGAAACTCTAGCTTGTAGTCCGTGGTTACCACGGATCTTACCCAAGAGTCGGGAATTCTGGCCTTCCACACTTCGGAGAAAAACCGAAGCCTTCCCCCCACCCAAGAGAGTGGGGGCGCCCCTTCATGAATCTGACTTGAGGATTGGTTTAACCGGCTTGCGAGGCCATGGCCTCTTGCCTGTCGTGGCTTGTCCTTGTGGGCGGCTATTAAATGCTGAACGCCCGGGAGGCCGTCGATACTGACGGGAAGTTGAAGGGGCCGAGCCTGTGAAGGCCTGTCGCTTAAATGCGGGCCCACGCGATCTTTTCTTGATAGGCAAGAAAGAACTTTTACCACTTGATATGGTCTGGATATATTTATCTAGGTCTTCACCGAATAGTCTCCCACCATGAAAGGGAAATCCTGCTAAAAGCTTTTTGCAGGGTGCCTCTGCTGACCAGTTTTTTAGCCACAAAAGGCGACGCATATGAACCAACAGCAGAGATAAACGGGACGCCTGTTGAACGGAGTCCTTAATAGCATCTACTGCAAAGCAGAGAGCTCTTGGGAGGTCAGCCAATTCACGAGCTTGCTGAGCCGGTATGTCCCTTAATATCGGTTTAGTCTGATCCTTTAAAGCCTGACAAACGCCAATGGCTGCCACTGCTGGCTGAACCACAGCACCTACTGTGGTAAAAGAAGCCTTCAGTAGGGTCTCCAATTTTTTGTCGACTGGATCTTTAAACACCTGGACATTTTCCACCGGACAGGTCAGGAATTTATTTACGCAGGAAATGGCTGCGTCCACGGTAGGGAGTGCCCATTTCTTTGCAAATTCTTCTTCCATAGGATAGAGAATGGTGACCCTTTTAGGAGGGATAAAAATCCTATCAGGTCGAGCCCAATCCTGAAAAATCACGCTCTCCAGAAGGGGGTGAACCGGGAAAGACGCACCACTCAATGGTGCCTTCAAGGAACCTAAAGAGGATACCGCAGGGGCTAATTGTTCTGACACTGGAAGTTTAAAAGCAGTGCGAACCATATCCGTCAGAGACTGGATCCACAGACTCTCTGCTTGAGAAGCCGAAAAAAATTTCATCTATAGTGGAATCTTCAATGTCTGACCCGTCAGGACTCAGGTCCGCTTGATCCCCCTGTGGGTCCAATTCCTCCGAAGAGAGGACCTCTGCATCCGAACACACCGTTCTAGGTGACGGGGATCTAGCCCGTTTGCCACCCGGCAAAGAGCGGGCAATTAAAGCAGTTAACCTTTTCTCTAGCCCACCCAGGGTGGATTCTAGCATTTCTTCCGTAACATAAACGGGAATGGGTTGATTGGGGGCCGCCTCTGCCCCTAGCACCCTCAATGGCTCCTGCATGATGCTGTTCGGTGGTCTATCTGGTGAGGGTGGGACCACTGGAGCTTGGCCCAAATCCTCTGACCCCGTTGGAGACCCCTTTACTTTTTTGGCACCTTTTGCAGCCTTAGCTGGTCCTGATCCCTTGGGAGCCATTGCACAACCTTGAGACACCCCTACAGCCAACACCCAACTGTTGTAGCTAGAAGTGAAACATTAACCACTTAAGGACCGCCTCCTGCAGATTTACGTCGGCAGAATGGCACGGCTGGGCACATATACGTTGGTTTTAGTAACCAGCCGTGGGTCGCGGGCGCGCGCCCCCGCGACCCGGTCCGAAGCTCCAGGACCGGGACCGCGGGATTCGCGGACCCGATCGCCGCTGCAGTGCGGCGATCCGTCCCTGGAGCGGAAGAACGGGGAGAGCCGTGTGTACACACGGCTTCCCCGTGCTTCTCTGTGGCCGGAGCATCGATCGCGTCATCCCTGTAATAGGGGGACGCGATCGATGACGTCACACCTACAGCCACACCCCCCTACAGTAGTAAACACACACATTAGGGCACACATTCCCTACAGCGTCACCTGTGGTTAACTCCCAAACTGCAACTGTCATTTCCACAGTAAACAATGCAATTTAAATGCATTTTTTGCTGTGAAAATGACAATTGTCCCAAAAATGTGTAAAAATTGTCCGAAGTGTCCGCCATATTGTCGCAGTCACGAAAAAAAATCGCTGATCACCGCTATTAGTAGTAAAAAAAAAAATTATTAATAAAAATGCAATAAAACTATCCCTTATTTTGTAAACGCTATAAATTTTGCGAAAACCGACCGATAAACGCTTATTGCGATTTTTTTTACCAAAAATACGTAGAAGAATACGTATCGGCCTAAACTGAGGGAAAAAAATGTTTTTTTATATATTTTTGGGGGATATTTATTATAGCAAAAAGTAAAAAATATTGCATTTTTTTTTAAATTGTCGCTCTATTTTTGTTTATAGCGCAAAAAATAAAAACCGCAGAGGTGATCAAATACCACCAAAAGAAAGCTCTATTTGTGGGGAAAAAAAGGACGCAAATTTTGTTTGGGAGCCACGTCGTACGACCGCGCAATTGTCTGTTAAAGCGACGCAGTGCCGAATCGCAAAAACCCCTTGGGTCATTTGCCAGCGTATTGGTCCGGGTCTTAAGTGGTTAATAAGGACAGGCTATGGTAAAAAAAAAAATTTTTTTTTTTTTACATTTTCATACGCCTGAGAAGGCGGCAATACCGAGGAGAGTCCTGTGAGTATTGCCACACCAATGCCCGTTAGCTGGAGTCCAAGGTTGCACCGACTCAGATACTGCCAGATCTAAGGCTGAGTCCCTTTAAGAAAAAAATCTTTTTTTTTTTTTTTTTTTTCTGGTCAGTGTGGACTAAGTCCAGACCTGAAGATCCACAAACCACCACTGGGTGTCACTGTTAGCCAGAAATGGCTCAGCTGCGCGCTCTGTGTCCTCACTCTCCACTGCTCTCAGGAGGGAATGACCAGCCAGGAAATGCTTTTTTTGCTTTATCTGAGACCTGACGCTGCTGGCCCGCCCCCCCCATGCTGAAACCAACATGGAGGAAGCAGAGAGCAGAGGAGAAGCCTGGACCAGCGCTAGTAACACAGACACCCGGTAAGCCACTAATCTTTGTAGTGCACACATAGAGGAAGCTGTCCCCCTAGGCTTCCTAGGAAACAGGAGTTTTGTCAGCACTTCCTCTCTATACACGTGGGGCTGCAGTATCATGCTAACAGGCAAATCTGGGGGGAGTAGCAAAATACATATCTTTAAAAGCATATATATATCTACATGTTATCTGGGTAAACATTAGTACATCCCATCCTGCCTCAAAAGACATAGTGGAGATAGTGGCTGATGCACAAGCATACCATTAGCCAACCCAGAACCCCCAGGGGGATACCTACTGTGGAACCAAGTCCCGCAGGTTCCCTCTTACCTGCTCCACGTCGCAGGGTATTGCAAAATGCAAGAGGCCCAGCCTTCCCCCATCTCCGTGGGTATTGTCTTGGACCTTCAGGGACCGGGGTCCTGTGTTAAGGAACCCACACCCCTGGACCTATATAGCATCCTGGCATCAGTAGCGTTTAGTTCTTGGAAGAGACTAAGGCACTGGAGCCCAGAATCCAGCCCTCCAAGGAGAGGCATTATAGGCAAAACCCCACTCCAGCAGGGCCCGGGTACCGTACACCTTGGCTTTGAAGCACTTCGGACGGATCCGGCTAGCTATCCTGGGTCCCGAGACCTCCGAGGGACAGCTAGACGTGACCAACACCTAAGACACTGGCGAAAAAACTGAAGCACTCCCAGTGGGAGGGGGTTATATAGGGAGGAAACTTCCTGTGAAATTGATTACACCAGTGTCCACACCTGAAGGTACCCATATAACCCAAGTGTAATGGCTATGCGCTCTGTGTCCCGTGATGTACGATAAAGAAATAAATATAATCTAGTAACGCATACATGAGCACAGCCCGCATATGAAAACTGTGTAATCTCCTGCTATTGCGAATTGGATGCGGGTGAACACCACATCCAATTCGCACTAGTATGAACCCAGCCTTAGACAATAGAGTACTAAATTTACAGAAAAGACGGGGAGTATGACAGATGCTTGGAATAGAATAACAAGCATGTGCTATCTTCTCAGGATGTCCTAAGCTCACTTTACCCTAAAAAAAAAAAAATGTAAATTTTGTTTTTTTGCAGGTAAAAAATTATGCATCTTATATTTTTTAAGTAGCCTTCAAAGCATTGCCCCCCCCCCATTTTAAAATACACCGATCACTCACTGTGCTCACTTGGGCCAGTACATATGACATTTTTACTGCTTCCCCATTCTCCACCTTGAAACAATCCACAGCAGCCAATAGGAAGGACAGGAGGGGAAGCTAGCAGTGCAGGGAAAGGGGTACATACGGAGGCCCGGGCGCAAGGAGAAATCAGATCGTAGTAAGCCAGAACTGGAATCGATAAATATATTTTCAGGAGGAAGGTCATTTTCACCGCAGTGACATTGCCTAACCATGGCAGACCACACCAACGTGTCAGCAAGTCAAATGATTTAGCAATAGGGGGGCAGTTTGCTTTATAGAGGGTATCTAAGCATTTGTTTGGGGGTTTTACTCCTAAATACGGTAAGTGGTGATCAAGAAGAAAATGTGCCTACGGACTGTAGTTGGCTCAGCTCGGGCTGGGTGATGGTTATGTTAAAGTGGTTGTAAGCCCTTTACATCCACTTTAAACTACAGGTAAGCCTAGATTAAGGCTCACCCACGGGTGCTTGAAATATCTTAACCTCCACGGTTTAGGAGATATTTACTAAAATCACGGGCGCCGATGCCTACGGTGTAGGCACACTTCAGCAACGGCGATTGCGCCGTGCCATATCTGATGGCTCCCGCACGGGGGTGACGTCATCGCGGCACCGGCCAATCACAGTGCCAGAGACCCGGAAGTTACCCCCAGGAAAGATGTTGGCCATCTGAGCGTTGTACAAGGACGGCTGCGGGGGATCAGAGGTATTACGTAATGAGCTAGTATGCTATGCACACTAGCTCATTATGCCCTTGTCTTGCAGGTTTTTTTTTTTTTACTTCCTCTTTATCCACATCATCCCACAACATACATATACAATTGTCATAAGAATTGTTTCTATCTTTTAATTACGGTAATAGAGCAGTCTAAAATCCGACTTCCGGTTTTTGTCTCCCACGGGAGTAGGCGTCTCTACTCCTTTTCCCCCGGCGCCGCAGTGTTGTCTGGGAGCTCTCCGCAAGGTTTCCTGGGAGCACAGTGTCATGCTTCCCAAGAGACAATGTGGAACGCCATCCTTCGAAATCCCGCAAGATTTACTAGCATTGCCATCACAACGGGGGCGGGAACTTTCAACGAACTCACCCGTTGTGATGGCAACCCTCAGTGTTGATGGCGCTGCCACCGCAACTTTGACACATGACACGTTAGGTACCAATTTACTCGGCGTAACATTATCTTTTTCTAAAAAAATAAAAATTTATATAATTGGGCCAACATTACTGTTCATTTAAATTAATTAAAAAAGTGTTTTAAACCTGTGGTCTGCGGCCCAACGCCAGGCGGTGCGGGCTGCCAGGCCGCGGAGGAGACAAGTAATGTCAGCGGTGTGGCGACGGGGAAGAGAGATGACATCATCTCTTGTTGCCCGCACCGCTGTTCCGTCCTTACTTACAGGGCCGCGAAAGCTGCTCTACACGGAGGTGCAGCCGCGACCCAGAATGACGTCTCTCACCGCCCGCCCTCATCTCTCCCTCGCATGTGTTTCACATGCAGCTATTTTACCACACTGAGGAGAGTACTCTGCAGCCATGTTACATGTAACTGTGGCAATCTCCATGATGCTAGCAGGCAGTGTGGCAAGTAACATCCTCATCCGGTGGCAGGCAAGTGACATCCTCATCTGGTGGCAGGCAAAGTGGCAAGTGACACTCTCAGGGCTCCCACTGATTCTACATTATGGTGAGTTGAACTATTTCATTTTATATTACAGATATATTGCAGATCCTTCTGTGTATTCCCAGTCAGACCCATAAAAGTCAAAGAACACAGACATCACACCCTGACACATATAAGGTGACAGGATCCCCCTCCATCCAGTCCACACAGAGTGCTGGGACCCCCTTCTCTCATAATAATCGGACATTATTACCTCCTCCTCACCAGTGTTACCAACCCCCCGAAGTGAAATTTACTGGCAGAACGACAAAAAAAATTATATCCAACGCTATTAGCAATGTGTTCAAGTTAAACAAAAGTAAAAAAAACATATTTCTAAATTTACATGAAGGTCAGCGTACTATAACACAGCCAGCACAGAGTTCCCTCTTACATCAGAGTCTGCAGGATGCCCCTTTACAGTGCAAGGGAACTCTTATGTAAAGGGGAACGCTGCAGATCATGATGTAAGGGGAACTCTGATATGGGGGGGGGAAGGCTCTGGTGAATAGAGACCACCATCCGCAGAGGAGTGAATACACCAAGGTAAGGGAGGGTTACTAGTATAGGGGGAAACCTTCAGTGCCCATTTACATTATTGTATTCACTCCCCTCCTTAGATCAGTGACGCCCCCCCCCCCCCCCCCGACTGGCCTGGTGGCACTGTCACTGACCTCCTCTCAGGTGCATTGTGCAGGGCTCAGACAACTCCAGCTTGGCGGCTCTGATCTCCTCTCCACAGTCCACGCACCCGATTCTTCCCATAACCCCCATCCCGGCGCTCCCACTCTTGACTCCTTTCTAGAATCCCCTCAGAGATGGTCAGAGGCTGCAGACATGATAAAAGACAGGAGATGGTCAGAGGCTGCAGACATGATAAAAGACAGGAGATGGTCAGAGGCTGCAGACATGATAAAAGACAGGAGATGGTGGGGACAGAGGCTGCGGACATGGCACAGGAAGGGGGGAACAGAGGCTGCAGACGTGGCACAGGAAGTAGGGAACAGAGGCTGCGGACATGGCACAGGAAGTAGGGAACAGAGGCTGCGGACGTGGCACAGGAAGGGGGAACAGAGGCTGCGGACATGGCACAGGAAAGGGGAACAGAGGCTGCGGACATGGCACAGGAAGGGGGAACAGAGGCTGCGGACATGGCACAGGAAGGGGAAACAGAGGCTGCGGACATGGCACAGGAAGGGGGAACAGAGGCTGCGGACATGGCACAGAAAGGGGGAACAGAGGCTGCGGACATGGCACAGGAAGGGGGAACAGAGGCTGCGGACATGGCACAGGAAGGGGGAACAGAGGCTGCAGGCGTGGCACAGGAAGGGGGAACAGAGGCTGCAGACGTGGCACAGGAAGGGGGAACAGAGGCTGCAGCCGTGGCACAGGAAGGGGGAACAGAGGCTGCAGCCGTGGCACAGTAAGGGGGAACAGAGGCTGCAGCCATGGCACAGTAAGGGGGGGGGGAACAGAGGCTGCAGCCATGGCACAGGAAGGGGGGGGGACAGAGGCTGCAGCCATGGCACAGGAGGAAGGGGGGGGCAGAGGCTGCGGCCATGGCACAGGAGGAGGAGGGCAGAGGCATGGCACAGGAGGAGGAGGGCGGAGGCATGGCACAGGAGGAGGAGGGCAGAGGCATGGCACAGGAGGAGGAGGAGGGTAGAGGCATGGCACAGAAGGGGGAGGGCAGAGGCATGGCACAGGAGGGGGAGGGGGTACAGAGGCTGCGGACATGGCACAGAGGCTGCAAATATATCATATCACCTCTCCACAGGTCGGGGCAGATGTGACCTGTAGAGAGGTGAAAGGGGCACAGGAGGAGGACATGGCACATTGATGATGTCTAGGCTAGCACGTCACACTCTGCTGCTGGACTGAGGACTCACCAGACAAGGCCAGGCGGCACGAGGAGTCCTACTCCAACAAAAAAAGAGTGGAGACACTCCAGGGCGGCAGAGTGAGTCAGTCAGAGTGAGTCAGTCAGAGTGAGTCAGTCAGAGTGAGTCAGTCAGAGTGAGTCAGTCAGAGTGAGTCAGTCAGAGTGAGTCAGTCGCACTGGTCGGTCTCCGTCAGACTTCACTCAGTCCACTCTGTCACATGAGGGTGCGTCTGCTGTGTCCACTACGTCTGCTGCTGTGCTGTGCTTTCCCACCGGCGCCGCTCTCCACACAATCCACAATGTTCCTCAGTTTCCCGCGCTGCTCTTTTGAATTCTATAGGCTCGCGGCAGTGTTGTTGTTTGCGCGAAAATGCGCTTTGATATTTGGCTGCGCGGCGGTCAGAGAGGGCTCTCCACACAATCCACAAAGTTCTTCAACCTCACACCCCCACCAGCTGTTGCAAATTCTATTTATTATTGGTAGCGGCTAGTTCGTGCCCAGTAGAAGGACCCTTGTGATGTCACAGGAAACATGTGACCAGGAAGCAGGAAATAGAGGGCGGGAACATGAAGTGAATAGGAGGTGCAGAGAAGAGCGGAGCACATGTTATTATCCTGAAGGTCTCTCCCTCCCCCCCTGTCCATCTTATTTTATATTATATCATCTCTGTATAGCTCCCTCTCTCTCCCCTTCTCTCTCTCTCTCCTTCACCTCCTTCTCTCTCTCTTCTCCCCCCCCTTCTTCCTCTCTTCTTCCCCCCATTCTCTCTCTCCCTTCCTCTCCCCCCCCCCTTTCTCCCTCTCTCTCTCTCCTCCCCCCTTCTCTCTCTCTCTCCCCCTCTCTCTCTCCCCCTTCTCCCTTTCTCTCCACCCCCCCTTTTCTCTCTTTCTCTCCCTCTTCTCTCTTCTCCCCCCCCCCTTCTCTCTCTCTCCTCCTTCTCCCTTTCTCTCCCACCTTTTCTCCTCTCTTCTCCCCACCTTTTCTCCTTTCTCCCATCCCTTCTCTCTCTCTTCTCCCCCCCCCCCCTTTTCTCTCTCTCCTCCCCCCTCTCTCTCTTCTCCTCTCTCTTCTCCTCTCTCTCTCTCTCTCTCTCTCTCTCTTCTCCTCCCCCTCTCTCTCTTCTCCTCCCCCCTCTCTCTCTCTTCTCCTCCCCCCTCTCTCTCTCTTCTCCTCCCCCCTCTCTCTCTCTCTCTTCTCCTCCCCCCCTCTCTCTCTTCTCTTCCCCCCTCTCTCTCTTCTTCCCCCCTCTCTCTCTCTTCTTCCCCCCTCTCTCTCTCTTCTTCCCCCCTCTCTCCATCTCCCTCTTCTCCTCCCCCTCTCTCTCTCTTCCCCCCTCTCTCTCTCTTCTCTCTCGCCCCCCTTCCCCTATTACATCACTTTTCCTTTGTTTGCTCTGGTTTGAAGTCACCAACAGGAGAAACAGAAAAAAAGCTTAGCTTCCTTGGTATATATATATATATATATATATATATATATATATATATATATATATATATATATATATATAATTATATGTAGTTGCAATTTTAAAAAGATAGATAGATATACAATTTATATTTTAAATGATGCGTAAAAATCCTTCAAAAAATACAAGTTTAGGAAGTTACTGGAGACCATGGCTTTGTATTTTGGAGTGGAAGAACTATAATGAGGGATTGTGAAGTTAGTACCACTAAGTTTGTTCTTAACATTCCCGTATACTAATAATCCAAATACTTAAAAGTACATATATATCAAAAAAGAACTAGAATCTTCATAGTGAACTGTCTAGTTCCCATCCCTCTAAATGACCTGTATGGTAATAATGAAGAAAGGTCATTTAGCATGATAGGAACTAGCTCTCTCACTGTGAGCTGGCTACTAGTTCCTATCCTTTAAAAAGACCTAAACACTATGGAGAAAAGTGTCCTTTCACAGGATAGGAACTAGCTCTCTCACTGTGAGTTGAATAGTTCCTATCCCTATACAGGACCTGACCACTATAAAAAAAAAAGGTCCTTTCACAGGATAGGAACTAGCTCTTTCACTGTGAATGTCTAGTTCCTTATCCTTGTAAAGGACCATTCTTAGCTGGAGGGATAAAGGTCCTTTGCTGGATGGGAACTAGATTTCTCACTGTGAGTTGGCTAGTTCCTATCCTTTAACAGGACCCGACCACTATGGAGAAAAATGTCCTTTCACAGGATAGAAAGTATCTCCCTCACTATGAACCATCTAAATCCTATCCCTGTAAAGGACTGGAGGGATAAAGGTCCTTTGGCTGGATGGAAACTAGCTACCTCACTGTGAGTTGGCTAGTTCCTATCCTTTAACAGGACCTGACCACTATGGAGAAAAAGGTCCTTTCGAAGGATAGGAACTAGCTCCCTCACTGTGAACCATCTAGTTCCTATCCTTATACAGGACCATTCTTTGCTGGAGGGATAAAGGTCTTTTGCTGGATGGAAACTAGATTTCTCACTGTGAGTTGGCTAGTTCCTATCCTTTAACAGGACCCGACCACTATGGGGAAAAATGTCCTTTCGCTGGATAGAAACTAGCTCCCTCACTGTGAGCTGTCTATTTTCTATCCCTGTAAAGGACTATTCTTGGCTGGAGGGATAAAGGTCCTTTGGCTGGATAGGAACTAGCTGCCTCACTGTGAGTTGGATAGTTTCTATCCCTATACAGGAGGACCTGACCACTAGGGGGCTAAAAGGTCCTTTAGCTGGATAGGAAATAGCTCATTCACACTGAGCAAGCTATATCCTACCCTGAGAAAGGACAGGGTCCTTCTACTGGCCAGGAACTAGTCGCAACCGTTCAGTAATAGAGGCGCCTCCTGTGGGATGTAGAGCTGACAGTGGCCGCTAGAGGGCAGACACGTTAGCACAGCTTTCTTCCTTCTGACTGGGAATCTAACCTGGACCTTCCGGGTACAACAAGCATGATTACAGGCATATATATATATGTGTGTGTGTGTGTGTGTGCGTATATTAATATATATTTTTTAAACTATTAGTGAATTCTGATAATAATTAATTAAAGCTGCCAACTTTCGTTTATTTCATAAAGCAGGTTTGGCGGCCATTTTGTTGTAGCCCACAGAAAACAAGCAGCCTATGGAGTGTAGTTGGTTTCAGGCTGGCTGCCCAGGAAGCAGAAGGTAATAATGTCTTCTTATTATGAGAGAAGGGGGTCCCAGCACTCTGTGTGGACTGAATGGGGGGGATCATGTCACCTCCACACATCATCATCATCTTCCTGCAAGTCCACTGATGTGTAGAACATTATATGGGGGGGATCCACTGGGGCGTATTCTCCGAAATACCTTTTCGATAAATGCCTGTCTGCGAGGAATAGCAATGCTTGTAGATATTGAAGGTTTTTCCTCCGTAACATAAGGACACCAATGACTTGAGGGTGCTAAAGTCTGTAGAGGCGGCACAGGGGAACCCTGGATACAATAACTGCCAACCAAAAATATTCAGCCCACGTTTTTATCCTTTTGTCTCTTGATATCTATTGGGGTGATGTTATCTGTTGCGATAAAGATTGTAGCGCCCCTTTCACACGGGTGGACCATTCAGGCCTGTGGAGCGCTCCATGCAAGTTTATGGAGCGTCGGATGTCAGCGGTGACATGTCCGCTGACATCCGATCCGCTAAAATCAGATGTCTGGCGATACTTCACCATCCGTCCATGGCGGATCGGATCGGGTGAGATCTGATGAAAAACGAACAAGCTGTCCAATTTTCGTCGATCTCTCCATAGGAGACAGCGGCACTCAACAAGCCCCTCCCCGCTCAGTGAGCAAAGTGAGACCTGTCATCCGCCGGTTCAACGGAGAGATCTCCCGCTGAGCTGGCAGACACCGTAACGACGGATCCGCCTCATTTGAATGTAATATTTACAGAATATTGTCATTTTGGTGTTCATTTGTAAACAAACAAAAAAATAGACCACTTCTTAACCACTTAAGGACCGCCTCCTGCACATATACGTCGGCAGTAAGGATGAGCTCTGGCGTGTTCACATGGTAAGCGTGCAGAGCCCACCAGGAAGTGTGCACGGCGCTGCGCTAATCACAGCCAGGGAGACATTTCCCGATGCTCGGCTGCAGAGATCGGAAAATGTCTCCCTGGCTGTGATTAGCGCAGCGCCGTGCACACTTCCTGGCGGGCTCTGCACGTGTACCATGTGAACACGCCAGAGCTCATCCTTAGTCGGCAGAATGGCACAGGCACGTACAGGTACGTCCTCTTTAAAGTGCCAAGCCGTGGGTCGCAGTAGCGCGCCCGCAACCCTGTCCGAAGCTCTGTGACCGCGGCACCGATCTCCGCCGGGTCCCACGATCGGTCACAGGAGCTGAAGAACGGGGAGAGGAGTGTAAACACAGCTTCCCCGTTCTTCACAGTGGCAGTGTCACTGATCGTTCTGTTCCCTAAAATAGAGAAAGACGATCAATGACGTCACAGGCCACCCTACAGTTAGAAACACACATGAGGTCACACATAACCACTAGGGGGCACTGTAGGGGTTAACTCCCAAACTGCAATTGTCATTTTCACAGTAATCAATGCATTTTTATAGCACTTTTTGCCTTTTTGGTCTCAAAAATGTGTCAAAATTGTCCGAAGTGTCCGCCATAATGTCGCAGTCACAAAAAAAAACCGCTGATCGCCGCCATTAGTAGTATACATTTTTTTTTATAAAAATGCCATAAAACTATCCCCTATTTTGTAAACGCTATAAATTTTGCGCAAACCGATCGTTAAATGCTTATTGCGATTTTTTACCAAAAATATGTAGAAGAATACGTATCGGCCTAAACTGAGGAAAAAAGTTTTTTTTTATATCTTTTTTGGGGATATTTATTATAGCAAATAGTAAAAAATATTGAATTGTTTTCAAAAATGTCGCTCTATTTTTGTTTATAGCGCAAAAAATAAAAACCGCAGAGGTGATCAAATACCACCAAAAGAAAGCTTTATTTGTGGGGAAAAAAAGGAAGCCAATTTTGTATGGGAGCCACGTCGCACGACCGCGCAATCATCACTTAAAGCGACACAGTGCCGAATCGCAAAAAGGGGCAAGGTCCTTTAGCTGCATAATGGTCCGGGTCTTAAGTGGTTAAAAGGGTAAGTTCACGTTTACAGAAAAATCTTATACTGGATCCTCGCCTCATCCCCCTCGGTATCCCCTGGAGTCCGGCGATCACCCACACTGACACATTGTGTCACCGCTTTAGTCCAGGTCTTAGAAATCCCCAGCGTCTCTATCTCCTAAACGTACCTCATCAGGAGTTGCATATAGGAGCATTCTAATTGGTCGGCGCTGTCAATAGGTGGTGCTGACCAATCTGAACATGCGTGGCCCGTCCTGTCACCGCAGACGAAGAGGAGAGAAAGCCGTGGGGATTTCAAATTCCCCGGACTGGTAAAGTGGCGTAACGATCTGTCAGAACAGGAGATCATCGGACTCCAGGTTAGCGGGACCAGGTGCGATGGGAAGGGACTCCAGTGTAAGTTCACCTTACAGATTTTTTATAAAGGTGAACTTACATTTTAATAAGTGGACCATGACTTTTGGTTGTAAGGCCTGCTTTAATTCCTTTTTCTTTCTCTTTATTTTATCAGATGAATTGTTAATGTTTGATGTGACATTATTGATTTCATTCACTTTATTCAAGAGGGGTGGGAGTATTTAGAAGGACACAAGGACCTTTACTAGGACCCAATGATGGAGAACCGGCCGCCCCTCACATCTCCAGGTAAGAGGAGACTTTCAAAGGAGAGTACTGAGGACCCCCCCTAGATACACACATCCTCTGATATAAAGACATAGAAACAATGTAATCAGTCAGTGTGTGTTTCCTACAGATGGATCCAGTAATGGGAACCCCCCAGAGAGATATCCCCGTCCTCTGTATTCCCGGGACTCCACACAGGAACATCAGGAGATCCTTCAGGAGGATTACAACATCTCAGAGGATGATCAGGTAGATGGAGCTGAGGGTTTTGATTAAAACTAGTATACCGCTGTTTCATTAAGTGGATGTAAACCCAAAAAAAAAACTTTTTTTTTTTTTCATGTCACAATGTAGAGTATAAGATTTCCTATCATCTGTGCCCAGTCTTGCCACACAGAGTTAATCCAGCTCTCAGCAATCCTCTTTTAATGTTCAGTGAAAATTAACAGAATTCCAGATAAAAACTTGCAAATTATAAAGTCCGTTTCTCTGTTCTTGCTTTGAGTGACAGGTTATTTACATATCTGGCTTGGACATGTTTATCATATGTTATGTTTATCATAATAATATGAGATGATCCAAAGTTCATTGTATATTACCAGGATGTGTTATGTGGGGGAGGGGTGGATTTCTCACTTTTTATACTGTGAATCACCTCATGTTATGATAAACATAACATAACATATGATAAACATGTCCAAGCTAGATATGTAAATAACCTGTCAGTTAAAGCAAGAAGACAGAAACAGACTTTTTATTTAGACAGGTTTATTTTGTTAATTCTGTTATTCTGTTAATTTTCACTGAACATTAAAAGAGGATTACTCAGCGCTGGATTAACTCTGTGTGTGGCAAGACTGGGCACAGATGATAGGAAATCTTATACTCTGTGACATAAAAAAATGTTTTTGGGTTTACATTCACTTTAATAATAAGTTGCTCCAATAAATATGTTTCATCTTATCTAGGTTAAGGGCCTGATTGTTGTTAAAGTTGAAGATAAATTAGAAAAGCCTGTAAGGGGTGATGAGCAGTGTAAGGAGGAGGAAACCCCTCCAGAGATCGGCACAGGTGAGTAATAATAATTTCAGAGAAGAGTCCCAGATCCTCCTTGTTCAGTCACTACAACAATCTCTTCTTCTCCCCCCTCCTCTGTCAGTAGACAGTAATGGGGAGACAGTATGTGCCCAGTGGGGGGGTCAGGAGCCATCAGCCTCTATTAGTATCCGGCTCTCCTCCTTACATCATATCATTGTGTGTTACCAGCCAAGAGATGTGACCAGTCCCCCCCCACCACACACTTTCACACTCTCTGGGGTCTCTCATACATCTCAGTACAGGGGGCTTCACTCTTATCTTTATTCACAGACCCCGGAGACACTCAGAGTGATGACAAAGCTGAGGAGGAGGAAGAAGGAAATGTGGAAATTAAAGAAGAAGTTTCTCCAGAGATCGCCACAGGTGAGTAATAAACACTAAATCCAGAAAAAAGTCCCAGATCCTCCTTGTTCAGTCACTACAACAATCCTCTGTCAGTAAACAGTAATGGGGAGACAGTATGGGGTTTATTCACTAAAGCTGGAGAGTGCAAAATCATAGCAACCCATCGGTTCTGACCTCAGTTCTTTCAATTAAGGTGATACTAAAGTCTTGTTTTTTTTCCTTTATAAATAACATACATGTCATACTTCTCTGCTCTGCATACTGGTTTCGCACAGAGAAGCCCAGATCCTCCTCTTCTCGGGTCCCTTGCTGGCATTCCTGGCCTCTCCCATCTGACGAGTGCTCCCACAAAAAGCGGCTTTCTATAGGGGCACTCGAGCCAAGCCAGAGCTCTGCATGTCCATTCAGATGCAGAGCTTCGGTTCGGCCCCACCCCCTCTCTCTCCTGGTTGGCTAACTGACACTGATTAACAGCAGCGGGAGCCAATGACACCGCTGCTGTGTCCTAGCCAATAAGGAGGGAGAATCGTGCACATTTCTGGATGGAGAAGGGGCTCAGGTAAATATCAGGCGGGCTGCTGCACACAGAAGATTTTTTTATCTTAGTGCAGAGAATGCATTAAGATAAAAAAACCTTCCGACTTTAGAATCACTTTAAAGTGGTTGTAAACCCTTCCTTACAACTTGCACCTACAGGTAAGCCTTAATCTAGGCTTACCTGTAGGTGCAAGTTGTAAGGAAGGGTTTACAACCACTTTAAAGTGATTCTAAAGTCGGAAGGTTTTTTTATCTTAATGCATTCTCTGCACTAAGATAAAAAAATCTTCTGTAGGTGCAAGAAATATCTCCTTAACCACTTAAGACCCGGACACATACGCTGCTAAATGACCCAAGGTGTTTTTACAATTCGGCGCTGCGTCGCTTTAACAGACAATTGCGCGGTCGTGCGACGTGGCTCCCAAACAAAATTTGCGTCCTTTTCTTCCCACAAATAGAGCTTTCTTTCGGTGGTATTTGATCGCCTCTGCGATTTTTATTTTTTGCGCTATAAACTAAAATAGAGTGACAATTTTGAAAAAAATCACTATTTTTTTACTTTTTGTTATAAAAAAAATCAAATAAACTAAATTTTAGTAAAACATTTAGGCCAAAATTAATTCAGCCACATGTCTTTAGTAAAAAAAAAAAAAATCACAATAAAAAAAATAGCTACCTGGCGGGAACAGCGACACTAATACAGCGATCAGAAAAATGATCGCTTAGTGATGCTGGCAATAGGGAGTGAAAGGGTTAACTAGGGCAGTGATCAGGGGGTTAAAACTTGATTAGGGGGGGTGGCTATCCTGAACCTAACACTAACTGATTTTACACTGCCTGTCACACTGACACTAAATGCAGTGATTAGATCACTGCATTCAGTGACACTGTGACAGGGGGGTGGGGCGATCACAAAGGGTTAATGTTCCTATGTGTGTGTGTGTCAGTGTTGTGTTGGTGCACACCTACTTGTGATGTCTTCTCTCATCATGAGAGGTGACATAATTTCCTCCTTCCTGTGTAAACACAGGAGGAGGAACTGACATGAAGGGGGAGCGCTCCCATTGGCTGGGAGCGATCGCGGGGGGGGTGGAAAACACGGACATCCGCCCGCTCGTCGGCGATCGCTCCCAGAGCCAGGGGAACCGCCGCACGCCGCGGAGGGGGTCCCGTTGGGACCCCCGAACCGCACAAAGGCGGGGACGTAAATTTACGCCCTTGTGCCTATACGAGCCATGTTATGGACGTACATAGGCGTGCGGGGGTCCTTAAGTGGTTAACCTACACGGTTAAGGATATATTTGCAGTAAGGACTGCCCCGATGTCTACGGCGCATGCGCGCCATAGACAACAGTGCAGGTGCACTGAGTGTACCATTTTTGTGAATGGGGCAATGAGTTAATGCCGTAATCTCACGTATGCGTTGGGATCTGCATGTGGCGGGAGTGATGTCATCGCTGCTCCGGCCAGTCACAGCTCCGAAGTGGCTATACAAGGAAGAAGATCGTAGGAGACATGGCGGTGGGGGGCTGAGGGGACCGAGGAGAACTTCGGGGGCTTCGATCTCAGGTAAGTTAATCATAATGAGCTAGTATGCTATGCATACTAGCTCATTATGACTTTCTATTGTAGGGTTTAAAAAATAAAAAAAAGGGGGTTGAGGGTTTACCTACTCTTTAAGCTTTGGCAATGAAACCTGGAAGCTTTATTGTTTTTTGTGCCGAAGGGAGCCTGATTTTTTTCAATCTCCAGCTTAAGTAAATCATGCCCTATGTGCCCAGTGGGGGGTCAGGAGCCATCAGCCTCTATTAGACTCCGGCTCTCCTCCTCATATCATGTCATTGTGTGTTACCAGCCAAGAGATACGACCAGTCCCCCCCCCCCCACACACACACACACTCTTTAGGGTCTCTCATACATCTCAGTACAGGGGGCTTCACTCTCATCTCTATTCACAGACACCAGAATCACTCAGAGAGATGTCAAAGCCGAGGAGGATGAAGGTAGATGTATGAGGTTCAAAGAGGAGGACATTTCTATAAAGATTTGTACAAGTGAGTAGAGAACTCTCACTAACCTATTACTACATAAAAGCCATGTAAACAATTATCAGAGAAAGGAGAGGTTGACCTGGGTGGCAATTAGACTTTGTGCACAAGTGCTAACAGAAGGTTAAAGTATTACTAAAGGAAAAACATTTTTTTTGGTGGATAGAGTGGAGAGGGATTAGAACACCTGACGCTTTTTTTTTTTCTTTACTTACGTTTTTTTTTTTATTGAGGTTTCACAAAATGTTTTACATACTTGTACTTATACGTGAAGATTAAAGCGGGGGTTCACCCTAATTTTTTTATAACATTATAGACTCCTGAGTGTGAGAGTATGCTGCTCTTTTTTTTCCGTACATACCATTTTAGCAATATTTTTACCCCCGGCTTCGGGGTAGTGAATCCCGCGGGAGTGGGCGTTCCTATTAACAGCCTAAGTCAGTGGTGGCGAACCTTGGTACCCCAGATGTTTTGGAACTACATTTCCCATGATGCTCAGTTATAATGCAGAGTACATAAGCATCTTGGGAAATGCAGTTCGAAAACATCTGGGGTGCCGAGGTTCGCCATCACTGGCCTAAGTGATTGACGTGCTTCTGACTGGCGCATACAGCGCGTCACGACCGTATAGCGCCGACTCGACGTTCGGCTTCTTTGGGCAAGTCGTGACGCGCTGTATGCGCCGGTCGGAAGCACGTCAATCCCTTAGGCTGTTAATAGGAACGCCCACTCCCGCGAGATTCACTACCCGGAAGTCGGGGGTGAAAATATCGCTAAAATGGTATGTACGAAAAAAAACAGAGCAGCATACTCTCACTCTCAGGAGTCTGCTCAATGTAATGTTAGATTTTTTTTTTTAGGGTGAACCCCCCGCTTTAAGGCATAAGTGAAAGTAATGCAAAATACATTCTGAGAAAACAAGAAAGTGTTTGTGAGTACAAAACATATCACGACTATATTTTTACGACAATAAGTTATATAAAAAAGAAAAAAGACCAAAGCGCCAAAAAACAATATAACAGATACTAGTAAATAGTCATACTGTTAAATAGTGATGTAGACAATCAACAATATTATCATATGAGCAGCTGCAGTGTAAGATTGGTATAAACAATTTTAACATGAAAGAAAAAAACCCGCAATATGGAAAGTTCAAAGTAAATAAGTCACTAAAAAACAGTCCCCAGTGAAAAAGTGCTTGTGATTGGAAGGATTGGAACAACGATGAAGATATCGAAATCCCAAGTAAAGTGCTGGTGCTTGAAATATTCATAAGAAATGTCCATGCTCCTTATGTGCTTTAGATAGGGTGCCCCCTTATAAATGTGCACTCACCCCTTGGACTGGACCAACTATTGCTAGTTAGGTCAAATGCGCATGTGGAGTGACCCCTGTAGATATCCTCTGGACTGGTATTTGCTGTAGTAGAAGTTCCTCATGTAACAGGAAAAGCATTACACAGTACCGTCATTAACCACTTAAGGACCGCCTCCTGCACATATACGTCGGCAGAATGGTACGGCTGGGCACATGTACGTACAGGTACGTCCTGTACTGGTACCCAGCCGTGGGTCACGCGCGCGCGCCGCCGGTCCGAAGCTGGAGTGCGGCGATCGGTCCCCGGAGCTGAAGAACGGGGAGAGCCGTGTGTAAACACGGCTTCCTTGTCCTTCACTGTGTCCTTCACTGTGACGTCACACCTTCAGCCACACCCCCCTACAGTTGTAAACACACATTAGGTCACACATTACCCCTCCAGCGCCCTCTTGTGGTTAACTCCCAAACTGCAAATGTAATTTTCGCAATAAACAATGCAATTTAATTGCTGTAAAAATGACAATGGTCCCAAAAATGTGTCAAAATTGTCCAAAGTGTCCGACATAATGTCGCAGTCACGAAAAAATATCGCTGATCGCCGCCATTAGTAGTAAAAAAATTTTTTTTTCATAAAAATGCAATAAAACTATCCCCTATTTTGTAAACGCTATAAATTTTGGGCAAACCAACCGATTAAATGCTTATTGCGATTTTTTTTACCAAAAATAGGTAGAAGAATACGTATCGGCCTAAACTGAGGAAAAAAAAAAAATGTTTATATTTTTTTGGGGGATATTTATTATAGCAAAAAGTAAAAAATATTGCATTTTTTTCAAAATTGTCGCTCTATTTTTGTTTATAGCGCAAAAAATAAAAACCGCAGAGGTGATCAAATACCACCAAAAGAAAGCTCTATTTGTGGTGAAAAAAGGACACCAATTTTGTTTGGAAGCCACATCGCACGAACGCGCAATTGTCTGTTAAAGCGACACAGTGCCGTATCACAAAACCTGGCCAGGTCCTTTAGCTGCCTAAAGGTCCGGGTCTTAAGTGGTTAAATTTGCACCTGTGAAATGACTCAGTTTAGTGGTATGGAGGAGGTCTGGTGCTATCAATATTGCTCTTACTCTGGCGTACACTGCGATGTGTAACTTGTTAAAAAACAATTTTTATTTTTTATTATTGTTTTTGAGTATTTTTCATATTACAGTACATAGTACAAGGATACAAAGGGTAGAAATTAAAAATACAATACCATTTTAAAGTTATCCCCATAAGGCACAAGTGTACAAACATTAACAGTCATATGATTACCTAAAATGAGAACAAGACCGGTTCCCTTGAATATTGGCACTAGAAGGGGGGAAGCTAAAGTGAAAGGAGAAGAGTAAGTACCAGAAAGTGGTAACTCACATATTAGTAATAACAGAACAATAAAGTAAAATATAATATAATAAGAGAAACCTAGATTGAGGTTAAACAAAGTAACAGAGGGATAAACATTGGTCTGACTCATACATGAGTATGTAAAATCAAATGTTGGAGGGAGGTTGTGATCAGAAGGAGTTAGGAATCCGTTTACGTTAAACCATTCTTTCCATAGTTTCCAGTTTATATGAAACGTCTTACTAGTACCACACTTATTAGATAGTAATGATTCATAAACATAGTAGGTCTGAGTAGTCTCAAACACTTAAGAGACATGATGGCCCGTATTCACAGAGATGGGCACATATTTACGCTGGCGTAGCGCACACAAAGGGCCAGATTCAGAAAGTATTTGCGTCAGCTGATCTAGAGATATGCCGCGTAAATACTAAGAATAGCCGGCGTATCTTTTTTCTGTATTCAAAAAACAATTACGCCGGAATTCAGCTAATATACGAGCGGCGCAAGTCTTATATTAGTTGCATATTTACGCTCGCCGCTAGGTAGCGCTTCCGTAGTTTTATGCATCGAATATGTAAACTAGGGAGTAACGCGATTCTTGAACGTACATGCGCCCGGGCGTCGTAGTTTACGTCGTTTGGGTAAGCGGTAGTCCGGCGTAAAGTTACCCCTGCTATATGAGGCGCAGCCAATGTTAAGTATGGATGTCGGGAATTTACGTCGTTTGCGTAAATTGTTCGGGAATGGGGCTGGACGTCATTTACGTACACGTCGTTTACATTGACTAGTTGCGACGTGATTTCACGCATGCGCACTGGGATACGTCCACGGACGGCGCATGCGCCGTTCAGAAAATACGTAAATTGAGTGGGGTCATGATTCATTTACATGAATCACGCCCCCACATTAGTAATTTGAATTAGGCACCCTTACGCCGGACACTTTACGCTACACCGCCACAACTTATGGAGCAAGTGCTTTCTGAATAAGGCACTTGCTCATAAAATTTGTGGAGGCGTAGCGTAAAGAGCTTACGCTACGCTGCCGGATAGATACACATGTGTATCTGAATCTGGCCCATAGTGCGGAGGCATGCACTGAAATCAGCAAGCTATTGCTCCCAACTCTGTGCCGGCGTAGCGTACATTTCGAAGGCGCAGGGTGGCGTAAGTGGAAGTAGGTGGAAGTGGGCGTGATCCATGCTAATGAAGCGTGACCCCATGCAAATGATGGGCCAGACAGGTACTTAAAACGAACTGCAAATGCGTCGCGATGTGGACGTATCCCCGTGCGCATGCTCACAACCACGTCGGAACAATTGCCTAAGATACGATTGATCACTGTGTACGCCGTTAACGTAACCTACGCCCAGCCAGACCCACGTCCTACGTAAAATACGTAGGCTTGAGTTCCCTGGTGCAGACCTTTGCATGTCTGGTGCTGACTTACACCTCCTTTATGGGGAATAACTTTACGCCGGATTGAAAACTTACGCGCGCTGCGTAGAGCCTGCGCTGGGGGCACGTACGTTCATGAATCAGCGTATTTCCCTTATTTGCATATTTGAATGCCTAATCAATGGGAGCAGCAACATGCGTCCAGAAGAAAAATGCACCCACGTTACACCGGGGTAAGCAAGATACTTCGGCGTAGGGTGGCCAGTTTTTAGGCGTATATTGGTTTGTGACTCAGGCGCACAGATACGCCAGCGCACATTTGAACTTACGTCGGCATAACTTGATTTACGCCGGCGCAAGTGCTTTGTGAATCCGGGCCTAAGTGTCTTGTCAGATTTCCATTTTTCCGTTATCAGGGGTCTCGCTACTAGCAGAATATGTGCGAAAGTCATGAGGGAATTTCTCGATACCTATATTTATCACTGCCATACTGGGGTTAGGTGACGTCAGGATTCCTCTAATGTCAGAGATACATCTAAATATACTATGCCAGAAACTGGTGAGATGTTTACAGGACCAAAACATATGCAATATATTGCCCACTGCTCCGCAGTTTCTCCAGGACAGTGACAAATTAGTTTGGCAGAATTTGGAGATCTTACAGGGCATATAGTACCACCTTATAACTATTTTTGGGATAGTTTTGAATGCGTACTGCAATCGGGAAATTGTAATAGATTTGCCCATGTCGGATTTCCATTTGCATGAAGGGATTTATTGAATGTAAGTTTGTGCTGAAAAAGGTTGTTAAAAAAAAAGATATACCCTTAGGCCGCGTACACGAAGGACCGTTTTCATCGGTTAATCGATGAAGCTGACTGATGGTCTGATGTGCCTACACACCATCGGTTAAATAACGCAAGTTCTCTTTTTTTTCTACTGAAGGATAACTGACCGATGGGGCCCATACACAATCGGTTTGGAACGATGAAACGGACCTTGAGTCAGTTTTCATCGATTTTGACCGATCGTGTGTACGCAACCTTAGTAGTCGTGGGTCGTTTTGTGTAGAATTGCCATACTGCATTTGGCACATATATACGATGGATTTTTATAGATCTTAGTAAGTAAGTAATCTGGTAATATTTATAGCAATCTATGGGTAGTAGGTTGAATTTTTCCCTGAGCACACTAAACGGTCTGATGGTGTCGTTGTCATTGGCAATCCAAGTGATCCCCTTGGAGTGCCAATCCATACTGGTGATGTTTGCAATGGTGTTCGCAAGGATAGCGGTAGGTAGAGGAACGTCCACCTCATTGGACGAAAGGGACGAGAGCTTACAGAGGTCTCTCCAGGCCATAAGGGAGGCTTGTGTGGTCAGTGGGAGATGTTCTAGGAATAAGAGAGAACGTAGGTTATAAGTTGGACATAGGGCCTGCTCAATACTGCTCCAAAGGATGTCAGGGGAAGGAGTTAGACTGTTTTTACGTTGAGTGAGAATAAAGGTACAAAAATAGTCCTGAATATCAATCAGTCCCATACCCCCTGCAAGCCTGTGTTTGATCAGAAGAGCTGTGGAGCATCGTGGACTTAGAATGTTGGTTATAGTTAGGGTTTTCCCGATATCAATGCTAATATCAGGACTGATACCGAGTTCAAATACTCCCAATGTCTGACCCGAGTCGGTGGGTGGAGAGGGCAGGCGGCATCAGTGGGCGGAGTGGGTGGGAGGAGTCAGCAGAGTGAAGAGTGAGTCCTCACCTGCAGTGGAACTATCTAGGGCAGCCACATCAGGATTGGCCTTCACATTCGTTAGCCGTCAGTTTGGACATCCTGACGCCCATCTTGGTACACCCTGCACTTGGCTGCAGGAGGCCAGCAGCGGACATCTTGTTACACCCAGCCCATATAGTTCAGGCTGGGTATAACAAGATGTCTGCTGCTGCTTACTGCGGCCGAATGCAGGGTGTACCAAGATGTGCGTTGCAGCATAGCATTTAAAAATCCTTTCCTCATGACATTTATTGCTGCATTTCAGTGCCTGCTCATAATTGTCAGCCATCAGTGCCAGTCACCTGTCAGTGCCTTCTATCAGTGCCCATAAGTGCCCCCTATCAGTGCCAGCCACCTACTAGTGCCATCTTTCAGTGCTAATAAGTGCTGCCTATCAGTTCCAGCTATCAGTCAGCACCACCTATCAGTACCCATCAGTCAAACTGTCACATGACATTAAAAAAGTATTGGTAGTCAGTATCAGTAATTGTACTCGGTCTTAAAAAATAGTATCGGGACAACCCTAGTTATAGTGGTCACATGGGCAGGCATCTGGAGTAAACAGCAATTGGCTCGCCACACATATGCAGGGCCTGGAGTGTGTCCCTTCATCACTATTAAAGAAACAGGTGCTTGGTCAAACGAGGGGATGTCATGCATGATGGAGGACAACAATGCTTGTAATAGCATGTTATCGACTAGTATTAAGTCAATGCGTGAATATGAGTTGTGCCTGGAGGACTGGAAGGTGTAATCACGTTGATCTGAGTCTTGACACCTCCAGACATCATAAACTTCTTCAGCATGAACTAAAGGTTGTAGCATTGGCAAGGACGTTTGGAAGTGGTGTCTATTCTGTAGTCCACAGTTAGGTTTAAGTCTCCACACATTACTAAGGCACCTTTCCTGATTGTGTTAACTTTAGGAAACTGTTTCTTTAGGCAGCAAAGTTGATGGGAATTGTGTGTGTAGAGATTAACAACAAGGCTTGTTGTGTAAGGCTTGTTGTTGAGTTCTCCTATCAAGATTATGTATCTCCCTTCTGGGTCTGTCAAAGCTTCCTGTAAGGTTAAGGCTACAGTATCTCTGATGGCGGTAAGCACGCCTTTTTGTTTTGTAGGTGCTGAGGCTGTAGAAATGTGTAGGATTTATTTTGTGGCAGGAAGAGAAGTGTGTCTCCTGTGTGCATCAGTGTGTCGGGCTTCTTTCCAAATCAAAGCTCTCTTAACAGGGTGGTTCAATCCATGTACGTTGAAGGATAATATTTTAAGTACCATAGGTAACAGGTAGGTGTGGATGATGTCAGTACCTTAATGGATCCATGGCAGTTAAAGAAGTTTGAGACAGAGTGGGTAGATATCTTCTAGTGGAGTGATAGTTCATCTTTATTAGGTCAGACCGGTGAGGGATGGGATAGGATAAAACAATAAGGGCAAAATAGAAAAGATCCAACAGTATTTTATATGACCAAGATGGTAAAAGGGTAGATTCTATCTGGAGGCAGTATAACTACCCATTACTCAGGAGGGGTAAGTTCATGGACTGTGAGTTCCAAAGTGCTTCAGGAATCAAGTTGCTTATAACTTTATGATCGGAGTGTTCATGTGTGCTTTGTTTTTCTTTTTGTGTGATACCACTTGCCAGTCACCCAAGGTGTTCAGTTTGGCAGTGACAGAGAAGCTCTCTGAGGTTTGTTTAGGTAGAATATCCCAAGAGCGGAGCAGCAAGGAGACCCTCATGTAGGCTCGTGAACACTAAGGTGTTGCCATCACGAGTATTGGTTAGCTTTGTTGGGTAGCCCCAGCGGACACTTTATTGTGGTTGCATAGTGCCTTTGTCACAGGCAGTAGAAATTTGCACTTTTGCATTGTGTGTTGCGAGACGTCTGCATACAACTGAATACAGGATTTTTTCTCAGGAAGTTGTGGGTTTCTACGAAAAGCCATCATTAACTGCTCCTTTGGTTGAAAAAAAATGTACTTGCATCAGCACATCTCTGGGAAGCTTATCATGTAAATGAGACAGTGAGGCCCGGAGCGAGAAAGACAAAGGAAAAATAGTGAAGGGCCGGGCATGACAAGGTGGAAAGGAGAGGCAACAAAGGGTTAAGTTGGCAAGAAGGTAAGGGGAGGATTCAGGAGTAAAGTGCTGGAGAAGGGGAGGAGCTGTACAAAAGGTGGAGGCGGGAACTTCCTGGAATAATCTCAGTTGGTGAGGGAGACAGAAGGAAGCAGTTTTGCATGCTGCTCCTCTGTCATGTCTGCCAGGGACAATTTATTTTTCCTCCTGCGACCAACGGCGGCGGCGACGAGGGTACTCGGGGGCATATTCAGGTAGTTTCTCTGGGGGGTCTTGGGGGGGTTTACCACCGGGGGAAGAGGGGGGTTTCCACCTTACACACAGGCCTCTGCCTCTGCTGCGCTTTCCCCCCGGCCATGACGGGTACCGTTTCAACACAATATTCTAGGTGGGTGGGGGGACGCATTCCTCCCAGCTTATATGGGCTCTCACCCGGGGCCAGCGGGGGGGGGGGTCAGGGCGGGCGGATTCCCAGCGGTCGGCAGAGATTTGGGGGCGGGGCCACGCGCCGCATGGTGCCCGTCCTCTCCACGTGCAGGGATATTTTACCATGGTCATCAGTGGGTGTACTCAGCAGCATTCGGTTGGGCCGTTTATCCCGCGGCCGGCGGCTGGGGGGGGGGGCGCCCATGCAGCATGCAGTGTGGGGGGGATATGGAGGGGGGGTAGTCAGCGCGGCCTACTTCATCACCAGGGGCGGGTGGCAGGGTCACACATGGGACGGAGCTGCAGAGATCTATGGCCTACAGGCCAGCTTTGCCTGTGGGGCTGCATACACCGGGGCTGGCTGCCTGGGGGGATGGCGGAGGACTGCAAGCGTGGCATGCCAGGAGATCATCAGGTTTTGCTGCTAGGGGCAGGGTCACGCACGAGTCGGATGTCCACGGAGCTGCAGGGATCCACGGCCTCCAGGCCTACTTCGCCTGGGGGGCTGCTGACGCCGAAGCTGCCGGCTCTTGCGGCGCAGTCGGTACGAGGAGGTTTTGTCCAGAAAATGAACGCCAGGCTCAGGCGCCATCGGTGGATGTAGAGGTGACAGCTGTGGGGGACATGTCTGTCTCTGTTTCACAAGTTTCTTTTAAATGAGGCGCTGGGTATTTTATGAGGGATGTGGGTGGGGGCCGCGGTGACAAGGATAGCATTATGTACGGGGTAACGGTTAGGGGGGGGGCACCGCAGCTCTGGCGGATATCTGCACCGCTACGTCGGAAGTGGTGATGGTGAGTATGGCGGCGGGAGACATAGGGGGGCTGTGGCGAGGTCGAATGCGGCATGTGTTGCGGATGCTTATACATAGGAGGTGGGTGTTTGTTTGTGGCATTTGTTTTCAAGGGCCGTGGTGCACTGATAGCGTTACGGTGGGTGCATGTTTGGTAAGAGTGTGTATGGGCGAGGTTTCTCGTCACCAGTTATTGGGGGGGGGAAGCCCGATGGGACGTGGATGCAGGATACCGTTTATCCCATAGACATTCGCGTTTTGGATGCCAGGGGTAGCTATCATGCCCGGTGTCATAGGTGAGTAAAATAGGAGCTTTGCTTAACTCTGTTATTTTATGTTGGGCACTGGGGGGTGGTTGGTAGTGGTCCCGGTGGGATGTAAAATGGACCTCTGATTTGGGATGCACGGGTAGGTATCCTATGCGGGCCTCAAAGAAGTTTCGGCAGGGGGGGGGGGGGGAACGCCCGCCCCTGGATTGCCAACGAGTACGTGTTGGGGGTTGTGCGGGACATTTACCAAGGGGCTGCTATAGGTGGGGAGAATAGTAGGGGGCGGCAGCGAGTATGCTGGGCCTCAAGGGCTGTTCGTAAGGTTATGGGACAAGGGAAGGGTTCCTTGTACTGTGGTTCCGCTTATTGTGGGGGATTTTCGGTCGGCTTCTACAGTGTCCAGAGGTGGTTGCGATCACGTTTTGTACTGGACGTAACCCGGGGGGGGGGGGGTGAGTAGTTACGGTTATGCCAGTGAGGATTCAAGGGGCTCACGATCTAGAGGGTGGTACCTAAGTAAGAATGGAATTCCTTTGCCTCACTCACCACCTCGCAATTTTTAATGGGGGGGTCTGTTATTGTTTTCATGGACACAGGGTTGGTACGGTGTCTTATGCTTCTGACACTGCTGGGGGGTGGTTTAGGCAGTGTGTACAAGGGGCGCATGTTTTTATGCCACCCAGACAGCTTTAGGCTGTCAGGGGGCGGGTGGTAGGATGGGTCAGGGCGCAGGGTCTGCCCTTTGGTCTCTCCATTACCTGCAATGGTTTCGGTCAAGGAAAGGTTGTTGGGAGGTGGCGGGCTGGTAGTCCGGCACCCCCCAATTCTATATCCCGGGGGGGGGCCTTCCTATAAGGTGTGTACTATGGCTGTCATCGTTGGCGCGCATGGAGGGTAAGTTCTAGTGGCGGTTGCCTGTTGGCAGGCCTGGTGGGCCCGTCTAAGGTATTTGGTTTTCTAGCATTGTTGACATGGGGGGCTGGAAGAGCTACTGCCGAGAGCCATGGTAGAGAGTTTCATGAGTGGGATTATGGGTGATAGGGCGTAGCTTGACGTGCAGAAAATGTTACAGGGTTGGTAAGTTCATTTGCATGTTGAATTGATGTCATGATGGTGTCTTTCTGCCGGCGGCTACCTATGAGTTCTTGGCCCTGATATATGTCAGCTTGTTGCAACGGAGCTTAGGGGGGATTCTTTTGCCAATTGGCTGGGGATGTACAATGGGCCATTGCCTGGGATAGCTGAATCTGGGGTGTAATTTTGTTTAAAGTTAGTCACGGAGGCGGCAGGGTCAGCGTGTATGGGGGCATTCTGGTGAGGGTTATGTGGTGCGGAATCTTTATCTAGTGAATAGATATAGGCACGGTTCCTTCGGTACAGGTACTGTGGGGATTGTTCCAGTGGTCCTGGCAAGGGAGCTGGGGGGAGACAGGTTGGGGAATTGAGGATTGGGGGTGCTGTAATAACAAAGGGGTGGTTCATGTTATAGAACCAGTTTTTCGTACTATTACAGGCGGTGGTATGGTCGCTGCGCCATTTAGTTGGCATTATTCATAAATGGGTCAATTCTTTCAATAGCCTGTCACAGCTCCTGGGAACTGAAGTCACGAGAGCAGATGGGTTTAAAAGGGTCAAGTTTAGGGTGCCGGTGCAGTCGGTAGAGGGGAAAGGATCAAGAGATGGGTTAACCTAAGTATGGAGGGAGCGGTCTGTTTACACGTGGCTGGTGGATGCTGAGCTGGGGGGTCCGAGGCAAGGTGTTGATGGTATATTGCATAAAAGGGGGCATGGATGACTAGGGATCCGTGTCTGAAAAAAAAAAAAAAAATCAAGAAAAACATGGATTTGGGGGTAAACGAGAGATATACAGGTATTGCACGTGCAACCCACTAACGATGTTGGGAGACAGGCCTCTTTTCAATCTTTTGGGTTAAAAAATCTTGTGGTCAGTATGTTGCATGGGTTTACGAGGTAATTTGTTTTGCAGCTGTTTTCATGGTTTTGTTTTGGGGGGCATTTAGAGTGGGGTAGATGGATTTATCCAGGCGAGTTGAGAAAGGGGTCGCTGGCCCAGGATGTGTGTGGGCTTCGGGAGATCGTGTGTGGGTGCGTAGGCACAGGTTATAAATAAAAAATAAAAAAAAGAGGGTGAGTGTTTCGGCTGCTATTACAGCTAGGGCGAAGGGTATGGGACTCTTCTGGGATTGGTTGAGAGTGGGGGCCGTTCTCTTGGGGGAGACAGGCTTGCACAGGTTCTACTTAGTGGCGGTTGTTGTCACGAGAGCAGATGGGTTTAAAAGGGTCAAGTTTAGGGTGCCGGTGCAGTCGGTAGAGGGGAAAGGATCAAGAGATGGGTTAACCTAAGTATGGAGGGAGCGGTCTGTTTACACGTGGCTGGTGGATGCTGAGCTGGGGGGTCCGAGGCAAGGTGTTGATGGTATATTGCATAAAAGGGGGCATGGATGACTAGGGATCCGTGTCTGAAAAAAAAAAAAAAAATCAAGAAAAACATGGATTTGGGGGTAAACGAGAGATATACAGGTATTGCACGTGCAACCCACTAACGATGTTGGGAGACAGGCCTCTTTTCAATCTTTTGGGTTAAAAAATCTTGTGGTCAGTATGTTGCATGGGTTTACGAGGTAATTTGTTTTGCAGCTGTTTTCATGGTTTTGTTTTGGGGGGCATTTAGAGTGGGGTAGATGGATTTATCCAGGCGAGTTGAGAAAGGGGTCGCTGGCCCAGGATGTGTGTGGGCTTCGGGAGATCGTGTGTGGGTGCGTAGGCACAGGTTATAAATAAAAAATAAAAAAAAGAGGGTGAGTGTTTCGGCTGCTATTACAGCTAGGGCGAAGGGTATGGGACTCTTCTGGGATTGGTTGAGAGTGGGGGCCGTTCTCTTGGGGGAGACAGGCTTGCACAGGTTCTACTTAGTGGCGGTTGTTCAGGGAGTACCTTCAAGCGGGGGGTAATGGGCCTCACACTCCTTCCGCATCGTGGTGGCCACAGGGGGCGGCCAGGTGGGGGTAGGATGAGGCGGCGGTTGAACAAGTTCTGGGATGGTGGAATGCAGGATATTTAGGTTTCCCGGGGGACCATACTGGTTAACAGATCAAGTTTGGGGCACTGCGGGAAAAGGGTGGTGTCTCCGAGCTGGAGTCGGCTGGAGGCCGGGTATGATAATGGTACCACAGTGTAATGGTTGAAAGAAAGGTTAAGTGGGAGTTGCTGTAATAGACCAATTAGTCGGGTGTTAATAAAAGTTGTTTTGGTTAAAAAATGTTAATGAATACAGTTATGGTTTATTTGGAATTCAGTAACTTTATTTAAATATTTACGTCAAGTTTGAAGAAATAAATAAAATAGGCTGTTGTGGCCATTTTAATTGTTAACAGTTTGAGTTTTGGTGGGGGGATACAGGTAAAAAAGGGGGTGGTTCCACTGGGTAGTGTGTTACTGCAGTGATGTTATGGGTATTGTATTGGTGCTGGGGCCTTCCCTTAATTGTTTGTCTGTTTGTTTATGTCATTCCAGATGTAGGTTACACACGCCTTGTCTGGTTCTTGAGGCATGCTATGGTTTTGGGGCTAGGAGGACCAAGGCTAGATCTTCAATAGTCAGTTGGGGCATCTCTCAGGAGGGAGGTGGGTATTTGGTGGCTAGACATTACAGAGATGGTGTGTTGCAAGGAGAGGGGAGGATTATTAGGCTCGACTTTAAGTGAGCGAGCTGGTGGGTGGATGTGTTTCCCGTAATGGGGGTTTGGCTTATTAGATAGACAGAGTTGGAGTTTAATGTGGGAATTGTACCTGCGGCTTTATAGAATTTAACTCCAGGTTGGGGGTTAGAGATGGGGGCGCTGGATGTCCTGGATGAGTCAGCAGGGCCTGCGGGTGTGGAGGGGCCCTTAAGGATAAGGTGTTATCCTTTCGGGCTGTGGCGGTGTCTTTGGTCTTTGATGGTGACAGAAAACAGAGGTGATGGAAGTGGTGGGGGGCTCATCCGTGGTATGGGCCCCTCTGGGGTATTCCAGTGGAACGGTGTCCGCTGGAATACGGTATTGGTTGCACTGCGGGAAAGGGGTTGTCTCCGAGCTGGATTCGGCTGGAGGCCTGGTATGGTAAAAAGGCCCCGCAGTGTGGTGGTGGAAAATGTGAAGTTCGGAGTACCGTCAAAGACCAACAGGCTGTGGGTTTTAAAAGTGTCATTACAAAGGTTATTTGGAAATTATTTGGAAATTATTAAAATATTTTGGTTAATAATAAAAGGCTGTTATGGCCATTTATACTCCAAACTCTTGTCTGGTCTTATCATTAAATGGGGGTATGGTAATGTGAGTGTGAGGTTAAAGGGTGGTAACATAATTAGAAATAGCTTGACTACTATCTTGACTACACTGGTCATGCTTTGGTAGCCAGTGGATTCTGTCAACGACCAGCTCTGATTCAGGTACTGATGGTAAGAAGGCTTTCATGAGGTCGCGGGCATATTGTTGTAATTGCGCAGGTTGTATGGCCTCAGGAATTCCACAGATTTTAACGTTATTCCTGCGTGACCGGTCCTCACGGTCAGCCACTTTAGCTTTAAGCCAGGATACTTCATCAGATTTATCATTGTGTGCATTTACTAGGGAGTTTTAAAAGGATGCGTCTTCACCCATTTTTTATTTATTTTTTTGTTCTAACATGGTCAGTTCTTGCTCCCAGCTCACTTACCTCAGCTTTAAAGTTACTCATGGATTCCATCATGTTCGCATGTACTGAGCTGCGGAGGGAGATAAGCATGTCCTTTAAAGTGGTGTTTGAGATGGGCTGGGGGGAAAGCATTGATTGTGTCCACGAGCTCTCTTGTATCCTTCATTGATTCCTGACACGTGCCCACCTTAATATGCTGGATGTCAGCTGCCATGCAGGGTTAAGACTTTGCTGGGCTGTGGGAAAATGGTATGGAGGCATCAGGAGATTGTCGAGTGGCGCTGCCATGTGAACCTGGGCTAGGATTAGCTAAGAGAGAGCCGGTGGAAGAAGCAGGAGATCTGACGCTGGCACCATCTTGGCTTGTGCTCCTGTTCACCGGCTGGAAGAAATGCTGTAATTTCTTCAGCTGGGATGATTCTTTCCTCTTGCTGGTCATCCTGGAGGGTAAGATCAGGCGGATGACAGCGTGTGTGGGCTTGGTCAGAAGCACCCCAAGTTGCTGTGATTGCCGTCACTGGAGTGGGATCACATGTCCATACAACAGCACGGTAGCCACGCCCACCACTCCCACTTTTTTTCCCATCATATGTGGACATGATGTTTTGGTAACAGTTTATTTTTAATGAGACCTCATGGATGTCTCCCCTGTGCTCCACTAAATGTAATGCAATGCAGCTCTGCAGTACTTTCATTTGTGGCCATCCTGGCCGGGGGGACTGAGAGGCGGACCTGGAACTGAAGTCAAACATGACGCTTTCCAGGTGCAGCACCCACTATGTCGGTCTCAGGCACGCAGATGGGCAAGCAGAGCCTGGGATACGTGGTGGAGTACGAGTACGAGGGTGGGCACTGTTACGGGCGGCAACTCAGCCGCCCAAATGCTTCCATCTGTGAGGCAGGAGTGTTTTCGGGTAACTCAAAAAAAAATTGTATAATTGTCCTTTTTTTCTCTCCAGGTGGGGATATAGAAGATGATGAGATCACATCCAATTCTTCAGATGAAAATCTCAGGACTCCAAATTTCCAACAAGCACCTCACTGTGCCAATATATTACCTAATCCCCATACGCATGATAGATTTCTTAATCCCACATGTGACACCAGCAAACCTCCTGAATGTTTTACCAACAGAGATGAGCTTATCTCAGTTCGAGGTGTTCAGGAAGGGAAGAAGCCATGTTCATGGTCCAAGCCTGAGAACTGTCCTCTCCAGAAATCGCATCCTACTACATATGAAAAAGCTTTAAATGCAGAGAAGCCTTTTTCCTGTTTACAATGTGGGAAATTTTTCACTCGTCGATTTAGTCTTATTGTCCATCAGAGAACCCACACGGGTGTAAAGCCGTTTTCATGCATGCAGTGCGGGAAGTGTTTTGCTCAGAGGTCAAACCTAGCAGCCCACCAGAGAACTCACTCTGGAGAAAAGCCTTTCCCCTGTTCTGAATGCGGCAAACGTTTTCCTAGTAAGACATCTCTTTTCAGACACCAACAAGTTCATATGACGGACCAGAGAACTCAATTAAGCGAGAAGCCATTTTCATGTCCAGAATGTGGGAAAGGTTTCACCTGGAGAACCAGGCTTATGGTTCACCAAAGAACTCACACGGGGGATAAACCTTTCTCATGTTCAGAGTGTGGGAAGTGTTTTTATTTTAAATACTTACTTCATGAACATCGTAGAGCACACACAGGTGAGAAACCGTTTTCCTGTTCAGAATGTGGGAAATGTTTTACCTGGAGAACCAGGCTTATCGTACACCAGAGAACTCACACAGGGGAAAAGCCCTATTCATGTTCGGAGTGCGGAAAGTGCTTTTATTTTCGATATTTACTTATAGAACACCATAGAGCTCACACAGGAGAGAAGCCATTTTCATGTTTGGAATGTGGAAAATGTTTTTCCCAGAAAGAATGTCTTATGTCTCACCTGAGGAGTCACACTGGCGAGAAGCCATATTCATGCTCAGAATGTGGAAAGTGTTTTTCCTCTAAACATTTACTCACAGTTCACCATAGAGCTCACACAGGAGAGAAGCCCTATTTGTGTACGGAATGTGGAAAGGGTTTTGCTAAAAGGGCCTATCTTGCTATGCATCAGACGACTCACACTGCAGTGAAGCCGTTTTCTTGTTCCAAATGCAGGAAATGTTTTAGTCGGAAATCGACTCTTCTAACGCATGAAAAAACTCATACACGGGAGAAGGTGTATTCGTGTTTGGAATGTGGGAAATGTTTTACAGAGAAAGGAAATCTTGCGGCACATCAGGCGGTTCATACCGGCAATCTTCCGTTTTCCTGTTCTGAGTGCGGGAAAGGTTTTACCAATAAATCAAATCTGACGGCCCATAATCGAGTCCACACCGGATTGAAGCCATATTCTTGCTCTGAATGTGGGAAATATTTTACTAGAAGGTCATCTCTGATCAGACATGGAAAAGTTCACACAGGTGAGAAACCGCATTCGTGCTCCGATTGTGGTAAACACTTTGCTGAAAAGTCGTGGCTAACTAGACACCAGAGATCTCACACGGGGGAGACCCCATATTCTTGTTCCGATTGTGGAGAATGTTTTTCGTGGAAGTCATCTCTCATCAGACATAAGAGAGTTCATGAAGGGGAGAAGCCCAGCTTGTAATTTGAATATGCAAAAAGAATCTATGTATCTGCTATCATGTAAAGCAGGGGTCTCAAGCCCGCGGGTTGCATGCGGTCGGCTCAAGAGGGCTATGCATGCGGCCCAACACAAAATTGTAAACATGCAGCTATGTCTGGAGGGATGTCGGTTAATGGCCGGAGGGAGGCAGTGTTTGGCATTGCACTCACAGTGGTGGCTGGCACAGACAAGCAGGGCCTACAAACATCTGAGGGGGTGCTGTGTTTGCAGTAGCATTGGCGGCACATGCTGGGATTCCCACTAGCTACGACCAGCCATGTAAGTGCCACATGGTCAGTCCCAGGTTCTGGAGGGGGGCCCCCAGATTTCACTTGCACCCAACACCCTCCAACACTTTGCCTAGCTGTCCCCTACCCCTGCACTGTACACACACAGCACATAGTTGAAATCCGATCATCTGCCAGACTTTTTCTGCTTATCAGCTATCGGCCCTTATTCACACTTTGCAAATTTGAATCGTGGGCAGAATCGCTGTGAGTTTTTGGGTGTCATTCATTCTTAATGATACCTAAAACAGGGTGTGATTTTTCCGCATGACAGAATCATGTGACATGATTGATGGTGTTGCACTGACTTTATTTATCACTTGCCTGATGAAGAGGTCCTGCGTGGCCTCAAAACAATGCACTTCTTGTAATGCTTTATTTACAGTAAAACTTTTTGGATGTTATATACAATCCGTGGTGTGCTGGTGAATGTTCATGTGGTTGATTGTTCCAGTATCCAGCTGGTGATCGCTATAGCACTCATTTTTTGTATCTATGAGTCGTTTCTCCACAAAGGTGTGCGATTGGAATATTAACTAGAATCATGTGGCAGTAGCAGCAAAACGCATCACACAAAGCTTGTCACCCAAAAAAAGCAGGAGCTTCGTTTAGGCGACAGCTTTGCGTGATGCATTTTGCCGTGATTGACGCCACGTGTGAGATGCCATTAAGAATGAATGACGCCTAAACACTCGTGGTGTGTTTTGCCACAATTGCAGTGCAATTTGGAATCACGGGCAGAATTGCACCGATTCAAAATTGCGAAGTGTGAATGGGGCCTTATTGTTTAGTGTTTTGTATGTGCGGCCCAAGACAATTCTTCTTCGGATGTGGCCCAGGAGAGTCAAAAGTTTGGACACTTCTAATTTAAAGTATTCCTAACCTTCCATCCAAGGATAAAGCTAATGATCTTGCTTAAAAAAATAAGTATCAAAATATTTTCAATGGAACCCCCTCTAGCTAATCACCCAGAAAATAAAAAATAAATTAAAAAATCGAAATGCCCCAAATGTATCTTTAAATCCATGGTCATGTGACTTGTCAAGTCCCAAGTCTTCTTGCCTTACTACAAATAAGAGAGAGTACTTCCCATTGGGTCTATCAGTGGGGTCCTTAATACTTCAGTGGGAATGTGGTGACATCACGTCGAGAAGCAGTGACCGGCCTGGACTCCATCATACACTCATAGAAGATGAGTTGTGGAAGGCCGCATGAAGGCAAATTTGTATTGTTAATTGCATGGCTTGACAAATTTTCTTGGAATCTAGGAGCCAGCATAAAAAGTTAGGAGCCAGAAAACGCGCCCTGTCCCGACGAGCTTGCGCGGAGAAGTGAACACATGCGTGAGTAGCGCCCGCATATGTAAAAAGGTATTCAAACCACAAGTGAGGTATCGCCACGATCGTTAGAGCGAGAGCAATAATTCTAGCTCTAGACCTCTTCTGTAACTCAAAACATGCAACTTGTAGATTTTTTTAAACGTCGCCTATGGAGATTTTAAAGGGTAAAAGTTTGACGCCATTCCACGAGCAGATGCAATTTTGAAACATGACATGCTGGGTATAAATTTACTTGATGTAACATTATCTTTCACAATATAAAAAAAATTGGGATAACTTTACTGTTGTCTTATTTTTAATAAAAAAAAATATATTTTTTTCCCAAAAAGGTGCGCTTGTAAGACCACTGCGCAAATACGGCGTGACACAAAGTATTGCAAGGATCGCTATTTTATCCTCTAGAGTGTTAAAGCCCCGGCCTCAATTACCAGCCGCCGCGGGCGCCAGGTCACAATTTCTGGTCGCAATTGCGACCTGGCGCCCGGATATTGTCGACCCCTGGTTAATTGGTAAGGGGGATTGGGGAGATTTCTTTTTTCCTGACTCAGCTAAACTAAATTTTTTGAAAAAGGTAATTTTCACATATTAGCTCTCATTACTAAAAACCACCCAACTCATCTGTCCTTTCAACGGGGATTTGGCATGTGTTGATTTAGAAGTTAAATGTACATTAGGACTTAAATATCTGTTACACGACATCAATAATAATCTAGTGTGCAAAAGACATATACTGAAACAAACTAAGCTGTGTCTGTGGTTATTGTATACATCATAAAAAGCGCACATATCAATTTGATAATGGACTGTATTCTTCCTTACATTGAATGAGTAAGGCTGGGTTCACATATATGTGAATTGGATGCATTCTTAAAGTGGTGAATTGATGTCACAATGTAGAGTATAAGATTTCCTATCATCTGTGCCCAGTCTTGCCACACAGAGTTAATCCAGCTCCGAGCAATCCTCTTTTATTGTTCAGTGAAATACAACGGACTTACAAAGAAAAACCTTAGTCTGTTCCGCCCCCTTACTGTGAGTGACAAATTATTTACATATCTCATGCACTAGCCTGGAGACAGGCATTATTTTTTAATTCTCACCCCCACTCCTTTTCTGAATTTTGACTGGATGTTAGTGATCATAGCAGGATTCATGTAAGGAATACATAGGAAAAAATGTGTAGAGTTGGGCGGGGAATATACTGACATCATGACTCCACCCACAGAGCTCCAGACAACAAATCCACCCACAGAATCTGCAGTTTTTCAGTTCTTATAGCAGACAGAGGGAGACATTTGACAGGTAAGGATACATGCAGGAGGCATCTATATCCTTATAGATCAGCACGATGGCAGTAGTTTAGAAAGGATGAGAGTGGCTTTACATCCACTTTAACTGCATCCAATTTGCATACATTTGAATGTGACCAGCACTCAATGGAGCCGGTTCGCATGTTCGGCGGTACAGATTTGAAAAGGGCCCTGTTCATTTTTTGTGTCCCATTCAGGTGCGAATAAAGGCAGAAATTTGCACCTGAACCAGTAAACAGAAACACATCGGACTCTGGACTGCAAACAGCAGCCGGACATGTGTGAAACTAGCCTGAGGAAACAAATAACATGCATAGAAAAACAGAGATAAGAAGGTTGCACCCAATGTACAGTAAATAGTAATACACAAGTGTGAAGTCCACCAGATGGAACGGACTACTGGGATCTGCTGGTAGGCGCCCACTAGTGGACACTGGAACTACAAACTTCCCCTCTGAAAAGCACAGTGCCACCTACAGGTGATCCAGGTCCTGACGGCACATGAAGTGACCCATCTTCTGGTTCAGAACCAACCACTGACCTCAATCCTTAACAAATCCACAATCAAAAAATGATCATAAGGTAAATACAGTGGTCCTCAACCTGCAGCCCATGGGCCAAATGTGGCCTTTCAATGACACGACAGGGCAATATTACTCCCACTGACACCAGCAATGATGCATAATTCTTTACATTGACACCAATAATGGGCCATAATTCTATTCAATGATGCCAGATTCTACTCACTGACACCAGCAATGGCCACAATTCTTCCTAATCGCACCATTGATGTGACATAGTCCCTTCCACTGATAGCAACAATTGGACATTGTTCCTACCACTGATAATAATAATTGTGCACTATTTTTTTCACTGACACCACAATAGAAAATATACACCACAATTAAAATATACAATAGAGACTCCACATTAATTCATAATATAAGGCTCCATGCACACCGTGCTTAACCACATGCCGACCAGCCGCCGTCATTATACGGTGGCAGGTCGGCTTTCCTGGGCGAGAGCCCGTCATTCTACGTCGGCACTTCGACGGCCACTAGGGGGCGCCCGCACGCGCTGCCGGAGGCCTGCACGCGCCCCCGAGTCCCGCGCGTGCCCGGCGGGTACGATCGCCGCCGGGCACCCGCGATTGCTCGTTACAGAGCGGGGAACGAGAGCTATGTGTGTAAACACATAGCTCTCGTTCCTGTCAGAGGGGGAAACGCTGATTTTCTGTTCATACAATGTATGAACAGAAGATCAGTGATTTCCCCCAGTGAGGCCACCCCCCCCATACAGTTAGAACACACCCAGAAACACACTTAACCCCTTCCCTGCCCCCTAGTGTTAACCCCTTCACTGCCAATGGCATTTTTATAGTAATACAATGCATTTTTATAGCATTGATCGCTAAAAAAATGCCAATGGTCCCAAAAATGTGTCAAAAGTGTCCGAAGTGTCTGCCATAAGGTCGCAATACTGAAACAAAACGCTGATCGCCGCAATTACTAGTAAAAAAAAATATATTAATAAAAATGCCATAAAACTAACCCCTATTTTGTAAACGCTGTAACTTTTGCGCAAACCAATCAATAAACGCTAATTGCGATTTTTGTTTATGAAAAATATGTAGAATAATACGTATCGGCCTAAACTGAGGAAAAAAAATGTTTTCTTATATATTTTTGGGGGACATTTATTATAGCAAAAAGTAAAAAATATTGCATTTTTTTCACAATTGTCGCTCTATTTTTGTTTATAGCGCAAAAAATAAAAACCGCAGAGGTGATCAAATACCACCAAAAGAAAGCTCTATTTGTGGGGAAAAAAGGACGCCAATTTTGTTTGGGAGCCACGTCGCACGACCGCGCAATTGTCAGTTAAAGCAACGCAGTGCCGAATCACAAAAAGTGCTCTGGTCAGGAAGGGGGTAAATCCTTCCGGGACTGAAGTGGTTTAAAAAAAAATGTGTCTGTTCTCTCAGGAGTAAAAAACGCTCATATAGAGCATTTTTTGTATAAAGTTTTAATTTTTTTCTGCCTCCAAGTTCCAATCAGAAATGTCTTCTCTCTCTCTGAGTAGAGAGGAGACATTGTAGGAAGTGGCATCAGAGGAGAATCGTGCAGCTCTACTCCCGACCCCAGGGCCAGATTAAGAACATCATGGGCCTGGTGTTGAGGATTTTGGTGGGGCCTTTTATAAATAATAAATAAATGCGTGGGAATCACAGCGCAGCAATGGAGGGCCCAGTCTGAAAATGTAAGTGTACCCTAATGTGCTAATATGCTGTGCATACTTGTACATTGTGGCATAACCTACCCCAGGGCCTCTAAAAAGTAGTAATGTCAGGAAAGTTTACTACCGCTTTATTATCATAGGATCCCAGAAACCTCTCATGGGGCCCCCTACTGACCCAGTGGCCCTTGGTAAGTGCATAGTTGCCAACATTAAAAAAATATTTTCAGGGACACTTTTTTTCACAAGTGCTATATTTAGAGTAGCTGAGACCCCCGATGTTCCTCTGTACATCACAGTAGTGATCACAAAATTAAATAAGTTCTAATAATGGAACAGAACAAATATAAGAACTGAGATTTCCTTTAGTTGAACAAAAGTGTGTCCATTCTAGAGCTGGTAACATTGAGGGTATTCAGTATCATTTTTAAAGAACTGTTTTTGCAGGTAAGCGACATAGGGGAGGAGTATGGAGGGTATATAAGTGGGAAGTATGTGCAGGTGAGGGAGAGGAATGTGGAGTGTCTAACATTGGGCACTATGTACAGGAGAGGAGTGCAAAGGGTACAGCAAAAGGCACAATGTACAGGAGAGGAGTGTGGAGGGTATGACAGTGGGCAGTATGTACAGGAGAGGAGTGTGGAGGGTATGACAGTGGGCAGTATGTACAGGCAGGGGCGGACTGACCATTCGGTCAGTCGGGCACTGCCCGAGGGCCCGTGGTAGGGGGGGGCCGGGTCGGCTCAGTCTGCCCCTGGAGGTTCCCCCCCGAAAACCTGACTGCAGTCGACTCCCGACCAACTCTGATCATTACGCCGCGCTGGAGGGAGGAGGTGGGTGGAGCTGCGCTGCTGGCTAGTCATCCCATGCCCTGGTTGCTAACGCCTGTGCTGCTTGGCGTGTAGCAACCAGTGACGTCACGGCTGCAACCCCCTACAGCGAGGCTTTCACTTCCTCCTCCTGGGAGCTCCGAGTCAAGTATGAGGCTGGCTTGAAGGTACAGCGCGAGAGGGAGTGGCCTGCGGCTGAGCAGCAGTAAGCGCAGCATCCCCGGCACCTCCCAGAGCCTGTACACCACCTCCAACGTTGGCTCCCAGTCCCAGCTGTGACAGGCTGTCAGCAAGAAGAAAGATGGTCTGGCCGAGTGCCCAGGGGACGAGGATGGGCGGGAGGTAGGTGCATCACACACACCTACCCACCACAGACAGGGGCTGGGACAGGAAGGACCGTAGGTCAGGCTAGGGGGTCAATTTCACTCACCCCCTCTCTCTCTTATCCATCCCCCTCTCTCTCTCATCCACCCCCCTCGCTCTCTCTTTTACATCCCCCTCTCTCCCATCCATCCCCCTCTCTCCCTCTCTCTCATCCATCCCACTCTGTCTCATCCACCCCCTCTCTCTCATCCACCCCCTCTCTCCCATCCATCCCCCTCTCTCCCTCTCTCATCCACCCCCCTCTCTCCCATCCATCCCCCTCTCTCATCCATCCCCCTCTCTCCCCCTCTCTCATCCATCCCCCTCTCTCCCTCTCTCTCATCCATCTTCCTCTCTCTCATCCACCCCCTCTCTCCCATCCATCCCCCTCTCTTCCTCTCTCTCATCCACCTCCCTCTCTCTCATCCACCCCCTCTCTCCCATCCATCCCCCTCTCTCCCTCTATCATCCACCCCCTCTCTCCCATCTATCCCCCTCTCTCATCCACCCCCTCTCTCCCATCCATCCCCCTCTCTCATCCATCCCCCTCTCTCCCCCTCTCTCATCCATCCCCCTCTCTCCCTCTCTCTCATCCATCTCCCTCATCCACCCCCTCTCTCCCATCCATCCCCCTCTCTCATCCACCTCCCTCTCTCTCATCCACCCCCTCTCTCCCATCTATCCCCCTCTCTCCCTCTCTCATCCATCACCCTCTCTCTCTCTCTCATCCACGTCGTCTCTCTCTCTCATCCACCCCATCTCTCTCTCTCTCTCTCATCCACCCCGTCTCTCTCTCTCTCTCATCCACCCCGTCTCTCTCTCTCTCATCCACCCCGTCTCTCTCTCATCCACACCGTCTCACTCTCATCCACACCGTCTGTCTCTCTCTCATCCACCCCGTCTCTCTCTCTCTCATCCACCCCGTCTCTCTCTCTCTCATCCACCCCGTCTCTCTCTCTCATCCACCCCATCTCTCTCTCTCTCATCCATCCCGTCTCTCTCTCTCTCTCATCCACCCCATCTCTCTCTCTCTCATCCACCCCGTCTCTCTCTCTCATCCACTCTCTCTCTCTCTCATCCACTCCACCTCTCTCTCTCATCCACCCCCTCTCTCTCTCTCTCATCCATCCCGTCTCTCTCTCATCCATCCCGTCTCTCTCTCATCCACCCCGTCTCTCTCTCATCCACCCCGTCTCTCTCTCTCTCATCCAACCCATCTCCCTCTCTCTCATCCACCCAGTCTCTCTCTCATCCACCCCATCTCTCTCTCTCTCTCTCTCTCATTCACCCCGTCTCTCTCTCTCTCTCATCCACCCCATCTCTCTCTCATCCACCCCGTGTCTCTCTCTCTCTCTCTCTCTCTCTCTCTCATCCACCCCGTCTCTTTCTCTCTCTCATCCACCCCGTCTCTCTCTCTCTCATCCACCCCGTCTCTCTATCTCTACCACCCTCTCTCACCCACACCCCTTCTCTCTCGTCCACTCCCCGCTCTCTCTCCCATCCACCCCGTCTCTCCCTCTCTCTCATCCACCCCGTCTCTCTCTCATCCACCCTGTCTCTCTCTCTCTCATCCACCCCTTCACTCTCTCTCATCCACCCCATCTCTCTCTCTCATCCACTCTCTCTCTCTCATCCACCCCGTCTCTCTCTCTCTCATCCACCCCGTCTCTCTCTCTCTCATCCACCCCGTCTCTCTCTCTCTCATCCACCCCATCTCTCTCTCTCTCATCCACCCCATCTCTCTCTCATCCACCCCGTCTCTCTCTCTCTCTCATCCACCCCGTCTCTCTCTCTCTCTCATCCACCAGTCTCTCTCTCTCATCCACCCTATCTCTCTCTCTCTCATCCACCCTGTCTCTCTCTCTCATCCACCCCATCTCTCTCTCATCCACCCCGTCTCTCTCTCTCTCTCGTCCACCCCGTCTCTCTCTCTCTCATCCACCCCGTCTCTCTCTCATCCACCCAATTTCTCTCTCTCTTATCCACCCCGTCTCTCTTCCTCTCTCTCATCCACCCCGTCTCTCTCTCTCTACCACCCTCTCTCACCCACACCCCTTCTCTCTCGTCCACTCCTCGCTCTCTCTCATCCATCCCCCTTGCTCTCTCTTTTACATCCCCCTCTCTCCCATCCATCCCCCTCTCCCCCTCTCTCTCATCCATCCCCCCTCTCTCTCATCCATCCCCCCCTCTCTCTCATCCATCCCCCCTCTCTCATTCATCTCCCTCTCTCTCATCCATCTCCCTCTCTCTCATCCACCCCCCTCTCTCTCATCCATCCCCCTCTCTCTCATCCATCCCCCTCTCTCTCATCCATCCCCTCTCTCTCATCCATCTCCCTCTCTCCCTCTCTCTCATCCATCCCCCTCTCTCTCTCATCCACCCCCCTATTTCTCATCCACCCCCCCTCTCATCCATCCCCCTCTCTCTCATCCATCCCTCTCTCTCTCTCTCTCTTTCTCTCATCCACACCCTCACTCTCTCTCTCTCATCCACACCCTCTCTCTCATCCATCCCCTCTCTCTCCCTCTCTCTCATCCATCCCCCTCTCTCCCTCTCTCTCATCCATCCCCCCTCTCTCTTATCCATCCCCCCTCTCTCTCTCTCTTTCTCTCACTCTCTTTCTCTTTCTCTCATCCACACCCTCTCTTTCATCCATCCCCCTCTCTCTCATCCATCCCCCTCTCTCCCTCTCTCTCATCCATCCCCCTCTCTCCCTCTCTCTCATCCACCCCCCCTCTCTCTCATCCATCCCCCCCTCTCTCATCCACCCCCTCTCTTTCTCTCTCTCTCTCTCTCTCTCTCTCTCTCTCACCCTTGCTCTCCCTCTCTCTTTCTCTCATCCACACCCCCTCTCTCTCTCTTTCTTTCACTCTCTCTCTCTCATCCACACCCTCTCTCTCTCTCTCTTTCTTTCTCTCTCTCTCTCATCCACACCCTCGCTCTCTCTCTCGCTCACCCTCTCCACTCACCAAGCCCCTCTCCCCTCCCAAGTGGACACTGACTAACAGATGACAGCAAGTTAGAGTGGTCTCCTATTGGTCGTCTATTGCCCGGGGGCCCCATGAGTTGTCAGTCTGCCCCTGGTGTATACTTGAAATGGAACTAAACCTGGTAAAGCTGACCAGAGCTGGATGCAATGTTGTTCAGGAAGAGTCGCCCAATTAGTGGGTCTCCATAGGGCCAACTTTAATTCCAGATCAGCAACAGGTATCTGTATGTAATATTTCGGGTAAGGCCGGGTTCACACCTATGCGAATTGGTTGCGGCTTAAACCGCATCTAATACGCAGAACATTTTTAAATACATTGTTTTCAATGAGGCTGGTTCACATATGTGTGATGCATTCGCACTGCGCATTGCCGGAAATCCGTATGCGTTGTGGAGGCCTTGCGGTGCGGGTCAGGTGCGAATTCAGTCCCATTATCTTCTATGGGTACGCAGCTGATTCGCAGATGTGTTCAGTTCTCTTCAGGAATTTCTCTCATTCAGCTCAATACATTTCTCCCCCACTCTCCTCTCACTCAGAACTTCCCCCAGGTCTCCAAATTGGCAGCAGAAATGGAGCTAATCTGCTGAACACTTCTCTTATCTATCTGCAGAGATAAAAAAGCTGAAATACGCACGCACAAGTGTGAACCCAGCCTCAAGTGTATTAATACATGTTTTCTGTCGTGGCAATATGGGGTGTGCAAAGCACACCACCATCTTGCCATGTGCTTCTAGAGCACATTCGCCATCTTAAATTAAATGATGCCATGTTTAAGCTAAAATAAGTTCACTCACCATCATTCTCTACCCATCCATACAAGTCAAGAGACATTACAACAGCTTCCTCTCATCCATAGCTCCCAGACATCACTGCCCTTAGCAGCAGCTAGCCCCATTTATTTATAGTGTCAACAAGAGTAACAAAAGAAGGTGGTGGCTTTACAAAACAGCCAATCAGACATGTTTGTATACTTTCAAAAGAAACCAATCACAGACATGTAATTCAAATACTGCTAGCAGTGAGGTGTGCAAAAACAGCTGGGTGCCGAGCCATGCTCTCTGTTAAACAAAGCAATCAGAAAGCATGGCTCAACACAAAAGCCAAACTGACGCCATTGTTGCCAACCATACTAAAATCATGGATCAGATACCCATAAAATCTGTATAGTTATGCTACAGTTTTCATGTACGCAGATCTGTCCACTCGGAGTCATTTAATGCAGTCGACAAGAAGTGGCCAGTTCCTTGCTGAGGCATAATTAAACATCCCTAAAAAGGAGCTCGCAAATTGTTGTCTATGAAAAGGTGTTGCGCCAATGGCCTTCCACCAACGTCTGTATGCGTGAATACGCTCACTTGAGCGCATTACAGCAAAACCGACACTGGGGGGACATCTGACAACATACATTTATAGAATTTTCCACAACAATGCTAGGGTGACCAGATTTTTTAAATGAAATCCGGGGACATATTTTTTCTTTACTAGTAATAACAACAATCAGCGACTCTCTGCCCGTCGCCGCCCGCCTCACAGCCTTTCAAGTCTTACTCTTCAGGCCCCGGCTACTACTGGATGGGGAGCGGAGGAAGATCACTCCCCCAGGGAAGGCAAGGAGATAGACAGGTGGCTGGCCAGGATTTGAGCCAAGACAGAGGAAGATGCGAGCGGAGCTGAATGGGCATGCACCCGAAACTGAGGAAATATTTCCTCTGCTCCGACCAGCACATGATCATCAGAAAGGGCTACAGATAATGGTAAAAATACAACCCCCCTATGGTAGTAGGCACGGCTGAGCGGGAGGGTGTAATTCTAATTTTTTTATTTTAATTCTGCACTGACTGTCTTTGAAATTGCCCCTGCCCCCTATTAAATCCAATCTGGGGACAAAACCAGGGACAGACTTGGTCCGGGGACAGTGTCCTCAATCCGGGGACTGTCCCCTGAAACTGGGGATGTCTGGTCACCCTAATGTATGCAAAACTGTTTCATTCACTTTTAGATTTCATTACATCTTGATCTTATGTCTTCAGAGAGATCAAAATGTTTGAGTGTCTGTTATCTATCATAGTAGCTCTAAACCACACCTCCAAATGTATTTTACTAATTGGGCCCCAGGTGTGCAAACGGCTAATTCCAATTGGCTTTTGTTGAAGTAATTAGTCTCTATGGGTTCACTTACTTTTCCCCCTATCACTGTGAATGTTTAACCACCTCCAGTCCTTTTCCAGCACTTTTTGTATGTAACAATCAGTATTTTGTTGCTAGAAAATTGCTATATCATTTTTAAAGCAGGCCCTAGAAAATAAATTGGTGGGTTTTGCGATTTTCTTATGTCACACGGTATTTGCGCAGCGGATTTTAAAGTGCATTTTTTTGGGAAAAAATACACTATTTTAAATTTTAAGGCAAAACCACAATATATAATCCCATTTTCTTTTAGTAAAAGATAATGTTATGCCGAGTAAATAGATATCAAACATGTCATACTTTAAAAGTGTGCACACCTGTGCAACGGCAGCGAACTATGTAGACTGTATTATCCATAGGCAACACTTTAAAAGCCTATACCGTTTACTACTTTAGATTTACAGGGGAGGTCTGGTGCTAGAATTACTACTCATGACCTGACGTTGCGGTGATACCTCATATGTGTGGGGTGATCGCTGTTTGCGCGAGTGCGGGACTGACATGCATGTTCACTTTTACACACAAGCAAGTAAGAATGCTTGGGGAGTATTGGTGCTAGGAAGGGGAATTTGTACTGAGAGGGAGGATTTGGAGTGGGGTGGGGGATGTACACCCGGCAGGGGAAGTTTGAGGGGTGATTTTTTGGGGGGGTGAGGGGCAAAGTGCTGGGAGGGGGGATTTCAGCAGGGGGTGGATTTGTCATGAAAGGAGGGTGGATTTATGCTTAGAGGTTAAGCTTTATTAGGATGACCATGTGTCCTGAAATGCCTGAGACAGTCCCACATTTTGCAGGTCTGTCCCAGGTCCCGGGCACCTTCATTCCGGGACAATACAGTGTCCTGAAATACAGTGAGAATCCAAGCTGTTACTGGAGATGAGGCTGAGGGTCTGTCTGCTGTGTGTCAGCCCACCCGCAGAACTGTAACCGACACCAAGCAGCTGCACCGCCCCGCCCAAGACACGCCCTCTGCTCACACCCCCTCTCCAACCATAGCAGAGCAGCAGTATCCATGTATGACACCTCGCAGCCTATCCCTCTCACCCCCCCCCCCCCCAGCCCGCCAGTGTGTGTATGTCGGTGCAGCGCAGCCAAGCCCTCTGTTTCCATGTTGCTTCCTGAAACCAGCAGAGACTCCAGAGGAGTGACCCCTAATTCGTTACTGGAAATAAAAAGGTGTGGCTAGACAGCCAGAGGACTCCGATCACTCTAGATGGCAACAGAATTTAGGAATAGAGAATTCTTTCAAATTTCAAAATTTCCATTTCAGGGAGAATAGTGACATTGGGACTTGTAGTTCTTCACTTTTGGGGGATGTGACTGAAGGTAGATGTTCCTCGGAGATAGGTGCCCGGACCGTCCCCCCGTTATGATAGTCCCTGACTATCGGTTGGCCCGTGTTGTGCCCAAGGGTACCCGGGAGATCAATTTCACCATAGAAAAGGACACAGAGTCATGCAGCAAGTGAAATCAGAGCTCTCCGTTTATTTAGGCTCGTCTAGATCTTTTATATGGTATAAAGAGGGGTGTAGAATACATTTACAAAAGATAACTTATTAACATTCTATAGGTAGATGTAAATGAGGAGGTTATAACCAGCTGTGACCGACATCTCAGAGAAAAACCAAGGAGGACAAGAACATGTTGTTCTGCAGAGGAGTGTAAAGGAAGATAAGAACATATTGTTCTAAAAAAAGGTTCTGAGAAAGGCTGAGAAAACAGATCTAAGACAGTTTCAAGGTAACACATACCACAGACATGGACGTGCAAAAGCAAATATCTAAAATGGAGATGAAGAGTGAACAAAATGGCGTTACTATTGCAAAAGCATAAAAACTCCTTCAATCCCCTCTTAAAATCATGTATATGTACAAAAATGATTTTCATCTATCTTCGTGTGAAGGATGTCATCAGGGACCTAGTCTCCCTGGGTGTGGGAAGTGTGAATAGGTGACTGAGCCTTGGGTTCCCTGCTAGTATAAAAAGGGGCCTATTCCACCCATCCTAAACAACGAGGTTACGCTTCTTTCTCAGCTTATGTTTCTTTATGTAATCAGCATAGCCTTGGGGGGAGGGGTTAAAAGGGATCTCCAAGTCGGAGGTTACAGTGGAAAGCATTGAAAGATTGTCTATACCTTTACTGAACATTTTTCGAAAGCAGGGGATCACACAGTAGACTATTACTCCTATTACAAGGAGTACTACAACTATAAAAATTCCTAGTTGGACTAAGATTTGTTTCCAGTTAGCAAACCACCCAAACCACTGATCCCAGGGTTGGTTAACCCTGAATTCTTCTTCAGTTCCACAGATAGGTTTTCTAGTTTCTGAATTGCTAGAGTAACCTTACCATTGGGACCAGTGTTATCAGGAATGTAGGTGCAACATCCTTCAGTCTTACCAATATATACACATGTGCCCCCCTTTTCAGCCAGAATCATGTCCAGAGACATCCGGTTCTGGAAAGTCATTTGGGAAGTGTATTCGAGCTGTTCTGCTATTCCCTTTAGGGCATCCCTTGTATCATTAACAAACCTTTGTTGATTGTAATAGATGTAATTTATCCAATCAACATTTTTATTTATAGTTATGATAGGGATTAAGGACTCAAAACCTGCAGCAACTTGATCTCTTGCTTTAAATTCACTGGGGACCCCTCTTGGCACCCCTATCGAATCTATATATACATGTGGATCAAAACTTCCTCTTGGGGATTCTCTCTTTCTTCTTCTTAGGGGGTTGGAGGAAATCTGATCATTATCAGGATTACTTTCTGACACTATGTGTAGGGGCATTATAACTTTGGCCAGGGCGCATTCTCCTTTCCATGGGGAATCTAATTTGGTTCTTAATTTCATATCACCACATATCCAATAAATGTCCCCGAGGGACCTCGTTTGGTTCACAATTGTTGTATTCCTTCTCTCATGGCAGTAACCCTCAGGAAACACCTGGAGGTCTCTGCCTTTACCCTTAGGTGTACCATTGGATATATAACAGGTATAATTCCCTGGGTATATGGTGATATGACTACCTGGATTTGGGTTTTTTGATAAGATAGGATACTCTTTCTTCCATTTCTCGCAAAGTGTGTTATTAGTGGGTGTGGAGGTGAAGAGGCTCAGGAAACATTCCTCTTGGTTGAAAGGGATATTGAGGGGCACAGTACCCAAGTGAGGTCTGGCCTTACCACACACATAGCAATTACTTTTATTATGGGTGTGGGCATTATACTTCATCCATTCCAACCATAGGTTGACATCTGAGAACCCAGTTTCTATGGCTAGAGTGTCTTCATATGTGGGATCTGCTATGGCCATCATATCTTGAATTGTTTGAATACGGGGTTTTAGAGGATTAACCCTGGACCTGTAGAGGCATGACCTTTGAAAAATAAGCTACAGGTCGTAGCTTGCCCCCGTGTTCTTGGGCCAGCACACCCGCCATGGTTTTACAATTGTCTCTAGCATACAAATTAAACATCAATGAAAAGTCAGGGAGGCTCAGTCAAAGACTCATTACTATAGCTTCCTTTAATGCCTCAAAGGCATGCAACATTTCATTAGACCATTTAATATTTTCAGGAGAATTTTTCAGAGTGGCTTGTCTCAGAACATTATCATAAAAAGAACAATCAGGGATCCATTGCCTGCAATAATTAATCATACCAAGGAAGGATAGCATCTCCCTCTTGGTTTGTGGGGTGACCAGGCCCACTATTGCATGGATACTTGAAATACTGATGTTCCTTTTTGCCTTTTGTGAAGACAAAGCCCAAGTATTCAACATTTTCACTGCACCATTGCAACTTTTGCTTAGACACTTTATGACCACATTCACATAACCATAACATTAGTGATTCACTGTCTTGTTGACAGGCCTCCCTAGACTTACTACAGACCATCAAATCATTGATATACTGTAGTACTACCGAACCCTGGGGGGGGTGCCATGGCCTGAGTGTGGACTGAAAAACAGTACTGTATACCACGGGGAAGTCCACAAATCCTTGAGGCACTTTCAACCAGTTTAACTGGCGTTTGCCAACAAGGGAAAAAGAAAAAAAAAAAAGAAAACAAAAGGTCTGGTCTTCTTGTCAACAGGGACACTAAGAAAAACATTCTTTAAGTCTATAACAGTAAAATGTGTGGCATCATGTGGTATGTTGGCAAGCACGGCATGGCGGTCAGGTTTCAGAGTGACCCTGTAAGGGGCACAGGAGATTAGGCCAGTGTCATACTCTCCTGTGGTCAAAACATTTTCAGACAGGTCCGGAGGATCCAGATATGCCTGCATGTTATACATGGTCACAATGTATGATTCAGTGAAAGCATCAATGGGTAACACCGAGGATTCAACAATTAATCCTCCTCCTTCCTCTATGGGGAACGGGTTACAACCGTTCATATTCTTGGTCCATGCACTTAAATTATCTATGAATGGGTTAATTAAATAACCGGTCCCACAAATGCGGGTCACATAATCCTCACCCGGTTGGGGTGGACTATGTTCAGACTCTGCAGCGCTCATTACCGGGACATAAAACCGCTGAAACAATCAATGAACAGCTGTAATCAACCCAGAGTCTGCCCAATATAATCTTTAATTGGTACAGAGAAATAACAATTAAGTTTATATAATACTTGGTTCTTGCAACAGCGCCTGGGGGGTCTACTGCCGCAAAAAACATGGGGTAGGTTATATGGTCTCTCACTAATATGTGGCTGTTAATGTGCAAAACAATAAAAAATATCTTTAAACAAAATAAACCTCTTGTTTAGAAAAATACACATTTGGCATAATGCCAACTAATTTATTGGACCCACATTGGATGAGTCCCATATACAGTCAGCTTGCAGCTCATTTAAACAATAAAAATAATAAATGCACAAGTTCCTTTTAATATTCCTGCATGCTTAATCAACCCGGCTACACAGAATACTTTTAATTCGTTCACAGAGAACCCTAAGGGTCTTCTGCGAAACTTCACTCACACTTAACATTTTTCAAATGTTTTGTTTTTGTATTAGCCAATGGACTCTAGACACCGATTAGTTATTGACCACTGATAACAAAATTTAATGACAATAACGGTTTGTCATTGCGGCCGCTCTTTTGCCAAAAGCGGGGTTCACTCATCTTTTCGGTCTGGGGTGTCCATTGACCCTCACTATCAGAATTTGTCTTTTTTTTTTTATTACATTAACTCATAGAACACCATGGAGGTATAAGACTTTCATGTACCTTCACATAATCACAAACAATCACTTCATTCACTTCAATTGTCTAACAAGGTGTAAGTTATTGTCAGCTTTAGTATGCTTAAGTTCAATTACACAAACACAATACTTGCATGTCATTAATGTCTTTATATATATTATTAGTATTTTCTAACAGAAAGACAACCAGTGGTTCGTTATCCTTGCAGTACGGGCAGTCTATCTGCTACAAAATATATGTGGTTGCAGATGGTAGACGTTTCTAACCTGCCTATAAGTAAGCCCGAGTTGATTACAGTCTATTTCTCCATGGAAATCGATTCTGCAATAAATTGTTCTACACTCGGGATGGCAGGAAATAACTCGTCCACCTAAGAATTTATTTTGCCCTGCAGGTGGGGTTATTGAGACTAACTTGGCAGCATTTAACTCATGACTTGTTATGTTAAAATTTAGACACTGAGTACAGGACGGGCAGGTCATCAGTTAACACAGTCTCTACTTGTCACAAATACAGCTTCAGTATATGTTAGATCAAATTTGTGATGTTCAATGTAGCATGAACCTCTTCATTCGCTCCGACTCCACCCTTGACTGGTTTTAACCTCGGTAATAAAATCGAGGTTAACCTGATCTTTAGATGGAATCAGCCTAGACCAGACGCATGCTCGAGCCAGCCCGTATCTTGTTGACCATCACTATAGATTGACCATTAGACATACACTGAAGTAAACATTCAATGATTCTTATTACTTTAAATTCAGTCAATGATCACAGTCCGTATACTCACTAACCGGACTATTGGACCATACAAACAGATTATCTTAAACTTCTACGCGACAGGTAAGAGAAGCAAAGCAGTTTTAGGCACAACACGGGTCAATAATTTGTCTCCCTGAGACAAGCTAATATTTCCCTGAAATATTAGTTTTGTTTTACACTCCCAGAGTGTTCACATTCCCTGAATGTGCTTTTTGTTCACGCTCCCGGAGCGTGTTTGTTATAACTTTGCTCACACTCCCTGAATGTGTTTGTTATAACTTCATTCACACTCCCTGAGTGTGTTCACAATCCCGGATTGTGTTTCTTTTCACGCTCCCAGAGCGTCCACACTTCTAGAGTGTGTTTCTAAGGCTCAGGAATCGGAAACTTAGTCAGAGCCCTCCCAACCCGGACAGTTGGAAAATAAAATATTTCAACTTACCGGGTGGGTGAGTAGGGATGACGTTCCGATGCCGGACGAAGCCCCCAGACTGAAGGTAGATGTTCCTCGGAGATAGGTGCCCGGACCGTCCCCCCGTTATGATAGTCCCTGACTATCGGTTGGCCCGTGTTGTGCCCAAGGGTACCCGGGAGATCAATTTCACCATAGAAAAGGACACAGAGTCATGCAGCAAGTGAAATCAGAGCTCTCCGTTTATTTAGGCTCGTCTAGATCTTTTATATGGTATAAAGAGGGGTGTAGAATACATTTACAAAAGATAACTTATTAACATTCTATAGGTAGATGTAAATGAGGAGGTTATAACCAGCTGTGACCGACATCTCAGAGAAAAACCAAGGAGGACAAGAACATGTTGTTCTGCAGAGGAGTGTAAAGGAAGATAAGAACATATTGTTCTGAGAAAGGTTCTGAGAAAGGCTGAGAAAACAGATCTAAGACAGTTTCAAGGTAACACATACCACAGACATGGACGTGCAAAAGCAAATATCTAAAATGGAGATGAAGAGTGAACAAAATGGCGTTACTATTGCAAAAGCATAAAAACTCCTTCAGTGACCCCCTCAAGAGCGAAGAACTACAGGTACCAGCATGAACCCCGCAGAACTGAAGATGTGACACACAGGTCCCAGCATGAACCCGTGAAATCTATAGGATCACACCCTTAGATCTTAGGGATTCATACTTTAACATTTAGTCCTTCAGATTTGGGGGGGCACATACCTAGATCTTAGGGGTTCATGCTGGTACTTGAAGTCCTTCACTTTTGGGGGATGTGACCCCCCAAAAATGAAGAACGACAGGTCCCAGTATTAACCCTTCAGTGCTGAAGATGTGACACCCCCCGTCCCGAAAATTGGTCAAAAAATGTATCAACAATAATCTTTTTTTTTTTGTTGGGGGGGGGGGGTGTCCCTGAATGGCAGTTTGGATATGCTGTCACCCTAATGCAGATTTGTGTTTAATTGTTTTGGGGGGGGGGGGGATTTTTGGTGATACTTTATGGTCATACGACTTGAGGAGTGCAGTTTGGCATGTCCGACCTGAGCTCTAGGTGACCTTGTCCCGGATCTGGTAGGAGTGCTCAGTGAGCACGCTCTCAACACAGAAACTTCTGCCACCCATGAATACATAGGAGTTAAAGCTGGCAAGTGCAAAATCTGGTGCAGCTCTACAAAGAAACCAATCGGCATTCAGGTTTTATTTCCAAAGCTTACAGTGATTGTAAGCCTTTGTTTTTTTGTTTTTTTTTATTAATATTTAAAATAAAAAACATATAATACTTACCTCCACTGTGCAGCTCATTTTGCAAAGAGTGGTCCCCGATCCTCCTCTTCTGGGGCCCCTCGGCGGCTCTCGTAGCTCCTCCTCGCATCAGATAACCCCCTAGGAGAAGCACTCTCCTAGGGGGTTACCTTGTGGGTGCACTCCTGAGTCCAGCATTCAACATTTATAGACGTGAATGCTGGACTCGGCCACGCCCTCCCGGCTACTGCGTCATTGGATTTGATTGACAGCAGCGGGAGCCAATAGCTCCAATCAAGAGCCAGTGCAGAGAAGGACAGCGCTTCTCCGCCGAGGGAAATACGGGGCTTATTGCTGTGTATATTTGAAATGATCTGTATTAATGCAAATTGTGTATTCATCTTTTAGATATCTTTGAACTTATTGTCTATAAACCCCTGAAGAAGGGAGAATTTCCGAAACAGCTGTTGGGTGTGACTCTAAGCAGCTTTGTGTTTCCTGTTCAATTACGTATTTTTTTATACAATTGGTATACTATGTGTAATTAATAAAATTTGCTACTTTTTATACAATTGTTACTTCATTTATGGTCACTTGTAAAGTCCCACCCTTTGGGGGATATTCTGTGTTTTCCTACAGGTAAGTAAAACAGGGGGGCCGGTCAGTGGCAGAAGTTTTTTCACCTTAATGCATCCTATGAACACAAGGGGTTACAACCCCTTTAATTGAACAACCTGAAGTTAGAAGCTGATTGGCTTGATTACCAGATCCTGAGTGCTCCAGTTTTAGTACATCTCCCACATACTGTATGTGCAGCACATATGCGTTACTTGGGTGACAACAGGTTAAAGAAGCCTTGCCTTGGCCCCAAAACTAAAACATTTAAAGTCCAGCATACAAACTCCAGCGCAGTACAAAACATCGCTGTGCCTGACCGAAAAAAAGTGGCAGAATGCAATTCTCACTTCGGTAGCGTCTGGAGATGTACATGTAATTACTTGCTTGTCACCGCGCAAAATGGGGCATCTTAACCACTTCAGGCCCGCGCTACCGTCGGATGACGGCAACAGCGCGGGCCTGAATATCCAACATGCCGTCATTTGACGGCATGTCATTCTGGCGTTCCCAGCGCGCGCTGTAGTGCGCGCTGCGGGGAAGCCCTGTGTTGTCCGTGTCCCTTGGACACGGCCAATCACAGATCGCGGCAAACGGCCAATCAGAGTGGCCGTTTGCGATGCGATCTGTGGGCGAATGAGAGATGATCTCTCATAGATCATCTCCTATTGCCGTGTTACAGAGACAGCGTCCTGTCTCTGGAGGGGAGGAGCCCGATCTGTGTTCCTTCCTACACAGGGACACAGATCGGTCACCCCCCCCCTCCCCCCACAGTTAGAACACACCTAGCATACACATTTAACCCCTTCCTCACCCCCTAGTGTTAACCCCTTCAATGCCAGTCACATTTATACTGTAATTAGTGCATATTTATAGCACTGATCGCAGTATAAATGTGAATGGCGCCAAAAATGTGTCAAAAGTGTCCGATGTGTCCGCCATAACGTCGCAGTACCAATAAAAATCGCAGATCGCCGCCATTTCTAGTAAAAAAAAATAATAAAAAATAATAATTTTCTCCCCTATTTTGTAAGCGCTATAACTTTTTGCGATTTTTATTTATTTATTTTTTTTACCAAAAATATGTAGAAGAATACGTATCGCCCTAAGCTGAGAAAAAAAATGTTTTTTTTTTTTAATTGGGATATTTATTATAGCAACAAGTAAAAAATATTGTATTTTTCTTCAAAATTGTCGCTCTTTTTTGTTTATAGCGCAAAAAAATTAAAATCGCACAGGTGATCAATTACCACCAAAAGAAAGCTCTACTTGTGGGAAAAAAAGGATGTAAATTTTGTTTGGGACCCACGTCGCACGACCGCGTAATTGTGAGTTAAAGCGACGCAGTGCCGGAAGCTGAAATTTTACCTGGGCAGGAGGGGGGTGTAAGTGCCCAGTATGCAAGTGGTTAATGAACGATTAAAATGGGAAATAAATAAGTCCGGAATTGTTTCTGGAGAAGCCTGGAGTGGATTAAAACACGTCCTAAAAATAACTCCTATTTGCACCTCCATTGCCTGTCATTCCCGAGACCTTGATTGTAAATTCTGATGTCAGTGACACAATGTTTCCGCATAATCCTCTCCGGTCCCAGCGGGGGGCCAGTGAAAGTACACTTTGCGGCTTTTAAATACTGTGCTGCATTATTATTCCGATGCGTTGGGTACCTGCGGATTTAGTAAGAGGACCACTTCAAGGCTTAAGTGGAGTTTCTGTGTCAGCACAAAACGTCATTCATCTTAATAGGATCCTTCATAATCGCATAAGTCGCCTCCATTTTTTAAAAAGCGTAAATCTGAAAATATTTAATGGCTGCTTATGGCGTTCCCACATACTGTAGGCATGGTAATGTTCCTGTGAGTTTCTTTCCCTGGAAAATGCAACACTTGACTCTAATGTGGCCGTGCCCTGCACCCTGTTGTGCGTCATTAGTTGTTTTTTTAGGCTGAAAAAAAACTTTTGCGAGTGATCGAGTAACTTGTAGCGCTACAAATGCGAACTAAATCGCCTCAAGGCAGCAAATACGTGAATGTGAAGGTTCTCATTGATCCCCGTCATGGTAGATCTTAAACATTTATTTAGAAGTGGAAAAGTTCCAAAGTAAAAGATTAGAAAGTAGAAATGTAAATATACAAATATCCTTAACCACCTCAATACCAGCCTCAATTCACCCCCTTCCTGCCCAGGACAATTTTCAGCTTTCAGCGTTGTCACACTTTGAATGACAATTGCGCGGTCATGCAATGCTGCACCCAAACTACATTTTTATAGTTTTTTCCCACAAATAGCGCTTTCTTTTGGTGGTATTTGATCACCACTGGGTTTTTATTTTTTGCAAAACAGACTAAAAAAGACTGTTTTTTTTTTTAAATAAAAAGTTTTTCTTTGTTTCTGTTATAAGATGTTGTTTTCTCCTTCACTGACGGGCATTGATGAGGCTGCACTGATGGGCACCAATAGGTGGCACTAATGGGCAGTAATAGATGGTACTGATAGGCAGCACTGATAATGAGGTACTGAAAGCCTTTACTGATGAACACTGATTGACATCTGTGAAGGGCACTGATTGGCACTTTGATGATAACTGATTGGCACTTTGATGGGCACTGACTGGCACTTTGATGGGCACTGACTAGCAGCTGATGGGCAGTTACTGTCAGATGTCTTGAACACCTCTGGGGGCTGAGCTTATAATCAATGCGCTGGTTATCAGCGCAGACCCCCTATGACAGGAGAGCCGCCGATAGACTCTCCCGTCAGTGCATACCGAGGATTAGCTTGCTCTCAAAGTCTTGACCTTGGTCTGAATGTAGGCGTTGTGGTAGCCGTAATGAATGAACAACTTCTCCACTATGGTTTTTGCTACAGTACTCGCTTGCTGGTCCCTAGTGGGGAAAGCTTGGGCATAGTGGGTTTAATGATCTCTCACAATCAGGACATTACTCTGTCCACTCAAGTCAGGTTCCAAACAGATGTCCGATGAACAGAAGGCAACGCTGGACCCCTTCATGGTCAGGCAGGAATGTTGTACTCCGTGTAGTAGGCCAAGCTCTTGATCTTCCCACATGGAGAGATCCCTCTCACACGAGGTGCAGGAAGAAGAGAGCCTGGGGTGTGATTCTGGTTTCTTATGTAGCCCTTCCCAGTAGAGCAGGAAAAACTGTTTGTTTTTAGTCCATATTGCTTCATCGTGTATTTAAGCTTGCATGCGATTGTAGTGATTGGGTCTACTAAGATAATAATTCAGAAGTGTACTTAGTGAATTACACTATAGTTAGGATTTAATTAGACGTAAAAGTCTAGACATCAACCCTCCCATCTAAAAAAACAAAAACAAAATATAGGACCTGTTTGTCTATTTACATTTCTACAAGTGATTTTAATTAAAAGTAATCATCTGAAAACTCCCCGGTCTGCCAGGCCCCGATCAGCAGACGTGATGTTGTGCTACAGACGGGATCGTAAAAACTTCGGTACAGTTGACGGCAGCAGCTGGCGAGGCTTTTACTGGGATTCAGAACGCTCTTTAGACCCCCGCAATCGGAGGGGGCGTTTAATTTAGAGACAATTACAGATAATCCACAACTACAGTGTTATTTTCTGCAGAGAGTTCAGCGTCTGGCTGACACCTCCAGCATGGCGTTAAAGTAAAACATATTGCGTCTGTCCTTTTATTTCTCTCCTCTCCCTTAAATTACAAATTGCTCCAGTCGATAAGCTGTCTGAGCTTTCCGTCTTGTTTTAGAACTTTCTGCGGTTAGAAGCCGGGAGCTTTAGGTTACAGAAAGGCGAATGAGGTGCTCTGAAGTCGACTCTTACTGCTCAAAAAAGACTTTACCCGTACAGCAACCCTGTGTTAAAGACTTGTGAAAAATTCAGAGAGGAAAAACAACTTCAAACAGTTTTACAAAGTATAAAAAAAAATCGTATTTGAAGTACACTGCACAGTGAACTGTAGATGCAGTTGTACGCATACGGGGAACTAATGTATCTTCTCAGGTCTTTGCCCATATATGGACAAATATTGAAGGGGTTGTAAAGGTAAAAAATGTTTTCCCTAAATAGCTTCCTTTACATTAGTGCAGTCCTCCTTCACTTACCTCATCCTTCCATTTTGCTTTTAAATGTCCTTATTTCTTCTGAGAAATCCTCACTTCCTGTTCTTCTGTTTGTAACTACACACCGTAATGTGAGACTTTCTCCCTGGTGTGGAGAAAGCTTCTTGAGGGGGGAGGGGGCAAGCAGGAGTGTCAGGACACTCTCTACTTTACAAATAGAGAAATGAGCTGTGTGTTAGTGGGCGTCCTGACACTCCTGCTTGCCCCTTCCCCCTCAAGAGGCACAAAGAAAGCCTTGCATTACTGTGAGGAGTTACAGACAGAAGAACAGGAAGTGAGGATTTCTCAGAAGAAATAAGGACATTTTAAAAGCAAAATCGAAGGGTGAGGTAAGTAAAGGAGGACTACACTAAGGTAAAAGAAGGTATTTAGGGAAAAGAAAATTACCTTTACAACCCATTTAAGTCACTTTTTTATTGTAGGTCTCTGACCCACCACAAGATGTTTTTGCTATAGGTGTTTGAAGCTTGCGTTTTGATTCTGATAAAGCCCCTTAAGGTGTCACCATGCCTTAGGTTGGTTGGCAAAGTGCCATGCCATTCTGGGATATTCCTGGAAGGCTATATAAATTGGATGGCAGGTTAATGGAGTAAGCCTTCATCCTATTGGACGAAACAGCAGAATTCCTATTCAGGAACTATCCGTAGGGATGATGGATCCAGGAAGCCATTTTTTGTGAGCTTCTCGGTGTGAAGTGCAAGGACTTTATCCACTTGGTAGGGTAAGACTTACTGTATTCCTCCTTTGAGGAAGGCCAGCTATGTTCTACCCACAGTTAGAGAACGTCTCCCTCTCTTCTTTTTCGTAATAAAGCATGGTTGTCTGATGAATTACCATTATTTAGTAAAGTCAAACATCTTCTTATGGAGTCTGGTGTAGATCACTGTTTACACTGTACCAATGGGGGCTACTTCTGAGCATGTGCCCAAGGGAACGAAAGAGACCAAGGCTGGCAGGAAGAGATGGCAGGTTGGATTAGAGGCCAAGGTTCAGGTTGCTCATAGAAGTAATGTTTAGAGGTTTCCACCCTGTGACCAAGGGAACCCCGGAGGGCCAAATGCTAAGGAATCATGGCATGCCCATAGATTTCCTAAGACAGTAAGCAAAGACTTAGTATTCACCACATATGATGAACCTGCAACTTCTGCTGTGCCTGGTGGTGTGTCTTCTTGCTAAACCACCTTGAATGCTGGACAACAGCCTTGAAAATTGCTTTAAACCTTCTCTTGGACCTTGAACCCTTTGTTCCTCGCATGAACTTTCTATTTTAGCCATGCCTTTGCATTTCTTATTTAAAAGATTATTGTGCTTTCTCCAGCCAATAGCTCACTCTTGTCACTCCTGTTTCTGTTTGAATCTCTGCAACCACTCTTTACCGACCTTTGGCTTCTGTACCAGCTGGTCATTGGGAGCCTCTCTACTGCTATAGCTATTGGTCTCTGATCCTGGCCAATGCTAAAATGGTAGAAAGGGAAGGGATATACCTTCTCCCCCATACATCAATTTTCTAGATATATTTTGGTTGCATCAACACAAAAATATATACAAAATCTTAGTTTGTTTTATTTAGAAAATAGAAACAATCTGAGTAGAAAAGCCACATACTGTAGAAAAGGGCCCTTTCTTTCTAAATGGAAGCAGTTTCTCTCTGCAGAGATCCAACACCTCTCCCCCAGTTGAGTCAGATCTATAGCTCTACAATCCGCAGATCATATTTCCTGCTTGTACGGCCCATTACGCCCTTCCGTGACTTCTATTCGTGGGACAGGGTCCGGCACTCCTCACTTGTAAGAATAGGTATATGCTTTGTAAGGAGTCACTGGGGGGCAGTTTAGTCAGTTGGTTGAACCATGTAAACTGGAACCCCCATGTCTTGTGAGCCAGCAGGATCCTAAGTCTATAATCGCCAGAAGCTGTGTAAGTGAGAGTGTTTCCCAGTATAGCCTGAAGGCTCTAGGAAGGTAAATTGAAGTGGTGGCTCTGGGGTCTTAGACTCTCCATCACCTGAAATTGGGAAGTGAGCCTATGCAGGCACTGAGGCTTAGATGAACTCATGGCATGATTGTAGAGCTCTAGCCCTGACTCAGCAGGGGGACAAGCCAGAACTCAGCAAAGAGATGCCTGCTTCCACACAGAGAGTGGCATAAGGCAGGGGCCATATATACTTTGTGGAATAGGATATAGAACCAGCACAGCATATAGTTGTGATTGTCAGGTGTCTCATAGGGGTCCAAATCTTAAAACTTTTCTGTGTGAATGTTGAGGCACCACAAATAAACCCTGTAATGGGTCTAATGTGTATTTCCTATAATCGTCAGCTCCATCTAGTGGCCATGAAGTTATATTTTTCTGAAATGCTGCAATTAGGAAAAAATTGCATTATGGCCAATAGGTGGAGTTGATGATCATAGGAAATACACATATTGGACACATCGTGGGTGTATAATGTTACATTTAGATACTTAGGCTGGTTCTGAATGATTTTTAATAAATGCATAGACATTACTATTTTATATCTGACCGGAGTTTAGCTTTAAAAATAAATGGCTGAGCTCAGTGGATGGGTCTTGTCTTCTTCAGAAAAATAAAACTTTATTTGGCCATGACGGGGTTACATAAAGAGTTCTCATCTCTGAGAAGAAGAAATAAGAGGGGAATTATAGCGACTGGGTCAGCAGATAACAAGTGTCTGGTCATTCTCAGGAGGACAATCTCATCAACTGCAGAAGAGCAGAAAGTTTTTTTCCCGACCACTTCAAGTGTGAGAACATCTTCCATTTGGGTCACTCCAAATCACCTTCGCACGAATTGTTTCAAATGTGTTTGTCAAGGGCCGACATGAAAAGTGTCTTTTGAAAAAAGTGTGTCTGTGCTGTGAATTATCGCTGCCTTTAAATATATAATAAACAATCAGCGCAGACCTTCCTGTCAGAGAGCAGACGATCAGCTCTCCTCGCATCTGTCAGACACGAGTGAGGAAAAGTTGATCAACGGCTCCTCCTGTTTACATCTTGATCGGCCTTGATTGAACATGGCTGATCAAGTGGTAAAGAGTCTGTCAGAGACTCTACCTAGATCAAAGTTGCGGCGTCAGACTGACACACCACAACAACGATCACCACGATACGCGACCCCAGAGGCGCGCATCGGCTTATTATCCCGACGACGTCATATGATGTCTGGTCAGGGTAACACAACCACTTTGCGGATGTCATTTTGCTATGTGGCTGTGGTTAAATATGAGATCTGGGGTCAAAAAAGACCTCAGATCTCATATTTACACTAAAATGCAATAAAAAAAAAATTAATAAAAAAAGTAGTTTTCAAAAAAATGTCTCTTTAAGAGCCATGGGCGTAAGTGACGTTTTGACATCGCTTCTGCCCTGCAATGGTATGGAGCTGGGTGGGGGTCCATTTTCCCCTCACTCAAAGACAATAAAGAGGGAAATTTATATATATATATATATATATATATATATATATATATACATTTTTTGCTTGTACAGCGATTGGATTTTGAAAGACAGCAGAGGTTTACACTATTTCACTAAGCTATGTGGAAAATTCCCCTTGCAGAGTGAACAGTATATTTGCCTTTAGGAAATCAACCGCAGGGTCTGCAATTGCTGAAACACACCTGGCAGCTGTATCCCTACAGTCAGTTTTTCTGGACCACTTGCTCTGCATTTCAAGGTGAAGAAATCTAGCAGCGGATGTAGAAATGATGGAGGTGCTTTAAAGATTTTTGCAGGAAAAAAAAAAGGGGGATCAATTAGCACCTGGTGGAGCAGATTTCAAAAGTGTTGATAAACCATTCTGTAATTGCCAGTCCACCCCACAAGCTCCTGTTACTGCTTGCCTAGTACACATGGACCGAATGGCAGGCAGAAACCAATAGAAACCGGACCGACATTCGGCCCGCGTGTGCTAGAGTTGGTCCGACAGACCCTGGCCATTCGGGCGGCTTTTGTTTGAAGGGGCATGACCAAAAAAATAAATAAAAATCTGCTGATCACTGCTCTCAGCCAATGGCAGGGTGGCCATCCCCCAGTCAGAACACAATAGAACAGTAGGGGGGGGGGGTCACTGTACCAACCAGTGGCAGCTGGTGAAGTTTTAGGATGGGGGGGCACCAGACCCCGCCCCTCCCTTTTGACCCATCCCACTTCTCATAAGCCCCACCCCTTATATAATCCACCCACTCCATCCCCTCTATTCCACTAACTTCCACCCATAGTGTCAGGAGTATACAGCTCAGCTTTACAGGACAGAGTATACAGCCCCAGCATCACAGGACAGAGTATACAGCCCCAGCATCACAGGACAGAGTATACAGCCCCAGCATCACAGGACAGAGTATACAGCCCCAGCATCACAGGACAGAGTCCATACCTCCTAACTTTAGAACTTGAGGCTGATGTAAATATGCGGCACGTCACGCCAAAAAGTGAGTGTGGCCAGACTGTTATCAGTGGAAGGGGCTTGGTTAAACAAAACCAATCCCCAGCATCCCTCTCCCCATTATTACACAGGACCCCTTTCTCAACACTACCCCCCATTGTTACACAGGACCCCATCCCTCATACTAACCCTGTCATTAAACACAGAGAGGTTATTTGTTTAGGGTGGAGAGGCAGGGAGGAGGATTATTTCTTAGGGTGGAGAGGTGGGAGGTTATTGTTTAGGGTGGAGAGGCAGAAAGGGGGGTTATTAGGGTGAAGAGGCAGGGAGGGGAATTATTGGTTGAGGTGGAGAGGAGTTATTGGTTAGGGTGGAGATGCAGGAAAGGGGGGTGTTTACGGCAGAGAGGCATGTAGGGCGTGTTTAGGGCGGAGATGCAGGGAGGTGGGGAGTGTTTAGGGTGGAGAAACCTCACAGCTGGCAGTCACTGCCACACACCACAACAGTCAGCAGTCCCACCCTCTCCCCTCTATAAAGCTCTGTAGCAGCTGAGAAAAGTAAGCAGGGGGGGGGGGGCAGGGTCACGGCAGGACACAGTACTACTCAGCTCACTGCTGGAACAGTCACTTGGTTTGCCGCTCTGCAGAGGAGTCTGAGGAGTGGGAAGCATGATGCCAGGAGAGAGACATGCAGGGAGAGGGAGCACATAGTGAAGGTCAGCTGTTGCAATCCAGTCCCTAAACTCTGCACTCACCTGGTGCTCTTCTCTGGTACACTGTGCCAGCTCTGCGTGTCCATCCGCTGCATGTGATTTGCTCCCCGCCTCACACTCAAAAGGTCCCAGGCAGTTTGCAGTCACGTCTCTGCACTCCTGCTCCACAAGTTGAGCCAGCCAGGAAACTGGAAGCGACGCCACAGTGCCGAAAAAGCACCGCCTAATCACCCTCCGGTCCTGACTCCCGGCTAATAAAAAAGATAGGACAGGAGCCAGGGACAAATCAGCAGAGAGTGGGAGTCTGTGCGGGCGCACAGCTTGCGCCCTGCACACGGGCAAATCAGCTTCCCAGCTTGCAATCAGCCGATTGCAAGCTGGGAAGCTTCCCATAGACTGCTGGACACTCTTAAAGTGACCTTTTTTTAATTAATAAAAAAAATTAAATGTTGTCAAAAGCTTGGGGGGGGGGGGTTGCACCCAGGCACCACCTATGGACGGGCCGCACTGGGACCAACATTGGCTAATTAGTACAGTGGCTCCACCTGAGCCGTCAATTTTTTTTCCCCCCATTCAACCCTGCTGGGTTGAATGAAAAATATCTACTAGTGCAGGGGTGTCAAACCATTTCATCAAAGGCCGCATCATTAGTATGGTTGCCCTCAAAGGGCCAGTTGTATCTTGAGTGTAAGGTTCAGGAGTTTGTTACGTACAGAGTGCAGAGGTGCACTATGCAGCGTGCAATACCAAGCCCAGCTTCCCCGCGTCTCTATTGTCTTACCTGGCCCAGCTCTAGTACCTCCCTGTGTATGTGGCTCTATTACCACCCTGGATAGCTGGCTATGACTCGACTTGCAGGAAGATATTTTTCCCTCTCAGATGGTGGAGATCTGCCCCTGCTGTGAGTGCAGGGATTTGTTAGCTGCTGGGAGAAATGCTGTCCTTGTAAACACAGAAGCCTTCAGTGTTTACAAGTGACAGCAGGGAACAGAGGGTGAGAGATGGGGGAAAGGAATTCCACCATGCTCCTGCAGCAAAACTAGGTGTGAGGGCCACATAACAATCCTAGCGGGCCTTGTATTTGACATGTGTACTATTGTGTAAAAGGCTTTAACCCCCTAAAGGGCCCACTAGTCCCTTAATTATCTTGAAGGAAAGCTGCTTTCTTGTCCACTGCAAGATTTTATTAGCAACAGATTCATTACGCAGAGTGCCACAGCAATACGTCTGTCTATGGCCACAGAATGAACACAAAAAGGAGTCTGGACCCCAACAGGCTCATTCAACAAGGCAAAGAGGATAGTCCAAAGCACAGTAACTAATCAAAATTCATCCATCTTGGACATTAATTCAGGAAAGTCAATTTTGAGGTTGCACATCACCAGTTCTCTTTGAAGTGCCTGAATAAGCAATTTAATAACAAAAGAGTCTATTCCACCAATGATCCTTCATAATCAGAAAATGCCTTTTATCGTCGGAGGAGCAGTGTTGACATCACGTCCCACTAAATGTGCTGTGGCTGAAGCACAATGGAGTAACAAACAGTGAGGGGAGTGGGTAACAAAAATAATGCAGACTTGATTCTGGGAACACAAATATTTTAATATGAACTTTTTTTATTTTAATATTTCAAAAAAATGTTAAGAATATGCATGTTTTTTTTAATTTGTTGACACAGCCTTCAGTCAGCAATAAAATGATATATTTTCAATAAGCAAATAAAATTTTACAAAATTTCTAAAAAATTATTCTTTCCTTTTCTTTTTGGCTTTTGTGAGGCCTTGATCAGAATTATCACTGAGTTGCTTTTTCTTTGATTTTCTAGGCTGTTCTTCCCTAGAAGGAACTAAAGTTTCAATGTCATGGCCCAATATACCACCTTCTTCAACTTTGACGTTCTTAATGTCAACACTAGACAGGCTATCATGATGTTTTTTCTTTTTGCGTTCTTTCTTTTTGCGTTCTTTCTTTTTGCATTCTTTCTTTTTGCATTCTTTCTTTTTGCGTTCTTTCTTTTTGCGTTCTTTCTTTTTGCGTTCTTTCTTAGAAATATTATCAACTGATTGGAATAAGCTTTTCTCAGCACTATCCATTGGGGCATCAACCTCAGCAGTGTCAGTCTGAGAATTTAGTTCCTGATATTTTCTCTTTTTGGATTTTTTCTTAGGGATTTCCTCCAAAGTTGTGTTGGTCTCAGCTGAACCCTCTGGAGTACCAGGAACATCATGTAGAAGAGTTTCCTGAAAAGCACGTTTCTTAGATTTTTTCTTTGGCGTATCATCAGGGATCACATTCGGCTCGGTGTCATCACCATCTTCTGCAGCTCCCTCATCAGAAGAGACTTCACCAGTTTGTTCCTTAGTTGCCTCATTGAACCGTTCTAAAATATCAGTTTCCATACTGTAAAAAAAACAAGAGAACAAAACTTGCATTAGAACACTGACTCACTTTTAAAAATATATGTATTGTATTAAAATGCCTTTCACATATTCAGAATGCTTAGAAGTGTTCAACCCCTTTCAAACATTTTTTTTTGCAAATTTATGAATTTTAGGTATGGTTGTATTGTATTATATATGCATGTGGTGGTGCAGAGCAACAGCAACTATAGATAAAAAAATAAAATGTGGAAGGTTGAATAACCTCTTCTTTTCAACCTCACTTAAAAAAATAAAACCAAGCTTACACATAGAAAAAGAAAAAATATAATAAAAAGAAAAAAATGTAAAATATCCAGCAACACATGGGGGAAGACTTACTAAAACTAGATTGCATAATCTGTGCATGATAGTCAATTGAATTCTAACTTTAGCTTGTTCAATTAAGCTTTTAAAAAAAAAACACAAACACAAACACACACACACACACTTGAAGTGAACCGGTGCATTGCCTATGCAAATCATCAGTTTTACTTTAAGTCCATCCATCTTAATAGCACATACTCCTCTTTCCCATTGCTCCCTCACACATCTATGCAGCAGCCAGGAGCTAAATAATAAAAATTATCAATGCTTTACCATGAGCTTTATAGCGGGGGGCATACAATGAACAGAAGATCAGTGATTTCCCCTAGTGAGGCCACCCCCCATACAGTTAGAACACACCCAGTAAAATACTTAACCCCTTCCCCACCCCCTAGTGTTAACCCCTTCACTGCCAATGGCATTTTTATAGTAATCCAATGCATTTTTATAGCACTGATCGCTATTAAAATGCCAATGGTCCCAAAAATGTGCCAAAAGTGTCCGCCATAATATCGCAGTACTGAAAAAAAAAAAGCGCTGATCACCGCCATTACTAGTAAAAAAAAAAAAAAAATATTAATAAAAATGCCATAAAACTACCCCCTATTTTGTAAACGCTATAACTTTTGCGCAAACCAATCAATAAACGCTAATTGCGATTTTTTTTTACGAAAAATATGTAGAAGAATACGTATCGGCCTAAACTGAGGAAAACAATTTTTTTATATATTTTTTGGGGATATTATAGCAAAATGTAAAAAATATTGAATTTTTTTCAAAATGTTCGCTCTATTTTTGTTTATAGTGCAAAAAATAAAAACCGCAGAGATGATCAAATACCACCAAATAAAGCTCTATTTGTGGGGGAAAAAAAGGACGCCAATTTTGTTTGGGAGCCACGTCACACGAATGCGCAATTGTCAGTTAACCACTACGGGTCCGCGCTATTGACAGAATACGTCAACAGCGCGGACCTGAGGCGCCGGGGTTACGTCTCTGGACGTGATTTACTTGTAATTCCGGAAAAACAGTCCCGACGCATCACCGAGGATTCGATGCGTGTACCCGGCGGCCGCGATGTCCTTCAGGTACACGCGATCGTCGGTGACAGAGCAGGGACGTGGAGCTCTGTGTGTAAACACAGAGCTCCACGTCCTGTCAGGGAGAGGTGACAGATGCTGTTTCTCTTGTACATAGGGAGACAGCATCGATCACCTCCCCCAGTCACCCCCCTCCCCCCACACAGTTAGAACACACCCAGGCAATACATTTAACCCCTTCCTCACCCCCTAGTGTTAACCCCTTCAATGCCAGTCACATTTATACAGTAATTAGTGCATATTTATAGCACTGGTCGCTGTATAAATGTGAATGGCGCCAAAAATGTGTCAAAAGTGTCCGCCGCAATATCGCAGTCAAAATAAAAATCGCAGATCGCCGCCATTACTAGTAAAAAAAAAATATTTAAAAAAAATCATAATTCTGTCTCCTATTTTGTAGATGCTATAACTTTTGCGCAAAGCAGTCACTTATTGTGATTTTTTTTTACAAAAATACGTAGAAGAATACTGAGAAAAAAAATATTAAAAAAAAAAAAAATTGGGATATTTATTATAGCAACAAGTAAAAAATATATATATATTTTTAAATTGTCGCTCTTTTTTTGTTTATAACGCAAAAAATAGAAACCGCACGGGCGATCAAATACCACCAAAAGAAAGCTCTATTTGTGGGGAAAAAAGGACGCCAATTTTGTTTGGGTGCCACGTCGCACGACCGCGCAATTTTCAGTTAAAGCGACGCAGTGCCGCAAGCTGAAATTTCGCCTGGGCACGAAGGGGGTTTATGTGCCCAGTAAGCAAGTGGTTAAAGCGACGCAGTGCCGAATCACAAAAAGTGCTCTGGTTATTGGGCAGCAATATGGTCCGGGGGTTAAGTGGTTAATCACTGTTGAGGGAGCTTTGAAAGTGACAATCTGTGCTTGATTAGCTACAGCGAAGGGCAGGAGAGATACTGGGGGAGTCCTATAGACTCCCAATATCTTCCTAAAGAATACTTGTTACCTGCCCATGCTACCACGTATAAATTATATTATATATATATAAAAAAAACACACACACACACAAAAAAGAAAAATCAAAGCATCGCCATTACCAAACAATATAAAGTGCTCATCGTAGGGCGAACACGCATGCGCGATTCACGCTCCTGTGTCATATCCTCTCAGAGATCCCTACATCGATTCGACCGTCCAGGCCCCAACCATATCATAGTGAGGCTTGGTTAATGCGCACGCGCACAATCGATCGTTCTATTATATGCTTTGCCTCCCATTGTATTCAGGGTGAGGCTTGGTTATTACATAGATGCGGCTGGTATTTATTAAAAACATTCTAAGCCGCGCTAATCATTTCATCAGGCCTAGTGTCATGAAGTATATGGCATTTTTAGACGGTGATATTGATTTAGTCCCCAATGCATGTTTTATTTACAAACACTGACCATATTAACCAAACCACAGGAATTGCACAGTATATTACATACATCTTTAGTTTTGTGTTATTTCAACCACATGCTTATCCCATTTATATAGGGTAGCATGCGACACAAACTATATATATTCAAAATAATTATAACCACTTTTAACAATTTTTAACTAATTATTTTACATATATTTTTTTGTTGTTGATTGGTCTCCACCTCGATTCTGATGGAAGGTTTCATTTATTTTCTTCGATTTGGAAGACAATCAATTTCTTAATGTACATAATACCCATTTTTTACACATAGCTGCCTGATAGGTGTAGCAGTCTATGCACCTTGGCATTGATCATGAACAGGCATAATGATAGCCATGCAGTTGCCGTTTGCATAGCGGCGGTTACATCCATACAGGGTTAATTCGACCTATCACGGTGAAAGACACACTTCCTTTTTCCATAGGAAGATCTGACCAACCGTGAATGGTTCCTCTGAGAACGAGGCGTGGTTTGCACGCATGCGCGATTCATGCTCATGTGTCATATCCTCTCAGAGATCCCTACATCGATTTGACCATCCAGGCCCCAACCATCTCATAGTGAGGCTTGGTTAATGCGCACAATCGATAGTTCTATTATATGCTTTGCCTCCCATTGTATTCAGGGTGAGGCTTGGTTATTACATAGACGCGGCTGGTATTTATTAAAAACATTCTAAGCCGCGCTAATCATTTCATCAGGCCTAGTGTCATGAAGTATATGGCATTTTTAGACGGTGATATTGATTTAGTCCCCAATGCATGTTTTATTTACGTTTGTACACTGACCATATTAACCAAACCCCAGGAAGTGTTTCTTTCACTTCCTGTTTCCATGTGTGGGATGGATTTTCTCACATAGAGGCTTGGTATGCAAGCCACGGTGCCATCTTGGCTAGGGGGAAGTGCTGTTTGATTGCTGATGGTCTGAGGTGAGTTAGATCTTCATTGATTGGACATGTATGTATGGACTGTATATAAATTGGAGTGGGCTACAGTGGAGTGACACCCCAGACGATGAGCTATTGCCACAAAATGCGTCGGGAGGATTCCACTGTCGCCTTATTTTACTTGCAAGAACTCTGTTGATCCAGCCAAATGTGAGTTTGTTAGCTGTGAAATAAATACGTTATTTTATTTAAACGGAATCACGCTATGTGGCCACCCTCTTTTCTTTTCCACATGCACCATTAACTAAATTGAGCCTATCTATGGTGGCTTCAATCCAAGCATAGTTTCCAGTTGTATCCATTTTACTGCAAGACATCTTGAATGATTGGGCGTATGACTCCTGCCGAGGATCGTCCATGACATCCGTCATTTAAAGCCTTATTTGACCTCTTGTGGCATATGTCATCATTGGTCAATGTGTTCCGGTAAGCCTATAATCCTTTAGGTGGTGGGACTGTCACGTTGAAGAAGTCACATATTTCACGTTCAGTCACATAGTCACTTGATTGAATCTTCAGATGAACTTTTCTACTTCCTAATTCTCGGACTATTATTATTATATTTTCTTTTAATTAACCGGTGCAACAGTTCACCTGCACTATGTGCCGGATAGGCACAATATTTTGTTCCTTTCATCAGGACTTTCACGCACATTAATACATCACTGTTTATATGATGCATTGTTTACGGTATGGTAATCGATTATTCACTCAGTCATTTAGCGCTACACTTATTTATTCCTTTGTTTTTTTGCTTCTTTGAAAGAGCCGTGTTAGCTGCTACCATCTACACTCACTCGGCAGCGCAGGGTATCCATTTTCCTTTTATTTTGTCTTTTTTCAAGATCTACACTGCAGCAGCCTTTCCATTAGTCTATTAATATATTTATAGCAACATGGATATATTTGATTATAGAACATCTTTTACCATGAATGTTGACGGCGTTTTTACTGTCACAGGCAATGACACTGAACTTGGAGGGTTTGTCATGCGTCTAAAAAATGTCATGACTTCGGAGATACATCTCCAATGGGATATTATCTTTTTGGAGCAATATATCTCAGAAAAAATGGTTCCACATAGCCTCCGGTGGGAAATACATCCCCAACAAGAAGATCCTGACCTAGAATCATGGTACAAATATTTTAACGAGGCCGGGACAAACTTTTTAGGTTTTCTTGTTTCCAGAAAGAGGAACAGATTACTTGTATTGGACAAAGAAATCAAGGTACTCAAAGAAAAACTTGTGTCACACAAAAATTCTCTGGAATACAATTCCTTGTGCTCCAATCTCCAGAGTCATTTGGAGAAGGAGGACAGGGATCAGAGAATAAAAAAACACAAAAAATATGCTAGAGATGTAAGCGATTATAAACTTAATGCTGTATTTGGGTGGCAGAAAACACTCACGCCTACCAATCCTATGGACACTGCTCCTGCTGCTAATGCTGTTACAGCGGTATCAGCCATGCCCACGGGTGGTCCCACGAGTTTGGCATCTCAATTTGGAGTCAAATCCTTGCCCCCTCAGAGTGTTTTCTCCACCCAATTATTACCTCCCATGCCTCAATACCAAAGTCCCCGTACGCCAAATCACCCTGTCAGAGGGAGGGGGAATAATAGAGGCAAACGTGGAGGTAGAGGCCAACATAGGGGTGACTCCCACCATTCCGGACAACGATCATTTCATGATCAAGGGGGCCACTCTAGATGGGCATCTCCAGCTCCGTACAGAGAGCAATATGATGATCGCTACCCTCACCAATCATACTACAATTCACCTGCAGTATGTGTTCAAAACAGATTTTCCCCTCTTAGATACCATGGACAACAACAGTCACATGGTGGCTATGAACCATCACCCCACAGTCATGGCCACCATGATTCTAATGCCCATGGTGGGCAGGGATTTCGTGGAGACCGACCATGGTACTCCAAAGGTCCAAACCAAAGAGAGGATGCAGAGCAGGAAGACGCATACAGAAAAGAAAAGAGAAGGAGAGTATAAGTGGCCAAGGAGTATTTAACTTGAGTTCCAAGACGTTGACTGCAGTTGAAAAGTCAGTTTTGGACAAAGGTCTCAAGTTTGCTCCTTCTAAACCATTGAATAAATTTGGCACATTCATTGATGTGCAGAAATTTATACGCAAAATAAACATCCAGCGATATATGGTTTCTAACACATATTCTACAGAGACCAGGGCAGCCACCTCCGGGATGGTGCATTCTGGATTGTCGAATCCATAACTTTTTAACCCTTCCGTTGTGGTGGCCCCTGCTGTGAAATTTTTTAAGGAGCTAGTCCTCAAAGACTTGAATGAATGAATGAAAACTTATATAGCGCGGCACATGCGAACTGAATCACCTCTGGGCGCTTGTTGTTCCCGTCTCTTTGGTATCAAAAGAGATGAGTCTTGATCTTTCTCCTGAATGCTAGGTGGGTCTCCTCCAACTGAATGCTGGTTGGTAAAGCGTTCCATAGTCTGGGACCTTGGACCGCAAATCTTCTATCTCCTTTGGACTTGTAGTTGGCTTTCAGTATCTGGAGTAGATTTTGGTTGGTGGATCGCAAAATGCGACTGGGATTATGAACTTATTTTTTCGCACAGATATTGGGGGGCATTCCCATGAATACATCTGTGCGTTAGACAGAGTGCTTTAAAAGCAATTCTGTCTTTTACTGGCAACCAATGAAGCGTTCTCAGTGAAGGTAAGATTGCTTCCCAGGGTTTTTTCCCAGTCACAAGTCTTGCAGCCGTGTTTTGAATGACTTGCAGACGAGCGATTTGGTACTTAGGGAGTCCGAGGTAAAGGGCATTTGCATAGTCCAGTCTGGAGTTAACAATTGTTCCCACCACGACTGCTACGTCTTCTTTAGGAATGAAAGGAATAAGTCTGCGTAGTAGGCGCAGCAGATGGTGAGATCCGCTGACTACTGACCCTATTTGTGCGTCCATTGTCATGTAGGAGTCAAAGATGGCCCCGAGACTTTTGACTTTGGCGCTAGGGGGTGATGATTTTGCCCAGAATGGGCGGGGGGGTCCAAGTTGTTGCTGGTTGATTCCTACGCTTGGCGTGAAACAGGAGAAGTTCTGTTTTCGCTCCGTTGAGTTTTAAGATAACTCTTGGTCATCCAGTCCTCTATCAAAGAGAGACATGTCTCTAGATTGAGGTGGTGATCCTTTTATTGCAAATGCGGAAATACAGTTGTGTGTCATCTGCATATGAGTGATAGAGCAGTTTTTGACTGCTGATGATTTCAAAAAGAGGACGCAGATAGATGTTGAATGACAGAGGGGATCCTTGAGGGACTCCGCATGATACTGTGCGTTTTTCAGAAGTTAAAGGTCCTAACTTCACTATTTGCGAACAGTTTTCTAAGAAAGAGGAGAGCCAAGATAAATCGCCTTCTGCGACTCTGGCTACTTCAGCTAGCTGAGTCAATAGAAGCTTGTGGTCTACTGTGTCAAAGGCTGCGCTTAGGTCCAACAGAACCAGAAGACAAGATTCTCCTTCGTCTGCGGCCTCGAGAGCGTCGTCCCATATCTTGAGTAATGCGGTTTCTGTCCCGTGTCCGGCCCGGAATCCCGATTGATATGGATCAAGTAGGTTATGGGTATCTAGATGCTGTTGCAGCTGTTGTACCACTACTTTCTCCATGACCTTAGAAAGAGCATTTAGGCCTGTTATGGGACGGCGGTGGAGTGGATCCATGGGGTTTCTTCAAGATAGGTCGAATTATACCCTCCTTCAACTGGGAGGGCACTATTCCCTCCCTGAAGGATTGGTTAATAAGCTGCGTAATAGGAGGTGCCAGGATGTCGGCGCATTCCTTCAGCAGTTTGGTGGAAATTATATAATTCGGTGCAGTGCTGTTACGCAGAGTACCGATGATATTTTTAGTGTCATGGGTAGAGACGGGTTCCAGCGTGAACTTACCTGGTTGTGGTGAGTTACTGCCGGTGTTGTGTAAATAATTACTGGGGGGGGCTGTAGGGGGAGCTGTTTTGCTGAATGCTTTGCCGGATTCCCTCGATTTTATTAATGAAGTAATCCTATAATTCATTGCAAAATTCTTGTGTGTCCGAATTGGGGGCTTCAAGACATCCTGGATTAATGGTCTGAGTGACCAGCTTGAAGAGCTCGCGGGGGCGGTTGAGGGTGTTGTTGATGGCCTCAGAAAAATAGTTTTTCTTGGCATTGAAGATTTCTTTGTGGCATTTTCTGGTTATTGCCTTGTAGATGGAGAGGTTCTCATCTGAAGAGCTTCTTTTCCAGACGGCTTCTGCGCTCTTGCTTCAGTAACTCCAGCTGGTTGTTGAACCAGTTGGAGTTATTTTTCCGGATGTGAGTTTTACGTTTCGGCGCTATTAAATCGGCTGACTATAATAGGGCTGTTTATTGCATCCAGTGTTTCTTCAGCCGTTTGATGCGGCTGAATTGTTATTATTTTTCTCCTTAACGTGGCTTTGAAGAATTCCGAACGGAGCTTCTTCTGACATCTAGTCCAGTGTGTTGTCACTGGATTTGATGTTTTTGTTAAGGGGGGGGGGGGGGAATTCGGAAATAATTAATTTAATTGCATGGTGATCTGTCCATGGCAATGGTTCATTTCCCAAGATTTTTATTTCCAGATCGTGTCTGAAAATAAGATCGAGCGTGTGACCTGAAGTATGTGTGGGCCCACATACTAATTGCTGAAGGCCTAATCCTTCCAGGTGGTCAATGCAGGCATCGGCAACGGGGTCTTGCGGGGAGTTGGCCAAGAGGTTGAAATCCCCGAGCAGCAAAAGGTGATTGCTGTTAAGGGCATAGGTGGAGATAAAGTCCGTCAATGAAGGGAGAAGCTGCGATTTTGGGCCGGGTGGCCTATAGCAGAGTAGAATCCGGACGGTCCCCTGGGAGTTTGCTTGCAGTTGCAGAGTAAGGGTTTCCATGAATGGAAGAGGATTTTGAAGGACTGGTTTTGTGATCGCAAGATGCGTCTTATGGATCACCGCCAGGCCTCCTCCTCTTTGCCCTATTCTGTTTTCCGTTATAATACGGTAGTTTTCTGGCACCAATTCTCCTAGAATGGTGTTACAGTTGGCTGTAAGCCAGCTCTCTGTAATAAAGAGGCAGTCTAAATCGTATTGTAGGATAAAATCATGGATTTCCAATCTGTGTTTTACTGCCGATCTTGTATTGATCAAAGCACATGATATGTGCTTAGGTTAGGGGGAAATGGCTGAGACCTTTGACAATTGATCGTCAATCGATCCTCAATAGGCACTCAGTTTGAAGAGCTTTTTTGGTGATGGCTGGTAGTATTGCGGCAAAACGCCTCAGACCCCAAATGGTCTCTGTAACGGAATGGCCCGTGACAGACTGAGATATTCCTATGTCTAAGGTCACCTTATGTCCACTAGGGCCATAGGGTGACAAAGAATCATAATTCATATATTACAGAAGACATTAATAAGGGACATTAATAATAATTCATGTTTGCAGGATGTCTTCAAATATCAAAAGCGGTTAGCTATTCAATCTGGGCACACATGATTTGGAAAGGTGTTAATTCAGGTTTACAAGACCAGAGTGAGTCATACCTTTGTAGAATATACCATTGAAATATCTTAAGGTGTTGGCTATTCACTGTAAAGACATTCAGTTGAAGGTGTTGATTGCACCCACTCTCACAAGACTCTGCCATTGTGTGATAAAGCTGTCTAGATAACTTATTCAACTAGATGTCTGTGTTACTATTCAAGGTTAATTGAACCCTATGTCTAGCTACCAATTAAATAATTATCCTCAGTGAGTGAATAGGGGGGTGGAGATTGCATTGTCCTGTGATAAACTGCATTATGCTTGAGACTGTATAAGAAGCTGAGAAAATACCAATAAATTGTCATATCTTTGGAAGCAAGTACGGAGCTCTGTCTCGTCTTATTCTGGGAATAGATATGGATCGTGTATGCAATATTGTCGTAGTGTGTCAGATAAGCTTGTGGATGGATGGAAGGTCGTAAGCAGTGGTGACCGTTATAGTCTCTGACGAGTATTGCAGATTAACCATGGTTGTCAAACACCGGGGGGGGGGGGGGGGGAGGATTGTCAAGGATTAACTGAATCCTCTATCCAGATTGGGTGGATCGGTGCTACCGTTGAGGTCAGGATCGATAGACAGGTGTGAGAGGTACTTTTCAGGGGGTATGGGGGGGTTTCTGGTCCGTTTTGGGACTTTGGTGGCGGTTGGCGGGAGTGAGAAGCGTCGCGCCGCTAGATCGTGGCTGCCGCAATTGCTTCCAGGCCAGTGCGGAGGTATCGAAAAAACGCCAGAAACGGCGAAAAATTGCAGGAATAGGTGGCGGATGGGTAGCTTGAGAGGGGCTGGTAGTCTAGGGGTATAGGAGGGGAGGTGTGGAGAGGGGGAGAGCCGAAGTTTTAAGTGGCAGCAGCGGCTTGTCCTGAAAAGGACGGCCGCCTGCAGCCTCAGTAGATGGCTTACCTGCTGGTTCCCCCGGAGAGGGGGTGAAGGAGGGAAGCCAGGGGGGTCAGGTAAAGCCGGGGGAAGCCAGGTGGTGAGTCCCCCGTTCTATTATATGCTTTGTCTTTCCTGAAACGGCACTCCTCACAGCCCTTGTCTAGTCAAGGTGTTCGTTCCTTGTGTGAGAACAAGGATTTGATCATCCGCCCGGCTAACAAGGGTGGGGGGATTGTAGTTTTAGACAAGTCACAATACGTACAAGAGATGCACCGTATTCTTGGGGAACCTGGTACTTACCAAGAAATCTCTAACAATCCTACTGCCACATATAAGAGAGAGCTACAAACCCTTGTCAACAAGGGTTTTGACCTCAAGATCCTTAACAAAAAGGAAAAAATCATACTTGGTTCCCAAAGTACCCAGAATTCCGACAATATATTACCTGCCCAAAATTCATAAACATCCCACCCAACCACCAGGCAGACCCATTGTAAGTGGCATACATTCAGTCACTTCACGTATAGGCCATTATATAGACTTTTACCTACAGCCCCTGGTTAGACGTATCCCTTCATATGTCAAAGATACAGGTGACACCATCCGCCTCTTAGAGGGTTTGAAGGTGCAGGAGGGTTGCATCATGGTCACGGCAGATCATTTAGGTATAGAAGCCGTTCAGTATTTTTTAAAGGGTGATCATTTTCTCGCTTCATTCCAAAGCGAGTACATAATTGAACTTCTAGATTTCGCTACTAAACATAGCTATTTTTGGTTTGAGCAACGCTTTTTTCTGCAATTAAGAGGTGTAGCAATGGGCGCGAAGATTGATTCTTTGAATATCAATGATAGGGGCATCTCCCTATCATCCCTAACTCGAGTCCAGTTCCACCAAAATCCATTTTTTAGATCTGGGGAAATAAGTATAGAGCATGGGAAGTTCCATTTCAAAAACGTACTTCAAACCGACGGATCGTAATGACTACATCCCGATGGGGAGCTGCCACCATCCATCCTGGCTCCATTCAGTTCCGCGCAGCCAATTTCTTAGGCTCCGTCGGAACTGCACGGAGGACAACACTTATCTCGCACAGGCTGAGATTTTAAAATCAAGGTTTGTGGAAAAAGGATATTCTGTCGGCGACATTGATTTGGAATTACAGCGAGTTCTTTCATTGAACAGGAAGTCACTAATATCTGTTAAACCAAAACGTACCACCGATGATAGTTTTAAATTTGCTATGTTGACCACTTATTCTAGCCAATATAAACAAATTAAGAACACTTTCAACAAACATTGGAACATTCTTAGAGGGGATAAGGTTTTGGGTCCCCTACTGCCTGAACAGACTAAAGTAGTCTTCAAGGGAGTACCCTCCTTGCAGAACAAAATCGCTCCAAACGTCATCAACCCTCCTGTTAAAAGCTCTTTTTTTCATAATTTAGTTGGTTTTTACCCCTGCAGAAAATGCAAAGTGTGTCAACACAATGCCTTGACCACACGTAAAATCTTGGAATTTTCATCCAAGGTCACTAATAAGCAGTACACTATAAAAACATTCTGTACTTGTGCGACCAAGTACATTGTATACTTACGAACGTGTCCGTGCGGCATGCAGTATGTCGGGCGCACCATTTCCATCAGAGTGAGTAAACGCATCGCACTTATAATAGGTGGCGACACTAAACATCCTGTCCCCCGCCATTATAAACAACACCACCGCAGAAATCCGAAGGGGACTCAGTTTGTTGTCATTGACAAATGCACTCCCTGTGGAGAGGTGGAGCTATGACGCGGGGGGTCTCTCGTTTAGAGACCTTTTGGATCTATGAACTTCAGACCCATACCCCATTAGGACTCAATGTCGAATGGGATATAAATTCATTCATCAACATGTCTTAAATATATATTGTCGGTTATGACCATTCTGGTCCTTGGGGAATTTTATAATGATAGATATTGCAGGATGATCACATTTGCTATAGTGATTTTTGTTCTGTAATATTAACTGAGTTGATTAACGGATATATATGCTTTTTTGGGCTATTGTATGTGGAGATCTGACTCACAACAGACATGAGGCAGTGGGCTTTTTGGTAAAATATTTGTACTAGATTTGCATTTGCAATATATTGCACAGTATATCACATACATCTTTCGTTTTGTGTTATTTCAACCACATGCTGATCCCATTTATATAGGGTAGCATGCGACACAAACTATATATATTCAAAATAATTGTAACCAATTTTAACAATTTTTAACTAATTATTTTACATAGATTTTTTTGTTGTTGATTGGTCTCCACCTCGATTCTGATGGAAGGTTTCATTTATTTTCTTAGATCTGGAAGACAATTTCTTAATGTACATAATACCCATTTTTTACACATAGCTGCCTGATCGGTGTAGCAGTCTATGCACCTTGGCATTGATCATGAACAGGCATAATGATAGCCATGCAGTTGCCGTTTGCATAGCGGCGGTTACATCCATACAGGGTTAATTCGACCTATCACGGTGAAAGACACACTTCCTTTTTCCATAGGAAGATCTGACCAACCGTGAATGGTTCCTCTGAGAACAAGGCGTGGTTCGCGCGCATGCGCGATTCATGCTCATGTGTCATATCCTCTCAGAGATCCCTACATCGATTCGACCGTCCAGGCCCCAACCATCTCATAGTGAGGCTTGGTTAATGCGCACAATCGATCGTTCTATTATATGCTTTGTATTCAGGGTGAGGCTTGGTTATTACATAGACGCAGCGGGTATTTATTTAAAACATTCTAAGCCGCGCTAATCATTTCATCAGGCCTAGTGTCATGAAGTATATGGCATTTTTAGACGGTGATATTGATTTAGTCCCCAATGCATGTTTTATTTACAAACACTGACCATATTAACCAAACCCCAGGAAGTGTTTCTTTCACTTCCTGTTTCCATGTGTGGGATGGATTTTCTCACATAGAGGCTTGGTATGCAAGCCACGGCGCCATCTTGGCTAGGGGGAAGTGCTGTTTGATTGCTGATGGTCTGAGGTGAGTTAGATCTTCATTGATTGGACATGTATGTATGGACTGTATATAAATTGGAGTGGGCTACAGTGGAGTGACACCCCAGATGATGAGCTATTGCCACGAAACGCATCAGGAGGACTCCACTGTCGCCTTATTTTACTTGCAAGAACTCTGTTGATCCAGCCAAATGTGAGTTTGTTAGCTGTGAAAGAAATACGTTATTTTATTTAAACGGAATCACGCTATGTGGCCACCCTCTTTTCTTTTCCACATGCACCATTAACTAAATTGAGCCTATCTATGGTGGCTTCAATCCAAGCATAGTTTCCAGTTTTATCCATTTTACTGCAAGACATCTTGATTGATTGGGCGTATGACTCCTGCCGAGAATCGTCCATGACATCTGTCATTTAAAGCCTTGTTTGACCTCTTGTGGCATATGTCATCATTGGTCAATGTGTTCCGGTAAGCCTATAATCCTTTAGGTGGTGGGACTGTCACGTTGAAGAAGTCGCATATTTCACGTTCAGTCACATAGTCACTTGATTGAATCTTCAGATGAACTTTTCTACTTCCTAATTCTCGGACTATTATTATTATATTTTATTTTAATTAACCGGTGCAACAGTTCACCTGCACTACGTGCCGGATAGGCACAATATTTTGTTCCTTTTATCAGAAGGACTTTCACACACATTAATATATCACTGTTTATATGATGCATTGTTTACTGTATGGTAATCGATTATTCACTTAGTCATTTAGTGCTACACTTATTTATTCCACGTATGTAAACATCAATTGTGCAGTACATGTGAACTATAATTAACAGCCTGTAAACTCAGTCAACTTAAATATTTACTTTTCAGAGACTCTGAAGAATAAAATTGTGGTAGATACAATTTGTCTTGCACTTGATTAGCGCAATGGTTTAACAAGCGTACATTTTCAGCAAGATACACTGGCATTAATTTTTTTTTTGTCAAATATAAAAGATGAGGTTGCACCGAGTAAATAGATGCAGCCTTAAAAATTAGTGCGTCTATGAAACAAACTTTTGGTATCCAAAATGTTTATATGTAGGTTCTGTGTATCCATATTCAAAAGGGATTTAATTGCTTGAGTTCACCTTTATTTTTTTTTAAATATGTGTTAGCATGTTTACTTTGACAAGTTCTCTTCATTGACACATCATAGATCTATTGGACCCCCAATGCCGCCCCCTGCATTCCACTGAAGCTAATGAAGTTCTAATTGTCATGGCTTCCAGGTTCTTACTAGGTAGGGGAGATTAGCAAACTGACACTCGCTAGTCTCCCACCCCCCTGCCTGATAACACTCACCATCCAGGTCCTGGGACCGTTGGCGAGACAGCAGAACCCAGAAAAAAATGGAGGTGGCAACGTACTTGGGGTCCATGAAAGCGGTCAGGCAGCTGTACAGCCATCAAAATGCTACCTCCTGAAACTCCACCTGTCAGATTTACACACACACGCACGCAAAACCCCCTCCACAATCACTTATGGGAAGGAAAAAAAAACGTTGCAAGCAAGCATTTTAATAAGTTTTTAAGTCAGTAACATGGCTTCTTTAAGGTTATAATTTTTTACAAATATTTATTTAAATGAGAAGTATTATACTTGTCTAGAAGTAGACAACACAAATCTAATAAATCAGGTTAAAGTAAACTATTTTGATCATTAAAGATGGACCTCACTGCAAAAAGCTGATGGTATTCCAATTTTTGAAAGTTGGCTACGATGGCTAGACTGGCAGCAGGTACACATAACTCACTTCTTGTCCATCTTTCCACGGATGCAGAAGACATCGACACCATTCGAATCCAAACGGAGCACTTCAAACTCCAGGTGATCGCCAACCTTCACATGCTGCCACGCTTCGATAGGCATCTTAAAGGGCTTTGGTATAGAGGCATTGAAGCAGCCATGAACCACACAGCCAATATGACTTGGGGCCACATTATTGACAACACCCTAAAAAAAAAAAAAAACGAACAAACAAACATAACCAAGATGCAAATTTATAACAAAAGGTGACCCAAAGCCTAATTAAACCTTAAGGGCCTCTTCACACGTGCGGAGGAACAGCCCGCTTTTTTAAAGTCCGTAAACAGACTTAGAATGGGGCCCTATGGGATCGCGTCTGTTAGCAGATGATGCATCCGCTAACGCCGCAAAGATCCGCGTCCGTCTGGATCCGGTTTTTCGGACGGAAGAAAACCCTATTTTTCTTCCATCTGAAAGATCGGATGAATACGGACACACAGTCCGTATTCATCCGATTCCCCATAGGGGAGAGCGGAGAAGAGACAGGACGTCCCCTGCACAGTGTGCGGGGACCGCCCTGTCCGCCGACAGATCAGCGGGGATCCCAGCTGAGCCGGACACACACGGAGCGGACACAAAAACGGTCCGCTCCGTGTGAAAGGAGCCTTAGGCCTCTTGCACGCGATACGCCAGTTTGAGCATTTACAGACCTTTTCCTCTGCGCATTTTCGTGCACATTGTCACGCATGCGCGGAAGCTTGTCCCTGGATTGACAATGTCAGTGGTTAAATCTGTGTGCATTTGCACATGAGGTGTAAATTAGTGACCAAAAATGCAGCTTTCATTTTGTTTTTTTTTACTGAAAACACAGAGCCAGTGTGCATAGGCACATTACAATTATTGGCCTGTATTTTAGCTCAGTAAAAAAAAAAAACCCCAAGCAAGCTGTACTGAGCATTTTCAAGCTGCAGTGTGTGCAAGAGGCCTTAAAGTGATTGTAAAAGCTCTTTAAAAAAAAATTACAAACATGTTATACTTATCTCCTGTATGCAGTTGGTTTTGCACAGAGCGGCCCAGATCCTCCTCTTCTCGGGTCCCTCTTTGCTGCTCCTAGCCCCTCACTCTGAGTGCCCCACAGGCAACAGCTTTCTACAGGGTCACCCAAGCCGAGTCAGAGCTCTGTGCATTCATTTAGACATGAAGCTCCAACATGGCCCCACCACCTCTCTCCCCTGAGATTGGCGGACTGACAGCCACGTGAGCCAATGGCACCCCTGCTCGAGAGAGAGAGAGAGAGAGAGAGAGAGAGAGAGAGAGAGAGAGAGAGAGAGAGAGAGAGAGAGAGAGAGAGAGAGAGAGAGAGAGAGAGAGAGAGAGAGAGAGAGAGAGAGAGAGAGAGAGAGAGAGAGAGCTCAGGTAGGTAATTAGGGGGGCTGCTACACACAAGTTTTATCTCAATGCATTAAGATAAAATGTTCTGCCTTTACAACTCCTTTGGACTCAGCTCAGGTAAAGAGCCATTTACAAAAGGCCTAAGAAAGTGCCTTATTTGAAAAGAGACAAGGAGGCCCATTGGGGCAAGAGCATCGTTTTAATCTGCTTATGGTCTAGCCAGTCTCGATTTAAAGGGGAACTTTAGGTATATAAAAAAAAAAGTGAACAGGCAAGAAATGTAATACAGAAGAGACACACTTCGCTCACTGTACAAATCTGGCAATTCTAAATCTGGCCAACTCCCAGGCATGCACAGTGTGACAGCATCCTGGCCAAAGAAAGTGGTCAGCAATGGAGACTCAGAAGCAATGTCAGTGGCCAGACGGGGAGTTCCAGAACCCGCATCGCTGGAGCCAAGTCAAGTATGGTTCTGCTTTAAAATAAAGTGCTGGGTTCTACTCTTGCCCCCATGGGAAAATTCAGGTGCCCTATAACTATAGAGATGTGAAGGAGCAGGAGAGATCCATGGTAGTTTGAAGGTGCTACGTATGTTGGCATTTAAAAGTGGTTGTAAAGGAACAAGGTTTTTTTTTACCTTCATTCATTCTAGGGCAAGTGCTTCGGTTTTACCATAATTGATTTCATTTTCTTTTTAATCAGTTATGGCAAATCTGAAGATTTTGTATGACAGATTTACAGTAAAGGAGCGCTTTTCCATACTAACTGGAGGAGGAGTAGTGATGAAGTGAATAGAGGAACAATAAGACCCCCGATTTAGGAAAAAAGAAAAAAAACACAATCTTAGTGGAAAGTTGAGACGCAAAGCGCTTACCACAAGTTTATCTCCACATTGTGGCTGGAAGATGACAAAGTCGACTTGAATATTTAGGTGAAAATTTCCGTCGCCATTGTGTATTTCTGCAAGCTCTCCAACTGTTTTTATATCATATGCAACTGGAACACCATTCAATCTAAGGGAAAAATAAATAGAATAGTCAGTCCTGAATTATAACGGGCAGTACTACAGTTCTCAGCACCAAAAAGTAAACAACTCCAAGAAAGTATCATAATGACCTTTACTTAAATATTTTTTAAAACCCATGACTTTGATGGTTTGACAGTTTGGTCGAGGGCACCAGCAAACGTCATAGTCTGATTCCTGGCATGTCAGAAATGCAACAGATTAATAAAATCGTTAAATGGATGGGTTTAATTGCGCTTTTGAATATGTGCATTCCCAGAACACTCATATCACTTTAAGCCTTGGGCTCTGTTAACAGTATTATTTATTTTAAATAACAAACATGTCATACTTACCTACACTGTGTAGTTCGTTTTGCAGACAGTGACCCCGATCCTCCTATTCTGGGGTCCCATGGCAGCTCCTCCCTGCATTAGATAACCCCCTCTGGGAAGCTCTCTCCCAAAGGGGTTACCTTATGGGCACGCTCCTGTGTCATACACTCTGCGTCCTTAGACCCCGTGTCATTGGATTTGATTGACAGCAGCAGGAGCCAATGGCTGCGCTGTTATCAATCTATCCAATGAAGAGCCAAGCAGCCGCAGAGAGATCGACGCGCCCACGGAAATTCAGGGCTCAGGTAAGTAAAACAGGTGGGTGGGGGCATGGACACTGCAGGGTGTTTTTCACCTTAATACATAGGATGCATTAAGGTGAAAAAAACACGAGGGTTTACAACCCATTTAATTTACACTATACAAAATATGTACAAAATGGTGGCACATTTTTGCTTTGTCTCGCGTCCGGTTAAAAAACGTATCCTTAGAAGATTCTTCTGCATTCAGGAGGGGGAAGCTGAAGCTCACCTAAATGCGGCAGCTCCAAAAACACAGCTAAAAGCCAATGTGTATATTAACCACTTAAGGACCGCCTCCTGCAGAATTACATGGCAGAATGGCACGGCTGGGCACAGGCACATACCGGAACGTCCTCTAAGTGCCCAGGCGTGGGTCGCGGGCGATCCGAAAGCTCCATGACCCGATCGCTGCTGGAGTCCCACGATCGGTCCCTGGAGCTGAAGAACGGGGAGAGCTGCGTGTAAACAGCTTCCCTGTGGCGCCGTTATCGATCGTGTGATCCTTTTATAGGGAAACACAATCAATGATGTCACACCTACAGCCACACCCCCCTACATCTAACACAGATGAGGTCACACTTAACCCCTTCAGCGCCCCCTAGTGGTTAACTCCCAAACGGCAATTGTCATTTTCATAGTAAACAACGCATTTTTATGAAAATGACAATGGTCTCAAAAATGTGTCAAAATTGTCCAATGTGTCCACCATAATGTCACAGTCATGAAAAAAAAAAAAAGCAATAAAACGATCCCCTATTTTTGTAAACGCTATAAATTTTACGCAAACCAATCGATAAACGCTTATTGCGATTTTTTAACTAAAAATAGGTAGAATACGTATCGGCCTAAACTGAGGAAAAAATATATTTTTGGGGAATATTACAGCTAAAAGTAAAAAATAAAGGGATTTTTAAATACAGCTTACCTGTAAAATCCTTTTCTTGGAGTACATCACGGGACACAGAGCGGCATATTCATTACTATGTGGGAAGCCAAGATCCCTCTAGGGGAGGGGGTTATATGGAGTACCTTCAGGTGTGGACACTGGCAATCTTCAAACAGGAAGTCCCCTCCCTATATAACCCCCTCCCCTAGAGGGAGTCCCTCAGTTTTGTAGCAAGCAGTATGCCTCCCAAAATGGTCACCCAAAAGAGGGGTGGGAGCTCTGTGTCCCGTGATGTACTCCAAGAAAAGGATTTTACAGGTAAGCTGTATTTAAAAATCCCTTTTTCTTTCTCGTACATCACGGGACACAGAGCGGCATATTCATTACTATGTGGGATGTCCGAAAGCAATGCTTTAATGAGGGGAGGGAGACATCTTCCAAAGAAGGATTCAATTTAGAGATAAACTCAAATCATAATAATTCCAACTTAGTCAAGAAAAAACTTTTTTTTTTTTTTTTATAACCAAGGGTGTTTCTGATCCCGAGGATTTCAAACTGCAGCCTGTAGTACTGCCTGTCCAAAGGCAGAATCCGCATTCCTTCTCACGTCTAGTTGATAAAACCTTGTAAACGTGTGGACTGATGACCACGTTGCTGCCTTGCATATCTGAGCCATAGAGATCTGATGATGTGCTGCCCAAGAGGCGCCCCTGGCCCTGGTAGAATGGGCCTTTACCGACAACGGAGGAGGCAACCTCTTCAACCCGTAGGCTTGAATGATTAATTGTCTAATCCATCTTGAGATGGTGGATTTTGCAGCTGCCTGCCCCTTCTTGGGGCCATCTGGTAGAACGAATAACACATCTGTTTTCCGGATCTTTTCTGTAGCTTTAAGATAGGCCTTCATGGCCCGGACAATATCCAAGGTATGCAGCAACCCCTCCTTTCTAGATGTAGGTTTTGGAAAGAAGGATGGAAGTACCAAATCCTGGTTTAAGTGAAATTTGGATATAACCTTTGGTAGAAAGGAAGGATGGGGCCGGAGAACTGCCCTGTCCTTATGCAGAACAAGATATGGTTCCTTACACGATAAGGCTGCTAATTCTGACACTCTCCTGGCCGAAACTATGGCGACCAAGAAAACCAATTTTCTTGTCAGTAAGAGTAAAGGAATCTCAGCCAGAGGCTCAAAAGGCTGTTTCTGTAGAGTGGACAGGACAAGATTTAAGTCCCAAGGACAAACTGGTGACTTGACAGGAGGATTAATACGCAAGACCCCCTGTAAGAAGGTCTTTACCAGCGAGTGGGTGGCCAGCGGCCTCTGAAACCACACTGACAGAGCTGAGATCTGTCCTTTGATTGTGCTTAGTGCCAGGCCTTTATCCACTCCTAGCTGGAGAAAACTTAACACCCTATCAATAGTATATTTGCGGCAATTCCATCTTTTGGATTCACACCAGCCTATATAATTCCTCCACACCCTGTAATAAATTACCCTGGAGACCGGCTTTCTAGCCTTAATCAGGGTAGGGATTACCTGCCTAGACAGACCCCTACCCCTGAGAATCAGGGATTCAGCCTCCAGGCCGTCAAATTTAGACGTTGTAATGTAGGGTGGAGGATCGGACCTTGTGAGAGTAGGTCTGGTTGTAGAGGAAGAGTCCAAGGGTCTCCCACTGCCATATTCAGGACTAGCGAGTACCAAGCCCTCCGGGGCCAAGCTGGAGCTATTAGAATGACTGGCTTGTGCTCCACTCTGATCCTGCGCAACAGGCGGGGGAGTAACTGTAGTGGAGGGAATGCATATAGAAGTTTGAATTGATGCCAAGGGCACACCAACGCATCGGTTCCGCAGGCCATAGGATCCCTCGCTCGCGACACGAACCTGTCTAGTTTCTTGTTGAACCTGGATGCCATTATATCTACGTCTGGCGTTCCCCACCTCTGGCAGATTGTCTGAAAGACCTGGGGATGCAGAGACCACTCCCCTGGCAACAGACTCTGGCGACTTAAGAAGTCTGCCTGCAGGTTGTCCACTCCTGGAATGAATATCGCTGAAATGCAGGGTACATGAGCCTCTGCCCATTGAAAAATCAAGTTCACTTCCCTTTGAGCGGCCTGGCTCCTGGTTCCCCCTTGGTGGTTTATGTATGCCACCGCCGTGGCATTGTCTGACTGGATTCTCACCGGGAACCCCTTTAATCTGGAGGTCCACGCCAACAGGGCTAGGCGAGCCGCTCTGATTTCCAAGATATTGATGGAGAGCTGCCTCTCTGCTTTCACCCAAGTTCCCTGGCGGGAGAACCCCTCGAAGACCGCCCCCCCAGCCTGCCAGGCTGGCGTCTGTGGTAACTACCTTCCAGACAACAGGGCTGAAGGATCTTCCCTTTAGAAGGTTCTGAGGGTTCAACCACCAGGCCAGGCTTTGTCGGACCCTTGATGATAGCGTCAAAGGGGACTCTAAGGCATGTGCCCTCTTGCCCCAGGCTGCTAAAATGGCTGCCTGTAGGACGCGAGTGTGGATCTGAGCGTAAGGTACTGCCTCGAATGTGGCCACTAGCTTGCCTAGTAATCGCATACACAGGCGAATAGTTGGTCTTCTCTTGTTTATAACCAACTGAACCAACCCCTTGATCGCCTTGATCTTTACAAGGGGCAGGAACACCTTTTGACGTTCCGTGTCTAACCTCATGCCGAGGTATTCCAACTGCTTTGTAGGCTGGAATGCTGACTTTCCCTGGTTTAGGACCCAGCCGAATTCTTCGAGGTACCGAACCGTTTTACTGCCTTCTGCAGACCCGTCCGTGAATGATCTATAATTAAAAGGTCGTCCAAGTATGCTAGGACTGTGACTCCTTGGATTCTTAAATTGGCCAGAACTGGGGCTAGGATCTTCGTGAATACCCGGGGGGCCGTGACCAGCCCGAAAGGGAGCGCCCTGAATTGGAAGTGTCGCTGCCCGACCGCGAAGCGTAAAAACCTTTGATGCGACTGACAGATTGGTACATGAAGGTAAGCATCTTTTATGTCTATGGAGGCCAGAAAATCGTTCTTCTGAAGCGCGGCGGCTGCTGACCGGATGGATTCCATCCGGAAGGACCGCACCCTTAGATAACCGTTTAACCTCTTTAGGTCCAAGATTGGCCTGACATCGCCGTTGGGCTTTGGTATGACAAAGAGATTGGAATAGAAACCTAGGCCTTGCTCTTGGGCTGGCACTTCTAAAATTACGTCCTGGCAAAGCAGGTGATCCAAGGCTGCCAGCATTGAGGCCTTCCTTGCTGGATCCCTTGGTAGCCTTGATTCTTGAAAATGAGGCGGAGGATACCTTAGAAATTCCAGTCTGTAACCTGTGGTTACAGATGCCCGGACCCATTTGTCGGGGATCTTGGCTTCCCAAACTTCTGAGAAGAGACGAAGCCTTCCCCCCACCCGTGAGAGTGGGGGCGCCCCTTCATAAGGCAGACTTAGGGGCTGCCTTTGACGGCTTGCGATACCACGGCTTCTTACCCCCAGGGGTTTGTCCCTGCGATCTACTGTTACCGTTGGATCGCGCGCAGGCGGCCGTCGATACTGCCTGGAATTAGAGGGCCCCGAGACAGGAAAAAGCTGCCTTTTAAATGTAGGAGCCCGGAATGTCTTTTTGACCGGTAAAAGGGTACTCTTGCCATTTGAAATAGTCTGAATATATTTATCCAGATCCTCTCCGAAGAGTCGCCCTCCATGGAAGGGAAATCCTGCCAGAAGCTTTTTGCATGGGGGTTCTGCCGCCCAGTTCTTCAACCATAAGAGCCTTCTCATGTGTACCAAACATAGTGATAAACGAGAAGCCTGCTGGATGGAATCTTTTATAGCATCTACCGCAAAACACAGAACTCTGGGAATGTCAGCAAACTCTTCTGCTTGTTGGGTAGGCATGTCTTTTAACATCTCTTTTGTCTGGTCTTTTAATGCCTGACAAACTCCAATTGCAGCTACCGCTGGCTGCACCACTGCTCCTGCCGTAGCAAAGGATGCTTTTAAAAGTGTTTCTAATCTTTTATCAACCGGATCTCTAAACATATGTATATTTTCCACCGGGCAAGTTAGTGATTTATTCACACATGAGATGGCTGCATCCACTACTGGGAGCTTCCATCTCTTGGAGAATTTTTCCTCCATGGGATAAATGTTTTCGGTGGCAGAAAAACCCTGTCCGGCCGTACCCAATCCCGAAAGATCAATTCCTCCAAGAGAGGATGGACCGGAAAAACTGCGTTGCTTAACGGGGCTCTCAAAGAGCCCAGAGAGGATACCGGAGGAACCTGAGGTTCTGGTAATGGCAAGCTAAATGCCGAGCGGACCATGTCCGTCAAAGACTGTACCCACAGTCTTTCTGTCTGGGAGTCTGAAAATGGTTCCTCAGAGGTAGACCCCTCAATCCCTGAACCCTCTTGGTTCAGGTCCAGTTGATCCTCCTGTGATTCTAATTCCTCCGGAGAGAGAATCTCAGCATCTGAGGATACACTGCCTGGTGATGGGGATCTAACCCGTTTCTTACCAGGAATAGCTCTAGCAATCAATGCTGCTATTCTCTCTTCTAGCCCCCCTAGGGATACGGCTAGCATCTCCTCTGTGATAAACACAGGGCTGGGCTGATCCGGGCCAGCCTCCGCACCAGATCCCCCTAATGGCTCATCCAAGGCGCTTCTTAAATTAATAAGCTGCGGGGAAAGAATCGGCATATCAGAATCAGAAAGGGAACCCTTTTGTTTTTTTGGTCTTTTTTGTACCCTTTGACCCCGAACCCTTGGAAGCCATAATAAAAAATCGAGGGACTCCGCCCACACAACAGACTGTAGTGGCCAGGAGTACAATTCCAGAGTTTAGGGGAAAGTAGATCACTAGTGTCCCCACAAACTGATGGGCCTGTATGTTGGTCTTTTTTTTTTTTTTTTTTTTTTTTTTTTAAATAATTATATATTTTCTATGACCATACATAATGCCCCTAACTTAAGTTTGCCAGCCTCCAACCTGCTGTCAAATAAGGGGGATTCTTTGGCTTAACAATAGACATTGGGACAAAGTCCACATGTACTACCCCTTTTCCGCCACCGGGAGTCACTGTTCTGCCGCCCTGCGTCCTCTCTTGAAACAATCAGCCACAGACTGAGCCCTGACAAGGCCTGCTGTCTATAACAGCAGAAGGGCGCGCCTGTATGACGCCGCAGGCCCGCCCCCCCCCGCCCTCCTGTCCGGATGGCGCGAAAAATTCGTCAATAAGACGCGCGCGCGTGCACGCGCGCGCGCGCGTACCCGGAAACAGGAAGAACATGGAGGAGCCGCGCTGCTGGAGATCCATGGCGCAGAAACGGCGGCAGATTCAAAAACTCCCGGCCAGGTAGGACTCTTTTAAGGCCCCTAAGGATCCTTTACTAGCCTCTAGGAAGAAACAGCAGGTTAGCTAGCAACACACTTTAGACAGGGGGGCCTAGTAATGGGGGGAGAAAGGGTGTCATCCTGTCTCTAAGACATAGTGATCACAGTTGCCCATGCAGAGCATACTCAGGCTATCCCCCCTTTTAGGTTACCCCGGGGAGCCTGCTGTCGAACCAAGTCCCGCAGGCTCCCCCTTACCTGCTCCATGCTGCAGGATGTTTGACCAGCAAACTGATCCAGTCTTCTCCCATCTCCGTGGGTAGCGTAGTAGACCTTCAGGCCCTGGGGTCCTATGAAGGTACCCACTGTCCTGGACCTATATAGCACCCTGGCAAAACAGGAACCTTATGGTTTTTGCAAACTCCAAGTCCTGGGCCCAGGGTCCAGCCCTCCAAAGAGGAGCATTATAGGCAAAACCCCACGGTTTGGGGCCCGGGTACTGTCCACTTTGGCACTGAGGCTCCTTGGACAGATCCGGTTAGCCCGCCCTTAATCCCAAAGGATGTGGAGCAAAGCTATTCCGTGACCAACACCTAAGACACTGGCGAAAAAACTGAGGGACTCCCTCTAGGGGAGGGGGTTATATAGGGAGGGGACTTCCTGTTTGAAGATTGCCAGTGTCCACACCTGAAGGTACTCCATATAACCCCCTCCCCTAGAGGGATCTTGGCTTCCCACATAGTAATGAATATGCCGCTCTGTGTCCCGTGATGTACGAGAAAGAAATTGATTTTTTTTTCAAAATTGGCGCTCTACTTTTTGTTTATAGCACAAAAAATAAAAACCGCAGAGGTGATCAAATACAACCAAAAGAAAGCTCTATTTGTGGGGAAAAAAAGGATGCCAATTTTGCTTGGGAGCCACGTCACACGACCGCGCAATTGTCAGTTAAAGCGACACAGTGCTGAATTGCAAAAATTATCCGGGTCCTTCACCTGCCTACCGGGTCTTAAGTGGTTAAGGGTCAGTTCACACCAGATGCAGCTCTGTACTATTTGGTATTAGGGAGGCATCTAAACACTTACACAGCGAGTTATCGCCAGATAAAGGAGGAGTGTTTAAGGTTACAAACACCTTAAAGCGGTTGTAAACCCGCATATACAATTTTTTTTTTTTTTAGTTTTTTACTCCTGCAAGGCAAAAGCCATAATGAGCTAGTATGCACCGTATGTTAGCTCATTATGTAATACTTACCTCGGAACGAGGTGAGAGGAACTTACCTGGTCCACGCCGAGCGAGATGTCATTTTGCCTGGCATGTATTCCGGGTACCGCCGCTCCAGCATGCAATTCGGCAGGGTCTGGTGGCTGCCGTTCCTTTAGCCAAGAATCCCCCCTGCGCATGCGCCGCTGCAATCAGCGGCGCATTGCGAGGGGAATATCTCCTAAGCCATACAGGTTTAGGAGATATTCTCCTTACCTACAGGTAAGTCTTTATTATAGGCTTACCTGTAGGTAAAAAATTTAAAAAAGGGATTTACAACCACTTTAACCACTGCTGTTTTTTTATTTATAGTTTGTTATTAATTTTGTAAACAAGTAATTTTTCTACTTCACTGATAGACGTACCCAGAGCTTTTTTTCTCAGAAAATAGGTGCAGGAACTCAACTACGACTCCGTTCAGATTTCACAAACAGTAGAAGGGTCTTAAAGGGGCATTAAATACCAGAATTGCACTACATACAGAGTGCAGAGTTCAGGGGGCTTACACACAGAGTGCAGAGCTGTCACTTGTAAACACACAAACCAGACTTCTGTGTTTACAAGTGATTGTGGTGAGCAGGCACCAAAGAGTCTGGGCCAAAGGTGGTGGAACTGAGTTCCCCCAAGTTCCCCCAGAAAAAAAGCCCTGGACGTACCCCATGTGGATTTGCCGGTTTTCGGCTCTACTCTTGAGTCAGCCGGCCCCGACTCCTTCCCCGAAAAGAAATGGTATGACTTGTGACTTATTCGCGCTAGCTAACATTGAGGTTGTATGCTCTCGAACGGCAGGGGGAAGGGTGGGAGGGTAATATACATAGCCACTACATATCCAACAAGACTCAGTGGCCTTTAATCGATTATATGAAATCCTAAATTAGTTCTGAATCACTTTGTCTCTTTTCTACATACTGTATGCAAAATGTTTGTACACTTGCTTGTTGGATTGTAACATGGTTTTAAAACAACAATAAAGATATAAAAGAAGAAGAACTCTTTTGTCGTCAGTGTGAGGGAAGGATTGCCGATAACTGGCAAATCCTGTTTACATCCGTGACTAGCTGTCATTAACGTGGTAAAGAGCCTCAGTGATTGGCTAGTTATCCCGGTCTCTGATCAGCTGCGACTGAAGGATGCAACAATCACAGCCAATGCACACCGCAGGGGGCGCGCAGGCAGCACGGGAAGATGAGGACACGTTGTAGCCGTCATCTGGCTATAGCGCATTCGCAAAGGGGCTAAAGTAAAAGAAAGTCCCAAATATTGGGCTGTCACTAAAACACAGAGGGGAAATCTCTTAACCACTTCCTTACTGGGCATGTAAACCCCCATCCTGACCAGGTGAAATTTCAGCTTGCGGCACTGCGTCGCTTTAACTGACAATTGCGCAGTTGTGCGCCGTGGCTCCCAAACAAAATTGGCGTCCTTTTTTTTCCCCACAAGTAGAGCTTTCTTTTGGTGGTATTTGGTCACCTCTGCGGTTTTTATTTTTTGCGCTATAAACAAAAAAGGACGACAATTTTGAAAAAAAATACAATATTTTTTACTTGTTGCTATAAAAAATAGCCCAATTTAAAAAAAAAAATCAGTTTAGGGCGATACGTATTCTTCTACATATTTTTGGTAAAAAAAACCAAAAAAACGCAATAAGCGACTGGTTTGCGCAAAAGTTATAGCGCCTACAAAATAAGGGACAGAATTATTATTTTTTATTTATTTTTTTACTAGTAATGGCGGCGATCTGCGATTTTTATTGCGACTGCGACATCATGGCGGACACATCGGACACTTTTGGCACCATTCACATTTATACTGCAATCAGTGCTATAAATATGCACTAATTACTGTATAAATGTGACTGGCAGGGAAGGAGTTAACACTAGGGGGTGAGGAAGGGGTTAATGTGTATCCTGTATAGTGTTCTAACTGTGGGGGGAGGGGGGGGTGACTGGGGGGGTTGACCGATCTGTGTCCCTATGTACTAGGAACACAGATCGGTATGCTCTCTCTATGACAGGACGCTGTCACTGCGAGAGCCGGCAATGAGAGATGATCTCATATGTTTACATATGAGATCATCTCATTCGCTGCACAGATCGCATCGCAAACGGCCACTCTGATTGGCCGTTCGCGGCGATCTGTGATTGGCTGTGTCCAAGGGACACGGCCAGTACACAAGTTCCCCGCTGCGCGCTCTGGAGCGCGTGCTGGGAACACAGAAAGAGGCTGCCGTGAAAACACGGCAGCCCAGAGATTTAGAACCACCCTGCGGTACGGCCGTAGGGAAGTGGTTAATAGGGACACCAGTTCAGGTGACAGTTGGGGAGAGCCTCACTTTAGAGAGATTTCCTTCTACTTCCTGTTTTGGCAATGGGAGAGGAAGTAGAGGGAAATCTCCCCAAAACACACAAAAAAAACCTGGACAGAGGTTACACCAACCCTCCTCCCTCCATGGGGGGAGGGGGGTCACAGAGCATGACACCACCCCTCCTCCCTCCATGGGGGGGGGTTACACAGAGCCTGACACCACCCCTCCTTCCTCCATGGGGGGGGGGGTCACACAGAGCCTGACACCAACCCTCCTCCCTTCATGGGGGGGGGGGGGGGTTACACAGAGCCTGACACCACCCCTCCTTCCTCCATGGGGGGGGGGGGGGGGGTCACACAGAGCGTGACACCACCCCTCTTTCCTCCATGGGGGGGGGGGTCACACAGAGCCTGACACCACCTCTCCTCCTTCCATGGGGGGGGGGGGGTTACACAGAGCCTGACACCACCCCTCCCTCCTCCATGGGGGGGGGGGTCACACAGAGCCTGACACCAACCCTCCTCCCTCCATGGGGGAGGGGGTCACACAGAACCTGACACCAACCCTCCTCCTTCCATGGGGGGGGGGGGTCACACAGAGCCTGACACCACCCCTCCTCCCTCCATTGGGGGGGGGTCACACAGAGCCTGACACCAACCCTCCATGGGGGGGGGGGGGGGGGGTCACACAGAGCCTGCCACCAACCCTCCTCCCTCCATGGGGGGGGGGGGCGGGCCACACAGAGCCTGACACCAACCCTCCTCCCTCCATGGGGGGGGGGGGGGGCGGGCCACACAGAGCCTGACACCAACCCTCCTCCCTCTATGGGGGGGGGGGTCACACAGAGCCCGACATCAACTCTCCTCCCTCCATGGGGGGCGGGCCACACAGAGCCTGACACCAACCCTCCTCCCTCCGTGGGGGGGGTCACACAGAGCCTGGCACCACCCCTCCTCCCGCCATATGGGGGGGGTCACACAGAGCCTGACACCACCCCTCCTCCCACCATGGGGGGGGGGGGGTCACACAGAGCCTGACACCACCCCTCCTCCCACCATGGGGGGGGGGGGGGTCACACAGAGCCTGACACCACCCCACCTCCCGCCATGGGGGGGGGGGGGGGGGGGGGGTCACACAGAGCCTGACACCACCCCTCCTCCCGCCTTGGGGGGGGGGGGGGGTCACACAGAGCCTGACACCACCCCTCCTCCCGCCATGGGGGGGGGGGGGGTCACACAGAGACTGACACCACCCCTCCTCCCGCCATGGGGGGGGGGGGGTCACACAGAGACTGACACCACCCCTTCTCCCTCCATGGGGGGGGGGTCACACAGAGCCTGACACCACCCCTCCTTCCTCCATGGGGGGGTCACAGAGCCTGACACCAACCCTCCTCCCTCCATGGGGGGGGGGGGTCACACAGAGCCTGACACCACCCCTCCTCCCGCCATGGGGGGGGGGGGTCACACAGAGACTGACACCACCCCTTCTCCCTCCATGGGGGGGGGGGGGGTCACACAGAGCCTGACACCACCCCCCTCCTTCCTCCATGGGGGGGGGGGGGTCACAGAGCCTGACACCAACCCTCCTCCCCCCATGGGGGGGGGGGGGGGTGCTCACACAGAGCCTGACACCAACCCTCCTCTATCCATGGAGGGGGGGGGGGTCACAGAGCCTGACATCAACCCTCCTCCCTCCATGGGGGGGGGGTGGTCACACAGAGCCTGACACCAACCCTCCTCCCTCCATGGGGGGGTGGTCACACAGAGCCTGACACCAACCCTCCTCCCTCCATGTGGGGGGCGGGGGGTCACAGAGCCTGACACCAACCCTCCTCCCTCCATGGGGGGGGGGGGGGGGGGTCACACAGAGCCTGACACCAACCCTCCTCCCTCCATGGGGGGGGGGGGGGTTGTCACACAGAGCCTGACACCAACCCTCCTCCCTCCATGGGGGGGGGGGGGTGTCACACAGAGCCTGACACCAACCCTCCTCCCTCCATGGGGGGGGGGGGGGGGGGGTGTCACACAGAGCCTGACACCAACCCTCCTCCCTCCATGGGGGGGGGGGGGGTCACACAGACCCTGACACCAACCCTCCTCCCTCCATGGGGGGGGGGGTGTCACACAGAGCCTGACACCAACCCTCCTCCCTCCATGGGGGGGGGGTGTCACACAGAGCCTGACACCAACCCTCCTCTATCCATGGGGGGGGGGGTGTCACACAGAGCCTGACACCACCCCTCCTCCCTCCATGTGGGGGGGGGGGGGTCACACAGAGCCTGACACCAACCCTCCTCCCTCCATGTGGGGGGGGGGGGGGGTCACACAGAGCCTGACACCAACCCTCCTCCCTCCATGTGGGGGGGGGGGGTCACACAGAGCCTGACACCAACCCTCCTCCCTCTATGGGGGGGGTCACACAGAGCCTGACACCACCCCTCCTCCCTCTATGGGGGGGGTCACACAGAGCCTGACACCACCCCTCCTCCCTCCATGGGGGGGGTCACACAGAGCCTGACACCACCCCTCCTCCCTCCATCGGGGGGGGTCACACAGAGCATGACACCACCCCTTCTCCCTCCATGGGGGGTAACAGAACCTGACACCACCCCTTCTCCCTCCATGGGGGGGCCACACAGAGCCTGACACCAACCCTCCTCCCTCCATGGGGAGGGTCACACAGAGCCTGACACCAACCCTCCTCCCTCCATGGGGGGGGGGGGTCACACAGAGCCTGACACCACCCCTCCTCCCTCCATTGGGGGGGGTCACACAGAGCCTGACACCACCCCTCCTCCCTCCATTGGGGGGGGGGGTCACACAGAGCCTGACACCACCCCTCCTCCCTGCATTGGGGGGGGTCACACAGAGCCTGACACCAACCCTCCATGGGGGGGGGGGGGGTCACACAGAGCCCGACACCAACCCTCCTCCCTCTATGGGGGGGGGGGGGTCACATACAGTCTGACACCAACCCTCCTCCCTCCATGGGGGGGGGTCACACAGAGCCTGGCATCAACTCTCCTCCCTCCATGGGGGGCGGGCCACACAGAGCCTGACACCAACTCCGTGGAGGGGGGTCACACAGAGCCTGACACCACCCCTCCTCCCTCCATGGGGGGTCACACAGAGCCTGACACCACCCCTCCTCCCGCCATGGGGGGGGGGGGGGTCACACAGAGCCTGACACCAACCCCTCCTCCCTCCTCCTCCCCTCCATTGGGGGGGGGGTCACACAGAGCCTGGCATCAACTCTCCTCCCTCCATGGGGGGCGGGCCACACAGAGCCTGACACCAACCCTCCTCCCTCCGTGGAGGGGGGTCACACAGAGCCTGGCACCACCCCTCCTCCCGCCATGGGGGGGGGGGGTCACACAGAGCCTGACACCACCCCTCCTCCCGCCATGGGGGGGGGGGGGGTCACACAGAGCCTGGCACCACCCCTCCTCCCTCCATGGGGGGGGGGGGTCACACAGAGCCTGGCACCACCCCTCCATTGGGGGGGGGGGGGTCACACAGAGCCTGGCATCAACTCTCCTCCCTCCATGGGGGGCGGGCCACACAGAGCCTGACACCAACCCTCCTCCCTCCGTGGAGGGGGGTCACACAGAGCCTGACACCACCCCTCCTCCCGCCATGGGGGGGGGGGTCACACAGAGCCTGGCACCACCCCTCCTCCCTCCATGGGGGGGGGGTCACACAGAGCCTGACACCACCCCTTCTCTCTCCATGGGGGGGGGGGGTCACACAGAGCCTGACACCACCCCTCCTTCCTCCATTGGGGGGTCACACAGAGCCTGACACCACCCCTCCTTCCTCCATGGGGGGGGTCACACAGAGCCTGACACCACCCCTTCTTCCTCCATGGGGGGGGGGTCACACAGAGCCTGACACCACCCCTCCTCCCTCCATGGGGGGGGTCACACAGAGCCTGACACCACCCCTCCTCCCTCCATGGGGGGGGGGTCACACAGAGCCTGACACCACCCCTCCTCCCTCCATGGGGGGGGGGTCACACAGAGCATGACACCACCCCTTCTCCCTCCATGGGGGGTAACAGAACCTGACACCACCCCTTCTCCCTCCATGGGGGGGCCACACAGAGCCTGACACCAACCCTCCTCCCTCCATGGGGGGCGGGCCACACAGAGCCTGACACAAAACACTCCTCCCTCCATGGGGGGGGGGGTCACACAGAGCCTGGCATCAACTCTCCTCCCTCCATGGGGGGCGGGCCACACAGAGCCTGACACCAACCCTCCTCCCTCCGTGGAGGGGGTCACACAGAGCCTGACACCACCCCTCCTCCCGCCATGGGGGGGGGGGGGTCACACAGAGCCTGGCACCACCCCTCCTCCCTCCATGGGGGGGGGGGGGGTCACACAGAGCCTGACACCACCCCTCCTCCATCCATCCATGGGGGGGGGGTCACACAGAGCCTGACACCACCCCTTCTCTCTCCATGGGGGGGGGGGGTCACACAGAGCCTGACACCACCCCTCCTTCCTCCATTGGGGGGTCACACAGAGCCTGACACCACCCCTCCTTCCTCCATGGGGGGGTCACACAGAGCCTGACACCACCCCTCCTTCCTCCATGGGGGGGTCACACAGAGCCTGACACCAACCCTCCTCCCTCCATGGGGGGGTCACACAGAGCCTGACACCACCCCTCCTCCCTCCATGGGGGGGGTCACACAGAGCCTGACACCACCCCTCCTCCCTCCATGGGGGGGGTCACACAGAGCCTGACACCACCCCTCCTCCCTCCATGGGGGGGGTCACACAGAGCCTGACACCAACCCTCCTCCCTCCATGGGGGGGTCACACAGAGCCTGACACCACCCCTCCTCCCTCCATGGGGGGGGTGGTCACACAGAGCCTGACACCACCCCTTCTCCCTCCATGGGGGGTAACAGAACCTGACACCACCCCTTCTCCCTCCATGGGGGGGCCACACAGAGCCTGGCACCACCCCTCCTCCCTCCATGGGGGGGTCACACAGAGCCTGACACCAACCCTCCTCCCTCCATGGGGGGGTCACACAGAGCCTGACACCAACCCTCCTCCCTCCATGGGGGGGTCACACAGAGCCTGACACTATCCCTCCTCCCTCTATGGGGTCGCGCATGCTCACCGGGGGCTGTATTTGAGAAGCTCTTCGTTGAGCTGCTCCTCTACGGCGCTCCTCTTCTTGTCCAGGTACAGGGGGGACAGAGGCAGGTGTCTCAGGTGTGTGTTCACCACCAGACATGAATAACGACTGTCCACCAACCTACAGGCCTCCGAGAAGGTCGGCAGCGGGCGCTCAGAGCTAAAGGACACGGCCGGTGTGTTTACCACACCCGGTGTAGGCGTGATACGATTATCCGTATCAGCCATGCTAAAAAATCCATTCCACATGTTGTCTCACAGAAGAGCGGGATCCTTTGCTGCTACTGCGCATGTAATGACGTAATACATCGCACACCCCTCTGAGAGCAACCAATCTCTGGACACTAGAGTGGAAGCTGGGGGCGGTCCCGTAAACTCGTGCGCTGTAACAGCACGCAGCCATTTTGTTGGAGACCAATGGGGAGAGTTTATTTCTTACAGAAAATTGTGCAGTTGTCACTAGAAGATTCCCAACACAAGCTGTGCGATCACTGTGCTTCTCTGAATGGGTGTTTGCATTGCAGTTTTTGGAAAAAAATGTTTATTAGTAATATCCAGGATTAATATAGAGCTAATTTTATATATATATTACTGAGAAATATTTTGAATCTTTTTTTTTTCTAAGTTGCATTTGCACACAGTCATGTCCATTTGAGGTGCGTTTGTTTACATTTATGGTGCGCTCTGGTGCAGGAAGAGCACTGCACTGGTGTACACTAGACTGACTGTAATGTTTTCATTTTTCTTGCATGCGTATTTTTGCTGCATTTAACCACTTCAGCTCCGGGAGGATTTACCCCCCCCCCCCATGACCAGGCCATTTTTTGAGATACGGCACTGCATTTATTTAACTGCGTAATAGTACACAAATAAAATAGAATTTTTCTTTCCCACAAATAGAGCTTTCTTTTGGTGGTATTTGATCACCTCTGCGGTTTTTATTTTTTACGCTATAAACAAAAAACATTGACAATTTAAAAAAAAAAAAAAAGTTAATTTCTGCTATAAAACACATCCAATAAAAAAATGTAATATATCATATTTCCTCATCAATTTAGACCAATATGTATTCTGCTGCATATTTTTTGTCCAAAAAAATCACAAAAAATATATATTCATTCATTTGTGCAAAAAGGGCCGGGGTAAAACTTTTGTGAATCCGGCCCATAGTATCTACAAACTATAGTATACGTTTAGAGACTTTTTATTTGTAATATATATTTTTACTAGTAAGACCCCTTTCACATTGGGGCGGTTTTAAGGTGCGGTAGCGCTAAAAATAGCCTCTGCAAAGCACCTGAAAACCGCCTCCTATTTATTGCAGTGTGTCTTTTCACCCTGGGGCGATGCCCTAGTTCTCCCAAAATGCCATACCCATTGCAATGAAAGCGCCGCAAGACTGGAGTTTTTACCCGTTTTTTTTTTTTGGGTAAAAACCGCCCTGCTAGCAGCTGAAAAACGAGTGCCGCTCTAGCGCTAACGGCCAGGTGGCTCAGTGTAAAAGTAGCCTAATGGGTCTGAATGTCTCATTAAAGAGAAAATGTTGCCAAAAAGCATCACATGATGGGCCAGATTCAGGAAAGGTTACGATGGCGGATCGAGTGATCCGCCAGCCTAACTGTGGCTTTGAGCCGGCGTTTCTGTTTTCTGTAACCAGAAAACAAGAAACGCCGGGTTGAAGTTCCGATGCGAGCAGCGTAACTGAGTTTCGCCATCGCATCGTTACTTCAACTTAAAAATGGCGCCGGGGGCGTTCCCGCCGATTTACGCTCAAAAAATATGTTAATGAGCGGAAATCGGCAATTCACGATCGAAATCCGGCGCGACGCAATGACGATACGACGTTTCCGGACGGGATACGCGGCGCATAGATATACCTACATGGGGCTGGAGTATCCTATGTTAGGTATAGGCGTCGTCATCGCGTCGGAAAAAAAAAAAAAAACGTCGCTTGCGTAAAACGGTCATGAATGGGAATGTGACGTCATTGACGTTCATTCACAGATTTTGGAGCATGCGCACGGGGATGTTTTGACACTCGACGCATGCGCAGTACGTTGGCGGCGGGATCGCGCGTAGTTAGCATACTACACGCCCCGTACCCGCGACATTTGAATTCCGCCGGCTCATTTGTGATGCGCTGCCGCAACTTTAGGAGCAAGTGCTTCGTGAATGACAGCACTTGCTCCTAAAATTTCGGCAGCGCAACGCAAATCAGAAGCGTTACTCCAGAGCAAAGATGCTCTGGAATACGTGAATCTGGCCCGATGACGTTAAAGCAGGCCATACACAGTCGAATTTCGAACAAATTTTCTTTTCAAAATCAGAAAGTTTTTTTTTTTTGTGATCCGATGATGCCACCATTGATTTTCGAAATTCGGCCGACCAAACCTTCATGTTGTCGGGAATATTCTTTTCTCTCCGGGAATATTCTTTTCTTGCACAAGCGCATTTTTTTTTCGATTACATTTCTCACACGATTCTCTCATCATTGATCAGAAAATCGTTTGTTTTTCAAAACATTTCCAACGGATTTCTCAAATCTGTTTGCCGCAAGAAAAACGGCTGTTGCTGCAGCCCACTAACGATGCGAAATACGAACGAAAATTCTTTCGAAATTCGAACCATGTATGGCCGCCTTTAGTCAAAAATAAATATATAGATATATTTTTAATTGTAAAAAATTGAAGTTACACCCAAGCACAAAAAATTCCCTTCCAAAAATTTTTTACGCCCCCACTTCCACATATACGCACATTTGAACATAAACGCCTACACATTAAAATGCCAATTGCAGTACACGTTACAGATCACTGCACAAGCCAGAGTGAGAGCTATAATTCTAGTACCAGATCTCCTCTGTAACACTTCACTAATGACCTATAGGGGGCTTTTAACCACTTAAGACCCAGACTAAAATGCTGCTAAAGGACCTTGCCTCTTTTTGCGATTCGGCACTGCGTCGCTTTAACTGACAATTGCGCGGTCGTGCGACGTGGCTCCCAAACAAAATTGGTGTCCTTTTTTCCCCCACAAATAGAGCTTTCTTTTGGTGGTATTTGATCACCCCTGCGGTTTTTACTTTTTGCTATAATAAATATCCCCCAAAAATATATAATTATTTTTTTCCTCAGTTTAGGCCAATATGTATTCTTCTACCTATTTTTGGTAAAAAAAATCGCAATAAGCGTTTATCGGATGGTTTACGCAAAATTTATAGCGTTTACAAAATAGGGGATAGTTTTATTGCATTTTTAATAATTACTATTTTTTTTACTACTAATGGCGGCGATCAGCGATTTTTTTCTGTGACTGCGACATTATGGCGGACACTTCGGACAATTTTGACACATTTTTGGGACAATTGTCATTTTCACAGCAAAAAATGCATTTAAATTGCATTGTTTATTGTGAAAATGACAATTGCAGTTTGGGAGTTAACCACAAGGGGGCGCTGAAGGGCGCGAGCGCGCCCGCTGCGTGGCGGGGGAGCTGATGCGTGTGGCCGGCTGCCATGTGCGAGAGACACACAAATTCCAGTTCGGTCAGGAGAAGAGAGGCAGATCATCTGTTCCTACAAGCTAGGAACAACGATATGTTTCCTCCTCTAGTCAGTCCTATCCCCTACAGTAAGAAACAAACATACATGAAGGAACACATTTAACCCCTTGATCGCCCCCTAGTGTTAACCCTTTCCCTACCAGTGAGTTACTGAGTCAATGGTCCCAAAAATGTGTCAAAAGTGTCCGATCTGTACGCTGCAATACCGCAGCCCCGACAAAAATCGGCCATTACTAGTAATAAAATCTAAATAATAATGTCATAAATCAATCCCTATTTTGTAGATGCTATAACTTTTTAAGATACGCTTATTGTGATTTTTTTTTTTGCCAAAAATATGTAAAAATATATATATATGCCTAAATTGAGGAAGAAATTCGCTTTTTTTTTAATTTGGGGATATTCATTATAGCAAAAACTAAAAAAAATATATATTTTTTTTAAATTTCAAAAGAAAGCTCTATTTGAGGGAAAAAAAAGGACGTAAATTTTGATTGGGTACAACGTTGCACGACCGCGCAATTGTCAGTTAAAGCGACGAGGTGCCTTATGGCAAAAAATCGCCTGGTCATCAAGGGGGCAAATCCTTCTTGGGCTTAAGTGGTTAACTGTGACTGTGCCTGCAGGACCCGCAGACTCGCTGTCCACTGGTGTACTGCGATTGTGTCACAGAGCTGAACAATGGGGAGATGTCAGTGTAAACACAGCGGCCTGGATTCACATACCTGGGCGCACCTTTATGCGGGCGTAGCGTATCTTCTTTACGCTACGCTGGCGCAACGTTGAGAGACAAGCATGGTATTCACAAAGCAAATGCTCCCAACGTTGCGCCGGCTTAGAGTATTGTTTTCGGTGTAAACCGATGTAAGTCAAAGTAGGTGGAAGTGGGCTGAAAGTGGGCGTGATACATTTAAATAAAGCATGGCCCCATGCAAATGATGGGCTGAGCTTCAAACAAGTACTAAAAACGAACTGCGCATGCGTCGTATCTTGGACGCATCCCAGTGCGCATGCTCACAGTCACGTCAAAAACACTGCCTACGATGTGAACGTAACCTAAGCCCAGCCCTATTCACGTACTACGTAAACGGCGTACACAACGTAAAATTCGACGGTATCCGTTCTCTGGTCCATACCTTTGCATTGGTTGCGCCTCCTATATGAGGAATAATTTTACGCCGGACGTAACCCTTACGCAAATCGCTTGAAACATGCACCGGGCGCAAGTACGTTCGTGAATTGGCGTATCTTACTCATTTGCATATTTAAAGTGGGAACGCCAGATGTCAGACTGCCAGTGTCATTTTTACAGTAATCAGTGCATTTTTATAGCACTGATCGCTGTAAAAATTACAATGGTCCCAAAATGGTGTCAAAAGTGTCTGATGCGTCCGCCATAATGTCGCAGTCACGATAAAAATCGCTGATCTCCGGCATTACTAGTAAAAAAAAAAATATTAATAAAAATGCCATAAAACTATGCCCTATTTTGTAGACGCGTTTTTAATAGCGCTATTAATAAATACCGCAGAGGTAATCAAATACCACCAAAAGAAAGCTCTATTTGTGGGGAAAAAGAGGACATCAATTTTGTTTGGGAGCCACGTCGTACGACCGCGCAATTGTCAGTTAAAGCGACGCAGTGCCGAATTGCAAAAAGTGGCCTGGTCTTTGGCCAGCCAAATTGTCCGGGGCTTAAAGGAGTTGTAAAGGAAAAAATTTTTTTGGCTGAAATGACTGTTTACAGGGTATAGAGACATAATAGTTAACTGATTCTTTTTAAAAACGATTACAAATATATAAAAATCAATCATATAATGTACTGTAGGTTCTAGTTTCGTTTTTTCATGCTGTTACCTGCTTCTGTAATGTACAGAGCCACAGAACCAATACAGGGCAGTGATGGTTTGGAAAACAAAATTGATTGGTGCTGAGGGGTTTTAGACACAGTAATAACACCTCCTTGATTAGTGACCACAGAGAGAAAGCTCCCAGTACTGTGGTCATCAGAAAACAGACAACCAGTGTAACGGAATGACCTGTGATGCCCAGAGAATTTTGAGGGATGGGGGATACTGCTGTGCCAGCGGCCCTAAGGACTCTTGGGTCTAACGTCACCCTGTGCCCCTTTTGGGCATAGGGTGGCTAATAAATGATAAATCCTAATTCATGTATTACATGAGATGGGACATTACTGATAGTTCATATTGCAGGATGTCTTGAGATATTACAGGTGTTGGTTAATGTTAACCAAACCAGGTCAATAGGACAGTGACTCATTCCTCTGTGTAACAGGCTGTTGAAATTCTAAGTGAGGCTGGCTCCTGAAAGACATTTCATTGTGTGATAACACGGTTTAAAGCCTATTGATGATCAGGTGTAAATACCTTTCTGTCGGAGACAGGCCTTCTGTCTAAAGATGTGGATTGAGGGGAACTCATTGTGTGATGGTGTTTTGTTTGAATTCTATTGATAAAGTAATGTGAGTTCTCAGGTGTAGTAATTAGATCATGTTAATTATAGACCAGTGCCAAAGTGTCTCTCTAAAATCTGTATGGAAGCCCCCAGTGTGTGATGAGGGGGGTGGAGATTTATTTGTTCCTGTGATTACAGTAATATGTTGTACTGGATATATAAGCAAGCTAAGATACCATTAAAGTGTTCATTCAGTTTGAAACCAGTACCAGAGCTGTGTCTCGGTTATTCTGGGAAATGGGATGGATCAGGTTCTGTTGGTTGGAGTGTCAGATAAGCTGTCATGTCTTGGGTTGATGGAAGATTGTAAACGATGGTGACCGTTACAACCAGGAACTGTGGAGATCAGAGAAGAATTACAGCAACTTGAGAGAAAAAACGAAAAATGAGGACATGAAAACAGCACTGCATTAAGGTAAAGGAAGCTATTAAGATACAAAAAACATTTCTTTACAAACCCTTTAAGTTGGTAAAGTGTTGACGATTCAAAATTTAGGGTACTGAAGTTTGTCGCCTTTTTATTAGCGGTGCAAATATAAGGTTTGACATGTCTATTTAACCTCATCTTTAACTGCTTGAGCCCCGGCCCATTGTCAAATGACGGCGGCAAGGTGGCTCTATAAATCCAATAAATCCAAGCCGCCGTCTTTTGACATCTTCAAGTCCTCCGGCCAATGGGGGGCGCGCGCGCGCGCCGATGGTGGCCGCCAGGTACCCACCGATCGGCAGTTTTAGAGCAGGGACGTGGAGCTCTGTGTGTAAACACAGAGCTCCACGTCCTGTAAGGGAGAGGAGACAGGTGCTGTGTCCCTTGTACATAGGGACACAGCATCGGTCACCTACCCCAGTTAGTCCCCCCCCCCCCCCCACACACCCAGGATACACATTTAACCCCTTCCTCGCCCCCTAGTGTTAACCCCTTCCCTGCCAGTCACATTTATACAGTAATTAGTGCGTTTTTATAGCGCTGTATTAATGTGAATGGTCCCAAAAATGTGTCAAAAGTGTCCGATGTGTCCGTCGCAATATCGCAGTCCTGACAAAATTCGCAGATCGCCGTATTACTAGTAAAAAAAAATGTCAGAATTCTATCCCCTATTTTGTAGCCACTATAACCTTTGCGCAAACCAATCACTATACGCTTATTGTGTTTTTTTTTTGTTTTTTTTACCAAAAATATGTAGAATACATTTTGGCCTAAACTGAGATTTTTTTTTTTTTTTAAATGGGATATTTATTTTAGCAAAAAGTAAAAAATATTGATTTTTTTTTTTTCAAAATTGTTGCTCTTTTTTTTTTTTAATAAAATAAAAACTGCAGAGGTAATCAAATACCACCAAAAGAAAGCTCTATTTGTGGAAAAAAAAGACGTCAATTTTGTTTGGGAGGCATGACGCACGACCGCGCAATTTTAATTTTAATTTAAAGCGATGCAGTGCTGCAAGCTGAAATTTCGCCTGGGCAGGGGGTATATGTGCCCTTGTTATCGCCTTGTACGTGGAGAGGTTTACCTCTGAAGAGCTTTTTTTCCAGACGGCTTCCGCCCTTCTGCGCTCTTGCTTCAGTAACGACAGCTGGTTGTTGAACCAGCTGCCGTTGTTTTTCCGAATGCGGGTTTTACGTTTCGGCGCTACTAAGCCAGCTGACTGTAGCAGGGCTGAATTTTTTGGCCTCCAGTGTTTCTAGGGCCGTTTGATGCGGCTGAGTTGCTTTTATTTTTTTCTCTTAATGTGGTTTTGAAGAGTTCCGAATGGAGCTTCTTCTGACATCTAGTCCAGTGTGTTGCCACTGGTCTAGAGGTTTTTGTTGCGGGGGAGAGTTTGGAAATAGTGAATTTAATTGCATGGTGATCAGTCCATGGCAACGGTTCTATTTCCAGATCTTGTCTTAAGACAAGATCGAGCATGTGGCCTGAAGCATGTGTGGGCCCACATACTAGTTCCTGTTGCCCTAAACCTTCCAAGTGGTCAATACAGGCGTCGGCAACGGGGTCTAGTGGAGAGTTGGCCCAGAGGTTAAAATCCCCGAGCAGCAAAAGGTGTTTTGCTGTAGAGGGTGTAAGTGGAGAAGAAGTCCGACAATGATGGTAGCAGCTGCGATTTTGGCCCGGGTGGCCTGTAGAAGAGAAGAATGTGGACGGTCTCCTTAGAATTTACCAGATGTCCCCCAGATGGCCACCGATCAGGGGCCCTGGTCTGGGAGGTGTGCAACTGGATGGATGGCTGGGTGGGGGGAGGAGAGAGAGGTATCTAGTGAGGGTAAGAGGGGGGGTTGCTGTGATTATATCCGAGGGGTTGCTGGAATGACCGGGGCGGCTAGCTGAAGTAGCCAGAGTCGCAGAAGGCGATTTATCTTGGTTCTCCTCTTTTTTAGAAAACCGATCGCAAATAGTGAAGTTAGGACCTTTCACTTCTGAGAAACGCACGGTATCATGCGGAGTCCCTCAAGGATCGCCTCTGTCGCCGGTGCTGTTTAACATCTATCTTCGTCCTCTCTTTGAGATTATCAGCAGCCAAAAACTGCTCTATCACTCATATGCAGAAGACACGCAACTTTATTTCCGCATTAGTAATAAAAATGAACACCACCTCAATCTAGAGACATGCCTCTCTTTGATAGAGGACTGGTTGACAAACTCAACGGAGCGAAAACAGAACTTCTCCTGTTTCACGCTAAGCGCATGAATCAACCTACAACAACATGGACACCCCCGCCCATTCTGGGTAAAATCATCACCCCTAGCGCCAAAGTCAAAAGTCTAGGTCATTTTTGACTCCTACATGACAATGGACGCACAAATAGGGTCAGTAGTCAGCGGATCTCACCATCTGCTACGCCTACTACGCAGATTTATTCCTTTCATCCCCAAAGAAGACTGGGTGGTCGTGGTGGGAGCAATTGTTAATTCCAGACTGGACTATGCAAATGCCCTTTACCTCGGACTCCCCAAGTACCAAATCGCTTGCCTGCAGGTCGTTCAGAACACGGCCGCCAGACTGGTGACAGGGAAAAAACCCTAGGAATCAATCTCACCTTCACTGAGAGCCCTTCACTGGCTGCCGGTGAAAGACAGAATTACTTTTAAAGCACTCTGTCTAATGCATCTATGGGAATGCTCCCCAGTATTATTTATGCAATAAAATAAAAGCTCATAATCCCAATCGCATCCTGCGATCCACCAATCAAAACCTGCTCCAGATTCCGACAGCCAACTACAACTCCAAAGGAGATAGAAGATTTGCGGTCCAAGGTCCCAGACTATGGAACGCTTTACCAACCAGCATTCTGTTGGAGGAGAATCTTTTAGCGTTCAGGAGAAAGATCAAGACTCATCTCGTTTGATATCAAAGGAGACAGGAACAACAAGCGCCCAGAGGCAATTCAGTTCGCACGTGCCGCGCAATATAAGTTTTCATTCATTCATTCAGTAAGCAAGTGGTCAATATTTTACCAAAACTGGGTATTTTATTGCGTTTGTGTGCCTAAAATTACCTTTAAGCCCTGTACACACGATCCGATATCTGATGGAATCTAATCTGATGGATTTTTTTGTTGGATATCCGATGAAGCTGACTTTCATCAGTCTTGCCTACACACCATCGGTCAAAAATCCGACCATGCCAAAACGTGGTGATGTAAAACACTACGACGTGATGAGAAAAATTAAGTTCAATGCTTCCGAGCAAGCGTCGACTTGATTCTAAGCATATGTGTATTTTTGACTGATGGACTTCCACACAGACAATCGTTTTTTTCTATCGTTTTTTTATCCATAGGAAAATTTTAAAACATGAACAGTTTGTCCGATGAAAACGGTTCATCGGTCTGTTTTCATCAGACAAATCAATCGTGTGTACAGGGCTTAAGTGTATTTTTTACTAAAATGGTCAGTTTCCTAGACCTTTGTGGCAATATCATGTGACATAAAAAAATTGGAACTACCACTGCTTTATTCTCTATGGTGTCTGCTTTCAGAAAATATAGGCCCGGATTGACAATGGATTTACGTCGGAGTATCTCGAGATTTGCCGTAGTAAGTACAAATGTGCGCCGTCGTATTCTTGCGCTGATTCACAAAGCGAGATAGTTACGCTGGGCACATTCGGCGTTCCCATTTTAAATATGCAAATGAGTAAGATACGCCGATTCACAAACGTAGATGCGCCTGGCCGCTTCATATACGTGATTTGCGTAAGGCTTACTTCCGGCATAAAGTTACCCCTCATATAGCAGGCACAGGTAATGTAAAGGTATGGGCCAGGGAACGATGCCGTCAAATTTTACGCCGTTTACGTAGTACTACGTGAATAGAGCTGTGCGAAGGTTACGTTCATGTCATAGGCATTGAGTCGTCGTATCTTAGGGAGTATATGCGACGTGATTCTGAGCATGCGCCGTTCGATCGGCCATTAATTTGCATGGGGTCACGCTTAATTTAAATAGATCACGCCCACCTCCTTCCTACTTTGAATTAGGCGGGCTTACGCCGGCCAATTTACGCTACACCCGCCGCAACTTACGGAGCAAGTGCTTTGTGAATACTGTACTTGCCTCTCTATGTTACGTTGGCGTAGCGTATATGAGATGCGCTACGCCCGCACAAATATACGCCGCCCTATGTGAATCTGCGCCATAATGTTTTGAGGGGTTTATGCTTAAGGGTCCTTTCACACAGGGCGGACCGTTTTTTATCCGCTCCGTGTGTGTCCGTCGGCTCAGCGGGGATCGTCCGTAAATCTCCGCTGAGCTGTCGGTGGACAGGGTGGTCCCCGCACACTGTGCAGAGACCGCCCTGTGTTTCCTCCGATGTCCCCTATGTCCGTATTCATCCGATCCGATCCGCCAGACGGAAGAAAAATAGGGTTTTCTTCCGTCCGAAAAAGCATATCTTTGCGGACGTTAGCGGATGCATCATCCGCTAACGGACGCGTTCCCATAGGGATAGGCCGCGTACACACGACCCAGAACCTCGACGGGCAGAACACATCGTTCCGCCCGTCGAGGTTCTCTCCCGGCCGTCGAATTCGGCGACCCGCCCGTCGGGAATGGCAACCAGCCATTCTTCCAGGCGGGCCGTCGAGAAAAATGTGCATTCCAGCGAGGTTCTCGCTGATTTTCAGCGAGAACCTCGGCCGTGTGTACGGGGCCATACATTACAAGTCCGTAAACAGACTTGTAAAAAAACGGACGAACAGTCTGTACGTGTGAAAGGACCCTCAGGCAAGTGTGCAAACAAAATGCAAAACTGTTATCGAAAGTGTTAAAATATGAGTGTGATTAAATGGTAAACTGGCAGCTTTGAGGTCATAATTGAGAACCAGGGATGAACTTGGGTGTTGGAAAAAAGGGAAAACCTCTCTGGACAAATAACAAATTGTAGGCAGCTCGTCCCTCGGCTGCACCCGCCATCCTTGGTTAGATAATCAGGAAGTGAAGCATAGAGTAATTTTCTAGCAAAAAAAAAGTGTCAGCTTGTATTTATAATGGCCGCTCTGTATGTAGCTTCTGACAGGCTGTGCAAGCAGGCCCGTATCTCTGGATCTATAAATGAGAGCCATCCCATATTTTGACAGATTGTGGGGTAGGTCTTTACCTACCTACCCCCCAAATGTGGGATTTCTGGGACCTCTGGTTATCGAGCTACAACCCCCGAAGTCGATCTTGTTTTATTTTCTAGAATTTTTTTTTTTTTTTTTTTTTGGGGGGAGCAAATGGGCCTATCTTGAGAAAGGGGCCTGGAGCTGCAGCTCCAACAGCCCCTATGTTAATCCAGCCCTGCCCGACCCCAAAGGAGAAGAGGCTCTGTGGTTTTCCTTCACATATTTGTGGATTTTCTCCTAGCTCAAGGTGGGTCTTTTGGCTTTGATATGAGCTTTTATATTGTGAATTATTGCGGACACATTTTGGGCCAGATTCTCTAAGAATTCCGGCGGCGTAGCGTAAGCCAGTTACACTATGCCGCCGCATCGTACTAGAGCAAGTGCTTTAATCTCAAAGCACTTGCTCCGTAGGTTTCGCCTGCGTCGCGTAAATTGCGCAGCGTAAACCCGCGCAATTCAAATGGGGCGGCTTGTATTTAAATTAAGCGCGCCCCCGTGTCGAATGAACTGCGCATGCGCCGGCCGGGGAAAAAGCCCAGTGCGCATGCTCCAGCTCACGTCGGAAAGCGTTGTTAAAACCGACGTCAAAATGACGTGAGCGTCATTTACACAACTCCCTATTCGCGAACGAGTTAGTAAAACGACGTAAGCGACGGAAAAAGCCGGCGCTGACCCGACGCCATACTTAACATGGCATCTGACGGGACCCGACGGCATCCGACGGTACTTCGTAAGGTTACTCCACATAGAAGCTGGGGTAACCTTACGCGAACGAAAACGACGTACGCGACAACGGGGCGGCGTAAAAGCGATCAAGAATCGGCGTACTACCTCATTTGCATATGCAAATGCGAAAACAACGTAAAGGCCACCTAGTGGCCGGAGTTGTCATTACAACTACGATCCTCAAGTGTAATGGTTTTACACTTGTCGGATGTAGAAGCGTATCTATGCAAAAGTGATGCTAAGCATCACGCACATAGATACGAGACAATGGCGATACGACGGGGTATCTGAGATACTCCGTCGTAACGCCGCTGAGAATCTGGCCCATTATGTCTATTGTGTATTTAAATTGGATCTAAGGTCCCCGAACCAAAGAACCAAAATGAAGAAAGGGGGCCAATAGGACTATTACGGTACTGGTACACAACTATACGAAATGTAAATTTAAAACAAGAAGTATAATTTTATTCAAACACAAAAACAAAAAGGGTTACAGGAATTAAAATGGTAATAACCAAATACAACACCAAAATAAAGGTCCCCGAAGGGGGGAGCAGCATAGTGGGTTGGAGGTTATTATAACAGTCTCAACTAGTTTCGTGGTGTATACCGCTTCATCAGGGGCAAATCTAAACAGAACCCGCTAGATGGAAACAGCGGGCGCAACCAGATAGCGTCCCGTGTGGTGGCCATGGGGGACACACATGTAGGAGGGCCTATTTATCTGGATGGCAGGGATAGTGGTAATAAAGAAGAGGGTCCCGGGGAGCAGGAGCCCAAGTATAACATAAATTGAAATACTTGTCAACTCAGCAAGGAGGTATAAGGTAAGCAAGTGTAGAGTGGGAGACCACTTATGGTCCCAGGGTGGCATCAGGGTAATGATGCTAGCCGGTGATGCTGTGGGCTAGATAGAGCCGCAACAGTCCTAGAAAACCAGCGTTGATAACGCCCGGAGTAGGGAAGTCCTATTTATGCGTCGCATAACTAGGGCCTCCCTACTCCCGGCGATATCAACTTACCTTATACCTCCTTGCCGACTTTACATGTATTTCAATCTATGTTATACTTGGGTTCCTGCTTTCGGGACCCTCTTCTTTATTACCACTATCCCTGTCATCCAGATAAGTAAACCCTCCTACATGTGTGTCCCCCATGGCCACCACACGGTACCCTATCTGGTTGCGCCCGCTGTTTCCATCTAGTGGGATCTGTTTAGATTTGCTCCTGATGAAGCGGTATACACCGCAAAACTAGTTGAGACTGTTATAACCTCCAACCCACTGTGCTGCTCCCCCCTGGCAGGGCAGTAAAAAAAAGTCCTGCTAGCTGCATCTTTGCAGCACTGTAGGAGCGTTGTATTCACCACCCCTTAAGCGCCCCTGCTGATTGAAATCAATGGGCAGCACCACTGGTAAAGCGCTGTGGCTCTTTGCGGCGGTTTTAACCCTTTTTCGGCCACTAGTGGGGGTTAAAAGCGGCCGCTAGCGAAAAGACGGTAACGTTTTGTTAGATACCGCTAAAGATAGCGATGCCGGGGGCTGCTCAGTGTGAAAGCGGCTGAATGCATTTAGGTGAAAAAACACTAGGTTTACAGCCCCTTTAACTTTGAATTTCATATATACACACACACACACACACACACACACACACATACATATATATATATTAGGGCTGTGGAAATTAACTATTAATTCATCGATTAATCTTTAACTTTTTTGATCGATCAAAATTCTTTTGATCGTTATTCACCTCTCCGCCTGCTTCCGGGAGTTCCGTTGGAGATCCGGTGACGTCACGGACACCGGAGGGGCTTGCTGTGTTCATCCAAAGGGCTCCTTTGCTGTTCCTTCATATCTGCATGACGGCGGGATCTTACTATCTGCCACACGCAAGGGCAGTTACACTTCCCTGTATCAACCTGGGATTCTACAGCCATCCACTGGGAGTTGTGATAGTTCCCTTCATGGGACATCTACATGTCGATGGACTGATGTTAACCCCTCCTCATCTGGATTCAGCAGTGGTATCGTTGTACACATTTTTATACCAGTATCATACTTAGCTAGTAACAAAGAAAAAAGAGGAGATGGACAGCCGCCCTCCAACATGATACCAAAATGTAAAAAATGGTGCCTTTATTACCAGTAAAAAATGACACTCCACAGCAATAAAAAAAAGCAAACAGTGGAGTAACAATGTTGACGCGTTTCACATCAATAACTGATGCTTAGCTGATGCGGGGAGCTCTTGTCTTGAGCGGCGTCTCTTTCATCATACTTAGCTACATGTTTTTATGACTGCTTTTGCTACCGTTTGGTATTACTCTGACCATTTTTACAGTTTATGTAGCTACATCGATTTCATCTCCAGTGTAGGGCTGCAACTAATGATTATTTTCATAATCGATTAGTTGCCCGATTATTAATCGATTAATCGGATAATAGCCTAAAGAAATAGCATTTAAAAAATAAAAAATTGCGGCCAATTTGTTGTTGGGCAGATTACAAAACACAAATTGCCACAAAAACACATTACATGCTTTTCTGCAGCTTCTCCATTGAAGTATATTGAACCAAAAAAAAAAAATAGCATCGTTTTGCGTTAAAAAGTCCTCGCCCTTTCCAAATACACAGCAGCTGAAAAAAAAATCCTGGATATGAACGTGTCCCATAGGAAAACATGTAAATGAACTGTAGTGTGTTTCTGCAAAAAGCACCAAAAAACAGAGGTGTGACCCCGGCCTGAGATGTTTAGTAACATAATGGGGGGCTTAAAAAAACAAAAATAAGTACAAAAAGAGAAAATAATCGCTACTGTAAGGGGTTCATTTTTTTTACTGTGGGACAGTGAAAGTAATATTTACAGCAGCAACTTGTTTTTTTTATACTATAAAGCAGGGGTCTCAAACTCAAATTATCTGGGGCCACTGGAGGTATAAGCTGGGTGAGGCTGGGCCGCATCAAGTATTGGACCAAAATTTTAAACACTCACTCTTCTCCATTCTTCTTTCGGCACTGCCAGCCAATCACATAGATTAGCGCTCAGTCTATTAGGGCAGTGAGCCAATATTCGCTCAGCCCTGATAGGCTGAGCTCTTGTTCCACCCACAGAAATTTCCTATCAGGGCTGAGCGAATATGGTTTCACATACATATAATGCCCCCATCATGTGCCCCTCACATATAATGCCCCATCATGCGCCCCTCACCATCCACCAATAACACCCCCCCCACCAGCAGTAGCACCGCCATCATCCACCAGCAACACCCCCATCCACCCTACCCCCCTGTGGTAATAGAATGAGCTGACGGATGATGGGGGTACTACTGCTGGGGTGGGGGGGGGGTGTTGTTGGATGATTGGGATGCTATTGCCAGGGCAGTAGCACCGCCACCATCCACCAGCAACACCCCCAATCGCCCTACCCCCCTGTGGTAATAGCATGAGCTGACGGATGATGGGGGTGCTACTGCTGGGGGGGGGGGGTGTTGGATGATTGGGATGCTACTGCAAGGGCAGTAGAACCCTCATGTTATTACCACAGGGGGGGGGGGTGTTGCTGGTGAATGATTAGGGTGCTACTGTTCATCAACACCCCCCAACCCCCCAGCAGTAGCACCCCCATCATCCACAAGCAACACCCCCCATTCCCCCTACCACCCTGTGATAATAGCATCAGCTGAAAGATTATGGGGGTACTACTGCTGGGGGGTTGGGGGGTGTTGATGAACAGTAGCACCCTAATCATTCACCAGCAACACCCCCCCCTGTGGTAATACCATGAGGGTGCTAGCCTCCCAATCATCCAACAACAACCGCCCCCCCGCAGCAGTGGCACCCCCTATTCCCCCTACCACCCTGTGATAGCATCTGCTAACTATCCCCCCCCCAGCACCCCTTTTTAGCATCAGCTTTTGTCATTACACATCTGGCATTACAGTAGCAGCAGCTTACTTTGAAGGACGCTGCTGACGAGGGCGAGGGCGCTCAGGGCTTCTGAGCAACTTCGCTTTAGTGCGGATGGGCACGTGACGGCAGCGCCGCCCTACGCTGCTGACGTCACATGACGCACACCCCTGCTTTGCCGGAACAAAGATGAGTACGGTGGGGGGGGGGGGGCTGCAGGGAAAATGTACCGCACTGCGCTGCAAAGTATGACACTGTCCGGGGGGAGGGCTTGTCAGCGGGCTGCAACTGGCCCGCGGGCCGGGAATTTGAGACCCCTGCTATAAAGGAATCATTTTAGTTTTTTAACCCTATTATGTTACTGGCCGATTAATCGATTACAATTTTCATAATCGATTAATTTCATAATCGATTAGTTGTAGATTGATCGATTAGTTGTTTCGGCCCTACTCCAGTGCAAACTTTATGTTGTTACCTACTTGAAGACTATACAAGTTTTAAAGCCGATCTCCACCCTAAAGTGAAGATCCGCTAATCGGAACCCTCCCCCCCTCCGGTGTCACAATTGACACCTTTCAGGGGGAGGGGGGTGCAGATACCTGTCTAAAGACAGGTATTTGCACCCACTTCCGGCCCGCAGTCTCGGGCAAAAGTCGGGTTTTTTTGCGACATCCTGTCGCCCGCCCGTTGTGTGCTGGGAACTCTCGGCTCCCAGCACACAGCGGGAGCCAATCGGCGGGCGCAGTGCGACTCCCGCATGCGCCGTAGGGAACCGGGCAGTGAAGCCGGAGCGCTTCACTTCCTGGTTCCCTCACCGTGGATGCAGGGGGGAGCAGCAGAGACGAGCGAACGCTCGTCCTCTGCTGCGGACGCCGCTGGACTCCAGGACAGGTAAGTGTCCTAATATTAAAAGTCATCAGCTGCAGTATTTGTAGCTGCTGGCTTTTAATATACTTTTTTAATGGGACATCCGCTTTAAAGCTATTCCCATCGAGCGCTGCCTTTGTGTGTTTTTTGTATCCTGCTATCCATTTTTCCTGACGCATTCATGGCAGCACACACTGGGTTGTGACTCCGCCCCCACAACCTGACAGGATTGATTAGCTATAAATTTGAAGAAGCTTATATGTTTGCAATGGTCTCCACTTCTATGTCTCTTGGTCCATTATGGTCCACATTGTACCTATTTTTCCTCCTTACTATTTTAGACCAAAACTATGATCTTTTCTGAGTGTTTTACTTTTCTCTGTGTGTGCGCGCCGTCGCTCCTGTCCATCGCTCTGTGCATGTGTGCAACAAGGTGATGACGCAGCTTCCTCTGCCCTCACCCAAGATGGCCCTGGAACGATCGGACCGCTTCTGCGCATGCGCGTGCGTGTCTTCAGCGCCACGATAGCAGCGGCAAATTTAAAAACACAGCACACTCTGCTATAGGGCTACAGGCTGCTGCTCTGCAGAGATTGATTACATTTAAACACAGTTTTTTTCTCCCTGGCAGGATTCTTTGGCTCTTTTTTCTATAGTACTCCTTTTATTTCTGCCCTATTTTAGTAGTACTGTTTCATCTTCTCCAGACTGTCCTCAAGACTGTATCCTCTGCACCCTTCATGGAGACCACTGCCCTCGCAGACCACCATCAGCTAGGTATAAAGGCCATCCGAAAAAGGTAAGTAGAGAAGAGACAAAAAAGAGAGCCTGACCACCAACGCTGCATTCTTTGGCAGCCCTACCAGATCAAGAGACGCAAGCTCGCGGCATAGAGGGAGATCAAGTCATGCATCCAGTGGCAGAAGGTCACGCAGAAGTCACTCAAGATCACCCTACTGCTATCATCGCTCAAGACGTAGCCGCTCGCGTCATAGCCGCTCCCTTCATAGTCGGTCTTACCGCAGACGATCACCATCATCTCACCATGATCGGAACTACCATACCCGTCCCGCAGCAAACGCTTGCTGGGTATGCGGGGCTCCAGCATTGCCAGGAAAATTGGCTTGCTGTTCTTGCTTCAACTAAGCAACCAAGGAGAAGGAGCCAGACGCCAGAGTAGCAACAGAGTAAATTTTGGGAACTACGGCTCCGCCGATAAACGATCCTACCCCAAGCACTTCACCGGTACCCTGTCACTACATACAAGCTTCAGAAACCCTCTCTGAAAATGAAGAACGCAAGGCGGCTTCAGGGTTCCACTTCTGCTTAGTCGAACCGATTGCTCGCTCAGTCGAAGAAGCAATTGGCTGGGAGGAAGGTGAGATAGAACCGCAGAAGGTTCGGAAGTATTTTCCAGAACTGAAGAGGGATCCTGAATCGTTTCCCTTCATAAAGAAACTGGTGGACCTCAAAAAAGATGAGTGGGAGAGATCGGATAAATGATGCGACTTGACAGACACGTTACCCTGCCAATCGCAGACGCAGTTACCTTCCGGGATGTACTTGTTTGCAAAATCGATCCTGTTTTAAAAAGCTTACTCCACGGCAGGAGGCGCTTGTAGACCGGCTAACACCACTGCCGCAGTAGCCAAAAGCCATCTCTGCATGGACGGCTAACATTGAGAACTCCCTCCTAGATGCTTAGGTCTAGCAGAAAATATTTTCCTCCCTACAGGAGATTAAATTAGCAGGCAGCTTCATGGCCGGAGCATCAGTTGACATTAGATCCTCAGCGAGGTCTATGCTAGCCTTGGTTATGGCCAGAAGGGCTTTATGGCTAAAGCCCTATATAGCTGATGCGGCATCAATATCGAATTTGTGCAAAATCTCATATGACGGCTCAAATCTATTTGGCGCAAATCTGGATCCAGCCATCTCCACAAGGCCATCACGGATTCGCCCGCCCACCCAGCTCAGGTGAGCGCCAGGCTCAAGAACTTTGCTCAAATATGGTCAAGTCACTTATCAGATCCATGGACATTATCCACTATCAAGATTGGACACAAATTGAAATTCATGGGTACACTGCCCGAAAATATATCTCAGCCTACCAAGATACCGTCTTCCCCAGACAGAAGAAAGCTACTTCTGCAATCGTCAGGTACCGTCACTCCAAAAGGGGAGGGGTTCTATTCCCCTTTATTTTTGATGTGAAAGAACAACAAGAGGATCTAAATAGAAGCCTTCACTCCATCCTATTGGCGGTGAACTGGAGACTGGATGTTATCGGTGGATTTATTGGACGCGTACCTTCATGTCCCGATTTATTCTGCCTTCCAAAAGTTTCTTCGGTTCTCAATCAGTCAGTGTCCTTTCCAATTCCGGTGCCTTCCACTCGGCATCTCCTCAGCACCCAGGACATTCACCAAAGTTCCTACCCCTGATCGCACTTCTCAGAGAAAAGTGGATGCGAGTCCATCATTATCTGGACGACATATTGCTCCTAGCAGGGAATCAGGAAACCTTAACTCATCACCGGTGTTATTGCTCACGACCCAGCAAGACTCCGGGTGGCTAGTCAACTGGAAAAGGAGCAGTCTCCAGCCCACGCAAGTCATGGTGTTTTCTAGGGGCAGAGTTGGATACCAGGCTGGAACGTGTACAACTCCCTCAGGAGCAGCAGAAACCCTTAGTCCAGAAGATGCAGAACCTGTTATCATTCAGATGCCTACCGGCCAGAGCCTGCCTCAATATCCTGGGGTCCATGTCTGCGATCATACCCATGGTACAGTGGTCCCAGTGGCACATGTGAGTTCTACAGAATTATTTTCTCAGACAGTGGAACAGCTGGGTAAAACACTATGGTGGTGGACGCACCCATTCAACTTCAGGAAACTCAGACCGATAGTTCCCCCAAGTCCAGAAGTAGTAACATCGGATGCCAGCCAGAGGGGGTGGGGAACACATTATCGGGACCAAGCAGCCCAAGGCCAGTGGCACTTTCAAGCTCAGGGCATGGTGACAAATGTATTAGAACTCAGAGCAGCCTTCCAGGCTCTCATAACCTTTGCTCCTCTTCTGAAAGGAAAGAATGTCCTTATCCGAATGGACAACAAGGTGGCAGTGTCGTACATCCAGAAACAAGGAGGGACCAGGAGTCTCATGCTTCTGGAGGAAGTTCACCCCATATTGGAATGGGCCCAAGTCCACCTGTCAGATCTCAGGGCAGTGTATGTAGTGTACGAGGCCAATCAGCTACCTCTCGTACCATCGCCTCCTGGTTACTTAAAGCTATCTAAGAGGCCTATTTTATCTAGCAACTTACAGCTCCTGAGGGCATCACGGCTCATTCGACAAGGGTAGTGGATACCCAGTGGCGTATCTAGGGTATGGCAGCCATGGCAAGTGCCATGGGCGCCATATGAAGGGTGCGCTGTTGAGTGGCTGGGCAGCAAGGCACTTACCAAGGTCTGAGGGTTTCTTCTTCCCTCCTCCTGAGCATAGGCAGGATCTTCTTTTCAGCACCGTTGCTAATGGGCAATGGCAGCGCTATCCCTGCTGCGTTCAGCCACGCCCCCCCCCCCCCCCCCCCCCCCCCCCCCCCCCCGTTCTCCCATTCCATCTGGTTGGATTGGCAGCGCACAAAGAAGGAGGATTATCAGTTTCTCCCTCTCATCTGTGAAAACTGAGGCCTTAAAGGGGTTGTAAAGGTAAAAAAAAAAACCCTAAATAGCTTCCTTTACCTTAGTGCAGTCCTTCTTCACTTACCTCATCCTTCCATTTTGCTTTTAAATGTCCTTATTTGTTCTGAGAAATCCTCAATTCCTGTTCTGTCTGTAAATCCACTCCCTGGTGTGGAGTGTCGTGCTCGCCCCCTCCCTTGGACAACAAGAGAGTCAGGACGCTCACTACGTTGCAGATAGAGAAAGGAGCTGTGTGTTAGTGGGCGTCCTGACTCTTCTGTAGTCCAAGGGAAGGGGCGAGCACGACACTCCACACCCGGGAGAAAGCCTTGCATTACTGTGTGGAGTTACAGACAGAAGAACAGAGAACAGGAAGTGAGGATTTCTCAGAAGAAATAAGGACATTTAAAAGCAAAATGGAAGGATGAGGTAAGTGAAGGAGGACTGCACTGAGGTAAAGGAAGCTATTTAGGTAATTTTTTTTTACCTTTACAACCCCTTTAAGCGATGAAGAGTTCATCACTTCCAGTATCGGTTTTGAATTTACCTGGCTGGTATCAGCTAAGAAAGCAGCCAATATGCCTTGGAGGGCAGAGGAGGGATCAGAGGTCTAATAAACCCCAGATTTCTCCATAAAGAGGATATGTCACTACCCAAGGTATCACAAGGGATGATAACTATCACTAGTTTTGTTAGCTGTTTTCTTTGTTAAGGTTATCTGAAAGATAAGTTTCAAATGTTTCGACAGGGGCGCAGTTTCAGTGCTTGCCATAGGCGCTATTTTCACTAGATACGCCTCTGTGGATATCTCATGTGCAGCATATTGCGGAATTTCCCTGGAGACCATATGCAGAGCAGCAACCTGGTCTTCTCGGCACACCTTCATTTCTCACTACGGAGTGACTTCTGCTCACTTGGCTACTGCCCACTTTGGCAGATCTGTTGTTAGAGCCAATTCCTCAGTGCTATAAAGAATAAATATTACTGTTTTCTTGCACCCTCCCGACTGGCGAGTTATTTCCCAGTGTGTGCTGCCATGAATGTGTCAGGAAAATGGAAAATTGTATACTCACCTTTCCGTAATTTTCCTTTCCTGACGCATCTTCATGGCAGCACACAGATGCCCACCCTACTGTTTAATGATGATATATACAGAGAATGGTGCGGGGCGTCCCCCCTTCAAATATAAAGCTAATCCATCCTGTCAGGTTGTGGGGGCGGAGTCACAACCCAGTGTGTGCTGCCATGAAGATGCGTCAGGAAAGGAAAATTACGGAAAGGTGAGTATACAATTTTCCGTTTTCCAGTTGTTGGTAGCTGCACTGGGAATCGGCCTGCAAGGAGGAGATCAGCTAAAAGTAGTTGGATCTGTATATGCATTATAATTAATTGAAATGAGTAGATTAACCACTTAAGGACCGCCTACTGCACATTTACGTCGGCAGAAAGGCACGGCTGGGCATATCAACGTGTATATATACGTTGATTTTAGTACCCAGCGCGTCTGCAACCCGGTCCGAAGCTCCAGGACCGGGACCGCGGGATTTGCGGACCCGATCAACGCTGCAGTGCGGCGATCCGTCCCTGGAGCGGAAGAAGGGGAAGAGCCGTGTGTACACACGGCTTCCCCGTGCTTCTCTGTGGCTGTGGCATCGATCGCGTCATCCCTGTGAGAGGGGGACGCGATCGATGACATCACACCTACAGCACACCTACCACACCCCCCTACAGTAGTAAACAAAACACATAGTCACACATCACACATACCCTACAGCGCCACCTGTGGTTAACTCCCAAACTGCAACTGTCATTTCCACAGTAAACAATGCAAATTTAAATGCATTTTTTTCTGTGAAAATGACAATTGTCCCAAAAATGTGTCAAAATTGTCCGAAGTGTCCGCCATAATGTCGCAGTCACGAAAAAAATCACTGATCGCCGCTATTAGTAGTAAAAAAAAAAAAATTAGTAAAAATGCAATAAAACTATTCCTTATTTTTTAAAGCTATAAATTTTGCGAAAACCAACCGATAAACGCTTATTGCGATTTTTTTTTACCAAAAATACGTAGAAGAATACGTATCGGCCTAAACTGAGGAAAAAAAAAGTTTTTTTATATATTTTGGGGGATTTTTATTATAGCAAAAAGTAAAAAATATTGCATTTTTTTTTTTAAATTGTCGCTCTATTTTTGTTTATAGCGCAAAAAAAAAAAACGCAGAGGTGATCAAATACCACCAAAAGAAAGCTCTGTTTGTGGGGAAAAAAGAACGCCAATTTTGTTTGGGAGCCACGTCGCATGACCGCGCAATTGTCAGTTAAAGCAACGCAGTGCCGAATCGCAAAAAGGGGCAAGGTCCTCCTTACCTGCATTTTGGTCCGGGTCTTAAGTGGTTAATCGATAAAAAAAATAAAATTATTAACCGAACACAAAAAATTGATCAGTAACCAGCCTAATATATATATATATATATATATATATATATATATATATATATGAGACAGCGATTGCATTTCCATGTGGTTTTGACAAAGCACAAATCTTGTATGAAACATGTCAAACCCCTGCCCCCGCTTGTATTTGGTTGTTTTTAATGATTTTTGACACAATAAAGACGATATTGCGTTGTGTGGGAGTGCAGCCAATTGTCTTTTTGTTTCACGTTGACCCCACATGTGTCAATGCATTAACTTTAAAGGTGCTATGCATTGATGAATAAATGTACAGGTCTATTTTTTAGTGCCTCCTATGCATGTTGTAGGCCCCATTAATGGCAGGAGCATTGCCTGAAAACACATGTTACATGTTTAATCACTTCAGCCTCGGACCATTTTGCTGGTTAAAGACCAGGCCACTTTTTGCGATTCGGCACTGCGTCGCTTTAACTGACAATTGCGCGGTCGTGCGACGTGGCTCCCAAACAAAATTTACGTCATTTTTTTTTCCCACAAATAGAGCTTTCTTTTATTGTTTTTTTTTTTTTTTTTGAGCTATAAACAAAAATAGAGTGACAATTTTGAAAAAAATTCAAGTTTTTTAATTTTTGCTATAATAAATATCCCCCAAAAATATATATAAAAAAATGTTTTTCCTTAGTTTAGGCCGATACGTATTTTTCTACATATTTTTGGTAAAAAAAATGGCAATTAGCATTTATAGATTGGTTTGCGCAAAAGTTATTGCATCTACAAAATAGGGGTTATATGTATTTTTAGTTTATGGCAGATTTTTATTATAGAGGTTGTAAAGGGAATTTTTTTTTTTTCATAATAAGCATCCTTTACCTGCAGACATTCCTCTTTTCACTTCCTCATTGTTCGTTTTTGCTGAGAAGTTGCTCTATTTCTTCTCTGTTCTGTTCACTTCCTGCTTGTCAGATTGTTACTCACCACCGTGAAGGGAGGCTTTAATGCGGTGGTCAGTAACGTGCTCGCCCCCTCCTGGGAACTACATCGGTGTGGCAGGACGCTCTCTACGTGTTAGGCCGCGTACACACACGATCAGTCCATCCGATGAGAGACCTTTTTCATCAGTTAACCGATGAAGCTGACTGATGGTGCCTACACACCATCGGTTAAAAAAAACTATTGTGTTAGAACGTGGTGACGTTTACATGTTTTAACACAACGACGTGCTGAAAAACCGAAGTTCAATGCTTCCAAGCATGCGTCGACTTGATTCTGAGCATGCGCGGCCTTTTAACCCCGATGCTTTTGCATACTAACGATCGTTTTGACCGATGGGGCCCACACACGATCAGTTTGGACCGATGAAACGGACCTTCAGTCCGTTTTCATCGGTTTTTACCGATCATGTGTACGCAGCCTTAGAGACTTCAAGGAGGTGTGAATTACTGGGCGTGCCGCAATGCATACTGGGAAATGTAGTTCTTACATGAACGAGCGCCGCAAACCAGGAAGTGAATGAGAGAACAGAAACTAGAACGTCGGAGGTGATATAGATGAAGGAAATAGGTAATTACTCGTTTAACAGAATCATTACACTATTCTGTCTGTCTACCTTGCAGACATTAATTTTAGGCAAAAAATTTTTTTTTCCTTTTACAACTCCTTTAATATTTTTTTTTTACTAGTAATGGCGGCGATCATCAATTTTTATTGTGACTGCAACTTTATGGTGGACACTTTTGACACATTTTTGGGACCATTATCATTTTTACAGCGACCAGTGCTATAAAAATGCACCGATTAGTGTCAAAATGACACTGGCACTGGTTAACCACTAGGGGTTAAGTCAGTACTAGGGAATGATTCTTACTGTTAGGGGGCGTGGCTACACGCGACACATCACTGATGACCGAATAACAGTGTCACTAGGCAGAATAGGGGAATGTCTTTGTCCACCGCAATCGCGGGCCACACTGAAACATCGAGTTCCCAGGACCCGCAAGGCACGCGGCACCTGCTGGGCGGCAAATTTAACCACTTAAGACCCGGACCAATACGCTGGTAAATGACCCAAGGTGTTTTTGCGATTCGGCACTGCGTCGCTTTAACAGACAATTGCGCGCGGTCGTGCGACGTGGCTCCCAAACAAAATTTGCGTCCTTTTCTTCCCACAAATAGAGCTTTCTTTTGGTGGTATTTGATCACCTCTGCGATTTTTTATTTTTTGCGCTATATACAAAAATAGAGCGACATTTTTGAAAAAAAAAACACTATTTTTTACTTTTTGTTAAAAAAAAATCAAATAAACTAAATTTTAGTCAAACATTTAGGCCAAAATTTATTCAGCCACATGTCTTTAGTAAAAAAAAAAAAATCGCAATAAAAAAAAATAGCTACCTAGCGGGAACAGCGACACTAATACAGCGATCAGAAAAATGATCGCTTAGTGACGCTGGCAATAGGGAGTGAAAGGGTTAACTAGGGCGGTGATCAGGGGGTTAAAACTTTATATGGGGGGGTGGGGGGGCTATCCTGAACCTAACACTAACTGTTTTTTACACTGCCTGTCACACTGACACTAAATGCAGTGATTAGATCACTGCATTCAGTAACACTGTGACAGGGGGGTGGGGGGGGGGGCGATCACAAAGGGTTAATGTTCCTATGTGTGTGTGTGTGTGTCAGTGTTGTGTTGGTGCACACTTACTTGTGATATCTTCTCTCATCAGCAGCGCTGGGAAACAGCGCTGCGATGAGAGAATACATCATTTCCTCCTTCCTGTGTAAACACAGGAGGAGGAAGTGACAGGCTGGGAGCGCGCTCCCATTGGCTGGGAGCGATCGCGGGGGGGGGCGGATATCACGGACATCCGCCCGCAGATCCCGGATCGCTCCCAGAGGTAGGGAGACCCCCGCACGCCGCGGAGGGGGTCCCGATGGGACCCCCGAACCGCACTCAGGCGGGGACGTAAATTTACGCCCTTGTGCCTGTACAAGCCATGTTGTGGCCGTATATGTGCGTGCGGGGGTCTGTAAGTGGTTAAAGGGACCTACAGGTACGCCAATGTGCTTGCCTGTGCCATTGTGTCGACGTACATCTGCGTGCGGCGGTCGGCAAGTGGTTAAGTGCTCTTTTCCTGTGAAAAGGCCATGGTGTTATCGGAGCACTGTGCAATGCATCAGAACTCCGAGTATCGGGGACTTGGCAACACATGTGGGCATTACCAAGACGAAATGTGTGGAAATTCAGCCTGCCTACAGGCATCTACTCATTAAAGATATTAATATTTGCATAAATCCTCCCAGCCCACTACCTGCTTCCGGGATGAGGACTCTTGAGAGGAGTACAGGGGCAGGGTGCTGTGATGTTTTCAGGAAGATATAAAGCATCATGTCAGCCCATCCCACCAGTCATTATCTTCCTGCATTACCTAGAGAAGCACAGAGACCCAATAATAAAATCTAACATAGTGGAACCCCGGATTACGAGCATAGTCTGTTCCAGGAGAATGCTTGTAATCCAACGCATATCAAAGCAAGCTTCCCTATGGAAGTCAATGGAAACAAAAACAATTTCAATGGCATGCAGTACCGCATGTGTGGCCAGAAGTGGTGGGGGGCGCCGGAGAGCCTCAAACAGCTTTAAAGGCCTGAGGACAGCTCGACTGACTTTCTGGGTCTTTCTGAGCATTTCCGAATGGCGCTGATCGCATCGTTCAGCGGCGTTCGGCTCAGCCGCCCCCCCCCCCCACTCACCTCAGGCTCAATGCGGTACTGCACTCGCTTTGGCCTGAATCCTGCTCGTTTTGTGAGACAAAAGGTCTCTTTCAAAATACAGCGTTCGTATTGCGTAACGCACCTAAACCGCGTTACTCGCAATCCGAGGTTCCACTGTATGAGGTTTGTAACAAAATGTAAAATATATTTTCTCTAAATTTCATTGGCATATTGATGTCACAGAAGAGAGGGATCAGGGAAGACAAAATATCAGCATAATAAACTTCATGTTTAATTGCATTTTTTTTATTCAAGGTAAAGACAGACAAAAAGATTCCATATTATAACACAGAAACTGGAAGCTGGCGCCCACAAACAATACTGATAGCACAGAAATACAGCTGAGAGCAGAGGTGTGCCACCTTTTCTTTAAGTCAGACCCCCAACACTTTAGCAAAAAAATGTATATATATCTTTTGCTAATAAATAACATTTCTAAACATATGAAGTTAATAACAAGAGTCCCCCCTTTACATCTGAATCCCCAGGGTTCCCCTTTACATCTGAATCCCCAGGGTTCCCCTTTACATCTGAATCCCCAGAGTTCCCCTTTACATCTGAATCCCCAGAGTTCCCCTTTACATCTAAATCCACAGAGTTCCCCTTTACATCTGAATCCCCAGAGTTCCCCTTTACATCTGAATCCCCAGAGTTCCCCTTTACATCTAAATCCCCAGAGTTCCCCTTTACATCTAAATCCCCAGAGTTCCCCTTTACATCTAAATCCCCAGAGTTCCCCTTTACATCTAAATCCCCAGAGTTCCCCTTTACATCTGAATCCCCAGAGTTCCCCTTTACATCTAAATCCCCAGAGTTCCCCTTTACATCTGAATCCCCAGGGTTCCCCTTTAACATCAGAGTCCACAGAGTTCCCCTTTAACATCAGAGTTCCCCTTTAACATCTGAATCCCCAGAGTTCCCCTTTACATCTGAATCCCCAGGGTTCCCCTTTACATCAGAGTCCGCAGAGTTCCCCTTTAACATCACCAGAGTCCGCAGGGTTCCCCTTTAACATCAGAGTCCGCAGAGTTCCCCTTTAACATCAGATCGTCCAGTGCAGAGTTCCCCTTTAACATCAGAGTCCGCAGAGTTCCCCTTTAACATCAGAGTCCGCAGAGTTCCCCTTTAACATCAGGGTCCGCAGAGTTCCCCTTTAACATCAGGGTCCGCAGAGTTCCCCTTTTACATCTGAGTCCGCAGAGTTTCCCCTTTTACATCTGAGTCCGCAGAGTTTCCCCTTTTACATCTGAGTCCGCAGAGTTTCCCCTTTTACATCTGAGTCCGCAGAGTTTCCCCTTTTACATCTGAGTCCGCAGAGTTTCCCCTTTTACATCTGAGTCCGCAGAGTTCCCCCTTTACATCTGAATCCGCAGAGTTCCCCCTTTACATCTGAATCCGCAGAGTTCCCCCTTTACATCTGAATCCGCAGAGTTCCCCCTTTACATCTGAATCCGCAGAGTTCCCCCTTTACATCTGAATCCGCAGAGTTCCCCCTTTACATCTGAATCCGCAGAGTTCCCCCTTTACATCTGAATCCGCAGAGTTCCCCTTTTACTGTAAGGGGGGACTCTGCAGACTCTGATATAAGGGAGAATTCTGGGACCCCTAACATAAGGGATGCTTTGGGAACCCTGATTTAAGAAGAAACACTGAGAACTCTGATGTATGGAGAAAACTCTGATGTAAGGAGGAACACTAAGAACTCTGATGTACGGAGAGGACTCTGATGTAAGGGGGGGAACACTGAGAACTCTGATGTACGGAGAAGACTCTGATGTAAGGGGGAACACTGAGGCCTCTGGTGTAAAGGGGAACTCTGATGTAAAGGGTGCTCTGAGCATCCTGATTTACCATGGTGTACTCAGGAGAGAGAAGAGGGGAGACTTCAGTCACCACAGACAGGGACGGATGGTGAGCTCACTCACCCTTGGCAGTCAGCACCTCTCATCCAGATGTATCTGAGGCTGCTGGACTTCAAATTTCCAACCCCCACTTTCCTTTTCTGAGACACTTTCCCGGGGATTGGAGTGTGGGCAGACACAGAGGGGTAGGGGCAGGAGAAAGACTTGCAGATCGAGCCCTCTCTCCTCTGCTGTCTGTATGTGTGAGGGGGGGGGGGGGGTTATTAGTGTTGGCTTTGGGCAGTGTGAAGGAGCGTACCAGACACACTCAGCTTAGACAACTGCAGCCAACAACCCTGCTGGGAAGCCATAGTCCAGTCTAAATAACGTGTCCGGGTTTCAGGCAGTCTGAAACCTGGACGCATGATTCCAAACCCGAACTGTCCGGGTGAATCCTGGACAGATGGCAACCCTAGTTTTCAGCTTTTCCACTGCTGCCGGTGGCAAACCTGAGATTTTTTCACATTTCCTTTCATGTCACTAGGGCAAAAAGTGAAAGTTTAGCTACACATGAATGGAAAATAAGCCGGTTTAGCAGAACGGAACAAATTTCGATCCATGTGTGGCCACTGTAGTTGAACAGAAGATGATCTATTTCTGTGTTCTTCCGCCCAGTCAGTATACTTTTGCTTGATCAGCACCACAGGCCATAGGCTGCAGCACTGATCTGTGTATTCTGATTGCGGTGGGATGAGTCTTGTTGAATACAATGACACAACGTGAAAGATAATGTTACGCAACGACGAGTAAATTGATACCCAACATGTCACGCTTGAAAATTGCACCCACTCGTGGAATGCGACAAACTTTTACCCTTAATCTCCATAGGCGAAAAAAAAAATATTCTACAGGTTGCCCGTTTTGAGTTACAGAGGAGGTCTAGGGCTAGAATTATTGCTCTCGCTCTACGGATCGTGGCGTGTGTTACCTCACTTGTGTGGTTTTAACACCGTTTTCATATGCGGGCGCTACTCACGCATGCGTTAGATTCTGCACGCAAGCTCAGTAGGACAGGGCACATTTTTTTTTTTTTTTATTATTATTTATGTTACCTTTTGTATTTTAATTTTTTCAGTTTTTCTTCCAGTGTTCTTTAAAATAAAAATTGATCACTTTTATTCCTATTACAAGGAATGTTTCAAAACATCCCTTGTAATAGAAAAAAATAATGACAGGTCCTCTTAAATATGAGATCTGGGGTCAAAAAGACCTCAGATCTCATATCTAGACTAAAATGCAATGGAAGGAGAGGAGATGCTTTGGGGGCTTTGGTCTCAGGTAAGTAATTCATAATGAGCTAGTATGCTATGCATACTAGCTCATTATGCCTTTCTCTTGCAGGTTTTTTTTTATGATTTTTTTTTTTAGAGCGTTTACTTTCTCTTTAAAGGGTATAATATTGTCATTGAAGTGAGCACCCAAACTGTACGAGTTATTAATTTTATTATGCAAACATAATAAAATTAGCATAAAGAGATATAAAAGCAGATTGCAGTGTGTAATCAAAAACACAGAGCTATAGTTAACAATTGAAAACTTGTTTCCAGCAAATGCATTCATATGGTTGACCAATACAGAGTATTAACGCGTTTCGCAGAGCTGTATCTCTGCTTCGTCAGGGAAACTCGGTGTGTATCTATTTATTGTTGGATTGAAAGAAAAACATCATTACAATCATAACACTCTATGGGCTAGATTCACGTAGGAGCGCGTATCTTTGTGCGGGCGTAGCGTATCCTATTTACGTTACACCTCCGCAACTTTTACAGGCAAGTGCTGTATTCACAAAGCACTTGCTCCGTAAGTTGCGGCGGCGTAGCGTAAATTGTCTGGCGTAAGTGCACGTAATTCAAATTAGGCATGTAGGGGGCGTGTTGTATTGAAATGAACGGTGACCCCACGTAAATGATGCGCCGAATCGAACTGCGTATGCACCGGCTGTGAACGTATACCAGTGCGCATGCTCCAAATCACGTCGCAAATAGTCAATGAAAACAACGTGAACGTAGCTTCTGCCCAGCCCCATTCTGAATCAGCTTACGCAAACGACGTAAAATTGGACGGCTGTTCCGACGTCCATACTTAACATTGGCTGCACCATGTTTTTGGTGGTTTATCTTTACGCTTGAAAAAGGCCTTCCGTAAACGGCGTATCTTACTGCGCTGGCCGGGCGTACGTTCGTGAATCGGCGTATCTAGCTAATTTACATATTCAACGCGTAAATCGACGGAAGCGCCACCTAGCGGCCAGCGTAACTATGCAACTAAGATACGACGGTGTAAGAGACTTACGCCGCTCGTATTTTAGCTCAATCCCGGCGTATCTTGTTTTCTGAATACAGAAAAAAGATACGCTGGCGCATCTTAGAAGTTACGCGGCGTATCTCGAGATAGATACGCCACGTAACTTCTTACTGAATCTGGCCCTAATATATCTACATTTTCATTTTAATAAAAAAAGCAAAAAACGATAATACAGAAAACAAATTATAAACGCATTCTCACCAGTTTTCTCAAAATGTGGCTGTATATTATATCTATATATGCGAGGACCCAAGGCCATAGGCTGACCATCATGGGCGTCCGCTCATAGGGTTAAGGGGGGCGAGTGACCCCCCCTGGAATCAGCAAGGGTTTGCCATGCTCACATCTGTGGCTGTGCTGACTCTCTCTGTGTTTGTGCAGTCGGCTCCACAGCTGTTGCAATATCAGTGTTACCGAGCTTACAAAGCTCTTTACTGCCACCTCTGGCCGATTCCTTTATGTGTGCCCTCGTGTTTGCTTTGATAACTGTAATGTATTTTCAAATGGACACGTAGAAACAGGACTTGGGAGAAGGAAGACCACCGTGACCATACAAGTCGGGGGTGTGAGTACAAGTGAAGGGAGGAGGCTGTTTGTGTACAGGGGGGCTGGCATATATACAGATGAGGGGGGAAGCTGAGTGCATACAGGTATGATCAGTGAAGGGGGGTGCCAGATATAGGAAAGGTGACCATAAAAATTATGCCCCCCCCTGGAAAAAGTTCAGCGGACGCCCATGCTGACCATATGGTGTCAGTATTAGGGTTGTCCCGATACCACTTTTTTAGGACCGAGTACAAGTACCGATACCTTTTTTCAATTACTTGCCGATACCGAATACCTATACTTTTTTTTATGCCATGTGACAGTTTGACTGATGGGCACTAATAGGGGGGACTGATAGATGGCAGTGACTGGTGGGCACTGATAGGTGGCACCTATGGGCACTGGCACTGACAGGTGGCACTGATAGGCGGCACTTATGGGGACTGACAGGTGGCTGGCACTGATAGGCAGCAGTTATGGGCACTGCCAGCAGTGGCTGGCACTGTTAGATGGCACTGATGGCACTGTTAGATGGCACTGATAGGCAGCACTGATAGCACTGACAGGTGTCTGGCACTTCTGGGCAGGCACTGAAATGCAGCAATAAATGACATGAGGAAAGTATTTTGAAATGCTATGCTGCAACGCCCAGCAGAGATCAGCAGACATCTTGTTACACCCAGCCCTAACTATATGGGCTGGGTTTAACAAGATGTCAGCTGCTGGCCAAGTGCAGGGTGTGCCAAGATGGGGGTCCGGATGTCCAAGCTGAAGGCGACTGCTCCGCCCACTGTGGCCACCCGCCCACTCTGCCTGATTCCGCCTACTGCCACCGCCTGCCCTCTCCCCCCACTGAGGCAGCCCGATCCGCCTACCGATGCCGCCCGCCCTCTCGGCCCACTGAGTCCGCACACCGCCGACCCAAGTATCGGGTCAGGCATCAGGAGCATTTGTGCGAGTACTAGTATCAATATCTGGGCAACCATACTCAGTACCCAGGACCAGGTCTGATGAACACAGGATCACACAAAAGTGTGGAATCGGGCAGATACAGCTACCGTGCCTAATCACTAAGATATAAAAGACATGTTTTAAAAAAAATACCTCCACAGTTATGGTTTATGAGGGACTCAATCAACATCAAGACATTACAAATAATACCAGTAAGTGCCACCAGTAACATACATATATATCAAGCTAATTGTCGCCCCCCCCCCCCCCCCCAAAAAAAAGTAGTGGGCGCATATTTACGCTGGACGCATTTGGAACACCCATTGATTTTTGATGCAAATATGCAAATGAGGGAGATACGCCGATTCACGATTCACGCCCGGCGCACGTTTTAAGTGATTTGCGTAAGGGTTACGTCCAGCGTAAAGTTATTCCCCATATAGGAGGCGCAACTCATGCAAAGGTATGGACCAGGGAACGAACGTGTGCAAAATTTACGTAGTACGTGAATAGGGTTGGGCGTGAGGATGCGCACTGGGATGCGTCGAAGGTACGACGCATGCGCCGTTCGTTTTTAGTACTTGTTTGGAGCTCAGGCCATCATTTGCATGGGGTCACGCTTCATTTAAATGTATCACGCCCACTTCCACCTGCTTTGACTTACGCCGACGCAACGTTGGGAGCATTTGCTTTGTGAATTCCATGCTTCCCTCTCAGCGTTGTGCCGGCGTAGCGTAAATAAGATGCGCCAATGTATGTGAATCCGGGCCTATGTGTTTGACATGTTCTGTATTGCATTATTCTTGTCTGACAAACTGTCTGTATTGCTGGTATATTATGCATCTGTTTTCCTTCAATAAAGCACTCCTTATTGTTAAAAAAAACAACAATATTACCCATATGGGGTTGGTGGTCAGAAGTCCTTTTTTGTTATACGGCACCTCATCCCCAAAGGAAAATGGAGAAAAATTGGAAGTGAGGGATTATGGCGGTGCCCAGAGAAACGTTTTAAATAGAACCCAAAAAAAGACTGCAATAGTACAATTAAACAAAAAGGTTTTTTAATTCAAAAAGTTACAATATATAAAAACACTAGGTCAATGGACCAAAGAAGACAGTAAAGTTACAATTGGGAGTACATATAGGGTTCAGAGCAATCGATCCAGACAACCCTACTAGTTTCGCCGTTTGTGGCTTTTTCAGGGGATTTATAGCCGGATCATTTCAGTATAGAAACTCTAATAAGACAGAATATACAAAAATGTTTTAGTTTGAACAAATCATCCAATAATTACAGTAACATGAGGTAGGCAGTTTATACATTCATCAATATTCAATACAGGTATGGCTAGGATCCATGGCGAGGCAGATGAGGCCTGAGGTCCAAACCAACAACACACAGACAAGGATCCATGGGTCACCCAACTCTGAGACTGACAGACCTGAGTGTCCGTGTGTGTATAAAGTACAGGTGCAGGCAAAACAGGAAGCCAGTGGGTACCCCTTGTGAAGTGGAAAAGGAAAAGACAAAATAACCTACCCCGATGGTGGTCCTGCTATTAAACGGTTGGGCCTCCAGTAAAAAGGTCAATTCCCAATGGGAGCGGAGGGGCCCCAGAAAGGACAGCTTAGGTAGAAATAAAGAAAATAATTGAAAAATAAAAAAATGTAAATAAATATAAACAGTTCAGATAATAGCCAAAAAGAAAAAAGGAAAAATAATTTGATTAGAATAAGCATATGTGGTATGTATAGCATGATACACAGACCACAGACATATCATATTCAAAGGGATGTGGGTGCCTACCTGCAAAGGTCTATACTAAAGCTGGGAAGAGTGTAGGTATCTTTCCAAATTAGATAGCCAAATAGTAAGGACAATGGAGAGGTTGTACGCTGAATATCTGAAAAAAGGGGGCGATAGGGAGGGGTAAGGAAAAGGAGGGAGCAGAGCAAATATGTCAGTAAAATTATAAGAAGAAATGTATGTCTGATAAGGCAGTTTGAAGAAATATCAGATTTACAGCGAAACACCTTGTTAGACAAGTAGACTCCCAAAGGGGTTGCATCCAGGGTGTCAAGTAACAGACAGCATCAAACACAAGCACAAGCAGTGTCAGACAAGGGAGATCCAGCAACTGAAGGAGAGATAGCAGGAAAATGCTGCAAACAGAGATGGAAGGAATGCAGCATAAATGTAAAACAGTATCTATGAAGGGTATACTGGAGGTCTAGAAAATAGCAAAAAAATTAAAATAAAATAAACGGATTACCTTGTTGATGTTAAACAAACAGGTAGCAGTCCAAGCAGGCTGACCTGATGTTGCAAGTGGCTTGGCTATAAATAGCCAGCCAAGATAATTGGCGTCACGTCAGGTGGGCGCTCCGTCGCACAGGACGGCCGCCTACAAGTCCCAGCATGCATTGCGATGTGTACAGGCGCACTGACATCATTGTCTGGCGCCCCTGTCACGCAAGGCAGCAAAGGGAGGAGGGACCCGGCGCACGTATCTCAGATACACTGAGAGAGAGAGAGAGAGAGAGAGAGGAGGGTGTCCCGGACAAAGGGGGAGGAGATGGATTGCGCACATCGATTCCACCCAATCACCGATCGGGGCAGCGCAAAAAGCCCACAGCAAATCGAACACAAGCCCAGAATGCATAGGGCTAGATCCAGGGGAGGGCTGGCAGCCTTAGGCCAGGGGGGCAAGTCCAGTCAAATGGCCCATAGAGCGTGGAAAATTGATGGATCGAGGTAAACAGTCTAAGATTTTTCATGATCACAAGAGTCTGCACAGAGGCCCCCCTTACATCAGAGTCTGCACAGAGGCCCCCCTTACATCAGAGTCTGCACAGAGGCCCCCCTTACATCAGAGTCTGCACAGAGGCCCCCCTTACATCAGAGTCTGCACAGAGGCCCCCCTTACATCAGAGTCTGCACAGAGGCCCCCCTTACATCAGAGTCTGCACAGAGGCCCCCCTTACATCAGAGTCTGCACAGAGGCCCCCCTTACATCAGAGTCTGCACAGAGGCCCCCCTTACATCAGAGTCTGCACAGAGGCCCCCCTTACATCAGAGTCTGCACAGAGGCCCCCCTTACATCAGAGTCTGCACAGAGGCCCCCCTTACATCAGAGTCTGCACAGAGGCCCCCTTACATCAGAGTCTGCACAGAGGCCCCACTTACATCAGAGTCTGCACAGAGGCCCCCCTTACATCAGAGTCTGCACAGAGGCCCCCCTTACATCAGAGTCTGCACAGAGGCCCCCCTTACATCAGAGTCTGCACAGAGGCCCCCCTTACATCAGAGTCTGCACAGAGGCCCCCCTTACATCAGAGTCTGCACAGAGGCCCCCCTTACATCAGAGTCTGCACAGAGGCCCCCCTTACATCAGAGTCTGCACAGAGGCCCCCCTTACATCAGAGTCTGCACAGAGGCCCCCCTTACATCAGAGTCTGCACAGAGGCCCCCCTTACATCAGAGTCTGCACAGAGGCCCCCCTTACATCAGAGTCTGCACAGAGGCCCCCCTTACATCAGAGTCTGCACAGAGGCCCCCCTTACATCAGAGTCTGCACAGAGGCCCCCCTTACATCAGAGTCCGCACAGAGGCCCCCCTTACATCAGAGTCCGCACAGACGCCCCCCTTACATCAGAGTCCGCACAGACGCCCCCCTTACATCAGAATCCGCACAGAGCCTCCTCTTACATCAGAGTCCTCGTGTCTGTGCAGAGAAGGGGATGTCAGCACTGGTGTGTGCTGAGGCTGAGCTATGTGTGAGACGAGACATAGCTCAGCCCTGCAGCCATCTACCTCAGAGCTGACACAGGCAGGGCTGCACAGTGGGAGGTGAGCAGCGGCCGTGACCTGTGTTAACAGAGCTCCAGCAGGCATATTCCTGCTCTGCAAAAACAGCATTTGGTAGCGGCGGCCGGTGGCTGTGCATAGTGTCACCAGCCCGGGGGGAGATTTCCACCCTGCCCCCCCTGCCAGCCCTCCCCTGTACGTGAGCAGTGCCTGCATATGAAAGCGGTGTTCAAAACACACATGTGAGGTATCGCCTCACTTGGTAGAGTGAGAGCAATAATTCTAGCCCTAGACCTCAGCTGTGACTCAAAACATGCAACCTGTAGAATTTTTTAAACGTCGCCTATGGAGATTTTAAAGGGTAAAATTTGTCGCCATTCCATGAGCGGACGGCAATTTTGAAGCGTGATATGTTGGCTATCATTACTTGTGGCGTAACATTATCTTTTCACAATATAAA